>JAESUZ010003665.1:1117500-1717500 GCA_017311185.1 Proteles cristata cristata | reverse complement strand
AGAATAAATCTTAAATGTTCTAACCACATACAAAACATTGTAATTATACAGGCTGATGGATATGTTGGCTAACCTTATTGTAGTAATCATTTTGTAATATATATGTGTATCAAATCAGCATGTACACCTTAAGCATAAACAATGTTACATGTCAATTACAGCTCAGTAGGGCTGGGGAAACAAAAAAATGGATTAAAAAAGTACAGAGACTTATTCTTTATGTTCATGATCAATTTTCTACAACCTATTTCTCCTCATAGTTCAATTGAGAATGAAGTACACATAGAAGGTGCTACACCTTCCTTTCCTGGACCTGAAATTCCTAGAGGGTGGGCTGTCAACAAGTGTTGACTGAACTTGTTTTCCAGACTACCCAGGAAAGTGTCAAAGTGAGATGCTCGTTAAATACATTTTTTAAAAACTATAGTGTACATAAAACTGTCAGGCTGACATATTCTTCCTACCTCCTTATAAATATGTCTGAATCTGTTTTCTTTAAATTTTCATTTTATTTTGCACATTATGGTAGAAGAGGAAAACCATAGTCTGTCAGCTGTTTCTGTTTTTCTATTATGTTAAACAATGAAATAAAACTCTCACTTTATAGACTTCCGCTTAATTAAGGGGCCATTCCAAATGCTCTTATTTAAAAAGTGAGTCAGCTGCATGTTAATAAAATATTCTGGATTATTTGTTTTCAGGCATAAATGACATTTCTTACTCAAGAAACTCATTCAAAGGACCTTGAATATCTAAATCAGTGTTTGAGTCATACAGAACTATTAACAATGACAGGATCATGGCAAAGGCCACAGTGAATAGAAACTATGACAAGCAGAATCTGAGATTCATTTGTATTTGACTGCAAATGACTAAGTAAGACCAAAAGTAGCTGTGTCATGTGATGTATGATATGTTTGTAAAGCATTACTGAAAAATTATAAATGGATGATTTCTGGAGCCTATTGGAGAAGGGCCAGTTGTTTCTGAGTGTCACATCGGTTTTAACTGTTGCTAACAAAGAGAGATATGGAAAATAAGAATAAAAAGCTTAGGAGACATCAGCTTTCAAGCATTTGAATCCCTCTTGGATGAAAGCCAGGTGCTCATGTGTGTGGATGATAGAGCTTATCGAAGACTTACCTAAGTAGGGCAAGAAGTGAAGGGCTCGGAAATGATGACCTCTCTGGGAATGTGCGGCTCCTTTTCTTCCCTGCTAGCCACCACTAGACTTGGTTCATGGTGAGTGATAAAATCAAATGGTTGGAGGGCTTAGCTTTCAGCTTAGGTTTTAGCACTCTCATGAAAGAGGGGAGAGAATATGGGTTAGCCTGTTACATTGTTCAGCATTTTGCCCTTTGTACTCCTGTGATTTAGAGGAGTACAGAAAAAATTACCAAAAAAAAATGTTTTTTTCTGCATTTGATGAAAGGAAAATCTGGCAAAGCATCTAGTAATACTCAGTTTATAACTAATTTTGTAGAGTTGATGTAGGATGTGCTGAGTTCTTTTTAGAGGCTTTTAAGTAATTAGCCCTTACTTAGCATTTTTTATATTGCTATTTATTTCATTAAGCAAGGGAATAGATAGTTTATTAGGAAAAAGAGAAAAATTCAGTGAAGGTGAATTTATGTTTAAGCTGGTTCATGCCTCAGCCTTTTATTGTCTGCCAGAATACACAGCACAGAAATATTTATGAGCTTATACTGTCTTTATACTTTTCACTATAAAATATATATTTTATTTTTCTTTGAAGTTCTGTGATATATAACTTGTTTGTTCTAATTACTTTTCAAAACACTGATTCATGTCAGAACAAGTCATATTTTATCAGACAGTCACTTTCAATTTAGATGACTGGTTGCGCAGAAATGTTTGACAGTATTTAATGAATATGATGCATTTTAAGCAAAATCATTGTAATATATTTAAAAAAACAGATTCTGCCTAGATAAAATTGTTTCTTTGAAAAGCAAACTTAGTACCAGAACTTTAATTATTCTTTCTGTAATAAAGAACATTCAGAGAAAGGATCTGTGATAACATCAGATCTTTGGATATTAAGAGCCTTTGCCATCACCCATTAGTATTTTTTTAATCTGACATCAAAATCTTTAAAAAAATCATTCTTACATGTCTGGGAGGTTAGAGAGGGTAGGAAATAATAGTGAATAGGAAATAATGCTTTTGAAAATCCTGGTCTTTATGAGAGTTCACCACCCGTAAAAAGCCTTCTGTCTATGGAAGAACGGCAGTATGGGTAGTTATTTGATGTGTTCTCATGTTGCAGCATGAATAGCAAAAAGGAATGTAATATTAGTTGAAAGATTTGGCTTAAATTCATTATTTGTTATTTCACTCTGATTCGGTTGTCTTCAAAAATAAAAGTTGTTTGCTTCAGCATGTGTCTCTTTGTGGAACAAATAATAAAATAATTTCACCTCTAACTTGATCACTTAATCACCTGTGGCTTTTATCATGAGATCAGATTTAGTTTATAGGAAGCGGCTCTTTTTTAAAAGGATTGTTTGAGTGAATAAATACAACCATATTATTGAACTGAGTCACAGTAAGCACTTTGTATTAAAAACCATAGTGTTTTAGGAGGTGGGTAGGTGCAATTTTAATTTAGTATTTCAATCAAGTGCCTCACCCAATCTTGTGATATTCTCCACCAAAAATTAAAGACTAATAATTTTCATAGTCACGTGAAGTTGGGGAATTAATGTACCCCTGTTTAGAGATGCTCAGTGTACTTGAGAGTATTAAAGCCCTGTCCTGCAATTAAGAAACTCTTTTATTTTTTAAACTCTATCTCTATATATTAAATTTTTTAGAGAGAGAGAGTGCGCTTGGCGGAGAGAGCAGTGGGAGAGAGGGAATCCTAAGCAGGTTCATGCTCCAAAGAGAAGAGGGAGTTGGGGGGTGGCTGGGTCCCATGACCCTGGGATAATTTTCTCAGTTCGAAATCAGGAATTGGACACTCAACCAACTGAGCCACATAGGCACCTCTTATTCTAGATATTTTTAAGTTCTTTGTGTGCACACAAATAGTTGAGTCAAGTAGATCCTCTTCTTTTCCATGTCCTGTTCTTCTGAGGCAGGACATTTCATCTTCTTTTAAAAAATATTTATTTATTTTTGAGAGAGAGAGGGAGAGACGGAGGGAGGGAGGGAGAGAGAGAGAGAGAGAGAGAGAGAGAGAGGAGCGAGTGACCATGAGTAGGCAGAGAGGCAGAGAGAGGGAGAGAGAATCCCAAGCAGGCTCTATGTTATCAGCACAGAGCCCATTGTTGGGCTTGAGAAATCATGATCTGAGATCAAGAGTCAGTCGTTTAACTGACTAAGCCAGCCAGGAACCTCATACACTTTTCATCTTTTAACTGATTTTTTTGGTGCCAAACACTGTCTTGAGACAATAGAATTATATGGCTACTTCCTATTGTCTCTCTTTTAAAAATTCAAATATAGTTAACATATAGTATGATATTAATTTCAATGTGCAATGTATTAAATCACTATTCAACAGATCTATACATTTCTCAGTGTTCATCAAGATAAGTATATTCTTAATCACCTTTATCTATTTTCCTATCCTCCCACCTACCTTCCCCTTTGGCACACCACCAGTTTGTTCTCTATATTTGAGAGGCTACCTTTTTGTTTGTCTCTTTTTCTTCATTGGTATTTGTCTTTCTCTGACTGGCTTATTTCACATAGCATTATACCCTCTAGGTCCATCTATGTTTTTGGAAATGGCAAGATCTTATTCTTTTTTTATCGCTGAGTAATATTCCATCACACACACACATACAGACACACATGCACCCCTTCTTTACCCATTTCTCTGTTGTTGGACACTTGGGTTGCTTCCATATCTTGGCTGTTGTAAATAATGCTGCAGTAAACATGGGGGTGCATATATCTTCATGACTTAATGTTTTTGTTTTCTTTGGGTAACTACCCAGTAGCGGAATTACTAGATCATATGATAATTCTATTTTTAATTTTTTGAGGAACCTCCATAATGGTTCCCCACAATGGCCATACCAGTTTGCATTCCCACCAACAGTGCACAAGCGTTCCTTTTTCTCCACATCCTCATCAACACTTGTTATTTCTTGTGTTTCTGACTGTAGCCATTCTGACAGTTTCATTGTGGTTTTAATTTGTATTTCTTTGATGATTAGTGATATTGATCATCTTTTCATGTGTCTGTTGGCTATCTGTGTGTCTTCTTTACAAAAATGTCTATTCACATCCTCTGCCCATTTTTTAATTTGATTATTTGTTTTCTTGGTGTTGAGTTGTAGAAGTTCTTAATATTTTTGAATATTATCCCCTTATCAAATATATAATTTGCAAATATATTATTCCATTCATTAGGTCAACTTTTGCTTGTTGATGGATTGATGTACAAAACCTTTTTATTTTGGTGAAGTACCAGTAGTTTTTTTTTTTTGTTTTGTTTTGTTTTTCATTTCACTTGCCACTGGAGACATATCTAGAAAAAATGTTTCTATGATTGATGTCAGAGAAAGTACTGCCTATGTTTTCTTCTAGAAATTACATGGTTTTAGGTCTCACATTATGTTTTTAATCCATTTTGAGTTTGTTATTGTGTATGGCATAAGAAGTAGTCTAATTTCATTGTTTTGCATGTAGCTTTCCTGTTTTCCCAGCACCATTTGTTGAAGAGATGGTCTTTTCCCCATTGTGATTCTTGCCTCTTTTGTCTTAGATTAATTGACATTAAAAGTGTGGGCTTATTTCTGGACTTGATTTTCTGTGTCTTTTTGTGCCGGAACCATGCTGTTTTGATTACTACAACTTTATAGTATTTTTTTGAAATTTGAGATTGTGATACCACCAAATTTATTTTTCTTTTTTCAGATTGTTTCAGCCCTTTTGTGGTTCCATACAAATGTGTTTTTTCTCTTATATTTATCTGTTGATTTCTTACTATGAAAGATGATAATTTATTAAGCTTGCCCCCATTCCATTTCTCTATCACCCTTTCACAAGGGTGCATGTGCATATGTGTGAGCACACTCACAATTCCTCCCTTCTCATTCGTCCTGCAAAATTATGTTGTGACCTGGATTATATCAACATTTATTGTTTATATTATTAAGATGTAAATGTAAATTTTTTAGCTAAACCACATAAAGTAATTTTTTCTGGAGTTTATAGTTATTATTTGCTTAGTTTTCTATGTGTTTATCTCTAATTCAGCCCCCAATTCTCTGCCAGTTGAGTAAATCTCTTCTAAGTATATTCATTTACATCAGGTTTTCTCTCAATGTCACCTGTTTGAATCGGACTTTCTGAGAGTCTTCTGACCTGTTCCATCTGGACTGGATGCCTTCCTTGTCTGATATACAGCTGTCATCTTGAGATTTCCCTTCTTCATAAACCTGGAGTGCTAGGTCTCCTGGTTTCTGCTTCCCATGGCTTCCTCTTTCTTGCTTTCCTTTGTTTTGGGATAGTGTCTAGAGAGACTTTGATATCTTTTGAGAAAAGTGTGTGGGAGATTATTTTTTTTGAACTTAAATATCGGAAAATATCTTTATTCTATCCTAACATTGTACTGTTTATCAATCTATACTGCTTTTGGTATGCAATTCTATGCTATATTTCTTAAATTTTTAAAAAGTAAGCTGTACACCCAACATAGGTCTTGAACTCATGACCCCAAGATCAAGAGTCACATGTTCAACTGACTGAGCCATCCAGGTGTCCCTCTATGCTGTAATTTCCTTTTCCTTCTTAAGGAAAATGTAGTTTCCAATATAGTTGCTATCGAAAAACACACTCTTATGTGTCTCCTCTATTTTCAGTACTCTACTTCTGGCACTTTTGATCACTACTGTGTGGTGGTTTTTACCACACCAAGCAGTTCTATAACAGCTGGGTATCCTATACTTTAACTAAATTCTGACATTATCTACCTGAAGACAGTGTCAGATCCCACACGTTAAAGAATCAGTTCCACAAGACTGTCTCCCTCCCTCCACCCCCTTTAGATGCCAATCTAAATAAAGTCCAGGTTGTTACCTGTGTATCTGACTGGCTATAACTCAACCCTTCCTCAGGTTCCTACCCCCTCCTTCTCAGGTTTGATTAATTTCCTAGAGCCAGTCACAGCATGCAAGAAAACAATTTACTTACTAGATTACCAGTTTGATAGAAAGGATATTAAAGCATATGAATGAGGGGCATCTGGGTGGCTCAGTCGATTAACTTCAGCTCACGTCATGATCTCACAGTTTATTAGTTCGAGCCCCACATCAGGCTGACAGCTCAACATCTGGAGCCTGCTTCTGATTCTGTGGCTCCCTCTCTCACTTCTCCTCCCCCACTCATGCTCTCACTGTCTCTCTCTCTCTCAAAAATAAATTTAAAAAAATAAAATAAAAAAATAAAATAAAATAATAAAATATATGAATGAATAGCCAGATTAAGAGATAAATAGGACAAGGTACAGAAGGGTCCTGAGCACAAGAGATTCTGTCCTCATGGATGTATTTTTGTTCACTAATTGGAGGCTCTCTGAACCCCGTCTTTTTAGTTTTTTATGGAAGCTTCATTACATAAGCATGACTGATTAAATACTGATCATTGGTGATTGGTCCCACTTCCAGCCCTTTTCTTCTTCCCAAGATTGAGGGTTGTGACTGAAAGTTTGAATGCTTTAATCATGGTTGGTTCCTCTGGTAAGCAGCGCCTTACATAAGGGCTTTGCAAAAGTCACCTCATTAACATAAAGTCAGGTGTGGTTGAAAGGGACTGGTTACGGATAATAAGGTCACTCTTCACCTTTTTGGTTTTGGTGCTATTTCAGGAACCAAGGACAAAAGACCAACTACTATAACAAAAGATACTTTCATTGCTTTGTGCTTAGGAAATTCCAAGTCTTAGGAGCTCTCTGCTAGAAATGAGGACATAGACCAAAAATATGCTTTTATTGTAAATCATATCACAGTTTCTTTTAAAAAATCCAAAGCAATCTAAGTTATGATTCTTTGTATATGCCTATACCTCTAACCTAAATTTAATTTTCCCTGATATTCTGAGATTCCAAATAAAGTGCCTTAGTGTTTATCTATTTTTATACATGAGATGGGTCTTTTTAATCTAAATCATGTCCTTCTATTTCTTCAAAACTTCAATGATGATTTTTTTCCTTTCTCTTTCCTTTTGCCTTCAGGAACTCCTATTCTCCAAATGTTGGGCCTCCTAGATTGGTCGCTAATTTCTTACCTTTTCTTTCCTAGTTTCTGTCTATTTATTTATTTATTTATTTATTTATTTATTTATTGTTTTACTTTCTGAGATTTTCTCAACTTTATTTTCAGCCACTGTATTGAGATTTCCCTTTTTGCTATCACATTTTTATTTTTCCAAAGTTTGTTTTTGTTCCAAGAATTTTTCTTTTAAAAATAATAGTCTATTCTTATTTCATGGATACAGTATCTTATCTCTGATAATCTTTCTTTTTCAACAAAATCATCTTCTTACAGAACCTGTTTCCTACAGGTTGAGGTTTTCTGTTTGCTTACTTTGGGCATGTTATCCATATTAGAGCTTTCCCTAAATCTGCGTTAATTCTTGAGTGCCTGATCATATTTAGGAGTGGGAGACTAGAATGCTGAATGAATGCTCTGAATATGTAGGCAGGCCTATTGACTGTGGATGTCACTGTAGGGTGATATGTATGTTCTATTATCTTGTTTACTTGGAATGATCAGATATATTGGAGATGGAATCTCTAGTCTCTTGACTAGAGGGTAAGGCTTTGGAGAATCAAGTTGGGAGAGAAGACTGGCCGGAAGGGGGGTGGGGGGGGCTCAGCACTCAGAATGCTGTGTTAACTCACTCATTCATTTTCAAGGTACTTCTTTCTTCAACTTTGTCCCCAAACCCAGAGACCTTTTGATTGATCTTTTCTGGAGAAAAAACCTCCAGTCTTCTGCCAGCACTGGGGGTGGGAGCAACCACCCAGCAACACAGAATAAGGAAAGATTGAGAGTCCTAACTCCTTTTAAAACATTTTCCAAACAAAATAAATCTAAATGTGCCCCTTTACCCAGAGTTAGGCCACACTCAAGGTTAAGGGCACAAGGTTAAGGCTGTCAAGGGGCCCAAGACTTCAGACACCAGCTGCAAACTCAGGGGTCCCCAGGCTATCCTCACTTCAAAACAGCTGATTATAAATTAAGGGATCCTCACAGACTCCTTCAGATTTGATAATGTGATAGATCAACTCACAGAACTCAGAAAAACACTATGCTTGTGATTACAAATTTTTTATAGCAAAATAATATAAATCAGAATCAGCCAAAGAAGAAATAGGGTGGAATCTGAGACTGAGAAAGTTCCAACTGCAAAATCTCCACATCCTCAGATAATCTTTCTTTTTCTTGAATTACAAGAAGGATGTAATCTTGAATTACACCCTTGTCATTAATGTGTGACAGTACTCATGGAGTATTGACAACTCAGGAAGTTTCCTTGAGCTTCAGTGCCTATAGTTTGTATTGGTGCTTCACTACCTGTACATGTTTGATTGGATGATAGCCCTGGTGGTTGCCCAAAGCCCGAATTCCCTAACCACATGGTCGGTCTTTCTGTCTGACCAGCCGCCATCATGAGTCACCTTGTTGACGTAAACTGTCAGTTGTGCTCTGAGGGACCCACAATAAATAACAAAAATACTCCTACCATCCTGGAAATTTCAAGGTGCAGAAGTTACCTCCTAGGAGTCAGGACAAAGGCCAGACTTCTCTTTTTGTAAAGTTAATTTTTCTGTCTACACTCTTCCTTCTCTACTTCCAGAGGAACCTGGTTCTACCAATTCCAAAATGCTTAATGGATTCTGAAGTAAAATCCTTTTGGTTCTTTGTTTTCTGTTCTTCTCATTTAGGCATTTCTTTTTTTTTTTTTTTTTAAGTTTCTGAGAGAGAGAGAGAGAGAGAGAGAGAGAGAGAGCGCATGAGCAGAGGAGGGTCAGAGAGAGAGGGAGATACAGAATCTGAAACAGTCTCCAGGCTCTGAGCTAGCTGTCAGCACAGAGCCTGACATGGGGCTCAAACCCACGAACCATGATATCATGACCTGAGCCAAAGCTGGACACTCAACCGACTGAACCACCCAGGTGCCCCTGTTCTTCTCATTTAAGATTTAGCTTTCTTGAGTTAGCTGCAGCATTTATCACTTGTTCATATAATTTTGAGTTTCCCAAAAGATTATTATTTTTCCTCCCATTCTTGAGGGTGTATTCTAAAAAAAGAAGTACCCCCCCCCCCCCGCAAAAGTCCCTCTGCAGTGGTGTTAGTGGGATTTCTGGTGGAAGCAGAATTAGATACGTATATTCAGTTTGCTATCTCTAACCAGAAGTCACCCAGCACTCTCACTTTATTTGTCAGTAGCAACTTCTAGTAGAATACCTATTACCACCAAATAAATAAACACTGAGTTAGCAAACACTTGTATGTTGCTGCATTAATACAGATAACTAATTTAGACCTCAGAATCTTTAAAGATGACTGTTCCTGTAAGGCTCATTTCCTTTCTACTTTACATAATGAGGTCACAAAAGATAGATAGCCTCTTATCACTTACTGACTGCAGATGAAAATATAGGAATAGAAAAGGACCTTTTAACTTCAATGTTATCTATTTTTACAATGTTTGAATTAATATATATTAATTTTTAATTAAAAATAATTTTAGAACAGGAAAAAGTAAAAACATTACATAAAATAATCCTTAAAAAATTTCCACTTCACATCTATGATACTAGGGTTAATGGAACACTAAAAATGGAGAATTCTTTTTATATTTAATGGAGTAGGTAGGACAGAGCACAGAACTCCTTTAATTACTCTGATCTGAAAGTCAGATTTGTAGGCTTCCTTTCTTTCTCTTTTTCTCTCCCTCGCATTCTCTTTTCTGGACAAGGAAGAGGCTTTTAAGGTTACATTTTACATTAATGAAGTCTACCTGGAAAAGAGGTTGTTGGCCCTCTCATAATGCTGATTTCTCATTTCATTTTCTTTGAAAATAAGAGTAGATTCACTGATTTTCCTGTCCCATTTTAGAATACAGCTGCAATCATATTTCTCTTCTTTAAAATCTTTTTCAAGTTTCTGCTCCCTGTGAGATTCATTCCAAACTCCTCTATAGCATGGCCTTTGTAGTACTCTTATATTATGCCTACAACTTACCTTGTAGCCTTGTCTGTTTCTGGTACCCATCAATCTCCCATTTGTTCTCAGTGCTGAGTTATTTGTTGAGTCTCCTAACTTTTTGGTGTTAAGGCATTCTCTCAGGCTGGAATTCTTTTCCCACTTCCCTTCCATCCCTGCCCATCTAAATTATACCTGTTTTTACAAGCCTATCTCAAATGTTACCTTATCCAGAAAATATTCCTTCTTATTTCTTTCTCCTTTCAGGATTTTTTTTTTAATGTTTTATTTATTTCTAGGAGACAGAGACACAGCGTGAGCAGGGGAGGGTCAGAGAGAGAGGGAGTCACAGACTGAAACAGGCTCCAGGCTCTGAGCTGGCAGTCAGCACAGAGCCCGACGGGGGCTCGAACCCACGAACCGCGAGATCATGACCTAAGTGAAAGTCGGACGCTTAACCGACTAAGCCACCCAGGCGCCCCTTCTCCTTTCAGGATTAATCCCAATCCACTGGGGGCTCACAGGGCTCTGTTTGCCCACATCCTGCTTGTATAATAGGTATCAGTGGGTGAGTGTGTGTGGGGGGGCAGTGGAGGGAGGTACATTGTCCCTATTATAATTTCCTTGAGGGCAAATATGATGAGTCATATATATATACATAGCACCTTACATAAAGTTGATTCTCAGTTCTTTCTGTTAATCGCACTGACAAGAGCAGCAATTGTGTAGATTATGTATTAATGTTTTACAAATCCATTTCCTCTCAAGACATTTTCTTGAACAACAGAAAGTAGCTGCCTAATGCTTAAAGATAATTATTAGCAATTTGGGATGAGAGTAAGAAATATGAACATTCATCACTGAATCCAGGTCCACACATTCATGAGCATGGGGACCATTTGCAGCTGACCGGTTGATGCAGCCAAGTGAATCTCTGAGTGACAGGAGACTATTGCTGTGGTTGGGGAAAAAAAAACCACAGGAGGCATGATGACCACACAAGTCAGTCTGGGTGTCCCTGCCACAGGAGAAGGGTTTGATAGTCAGTGTGGAGGGCTGGAGAGTAGGAAGAGAAGTCAAGGAAGGAAGATGGTTTGATGGAGTGTGTTATGGCTGATGGAAGACCCTGTGCTCTGGGTGAGGGAGTTAGCCATGATTGAAGGGAGACTGGGAAAGGTCTCTGTGTGATTAGCAGGATATAATCAATCATCTGCCTGGGGACACATTTGGGCACAGAGGACATATTAAAGAGGAAAAAAGAGAGTGAAGAAACAGCAGTGATAACACCTAGAAAATCGTTTAAATTGTAGAAATCTGTCAAGGACCCATGATTTACAGGTCATTGCCCCCTTCCCTCCCTCCAAAGTCCTTCTCACGGATATCCTATCCGCTTGCAGGCTGTTCTGTTATGGCAGGAGGATTAGAAAGTAAGATTAATCTGGGGTTATGGCAGTGATCTCACTAAACCTTGTTACTCCAGGTGAGTGCTGCAGGGCTTGGGGCCAGGAAGAGGGCCAAGGAGGAGGAGGAAGCAGACAGCGATTATGGAAACTTCCTTAGGAGCATCTTACAAAAAACACTCTCGCCCCACCCCCACCCCAAGAACAAATCTAACAACACTTGGCAGGAACTTTTAGGCTCTCATCTTTAAGAGCTTAGAGCCCTTTTAAGTCTCCTAATGCTTCACCTCACAAGAGGCCAGGAAGGTACACAGGCAGCAAGATTTAAAACCAGATGATGAATTAGAGCCTCATTTGTCTAGGTAGGCCATGACATTTAATTCAGCCATTTATTAAAGCTGTTTTTGTGTTTTCTTCACAGAGTTTGATTCTAGAATGCTGAAACCAGATACAGGGTACACCTCTTACATTTATTTCTTTTTCCTTAATGCAATCAAAGCATGAGAGCTTAACCTTGGACAAAAAAAGAAAACATTCCAGTGGAACTTTTTTTTTCCTTTCAAAATTCAGTGTCTCTACGAATAGGATTTGTGACAGATGATTATGAAAACATGAAAGGGATGAAATGAAGAGGGAGGAACAAGGATACTCAGTGATGCCGAACATAATTTTCTCTGCTCAGTTTTGTAACATGTGCTTAGTAGCAAGCATATCTGTTCATTTGGCCAGAATTAGGCTTTTGTCTCTCACTTGTTTTTAGGGAGTAGGCAGAGCACAGAAAGATTGAGGGTAAGTATTTTGGTTTGAGTTGATGGTAAAACTGCCTCTCAAACGATACACAGGATGATGTTCCTTACTTGGAAAGAGCAGTTTCCTTCTAAGAAAGGAAAGGGTGCTTGACCCTATTCCACTCAGATTGGCTTTGTCAGCTGGTTAGGCTAATGTGGTACTATTAATTTATTTATAGATTTATTAATTTATTCTGCCTTAGGATTGCTCAGTTTTTAGGATATGCATAGTCTTGGTTCTTCTGAACTGTGACTGGATGTACTCTGTCCACCCAAACACTCTCTTCCATAGTGATCCTTGTTTTGGCAACTGTCTCCTTTTTCTCTGCTCACTTATCACGGCTTGTTTGCAAAAGACCTAACTGTAACTGCACAGGCCTGGAGTTTATACATTAGCTTCCAAATAGGGACAGGAGAGTAGTCTTCTCTTTGTAGGAGATTTGGGCTACTAAGGACATATGAAGCTGGTGCCCTACAGACTCACCCGTGTCCTGCTGGCATGGAGCAGGCCTGACACCAACCTTTATCTTATTTGGCCACAGGAAGAGAACCCGAGGGGGGTGGAGAAGGAGGAGCCAGACGCTTAATCCTGAAGGACCTTTAGGGACAAAAGCATTTACAGTGAGTACATACAACAGATTTCTGGCTTTTCTGTTCTTTTATTTAAGAGAGAAAAATTACTAGAGAAGGGAAAAAGAGGTGGGCAGATTTGATGGCTGTGTGGCTGCATTTTTTGGTCTCCTGGCTTGGTAGAAGAACACTCTCTGGTTGAAATGTGTCTTATTCAAGTCGCATGCATTCTGCTAATGTCAGGTTTCAGCTAAAAACTTGTGGACTGTCAGGAAGATAGCAGAACGGGTCAGTGCCAGTAAGCAATTCGTGGCATGTTTCTTCTCTTGCTATAGGATGATAAATAGAGTATAATGGGAAAAGCCTTCCCACATATAAAAAAAAAAAAGCTTTTAAATCTTTACTTCTTGCGCTTTTGCACTTTAAATATTGAATCTTCTTTGGGTTTATGGAAAGGAAAGGATTTGATTTGTGTTATTTTTAACAGCAGCTGGGATAAAGGTGGTATTATCTCTAATGCTGGAGAGGTGGCCACAGATAAGCACTTGATGGGGGAAGGGAAGGGGAAGTCTTTGGTTTCCAAAAAGCTGGTTGATCACTCCTGTCACACATGCATCTTTGGAACCTGAGTGGGTGGGTGGACACTTGGGCGTATTTGGGTCATTGCTTTCATCTCCATCAGCAGTTGCCTACTGGCTTTTTAAAAAAGTTTTTCTGTGCCTGGAAAGGAATCTCATTTCAAGATGCCTCGTAAGGAAAGAATATAAAACTTACAGTATCTAGAAGAACATATAATAGGCCTGTGCTGAATTTCCTACTATTTGCATTCAAATGGAGTAATTAATTCAATGGGAAAGCAAGCTTGAATAGGCATGATAGGGGCAGGAAAAATATACATAAAAGTTGTTACTATAGGTCTCTACAATGTGTAGCAGTTTTCCTTTAAATTACAAATTTATCTTTGAAATCAGATGTGATTTTGTGAACATCAAAAATAGAGATTGGTTATCCATGGGGGGCACATTAAATATGAGCTACTAAAACTGAAATATAAATGTTTATAGTAATTACTTTGTATGAAAATGGATAATTAATCAATTTTATGCCGCTTTCCAGGCTTCCTATGCTGTTATAACACAGGCAGTATTCCTTTCCCAGTGGCAAAGTAGATGAGAGGGAAAATAGACAGAAATTGAAATAAAACTTGAGCAGACTCCTGCTTTGCTTTACTTTCTCTGAGATACTGAAGTTCTCTTGCTTCCCGTCTGGTCCGTTAAATATGGAAACATCACATCCAGGCTGAAATTTTATAGACACAGGAAAATTTTGCTTTGTGGCTTGAATGTTAGGTTTCCTTAGCCTTTACTCATGTGTAATGAACCCAGCTACATTTTTGTTTAATGTTTTTATTTTATTCTGTGTGTCCTCTACATATACAACCACAGCTCTGCTGTCAGTCTCTTTCATTTCAAACCCTAAGAGGAGAGCATCTCCCATATGTGATTCTCTGGGAAGAATTTGCAACACAAAATGTGTTAATGATGATTTATAAAATACATTTGCATGGTAATACTTTATTTCATTCCATTAAGGAGGACAAACCTATTGATGCTGTTCATGTGCTTTGATAAAATGGAGGGCCAGCACTTGGTATCTATACACTCTCAGTATAGACAGGATGCTTCCTACGGCTTTGAAATCCCTAGAAAATAACCCGAGGTAATCACAGATTCTTATGGTCAGATGGGATTTCACTGGTCATCTCGACCAATTTTTGTCATTTTACATAGAAGGAAATTGAGACCCAGAAATGTGGAGCATCTTGTCCCACATAAAACTGCACTGTGTCTGCTTAGTGCACAGCCTGATGGTATCTATGGAAACGTTGTATATTGGAACATAAACTGCTTTGAGCCAATTTTTTGTATATTCTTTTGTTTACAGTAGGATGTGTATTCCAGAGAAGGCCTTTGTTGATTTAGGAGTTTCAGAGAAAACGTAATGACCAAGCATCATTTTTCCATTGTGCAGGGCTCTTAGGAGAGATCTGGGGTTGAGTGTGTGAATGGGTGTGTGGGTGTGGCTGAAACAGTTCATTGTACACTACCCTGGCATTTAGTTTTCTGATTTCGGTGAGTCTGGTTTCTTTCTTTTTTTATTTCTTATACTTTTTATTTATTTTTGAAACAGAGAGAGACAGAGCATGAGCAGGGGAGGGGCAGAGAGAAAGGGAGATGCAGAATCTGAAACAGGCTCCAGGCTCTGAGCTGCCTGCACAGAACCTGATGGGGGGCTCAAACCCATGAACCGTGAGATTATGACCTGAGCCAAAGTTGGATGCTTAACTGACTGAGCCACCCAGGTGCCCTGGGTGAGTCTGCTTTCTTCGTAGAGATAACAACCACTGTGACACCAATGTCTTCTTCATTTATCACCAGTTCTGTGAACTTCCATTGGAAGCCTTTATTAACCTTTGTGTATCAGATTCCTTTTGGGATTGTGATTCTAAACAAATCCCCCAGAAAGCAGTGAATTGATTAAAAATTTGAAAGTGCTTTGGGAAATCAGAACCAGAGCCTGTCTGAGGCTAGGGTATAAATAAGTAGTATAATACTCACTCTTCCTGGACTTTTATTGCCCTGGAGTTTTGATCACTCACTCTTTCTCTCTTTCTATAATAGCCAGGTCTAGGGATGCCCCTGTGGTTTAGCCAGTTAAGCTTCTGACTTCGGCTCAGGTCATGATCTCATGGTTAGTGAGTTCGAGCTCAGCATCAGGCTCTGTGCTCACAGCTCATAGCCTAAAGCTTGCTTCGGATTCTGTGTCTCCCTGTCTGTCTGCCCCTCCCCTGCTTGCACTGTTTTCATCACTCTCAAAATAAATAAACATTTAAAAAATTCTTTAGAAAAATTAACCAAGTCTAGTAAGGTTTTAAAAATTGTATGCAAGGGTGGTTAAAACTGTGGGGAATGGATTTCTCTCTCGCAATTAGGTGGAGAAAGCTTTTGAATTGAAGCTTAAAACCACTTTCTAAGGCAGGTACCAAAGTGATAAACCTACCTTATGACACAGTATTTTATTTTTGCAAATAACTTTGGTTTCAAAAATTCATCCATAAACTTGCTTATCATTTAATTTAAAATTTAAATGTTCGAGAAATTGGGAGGGGGCACTGAAGTGCAGTGTTGGAAGGTTTCTGAAATAATATGTCATAGGAATAACTTATTCCTTTTTTTTTTAATGTTTTATTTATTTCTAGGAGAGAGAGAGAGAGAGACAGCATGAGCAGGGGAGGGTCAGAGAGAGAGGGAGATACAGACTCTGAAATAGGCTCCAGGCTCTGAGCTGGCAGTCAGCACAGAGCCCAACGCGGGGCTCGAACCCACGAACCGCGAGATCATGACCCAAGCGAAAGTCGGACGCTTAACCGACTAAGCCACCCAGGTGCCCCAGGAATAACTTATTCTTAAGGTTTTTTTTCAGTTCAATAAGTCTTTTCATTCTCTGTGCCCGTTTTCACTTGGGAAGTTACATGTTCCTGGTCAAAATGGGAGCTTTCTTGATTTTCTTCCCTCTACTTTTGTAGGTAAAATAATTTTGCTATTCTTACTAGGTGAATATTAAGAACCTAAAGAAATAGGAGTGCCTGGGTGACTCAGTCAGTTACGTGTCTGACTTCAGCTTAGGTCATGATCTCATCGTTGGTGGGTTTGAGCCCTGTGTCGGCTCTGTGCTGACAGCTTAGAGCCTGGAGCCTGATACAGATTCTCTGTCTCCCTCTCTTCTGACCCTCCCCTGCTCACGCTATCTCTCTCTCCCAGAAATAAATAAAATATTTTTAAAAATTTTAAAAAAAAGAATCTAAAGAAATATAGGCTAATTTCTGGCAATCACATTTAATTTCATATTTTGTTCAACCACCTTTCATCTTTGGGGAAGGGAGCTAGAATGTGTAGAACCAGAAAAAGTCATAAAAGAAAAAGAAACCCAGGAGTGCCTGGGTGGTTCAGTAGGTTAACTGTCAGACTTCAGCTCTAGTCATGATCTTGTGGTTTGGTTCATGAGTTTGAGCCCCCCATTGGATTCTCTGCTGTCAGCAGGGAGCCCTGTTGGGTCATCTGCTCCCCTCTCTCTGTCTCTGTCCCTTACCTACTTAAACTCTCTCTCTCAAAAGTAAATGAACATTAAAAAAATATTTTTTAAAAAGGAAAAAGAAACTCACTACCTTGAGTAGAAGCTGCTTCTGAAACTAAAAATAATATCTATTTGAAATATTTTGGGGCGCCTGGGTGGCTTAGTTGGTTAAGCGTCCGACTTTCGCTTAGGTCATGATCTCGCGGTTCTTGGGTTCGAGCCCCGCGTCAGGCTCTGTGCTGACTGCCAGCTCAGAGCCTGGAGCCTGTTTCAGTCTATGACTCCCTCTCTCTCTGACCCTCCCCTGCTCATGCTGTCTCTCTCTCTCTCTCTCCTAGAAATAATAAAAAAAAGAGAAATGTTTAGAGTACAAGATCCTAAACATTGTCATTTTATGCTGGACTAATGCTAGAAGAAAGATAAATTAAGTAGCTTAGATTGTTATATTAGTAAGCTAGATTACTAATAAGCTTATCAACTTTACCTTAAAAGACAACTTTACTTTATTATGACTTACACTTATATTATTTTAAACATAGTTAGTTAACATCTTAATGTTATATGTTTAAGAGCAATTTATTACTCTTGAAATTCTAGAAGCCTTTAAAAATTTCAATATAACCCAAAATTAATATAATTTAAGATGATAGTTAATTCGTATTTTGTATATACTAATCCCTGATTTTTACTTTTTGGCAAAGTATAGTTTGGAATTACTACATGATATCTATTTATCTAACATATTGTAGAAAGGAGCAACCTCTCCTGAATTCAGCATAGTTGCTTTTGTTGATTAGAACATGTTCCCTCTCTAGTTATCCCAGGTAGTCAATGTATTGGTTATAATAGCCAAGATGATATTTAGGTGCTTGAGGTAGAAAAGCCCCAAATAACAGAGGCTAAAATAAGATAGAAATTTGTTTTTCTTTCAGTAAAAGAAGTTTAGGGCAGCAGTCTAGGACGGATACCGTAGCTCCTTGTTATCTGGTGGAATCCATGTTCCTACCACTTTGCTCTACTGTCCTCTACTACCATACCCAAATACATCTCCTGGTCTGAAACAGCAACTGGAACTCTGGCCATCAAGTCCACATTACAGGCTAGAAGCAGAGGGAGAAGGAAAAGGGCAGAAAGGAGGCCCCTCCTTAATTAAGTTGGCTCTCTTGAAGCAGTTCTCCCAGACATTCATTTAAACCTCATTGGTCAGAACTTAGCCACATGTACATACCTTGCTGTGATGGAGATAGGGAATGTAGTTGTAAAATCTTGGCAGGAATATGCACAGCTGAAAAGCAGGATTTTATTAGTAAGGAATGAGGAGATAGATGATAGATGGTGGGGATAGGCAGTACCACATGATTTTGTTTTCCTATTATATGCTGGGTCTTGGAGCTACTATGTAGAAACTCACAACACCTCCTTCTGTTTTTGCCATGAGCTATGGTTTCTTAATTTAGAAATCTGGCTTAATTTAGAAATCCTGTTTCTGCTGCGAAGTATGATTTCTTTATTTGGCAATCTTGTCTGACTCTTGCTTTCTTCTTTCCTCTTGCATTTCAGCTGTTTTGGAAAGAAGTAAGGTTTAGACTTCTCCATGTTAACCATGAGTGTGACACTTTCCCCACTGAGGTCACAGGACCTGGATCCCATGGCTACTGATGCTTCACCCATGGCCATCAACTTGACGCCAACTGTGGAGCAGGGTGAGGGAGAAGAGGCAATGAAGGATATGGATTCTGACCAGCAGTATGAAAAGCCACCCCCATTGCATACAGGGGCTGACTGGAAGATTGTCCTCCATTTACCTGAAATTGAGACCTGGCTCCGAATGACCTCAGAGAGGGTCCGTGACCTAACCTATTCAGTCCAGCAGGACTCAGACAGCAAGCATGTGGATGTGCATCTAGTTCAACTAAAGGTAAGGAAGGTCTCTGGACTTAGGTCCATTCTAGACAGAAGTCTGAAAGAGGCCGTAGCACTGGGAACCTGAATTCTGTAACTTGCAATGAGGAAACGTCCAGAAAGAAAGAATAGGAGGTTCAATACACATGGGCAGAATTCATTCTTTCCTGGTTTTACATGGGTTGGTTATCTGGAACCAAAGTGATCTTAGGGGCTAATGCAGACAGGTGGGGGAAAGAGAAGGGTATTTTGGTGCAGTGTCATAGAAATCAGTTATGAAGAATAAAAGTATTATAAAAGGTTTAGTAAGACTCTCACAGGTAAAACATCAAACTGAGCTGTGATTGTGAGTATGTGTATGTGATTATTATCGTCTGTTGCAGTTGATGCCACCTTTGTGGTAAACAGTGGGTTCTGGCATGATGGGGAAGGGCAGCATTCGCCTTTTAGAATGAGTCCTTTCATCCAGATACAATGTGTCATGCAGAACAAAGGTGCTTTTATCTGAAATCACTCAAGTTCAGATGTTAAAAAATGTCTGTGGCGTCTAGAGTCCTTGAAAAGCCTGACATTTGTTGATCATGAAACGGAGGTGCTAGTAAAGAGTGCTATTAATAGGGATTCTGGCCTCGATACCCCACTGTACCATGAATCTGGTCCTGTCATAGCCACTCCTCCTATCCAGGTCCCTGAGGCAAACACATGCTCAGGTTAATGACTAGCAAAGTAAGGCAGATTTATCACCAATCAGGGCATTGGCCCGAAACCCTACTGTAAATTTCTAGTTAGTTAGATGAGATCCTAAGGAGAATTATTTTACATAAGTGAATTCATCCTAAATGACCTGAAACCAAAGACCAAACAGATTCTTGAATCTTAACACTTAAATGGTTTATAGGCTGCAGCCGTCAGTGTGAGAAGAGAAGGTGGGGAGTTAAGGTAATAGAACATGTGCCCCAAAGCCTTGAACAGAGCTGACTTAGCCTTCTGACTGGTTCAACAGATCCTGAGACCATCTTCCACATTAGGGAGAATGTCCCAGAGAGGGAAGGATGGAAATGGGGGTGAGAGAGAGAAAACAAAAGAAGCCAGAATGGCAAGGTGGCTGTCTGGGCTTCTCCCAGGTTGAGCAGACTTGGGTGGTCTTCTTTCCATAGGTTCTTGGGAAGGAGAAAGTGCAAAAGAATAACAGAGAGAAGGCTAGGAACTAGCTTCAGTGTAAACCTGCCCGTTTCCCCACTGTGGTCATAGGGAGTGATACATTTCAGTCCTTGAAATATGGTTCCTTTAATTAAAGGAACAGCTCTCCTTGAGGCTGGAGTGAAATGGAAGTCAGGGGGCTTCACCTCATTCCTCCTCTCCTCTGTTCCCTCTAATGCTGCACTTACATGTTGCTCCTGTAAGTAAATACAGAGTTGGGGTTGTAAGGCAAGTTGGCTGTTGCTCCCCCCAAATCTTTCAGATTTCCACAGAAAAGATGGCAAAAGATTAAAGGTGAATAGGGGAAATGGAAATAACTTCAGAAGACTCCACTAAAAATACTGCTAAGGGCTCCTAAAAACATCAATGAGTCAGTTAACTTCATTTAGTTACATCACAGAATACATCAAAATTTAAGTCTTACTTTCATACAGGAATGGAAAGTTTTTATATAATTGGCCAGGGTTAGGGTTAGTGTTTGAGAAATCACCTCTAGAGTGATTTGTTTGTCTTTTTCTCATTGGAACTGTCACCTTCTCACTTTAGTCAAAAGGCATCTGATGCCTGCCTCTATCCAGCTCCGTCCCAAGGTGTGGTCTGTCTTCTCTGCTGAAAAAGGAGCCCCAGAAGAGCAGGAATTCAACATAGTAATCACATAGTTGTTAATCAAAGACTGTTAAAAGGATGAATTGACATTGTCTTATGTTACTTTAGTTTTAGGGTTTCTATCACTACTTTTTTTTTTGGATACTTGTTTCATCAAGTGACTTAATGAACATTTTTTGTTGTGTTCTCAAATACTCTGTAATAATAGAGCCCTTCCACATTGAGCCCAAAGTCATTGAGCTCTGGTCAGTGAACTGAAACTTAATCTACACATGGCTTTAGTTTTGGTCTCCTAATTTCATATATAGTTAAATTTCCTCTTTATTTGTGTGGTATTTCTTTATTCAACCAACTAAACACTTTGATACATTTCAAACAATTTTAAATGCATGTCAATTTGTCACATTTCCACATTGATCCACAGAATAAAGGGGAAACTTGGACATAATGTTTTATATGTGAAAGCACAACCAAACAACCTTGTCGGCCAGCTCTCAAGTAAGGGATATGGCAAAGCAGAGGGGCAGACCCAGCCGGGGCAAGACCAGCCATCTGCTATGGGACATCCCAGCTTGGCTCTTACTGCCTTGGTGAATAACTCATTAATTTACCATGAAAAATAACCATCCCAGGGATGGGAATGCCATGGCTTTAAGGACCTTCTAGGCACAGATAATTTCTAAATTTATATATCTGTCCTAATGTTTTCCCAGGAACTTCATCTGCCTAACTGACATCTCTAATTGTATCTTTAAGTGAGCATCTCAAACCAGATATGCTCATTGAAAAGCTCTTAATCCCTCCTACTCCCCATCTTTCCAATTACTACAGATTGCAAAGCCTAAGTGTGACTCCCCATTCCACACATCTATCTTATCAACGAGTCCTGTGGATCCATATCCAAAATATGACCTAAAGCCATTCACTTCTCCACAAAACTGCTGTTGCTCACTAGACAAATCACAAGACTGCTTGCCTGGGCTACTTTTAGAGTCTCCTCTACCACCTGAAGTTTATTCTCCACATACTAGCCAATGAAATCTTTTAAAAATGTAAATCAAGTCGTGTTATTCCCTTGCTTCCTATTGGCTTCTAATAAATCCAAAATCACTTCCTGTGGCTCCACTGTTTGGTTCTGCCCATGTATCCTGTTACTTTCTCCTTGTTCGTGAAGCTCCAGACACATTGAAGTTTCAAAGGAATGTTAGGCTAGTTCTTGCCTCAGAACTTTTCCTGTTCCCTCTGCCTAGAAACTTCTTTCCTCTTTCTTTGCCTGGTAGAGTTTCGATTGTCATCAAGCGGTGATGCAGAGGTGCAGCCAAGTTCCAACATCTGGAGGTGCAAGCCTAGGAGAGGGTTAGGCATAGGATAGGGGTGAGGTGGGGCCTACACTGTGTTTGGTGAAGGGCAAGCACAAAAAAAAGAGCTATCCTCACCTAACTTGTTTTTGTGCTTCACACTTCGTTTCACATTGCTTGCTCTATGTCTTGTTACCATGGTCTTCTCTGCCATTGTGTGGATGTCTAACTTAAAAAATGAGTTGAAAAGTGCTTTTGGAAAATGCTCATGATAGGCTCAGCCTGTGGTTTGTTTGTTTGCTTTATTTGTTTTTTTTTTTAGATTCCACATGTAAGTGAAATCATATGGTATTCATCTTTAACTGACTTATTTCACTTAACATGATGTTCTCTAGCTACACCCATGTTGTCACAAATGGTAAGATTTCATTCCTTTTTATGGCTGAGTAATATTGCATTGTGAAATATATCAGTATATATACTGATCTTTATTCATTTATCTATTGATGGGCACTTGGGTTGCTTCCATTTCTTGGCTATTGTAAATAATGTTGCAGTAAACATAGGGATGTAGATATATTTTGCATTAGTGTTTTGTTTTCTTTGGGTAAATACCCATTAGTGGAATTTTTGCATTGTATGACATTTCTGTTTTTAAATTTTTTGAGGAAACTTCATATTGTTTTCCACAGTGGCTATACCAGTTTATATTCCCACCATCAGTGTATAACAGTTTCTTTTTATCTTTACTAACACTTGTTATTTCTTGTGTTTTTGATTTTAGTCATTCTGACAGATGTAAGGTGATATCTCATTGTAGTTTTTGATTTGCATTTCCCTGATAGTTTGTGATGTTGAGCATCTTTTCATGTGTCTTTGGCTGTCTGTGTTTCTTCTTTGGAAAAATCTCTATTCAGGTCCTCTGCTCATTTTTTAAATGGATTATTATTTTTATTATCATTTTTGATGTTGAGTGGTATATTTTTTTATGTATTTTGAATATTAGCCCCTTATCAGATATATCATTTGCAAATATTTTCTCCCACTTATTACGTTGCCTGTTTGTTTTATTGATGGTTTCCTTTGATGTGCAAAAGCTTTTTATTTTGGTGTAGTCCAAATATTTTAATTTTGCTTTTGTTTCCCTTTCCTGAGGAGACATATCCATAAATATGTTGCTAAGGCCACTGTGCAAGAGATTACTGCACATTTAGGAGTTTTATGGCTTCAGGCCTCAGATTTGGGTCATTAATCCATTTTGAATCTATTTATTTATTGCTTTAATTTTTATTTGTTATTTATTTTTATTTAATTTAAAATTTTAGTTAGTTACCATATAGTGTAGTATTGGTTTCAGGAGTAGGTTTCAGTGATTTATCACTTAACATACAACATCCAGTTCTCTTCACACATGTCTTCCTTAATACCCATCTACCCGTCTTTCATGTATGGTGTAAGAAAGTGGTCCAGTTTTATCCTTTTGATATAGTTGTCCAGTTTTCCCAAGACCATTTGTTGAAGAGACTGTCTTTTTCCCATTGTATAATCTTGCCTCCATAGTTGTAGATTTTTGGCCATATAAGCATGAGTTTATTTCTGAGCTCGCTAGTGTGTTCCATTGATCTATTTGTCTATTTTTGTGCCAGAACCATACAGCTTTGTAGTATATCCTGAAGTATGGCATTGTGATACGTCCAACCGTGTTCTTCTTTCTCAAAATTGTTTTGGCTATTCAGGATCTTTTGTGGTTCCATACAGATTTTAGGACTGTTTGCTCTAGTTCTGTAAAAATATACTATTGGTATTTTGACAGCAATTGTATTGAATCTATAGAATGGTTTAAGAAACAAGGAGATTTTAACATTAATTATATTAAACATCACTTTCTCAAAGAAGCCATTCCTGACCCCTATTCTAAAACACCCATCCTCTTTCCCAATAATTATCTAGTCCATTATTCAGCTTATTTATTTACTTAGTAGTGGTTCTTATCACTAGCTGCAATTAGTGCAGCTAATAACAAATAAATAAACAAATTATTTGTTTACTTGTTTGCATTAGCTCCAATGACCTCAAATGTCTAATTCTTCATTTTATCCCTGTTTCCTAGAACAAGAGGCAAGTACTTGATGGGGGCTCAGTTCACATTTGTGGTTGAGTCCAAGTCTGTATGGTTAGTGCCTTCTCTCCCCATAGACAGGCTTACCTTAGAAGTCACATAAGAAAGGCTGTTTGGCAGGGATTGAGTCAGGACAGAGGTATTGAATGAATCAAGACCTGAGTACATTTGGGACATTACTTTCTCATCATGGAGAATCTGAGCGACTCAGAAGTCTTGACCATCTTTCCTAAGAAAGTCTGCATGGAAGAGTCTAGGTGGCTTTTTTCTGTAAGTAGCTGTGCCTGGTCCTTCTCCTCCTCCCTACTTTTCTGTTTGACTCCTTCTTTGGTAATGATTTTGGTCAATAAGCGTCTGCTTAGGTCTTTTGGACTCAAATCCATTCTTTTTCTTTAAAGGCAGTTTTGCTTATCATCTGGTCATTATGGTGATCTTAGAGTTTATCAGAAACTGTATTTATCAACCTTACTTCCAAAGTTCTTAGGGGAAGTTTTATTGTAACCCCTAGGATGAACTAAAAAGCACTATTATGACGTTCCCATGTTGGCAGGTGGAGAAGTGATTGTTCTAGAGAGTGAATAAAAATATCTAACCTTAAGATTAAAATATGGAAACAATGCAATATTTTATACTGTGTAGTTTTCCCATTATTTTTTAAGCTGAAAATATAATCAACATAAATTACTTCTTAGCTTCCAGATATTCTTTGGTTAAGAAGTATGAGAGGCCAGCTGAACCATTTTTAGAAACTTTCCCCTCTCCTCTTTTGGATTTAGAGGCTGTGCTGTGTAGGAAAACCAAACCAAGAATCTTACCAGATTTTGACTTTAACTGAGACTTCTTGTCTGGATGAATGTATTTGGATGCTAAACAGGCAAATTCAGCACCTCGGCTGCTGACTAACATTTTTCTTAGAGAAAATATTACTTGTATTCCTGGAAACATGAGAGGGAAAAGGCAAAGCTTAGACTAGCTAGCATAGGCTAAATTATGTGCCTACATGACAAATAGAAGTCTTGATGTGACTTAGCTGGAATCAGCTCCTCCAAACAGCCTACTTTAGATAAATTGTGCTCTCAGCCACCTCCAAATGAAGTTGTGTCTGTTTCTTCGATTTGGGCCTGGTTCTCAAAGTTAGAACATTAAACAGAGACTCTGTTTACAAGATGTTCTGACTGGGCTGTATCCAGACTGAGATGTGCCTGATATCTGGAGATGAGCCAGATACCAAGTGACTCACTTGGGGTCTGGAGGGCTTGGTGGAAAAAAAGTCTTGAATTCTCTCTATATCTGAGGTTGGCATATCACATGGGCCTGATAGACTGAAAGTGATGGAAGTCCTAGGATGAGGGAGATCTTAGGAGAGAATTTACTCTCATCATGGGGCCAGGAGTCTGTCCCAGTGCAGTGAGGAGCATAGGGAAAGGAGTAGTGGTTTGTGGTAAAGCATGTTTCTGGCCTGGGACTCATCCTGAAGAGCCAGCCAGGCAGTGTGGGGACACAGGGAAGGGAAGAGGCTGTAGGTGTGACTTGGAGGACCTGCCTCAGCTGACTCTCTGCCTGGAGTTCTTCCCTCCTCTTGGACAGCAGGTGTAGAGGAAAGAGTGGTCTCTTCCTCCCACTGCTGAAGCATAACTAGCTAGCTCTGCTGGAGAAGGCTGGGCTGGTACCAGAGTGGCAGCTGTAAAGTGCAGGGTCTGCTGGCCGTGACAGTGAGCAACAGCCACGGTTGATTCTTGGGCACATCTAAAATATGCCCTAGGATTCTCAGAAATTCTTCTTAGAGGGAACCCTGAATGAAACCAAAATTCTCAGGTTAACAGTTTGGAGCTTGAAGGATTCTGATCTTAATGTTAACATGACCAACTTGAAATGTACATTAAATTGGCAACCCCAAAAGCATATTCCAAATTCCAGGAAACTGGAAAATAAAGCTGAGTTTTCTGTTGGTAGTTATAAAGATACTACTTTGTTTTGATTTTCCCAAGCCCAGATTTGTGGCTGGAATCTCTTTTATGCTTCAGGTGAATTCCTTGGAGGGTATTTTCTCAGGAAAGCAGGATGCTCATTGTGTAGTGTTTTGGGAGTGTAGCTTCAGTATGGTGCTTATCAGTGGGCAAGTTTCTCCTATGGTTAGTGCCTAGATTATGAAAAAGTGTGTGGGGTCACTGACCAATAAAAATGGATGATATAAAAAGAATGTTTAGTGTTTGAAAGGCTAACTTTAGATATTCAGAACACCCAATTATGTGGAAAAATGCATCTCATTCATGGAATAAATATCTCCCCACTTCCCTGCTCACACATCCAATGCTAGAAAACTGGTTGTGTGCTAAATAAATACTTTTTGATTGTTGAGTGGTTAATATATCTTCATCATGATTTTGGGAGATGACCTAGAAGTCTCAGATCTAGCTCATGTTTCCTACCACAAGTCAGTATTCTTGGTTAAGATTTAGGAAGGGCATCATAAAAAAAATTAACTTTGGTAGCTTCTGACACATACTACTATGGAAAATTTGTGAGTATATATGAGCTTTACTCACACACACTAATGTATTCAGAGCTTAGAATGGGAACATTAATTGTCGAAGGGGCCCAGTGAAGTCCACCAGATTTCCCACCTGTGTAATTTTTAATTAGCAATAGTAGCATGGAAGATGAGGATTATCATAGACTTCACAATTTAAAATAAACCATGAAAACAGAGTTTAGATAGATGTAATAAATATCATAGAAGGATTTAAAAGTGAGTCCAGTGAGGAAAGTCTGAAGAAACACATTATTTTGATTCGAGAAGTCTTACTGAGATTTGTTACTTAAAAAATGGGTTTAAAACACTGTTGGTATGGTACAGTCTTCCAGTTATGGAATGAATAAGTCATGGGAATGAAAGGTACAGCATAGGGAATATAGTCAGTGGTACTGTAATAACATCCCGTGGTAACAGATGGTAGCTACACTCATCGTAAGCATAGCATAACCCAGAGAGATGCTAATCACTGTTTCACAAACTTAAAAAAATGTAACATTGTATGTCAACTATACTTCAATTAAAAAAATAACATAATTCCAGGATGAACTATCACTGAGCAACTCTACTTATCAGCTTTCCTGGTCTCTGGGGGTTAGGTGCTTGTTGGAGCAGTTCACCAGAGATAAGATATTAGTTACCTGTCTTTCCTTGGCCAGAGAGTTTTCAGTTGAGTAGCATTAACTGAATAGCTGATATGAACCAGGAGTTTTTATTTACAATATTTTTTAATCCTTATAATAATCCCCTATCATGTATGAAGACGTTGGGTCTTAGAAAGGCTAGAAGCTGACCAGCTTGGGAATCAAACCATGCTCAAAAAGTCTTAAGTTGAATATTCTTTCTACTTTGGCACAGTGGTCTCACACCCTTCTACAGTGTGAGAAACTTTGGTGTCTATGAAGTATAAGACAGTAAGTCCTGGCTTTCTTGTGTTAGATGTTTAAGATAAATGGATTTGAGAGTGGGGGCTCATTGTTTTTCTTCTTTTTTCTAATTAAGAAGATCCATACTATGTGTATTTTAATTCATCACCAGCAGGAATGTGAGGGTTTTGAAGTGGGATGTAAATGAAATCCTGGGATCCCTTTGAGTTAGGGGTGTTCACAGCTACCTAGAACTAGAGAAGGAACTTAGTTGTTGTTGTTGTTGTTTGTTTCTTTTCATTATTTGCTGCTACTTTGCCCACTCTTCCCCCTTCAGAATTTTATATACCAGGGTGTCTGGGCTGCTCGTTTGGTTAAGCCTCTGACTCCGGCTCAGGTCATGATCTCATGGTGCATGAGTTTGAGCCCCGCATCAGGTTCTGTGCTGCCAGCTCACAGCCTGGAGCCTGCTTCAGAATCTGTGTCTCCCTCTCTCTCTGCCCCTCCCCTGCTCATGTTCTGTCTCTCTGTCTCTCAAAACTAAATAAACGTAAAAAAAAACTTAAAAATATTTTATATACCAAAGACGGAAACGTGTGATCTAACTAAAGTGAAATGATACCAAGGTATGAATTACTAGTATTCTAACATGGAAGTAGATGGAACAAGAGATGGACATCTATAATGAGAAATGTTAAGAAATCAATGGATTTCCATGTATGGTGTTCATGGTTCTTATCATTGGCTGAACAGTAGAATCTCCTTGGAAGCTTTAAAAAACCCATTTACCAGGCCATTTTTCAAGACAACTACATTAGAATCAGGGGATGGACCAGTCATCAGTCATTTTAAATACTCCCCAGGTGATTCCATTGCACAGCTAGAGCTGACAACCCTTGGAAGATGATTTTGAGCAAAGGGTCTTGGATTCATTTCTCTTGGTCAGTGCATTCTCCCTTTCCTCCCCACAAAACAACCATAGGTTCAAATTCACTGATTTAGTAGCAGACTCCTACATGACTTTTTTGAACTTCAGTTTCTCAAGTAACCTCATAAAGTCAGTAAAAACAGTGATAGAGAAAGGAATAAATCCATGCCAGATACCAGCCTGAATGTTTTAAAAGTATCCATGTTGATCTCTTAAAATTTTTATAAGCAAAAGAGAAACCAAATCCAGATAAAGTAAACGTTTCTCTCTCACTTAATTCATACAACTTTTTGAATTAGAAATTATTTTATAGGGAAGTCCAGGCACAGTGCTGCCCACCTATAGTTGTGCAGGCTATATATAAATGGTACCTTTTGAAGTTGTAGAGTGCACCACATGCACAGCTTTCCATGGGTGCCTTGTATAGACAGGGAAGATTGCCTGAGCAGAGTGCTTTGAATATGAAAGACAGAAGGGCTTCTTTCCCTGGAGCCAAGGAATGATGAATGACACATATTATTGAAGTTAGTGAAAACACATTTTGAAGGCCCATAAATACTTTGAATGCCTCAGAGGAGTCTGGGCTTGATCTAGTAGTCATAAAAACATCTACAAACAAAGGAATAAATGGTGAAAACCTATGTCTTACAATGAGATTGTATGTGCATGGTGATCTGGGAAGGGGAGAGATGGGAGACAACTATGAGGTTGTGTGGCAAATGACAAAGGGTGGTGAAAGTGGGAAGCAAGAAAAAGTCCATCAGGCCAGGTGACTGATGGAAGCCCAGAGAGGCCACAGGGAGTCAGAGGCAACTGGTACTCTGACTGAATTTGCCCTCATCAGGCTCAAATTGAACTGCTGTGTCTATTGTCACTGTGTGTTAGGGCTGAGGGCTGCATTTCTTTGTATTAATGTGAACAGAATAAAAAAGAATAGAATAGAAATCTCTCTGGTGTTCATTTTAGCAGTGTGGCTGTTATTAGTGGGCTTTTTAGAGTAGCTGCTTCCATTGTTCTGTGATAACTTAATGCACCAATTTTCTTCATTATTTGAATGCAGCAAATCTGCCATCATTAAATGGAAAAGGAATATATGAAATGAAAGTGGAAAGTGATCTGCTTCTCTTCTGAGAAAGAGGGAATTCTAACAGCTACTAGAGAATTGGTTCACAAGAAGGGAAACTGATCTTAGGCAAATTATGAAGAAATTCTTCAGGGATGGTTCAGTCAGTTAAGTGTCCCACTCTTGATTTCAATTCAGGTCATGATCTCACGGTTTTTGACTTTGAGCCCTGCATCGGGCTCCGCACTGATAGTGCAGAGCCAGCTTGGGATTCTGTCTCTCTGTCTCTCTGCCTCTCCCATGCTTCCCCTCTGTCTCTCTCTCTCTCTCTGTCTCTCTCTCTCAAAATAAATAAATAAACATTAAAAATTTATATATAAAAAAGAAAGTCTTCAGTACTTGTAGTTTCTCTCTTCCAGAAACCTAATTTCTGGCAAAAGACCCTATAAAGTAATTTGAACTTTATTCAACACTGTTAACAGTGTTAACAGTGGCTGCAGCTCAAACTTTTGCTTTTGCAATGGGAATGTTATCCCACTGGCCAAAGGCATCCACTTCTGTCTGTGTGGTCAGGCATTAGCGACAAGGTGGAGAGGGAGTTCTTCAAATAACACCACACAGGAGACTACCTCCTTTATGCATGGTCTATGCCCCCATCCTGGAAATAACTAGGAATAAAATGTTTGAAAAGATACCGTAGGGGTGCCTGGGTGGCTCACTCGGTTAAGTGTCCAACTTTTGATTTCGGTTCAGGTCACGATCTCACAGTTTGTGAGTTTGAATCCTGCATGAGGTTCTGTGCAGATAGCATGGAGCCTGCTTTGGTTTCTCTTTCTCCCTTTCTCTCTGGGCCTCCCTTGTTTGCATGTTTGCATGTATTTGCACTCTCTCTCAAAATAAATAAACTTAAAAAAAAAAAAAGTATTTTAACTGCACTGTTTACCTGTATTAGCTTTCGGCTGCCCTCTCAGATAAAGTCCAAATGCCTGGGCATGGCTCATAAGTTCCTTCACAGTCTGGGCCCAGCAAGCCCATTGTGTCTTCTGACATTTCCTTTCCTGCACCTCTATAAAGTTAGGACTTTTTGGAAATCCATGTCTTGGAACATGGTTTCCCTCTCCCTGGGAAATCACCTCCCTCTTTAACCCAAACTTCTGTCTCTGGGAAAATAGCTATATATCCTTTGAAGTGCAGCCAAAATATCATTTGGGGAGAAGCCATTTTGAAGGTCAATCTGGTCAGTCCTCTGTACATTCTCCCCATATTTTCATATGATGCCATGTCTATAGCATGATGGTAGACACAGCCTTCAATCTGAGTCATTACTACTCTAGCTGTTATGAGGAATCCTGTTTTCTTTACTTGTCCAAACTTAATATACAGCTTACATTAGCATAAAATACATTTCCTTCAATTATTTTGTGGGTTGAATGCAAATCAGTATACTTAGGCCTGTGAATAATTAGCAGGTGTTACAGAGAGAGAGAGTTATTTCCTACATCTATGCTGGAAATCTGAGGGCCTGCATATTTTCATTTCGTTTGACCTTTGACAGAACATCCTGGACACTTTGCACTATAGGGATATGACTTGGGGGGAAGATCCTCACCTCAAAACTCTATTTGCAATTCCAAAAATCATGCGTCAGTGAACATTTAAGGTAAATCATGTTGATAATAAAAGCTTGATGTCATTAAAGAATAGTTTCTGCAAGGAAATATTCAAAGTCGAGGTACTTTCAATTCTCTCTTTTTTTTTTTTTGTATTATATTTTGTAGACAAATGTAGGATTTGTGTAAGTGGGTGATTTTGTCATTATCATGGCAAAAACTATTAAACAGCTACGAAGACTTGATTTGCTGGGTTCTTCTTTAAATGTATGAACTCTAGTGGTTCTCCTGGGGTGTATATATCTATCTGTTGGATTCTGGGTTCTACGGTAAGTAATGAGATAGATAAACCAAAAGGAATCTAACCTCTGCATAATTAATACAGTAGCTGGCACTATTTTATGTGCATATGATTACATGCTTTCCTTTTCATTTTTCTCCTTTCTGTTTTTTGTGATCTATATGTATCTTAACTAGTTACAAACCTAAGGTGTCTATATTTTTTAAAACAGTATTTTTAAACTTTTATAAATTAAGCTGTAGATAATATAAAATGTATTCAGTTAGAAAAACCGGTGACTTTTCATGTCAGAACTGGTAGACATCTGTTTTGTTACTGTTGTTTGTTTCAGGTTTTAAAGTTACTGGGCTTAGTTTTTCCTACAGATCTATACACAAATATAATTTTAGTCTCCCATAGGACCATAAATAAGAATAATTTCATAACTGTTTAACATAGTTATTCTAAAATTCAGTACATCTTTTAAAATGCAATTCCATAAATGTGTTGCAGATTTCCAGAACAAATTTACTGATGCTTAAAGCACAAAGCTTTATAAAGACTATGCATTTAATATAATTTTATGGTCTCTGCTTTTATTTTAAAAAGCAAATGTAGTAATAAGTTTATTTCTCATCAAATTTAAATTCTTTTGTTTCCTTTGGTCTATTATTGATGGTTTTGTAGTTTTATTAGCCAAAGACAGTAAAAAACCCCAAATCATTGTGTTTGCCTTATATCATGACCCGAGCTGAACAGTGCAGCACCAATTCTAGAGTCACAATACTCTCGTCCACATCAAACTTAAAATCAGTGATCCAAGGCCTACCACACAACTTTTCTCTCCACTGTGAAGCCTTTCTGGTGCTCTCAGCCTGCACTGCTCAGCACCTATTCTCGTGATCCATAATTTAGTGCCAGTGTTTGTTATCTTACATTCTTATTTGCTTTTTCATATATTCTTTTCTTTTCTTTAAATTTATTTATTTATTTTGAGAGAGAGGGAGGGGCCAAAACAGAGGGAGAGGGGGAATCCCCAGCGGTCTCTGTGCCATTAGCACAGAGCCCAGTGGGGAGTTTGATCCCACCAACTGTGAGATCCTCACCTGAGCTGAAATTAAGAGCTGGATGCTCAAATGACTGAGCTACCCAGCTTCCCCTTATATGTTGTTTTCTAATTTCCTTAAACAAAGGTAAAAGTTTGTTAAAGTAAATTTCTCTCATTTCTTTTGGATAAAATTGCAAACAGTTTTGGTCAGCTGATTTACTAAATCCTCATGTTATCATTTTTAACTTTCCTTTCTTCTGTACATGCCACTAGCATGCTAGAGAAACCATAACTTCCCAAAGATATTTCAGTGAAATAATAAAATGTATTCATAAGCATTTTTAAATTAGTATAATTGCTCACAGAAATTTTGGGGTTAGGGTTTGGTCAAAACAAATAGAATTTTGTTGCAATTAATTCAGGGCAAAATTTGACAATTTCCTAATAAGAATGAAATGATGAGTAACCTTAATTAAGTTCCTTCAAAGACAAGAAACTCCAGTTAATATAACCCAAAGTTTGGACCAAATTAAATCACTGAGTCCTAAGCAAGCCTTTTATCACTTCAATTCTAATAAATCTCCAGTGTAACACATATTCATGTTTGAGAGGAGAAGTAGAATTATGAATCCCTCCATCTTGGACCACTTGTCCAAGTTTAATATACAGTTTAATGTTCATTTCCATCCATTCTCCATCCAAGTGACAGCTGATACGGAAATGTGCTCCCTCACCATATTCACTTGAATACATCCTGTAGCGGGAGTCTTGGTTTCAAAGGTTAAAACAGGTGCACTGACATAAATCAGGCATACATCTACCCACACATACCCTGCTTTTCCTGTAGTAAGGAGAGCAAACGGGGAGGAACTAGAAATGAAATGCACTGACATCTTGAGTAAGGATGCCTAGGATCAAAGTTCCTCTCGCAAGGGAGGTAAAATGTCTGTAAATCAGGTGAGACTGAATGACTTCTGTTTGTAGTTGAAAAACAACAGTACCTCAGTGGTGACTTCTCTTTGTTTTCAACTGCCTGGAGTAGAACCAAATCCAGTGTCCATACTCTGTCACTAACCCATGATGCGGCAGTGCTCCCGTGTTCTGCACCTCAGCTTCTCCATTTGTAAAAAGAGGGAACCACCAGGGTTCTTTCGAGTCCCAACATCTTGCAGAATCACCAGGCACACCCCAAGCAAGCTGTAAATTCCGCTAAGTCTGTGGCTCTGCTCCCACAGTCTCCTCTGTGTCTGGATCCGGACTCTTGTTTGCTCTTGAAGTTCCTCAAGTCCTTTACTCTGCTAGTTAACCATACTAACTGGTTACCTAGCATTTACGCTTTCCTTTCCTCAGAGTGATTTGCCTCTCAGTTAATCCTTACAGTAGCACCTGGACCTCTGGTGCGGGACCTGAGGCACAGAGAGGTTAATTGACTTGCCGAAGGCCCACAGCTAGAAAGTGATCAAGTGGTAAGGCTAGGAATAAAAACTTAGTGTTTATACTCCTAAAGACTGTTAACCATTTGTAGATTAGCACTTTCTTTGAAAAATGATAAAAAATATAAACTGTCTTCTCAAGACATTGCACACATATGCCCAAAATATTTTGCATACTATTTCAAGAGACCTTTTGAAACCCATTCTTGGGCACTCCAAGTTAACTCCTGTGGTATAATATATCATACCGCTCTTTCACTTCACTTTTTCTTGATTTCAAAATGGGGAGATTCAGAGAGAGAAGGAGAGAGATGGAAAATGTGTTATTGATTCCACAGTCTTAAGTTAAGTGGAAAATAGCCACTCGGATTCTCGTTTGCATTCTTTTTTTTTTTTTTTTTTTTTTTCACATGCATGAATGTCAGGGCCTTTGAGGAAGGCTCCGAGTCCCAGAAAGATAGTGGAATCACAGGGGAGACCTTCACCTTGAAAAATTTACTTTCCAGCCTGCTCTGTAATACCTGCATTTTCTCTGTCCTCCACAAAGGCTGTCTTCCTATAATTATAGATAAAGCATTAAATATACATGTCATTGGGATAAATAATGTATTGGCTTACATTCTCATCAAGAATACATACCAGAGACTTTCTCAAAAAATGTTTTTTGGTGGAGGAGAAGGTTCTGGGCTTGTAAACTCTAGACGGAAGGGAAAAGCATTAGAGGCCTTGCTAGTCAGGGGACAGTCTTTACTGAGTCATATAGCCACAGGACTGCTAATCTAGTTCAAGCAGAAGAAACTATTTTCTGAGCACATGGGTAGTAACTGGTAAGACAGTGGAAGGTATTCTGAAAGCAGAGTTGAAGCTGTATTCTAGAGTTTATAGGGCAAATTGAGATATTGCAGTCGCTTTCCGTGATGGTGGCTCATTTTGTTCAAGCTGCCTCAGAGATTTCAGAAGCATATCGGAAACAATGAAAGCTTGGTGCCTCCTTCATATCAACCAGCTTAATAATTCTGGAATGGGACTTTCTAAAAACAGTGACAATCTGTTGTCACTTCCGCACTCATGCCTTCTTCATTCCTGCTGGCCCACTGCTCTGAGTGAGGCAGAGTAGAAAGACCCTAGAATTTGGAAATGGCATGCCTGGTTCTGATCTGGTCTCTGCTACCCACTGGAAGTAAGGTTCCGAGCAATTCAGTGATTTCTATGAGCCTTAATTTCCTTAACTATAAATATCTACCTCTGAAGGCTATTATAAAAATCAAGTAGGAACTTGGAAATCTCTCAGGTGCTACATAAGTGTTAGTAGTTCTGGTTATGGTTATTATTTCCCAGTCTAAACAAATGCTTGCTGCATTTGTGACTGTGGCAGGGTGAATAGGCAAATATGTGTATGTAGATGTGTGTTATGGTTCAAGGAACCATATGTACTTCCCATTATAATATGCTCTTCTATAATTTGCTTTTTGCCATTAAAACACAATAAAATATAGCCTTAACGCCCTCAAGGGCAGGGCATGTTTCATTTGATACTTTTAGTTATCAGAATGAAATAAAAAAACAAATTTGATTTTGTGTTCTGTTAAATAGTTTTGCTAAAAAATGTTGTATAGTACACAAGCACACTTCCTTCACAAATTTCAAGCTCATGGTACTGAACATACCTACATCTTTTTCAGAATTATAGATACAGCAGCTTTTGAGGTTATCACTTAGAACATAATTTTTACAAAATAATGTAGATTTAGATTAGTAAAAGATTTATGCTAAAGTTTTCTTCTTCCTTCAATGTCCTATTTCAGGATGATTTTTCTTTTCCAAAAATGTGGAATATGGGAGGATCCAATTAATTAAGGACCTTGGTTAATTATAGTTTTACTATTAAGAATGCTACAATTTAGGGCAATTTTGTCTGTAAGAAGGCTTCTTTAAATTCTAAATACAGGGACAAAAATCCTTATTATGAATATGTTTACTGTATCTTGTTTATAATAGCATGATGCTAAGAAAAACACAAATGAGGAAATGGATGATGTTTTATCTATCTCATAATTCAATAATGGAAAAAATAGTTGACTTGGGGGAAAATGTTGCTTTAGATTTACAAATAGATTAGAGTCTGGAAATACCTGTGAACAAACATTCTTTCTTTATTTAGCCTTTCACTAGTTTGCATGATTGTCTAAGACTATGTTTTATACTGGCTGGTATACGAGAAAGTAAGATATTTTGTTGCTGTAGTATATTTTGATATAATCAATATTGTAAGTAGAAAACATGAACTTCCTGATCAGTACAAATCCATTCAATTAGTTGAATAATTTATCATCCTTTCAAAAAAAAATCTGGCCTTGCTTTTAGTGCTCCAGCTTCTATGTTTTACTTCCTTTCATTTATCACTCTTTCTTTCTAGTCTATTCTGCAGAATTAGCACAAAGAGCATAGCTTTGGCATAAAAGCTCTTTATTTGCTAGTATGTGAACCGGTATCTAGGAAACTTGCCAAATTAGCACAATCATGCTTAGGTGTGGAAAGCACGCTTGTAAAACACAGACTGGTGCCTCATGCTGAAGACACAGGAGCTCTGTAGATAAACCTGTTGTTGAGCAATTTATTTCTGTGTCTTCTAGGCACAGGTATGATGTGTAGACAAAACATTTTATATTTTTTCCGATTATAAAGTAACACATAGTTGTAAAATCAACATCAGTGTCTATAAAGCTGTCCAGTATGGTAGCATGAGCCACAATGAATATTTAAACTTAAATTCCTTTTTTAAAAAATTTTTTTAATGTTTTATTTATTTCTAGGAGAGAGAGAGACAGCGTGAGCAGGGAAGGGTCAGAGAGAGAGAGAGACACAGAATCCGAAACAGGCTCCAGGCTCTGAGCTGGCAGTCAGCACAGAGCCCGACGTGGGGCTCGAATTCACAAACTGTGAGATCATGACCTAAGCGAAAGTCGGATGCTTAACCGACTAAGCCATCCAGGCGCCCCTAAACTTCAATTCCTTAAAACTAAATAAAAGTAAAAAAAAAAAAAAAAAAAACCACCTCAGTTCCTTAGCCTCACTAGCCACACTTTTAAGTGTAGTTAGCGACAACTGTATTTGATAGCAGCGAATTTTTCCATAATTGCAGAAGTAGTATTGCACAGTGCATTGATGTTTTAACCTGTACTTTATTCACCTCTTTTCTTTAATTCAAGGGTAAGTTGTGGCTATATTTCCATTTAGTTAACTGTAGCTCTATGCTATCACTTTTAATGCTGCATAGTAATCCACTGCCTGGATGTGCCTTAATTTATTTGTCCACTCTCCTATTGATGCTCATATAGCTTGCTTCTTTTTTCCCTCCATTATTAAAAGTGTTGTCTTTATTACCTTAGAGCATATATCTTTCTGTACTTATGTAAAATATTTAAAATTTGAATTGCTTGGTTACAGCTATTCATGGTTTATGCTTTGATACCCATTGCAGGGCTTCCCTCCAGAGACTATCAGTCAGCATGCCCTTGGTTAATTGTGGGAGAAGCTTTCATATCTACTGGGGCAAGTCACTTAACTTCTCTAAGTCACAGTTAATTTTCCTGTTTAAAATAATGCCACTGGCTTACTAGGTGGTTAGTAGGAATGGAATAATATTTGTGAATACTTTAAACAATATACTTTAACAATACTTTAAACAAATAAAAGGAAAGTGTTACTATATGATATATTATTAAACTCTCTGTTGATTGTGAAGTTGGACCCTTAATCCTTTGCATTCTAGTTTAACACCCCATAAGGAATAAGGTGGTGGTAGAAATGGAGAAAACATGCCTTTGAACACTTCATCATGGGAAAAGCACCTCTGGTCTCAGAAACATCATTTATTGCTGTAGATGTATCAGTATAAGGTAGGATTTTCCATACAGAAACATCTACAGAAGGGGGATAATTTTTGTTTTAATATTAGAAGAGGATGAAATTTAAGAGGTCATCCAACCCTTACTCCTCATTCTACTTTTTCTCATGAAAAAGTAGAGGCCCAGAGAAATAAATGAGTTATCAGATTTACACAGCTAACAAGGGCAGGATCTAGGTTAGACTCCAGTGTTCTGATCCTCTAGCCAGAATTCTTTCCTCTACATTCTGCAGCTTTAAATGACATAGGCAGGATGCGGCAGGGTCTTTGCTGTCCCTCAGATTAAGTTTAAGTCAGTCTTGCAATCCATTTTGATAACTAATATTTATCTAGAAATTTGTTCTTGAAATAAGTGCTTATGTAGGCTAACTGGGCTATTTCAGAATCAGGCTGCCAAATGCTTATTAGCAATTTGAAACTCCTTTAGTGATAATAGAACTTTTCAAGCAGATTTTTGTAAGCCAAATTATAGTCAAATCTGTCTCATAAACAGCATCTTAGTCAGCACTGCTTAGAAACGAATTTGAGGAAGCTCTGAGTCTCTGTCTTTAGCTCATCTCTGATTCTCAACCTTAATACCTTAATTTACTTTATGACTTTACATAAGAAACCATAAGCACAGAGAGCTTCAAGTTATGTGGAGGATTTTGATCAGCCTGCAAAACCAACCATACAGCCAGTACCATCTCTCCCACACCCACCCCACTGCTGAACATGCCTTCAGAGTCCGTTCCCTGAGTGTGTGTGCTTAGATGCTTAGATGCCTTCCTCAGGATCTCTCTTCTCACTGACATTTTTTTTTTTTTGAATGTCCAATAGCTGGTGGCAATAAATAACTTAGAGAAATTAAGGTTGATGGCTGTTATTCTTTTTGCTTCTGGGTCTTCTAAGGAACCAAGTAAGAACTCTTAAATTTACAAAGGGCAGACAACCTTCAGTGAGTCGTGTGCTGGATTGCAACTCAGTGAAAGTGCTTTTCCTTCTTCAGGAACCAAGGAGTCACAAGTTTTCTGTGAAAAGCATAGTTTCTCCTGTGGTCGTGCTTGACTTACATATCAAAGGGCTTTTCCATACATGACAGTACTTGGTCTTGGACTTGCTGATGTAAAGCAGTAGAAGATGGGGCAGCAAAATGTAAGGATGAATCATTTGCTGGAACAGACTGATAGGGAGTATAAATTACAGTGAAAACTTGATTTACAGAAGATGAAAAGATACAGATAATATACATTTTTTAGGTATTTAAAGACCTGAGGTTTTTCTCACATTTCATTTTTTCTATAGTTAAAAAGGCATATAATTATAGATTTGGAATGGATTAGAGTTATTTTCCCCATATAAATGCTTCCTTATGTTAAATTGCTTTCCTTCTTTTGTCATTTAAAGATTTGTATTTTTCTTGAATATAAAGCAAGTGGATAGTGTTTTTCTTGAGCATGTAGCAATTGAATGATGTGGATATGAGAATTATCCATTGGAAGAGTGTCTCAGTGTATTTGCCAAGTTGTCGTCAAACATGGCTTGCTAAAAATCCCAAGAAGTTCTCTCTTGAAAATAAATTTGCTTGCCTTCTCGTTTTCATTGAAGCAAAACTGGTTCACTCCAAAAATTTCCTTTGTGATGTTGATACATGGGAATGAAAATGGTGAGCTTTATAGTCTCTGTCCCCTTTATCTCCTTTAAGAAACTCTGATCTGTTTTTATCAGGACTGTCCTATTTCTTACTTACATAACATTTGTAACCTGCCCCAAATCTACTTTGGAAGTACTCAAAGTATAAATCCCAAACAAATGATTGAGTTTGCTGCCTGACTGTTCATCTCTCTAGATAAAATGGGGTTGGTAGGAGAGGCTGATGGGTCAAAGCAGGACATTTTGAAGTGGCTACTTTGATGATGATGAGATGCCCCTTTTTAAGGGCAAAGGTTTGGATATTTTTGTTTGCTTTATTTCTACTTTTTCAGTGGTGGAGTAGCATCTGTAGAAAAGAGTGATACACATGTATTTCAAAAATTTAAAAGTGACTAAAGATTAACATTTTCTTATGATGTGATAGATGGATAAGAATATTTCACTATAAAGCAGATTCAGTATACTAGTGCTAAGGCTGCTAGGGTTCATGGAAATTGGCCTAGATATTATCAAGATGCTTTATGTCAATAGTCACATTCACCATGGTTTAATTTTAATGATGAGCAGTCTTTGAATGCCATATAGTTTCTTAGTATTTAATTTGGAAAATCCTTCAAAGTGAAGAAAATAGTAGAAATATTGTCTTTACTTCCCAGACATGTTGTTTGATTTTGACCTCAAAAAGAACAAACAGTAGAGATTAAAATTCTTCTTTTGGGTCACCTGGGTGGCTCAGTCTGTTGAGCATCATACTTCAGGTCAGGTTATGATCCCATGGTTAATGAGTTCAAGCCCCACATTGAGCTTTGCACTGACAGCACAGAGCCTGGTTGGGATCCTCTGTCTCCCTCTCTCTCTCTCTCTGTCTCCTCCCTTCTTGTGCTTTCTTTCTCTTGAAACTAAGTAAACATTAAAATTAAAAAAAAATTTCTTTTTACAAAAACCAAAATTCAAAATATAGAGTAAAAGCTATAATAATATGTAAAAAAAAAAAATCACCAAATACAACTGTATTCAGGAGTGAACATGGAATATTTTTTGTTTCAATATCAGATAACAAAAACACAGAGCTGATAGAAGACTTTCAAAATGAATTATGCTTTCAAATGGAAACAAAAAACTTTGGTGAATGTAAAATATAACTAACCAAGCTTTCATGATGATTTAATAATGTTTGTAAATGTCTGGGTCAACATATCTGTTCCAAAATAAATACCTTAAATTGTCATGTGTCTGTGGGTGGCAAACAGGGCTGGTCATGACCAGAGTCAGAGATTTGGATTTTGTCCAAGGACCTCAAATATAACTTGTTAATGGACTTGCTACTACTTCCTTAGAGCTAATAATTATATGCATTTTAATCAAAGATATTATATTCCTCAAGAGAAGGGTAACACACTAAGAGAAGTAATTTGATATGAAGAAAGTCAGTGATCTTCAATCTGTGATTTCCCAACAAATGATGCTCTTCAAACTTCTTTGAAAACCTCAAAAAGCCTAATGGAAATTGTATATTTATCTATGATATGGTTTTATAGGCTGATTTTTTATTGCCTTCTGTCTGAAATTCTGTTAAGACAATGAAGTAACAAACACATTTTATCTCATTTTTTTAGGGAGCTCTGAGAAGCATTTGTATTTATAGTCGAATAAGTGAAAAAATGGAAAAATGATATTTTCTAAATAAATTTAGCTTGTCCAATAAACACAATGTTTCAAAACATGGGGTTTATGGTGGGAAAGGATAAGATATAATGAGGGTTAACAAGAGAGGTTTCTTGGTGAAGACAAGGTTGAGTAACCACTGAATTAATCTAGTGAATAGGGCCTTATCTACTGAGTAGGGCTTTAGGAAATTCACTATGGAAAAGGTAAGTGTGGATCAAGCGGGGAGGGGAAGGGCTGAAGCCCCGCGTCAAAGACCATTTTTAGCAGTAACAGGAGGTCATGAGGATTCTAAACTCTGTTTTACCTGCTTCTCAATTTGGTGCTCAAATGGCACCCTGGTGTGGAGTGAAAGGAGCTCAAAATTAGAAACTTGCCAAGGCTAATTGAAAATTCTCTATATAGCACATATGGTGAGAGCATATCTCTCTACCCAGCTCTCAGCTCTGGGCTGGGGCAGGTAAAGCTCAGAAATCCCAAGCTTCTCGTTAATCTAGGATCAACTTCAGGATTTCAACACAGTGGTAGACAAGAGAGTAAAACCAAACAGAGATATTTGTGTGATAATCACACTCGAAATTCTTCCCTTTGTGGTTCTGGGGCTGACATTCTGATAAAGTTCAGGTGTCTGGTGAAGCTGCACAGATAGGACCTGGTCTCTTAACCACATGCTTCTTATCTACATCATAAACATGGAATTTCTGCATTATTCCTGTTGGCATTTTCATCTCTGTTCAGAGGCCATGAGCCTTAATGATATAATTGGTACCCAAGGTATATCAAAATAGGAAAGTTAAACATTTCTCTTCCATTCACTTGCCTGAAACCTACTCCCTAGGCCCCTCAACACCCCCTACCCCCGTGCCCCAGCCAACTTTGCAAGTCTGACCTAATCATCATTTTTGTTACTCACAATTATTTACTTTGATATTTGGGGATTCTATCAGTTTTCCTACAGATATTCTCCAGTGATAAATGTCACATCTTGTTCATTTTGCTTACTTGATAGCAAGGTTAGTGTGAATAAAAAGTCTTGACAAATACATGTAAGTATATATAAAAGAAAGTTACCTTATTCAAGGTATAGTAATTCTTCTACTATCCTAATGCTGTATTGGGAGTCAGTTTGTTAAATTTGCTTTTATTTTTTTAAAGGAACCCTAGGCAGAGAAAAATCTACCTAGAAAAGATAGCTCTTCAGGTCAGAATAATGAATCTTCATTCCAGTTATGTACATCTTCATATATAGTCTGGCAGTTTGGAGCCTAGTATTGTAATATTGCCCTGTTGTTAACTTGAAACTTTTAAATTTCTAGCATTAGCAATTTCTTCTTCAGTAAAGTAAGGATAAATACTGACTTCATAAAATTCAGGCACTGTAATAATATTCCGTACTTTTGACAGAGAACAGATAGTGTATAATTATATGTGTTGATGAGGCTATACTTAGTTTATATATTCTTTTCTTAGTAAATTTTCATATAGTATTTGTTATTGCAAATGTCTTTAAAAGTATTATTATTAACTATAATAGTAATACAGAAAATGAACAACAGAGAAGATCGATTACTATACAAAATTACTTAAAAAAGAGAGTAAAGAGCAGACTGACATCTTCATGGACAATGAAAGCATGCCAGAGAGATATACCCATGAAACATATGAAGGTGATACTCAATATTTACAATTGAGCCAAAAGCAATTGAAGAAAATGAGGGAAGCTATGAAATACAAACATGAATCATAATCAGAAAAACTTAGTAGTCTGATGATCGAGGAGAAGGTGGATTTTAAGAGGTAAAAAACTCAGAGAAGAATTAGAGATAAAAGGGAAAAAAATTCAGGAATGAATAGTAAAAGGACAAATAAATACAACAGATAATTAATACTTTAAGAAATAGAGAATCTGGAAAGAAGTAAAGATATTCATAAGCACCAAAAGGAAACAACATAAATGCCCATCAACTGGTGAATAGAAATTTTCATTTATCCACAAAAGAGTACAACTTACCAATAAAAAGAATGAATTAATTACATATGCATTAACATAAACAAATCTCAATAGCATTATGCTACATGAAATAAATCAGGAAAAAAAGACTACATACTGTAAGATTACATTTAACTGATGTTCTAGTTTTTAAAAAATTTTTTTAAATTTTATTTTTTGAGAGAGAGAGAGAAAGAGAAAGCGTGCATGTTTATGCACTCACACAAGTGGGGGAGGGACAGAGGGAGAGAATCTTAAGCAGGCTCCACAGTAAGCTCAGAGCCCAACACAGGGCTCAGTCTCATGACCATGAGATCATGAGCTGCACGCTTAACAGACTGCGTCCCCCAGGCACCCTTAACTGGCATTCTAGAAAAGGCAAAATGTAAGGACAGAAGGTGGTGGGTCAGTAGTTGACAGAGGCTGGAGGAGAGTGTGTATGAGGGGAAGAGAAGGTGATTGTCCACAATGAGGCCTGAGAACACTTTTTGGAGCAATAGAAATGCTATGTTTATCTTGGTTACACTCCTGCATACATTTGCCAAAGCTTACCACACTATGTACTTGGGAAGGATTAATTCTATTATATGTAAATTACACCCCAGGAAAAATAAAGAGATAAAGAGATAAAAAGGGATTTGAGAAAAAGTAATGGTTACAGGAAGATTGCCAAGAGGATTACATATATGCCTAATAGGAATCCCCAAGAAAGAAAACTAAAACAGTGGAATAGAAGCAATAAAAGCCTCTACTTCATGAAAAATTTTTTGAAATCAATTTTTAAATTATTTGATATTATATATTGGAAGGTGCTACATGTATGAGAGGAAAAAAATCTACCCAGAAAAGTAAAAATTATTGGACTATAAAAAGGAAAAAAAATGAAAGAAGAAAAAAATCCTGTTGTCATCCAGGCTAAACAACCAAGTCATTGATAAGGCAAAGAATATTAGACTGTCACTAGAGTTTTGTCAGCTGATTTATTTATTTACTTATTTATTTTTTGCCAGAAGACAATGGAGTAACATATTTAGGACACTTGGGAAAGAAAACAAGAGGTGCCTGGATGGCTCAGTCGGTTAAGCTGCCGACTTCAGCTCAGGTCATGATCTCAAGGTTTGCAGTTTTGATCCCCGTATTGGGCTCTGTGCTGACAGTTTGGAGACAGAAGCCTGCTTTGAATTCTGTGTCTCCCTCACTCTATGCCCTCCCCCCACACACTTGTGCTCTTTCTCTCTCAAAAATAAACAAAAAAACCCAAAGAAACAAAAAAATTGAGAGCTAAGAATTCAACAAAATAGCACTTAAAGTGTAAAGATCACAGAGAAACTTGCCAGAAGCCAGGATATGTTGTTTCTGGAGTGGTTACTGAGGAATCTACTGGAGAACATATGTGTTAGCCAGTCAGAATAAGTAGAAGAACCTCTAGGTGAGGACTGCTGGCAGTGATTTTCATTAGCTGATAAAAATCACAAAAAGAAAGACAACCATAGGGAACTCTTGACAAAACTATATAATACCACCCATGAATTAGTCTTGCCAAAAATAAAAGGAGAAGGAAAAGACTGGAATATGATCAAATTTAATTAACTATTAATTTCCAAGAAACATAAGAGGGAGGAGAAAAGTGTTAAATAATACCACGAGGTTGCAGTCAGCAAAACGTAGGCTGTGTGAGATGTGAAACTCAACAGGACACACAACCCTGAATCTTCAACAAACTTTCCAAGCGGGAGAGAGAGGGAGAAAAAAAAAACATATAGACTGATAGAGCTATTAGAGTCATATTAACTGATCAGCGTGTAGACCTTGTTTGGATCATGATTCAAAATGAAAGCTATACAGGGGCGCCTGGGTGACTCAGTCGGTTAAAAGTCCAACTTTGGCTCGGCTCAGGTCATAATCTCACGGCTTGTAGGTTCGAGCCCTGTGTCGGGCTCTGTGCTGTTAGCTCAGAGCCTGGAGCCTGCTTTGGATTCTGTGTCTCCCTCTCTCTCTGACCCTCCTCCCCACCTCTGAAATAAATAAAACATTAAAAAAAATTTTTAGAAATAAAATGCAAGCTATACAAACAAGATATTTTCAGGACAATTAAATTTTGTAGGAGTATAATAATGGTATTATCATTGTGTTTAACAAAAGGAGTCCTTGTCTTTTGGCAATATGTACTAAAATATTATTTAGATGAAATGACAGCATGTCTAGGATTTGCTTCAAAATAACTTGAGAACAGCAGGAGTAGGTGGGAACTTAAGTGAAGCCAGATTGGCCAGGGTTGCTAACTGTTATTGCTGGACAGTAGGTATACAGGGATTCATTATCCTGTTGCCTCTGGTTTTGAATGTTTGAAAATTTCCATAGTAAGTTTAAAAAATAGAATGGTTAACATTTATATGAGATTTTTCACAAACCTGTAGCAAAAAGACTATCGTTCTCCAGGACAAGAAATGGAGACTTAAGGAGGTGATCATTTGGCCCAGGATACATGACAAGAGAGTGTCAGAATGTGGAATCAATCCTCCTCCTTTGACACCATCATGTCTTGTCTCTGCTCCTCTAATCTGTGGTGTCTTAAAAGTGAGGTGGCTCTTTTCTTTGTTTGGGCAAATCTTCCTAGTACTGTGATCTTGTTGTGGGAGAGGTGAGAATCCCAAGAGGTTGGTCTAGGATTCCTGCAACTTCACACTTTTTGCTTTTCAGTGAGAACCACAGTTTTTTCCTCTGCTTGCCTTCAGGCACTGCACCTTTTTGTAGGGCTCACCACTCCATTCCTTTCCTTCTGTCATTACAAGTTAAATTTTCCCTATTTTATTTGCTTCAGTTTCTATTTTCTCCTTTTCTTCCTTCCTCCCTCCCTTCCTCCCCCTCTCTCTTGCTGTTTCCTTTCCTCCCTAGCCTTTCTCCATCAGTCAGGTGATTTAAAAAAATTTTTTTTAATGTTTGTTTATTTTTAAGTGAGAGACAGATCGCAAGCAGTGAGAGAGGGAGACACAGAATGTGAAGCAGGCTCCAGACTCTGAGCTGTCTGTCAGCACAGAGCCCGATGTGGGGCTCAAACTCAGGCACCACGAGATCATGACCTAAAGTCGGGTGCTTAACCGACTGAACCACCCTGGTGCCCCTGTCAGGTGACTTTTTTTTTTAATAGTGGTTTTTTTTCTGTTTGTTTGTTTTTTTAATTTCTAGGAGAGAGAGAGAGAGACAGCGTGGGCAGGGGAGGGTCAGAGAGAGAGGGAGACACAGACTGAAACAGGCTCCAGGCTCTGAGCTGGCAGTCAGCACAGAGCCCGACACGGGGCTCGAACCCATGAACTGCAAGATCATGACCTAAGCGAAAGTCGGACGCTTAACCGACTAAGCCACCCAGGTGCCCCTGTCAGGTGACTTTTCAATGGCCGGTTGCAATTCTTTTCTTCCTGGCTCTGCTGTTGATACTATTTCTTCTCCCTCCTTCTCATCCCAATGATTGCCTCATTTTCAAAGAGTTGGATTCAGGCGAGTTTGAGAAATTGAACCAGCAAAAGGAGCTCTCATAAGGCAATCCTCATGAAATAGGAACCCAAACAATAGCATTTAGAATCTAGAAAGGCTTCTGAATTTTCTGTCCAACTGTTATTACAAGAGGATTCCTGGTACTTTGAGCAAAATAAATGCCCCATTAATATTTATGGTTGACATCAATGAAGAAGAAATGAAACGACATTCCAAGAAGAGCTGGTTTCATGAGAAAATGTTACTTGCTCCATACTTTTTGACTTATTGGACTCCATCTTCATCCCTGTATGCCTTGTAATGCATATGCCATAGACTTGTGAGACAATGTGTTACCCTTTAATGGGGTGACTGAAAGTCACCCTGAAGCACACCCTTATGTTTTCTCTCTCTTTTTTTAAAAATATATTTTATTTATTTTTGAGAGAGAGATAGAGACAGCATGAGCAGGGAAGGATCAGAGAGAGAGGGAGACACAGAATCCAAAGACAGGGTCCAGGCTCTGAGCTAGCTGTCGGCACAGAGCCCGATGCGGGTCTCGAACCCACGAACCATGAGATCATGACCTGAGCCGAAGTCGCTTAACCGACTGAGCCATCCAGGCGCCCCCCTCATGTTTTCTTTTAATCAAAACTCCCCTCAGGGCGCCTGGGTGGCTCAGTCGGTTGGGAGGCTGACTTCAGCTCAGCATATTTATACTCTCACAGTTCGTGGGTTTGAGCCCCGTGTCGGGCTCTGTGCTGACAGCCAGCTCAGAGCCTGGAGCCTGTTTCAGATTCTGTGTCTCTCTCTCTCTGACCCTCCCCTGCTCATGCTCGCTCTCTCTCTCTTTCCCTCTCTCTCTCTCTCTCTCAGAAATAAATAAAAAACATTAAAAACATAATTTAAAAAAAACACAACAACTCCCCTCTCACCACAGCAACCTCCACAGACTTGCCAATCATGAAGTGTCCAATGTTCTAACTGGACTTGCCACCTTTGCTCTAACACTCCTATCCCACCTTTATCAAGATCATTACTTCTGAGGTAGTGAGCTGAGACAGAGCATTTGTTTAAAGTGATTCTTTTTGTTTTGTTTCGTGTTTATTTATTTTTGAGAGAGAGAGTGAAAGAGAGAGAGAGCAGGGAAGGGTCAGAAAAAGGAGATATAGAATCTGAAGCAGGCTCTAGGCTCTGTGCACTCAGCACAGAACCTGATGTGGGGTTTGAACTCATTAACTGGATGATCATGACCTGAGTTGAAGTTGGGAGCTTAACCGACTGAGCCACCCATGTGCCTCTAAAGTGATTCTTAATAAGATATGAATAATAGGCAGGTTTTGTTGAAACTAATCTTTGCTTCGTGGAATGTGTAAAACACATAGTCCTAAACTTACAGCAATGCTTTTAGAAGATGTATTTTGTAGGCATTCCAACTAGAAAACTTGCTGACCCTCCGTCTGCTTTGTCACTCCTCCCTGATTCATGGGATTTGTGGTGAGAGCTCCTGCAGCTTTGGGGAAGTACTTGCCTGTCCTGCTAAGAGACTTTGTGCCAGGAAATAATTTCTAAGCACTGTTTGCTAAGACTCGACAACTTGCTTCAGCAGGCCTATGAAACTAATCCAGGAAATCAATAGAAGGTTTTGTGTTACTCTTAATGATCTCCAAGGAAAGAGGCTTTCACAACCTTTTTTGTATGCCAATATATCACAAACTTTGTGACCATTAAGATTCTCCCATGTAGTTTAAGAAGAACGAAATTACATATATGTGCACAAATGCTCATACTGTTAAAAAAAACATTAGGTCATATGACATATTAAACTTCGAGTCGATTTCCTATAGCGTTTCTTAGAAGAGAAACATTTTAAAACACGACCAATGATCTGTACAGAATAAACTCAAAATCAGTTTTGACCTTAATCTGTAAGAAAGTGGGCAAGATTTAGTGAATAATTAGATCATTAAGAATTGTATCCTAGCAAGGGAAGAGATAGGCTGTACGTTTACTGTTTACTTGTATTGTAACACCCCCTAGTGTTGATAGAGAAACAGGCTCTCATCACCTCTTCTAGCGTCTCCTTGCCTGGCTAAGTTAGAGAAACAGAAACCTAGCACATATTATCAGCCAGTTAGCCAAAGAACTGCTGCTTAGGGATGGTTCTAATTTATGAAATACAGATTATGTTATGTTTCTTAAGTGAAGGATTATACCTTCAGTTACCTAATGATCAGAATGACATTTTTTCATATGTGTATTTGACATATTTTGTCGCTTTTGAGTCTAATAATATGTATTTATCTTTTTATTTACTAACCAATTAGCCTGTAGATGTTGGGAAATGGCCGCTTTGCTTTAACTTCAGTTGCTTTTTCAACAAACAAATCTTTAAGTGGTAAAACAGCAATTTCTTCAAATACAGTGATGCCATATGAGGTTCTGGGTTAGCATGTAAGCACATTACTCCCACCCCCAGCAGAGAATCTTCACCCCTTAAAAGGCCACAAAACATCAGCAGGGGTATTGGCCTTTACAACTTCACTACTCAAAGTAGGCTCTGCAGACTAGGAGTTTGGGCACACCTGGGAATCTCTTAGGAATGCAGAATCCCTGCACAACCCCCCACCCCCACCCCACCCCACCCCCCTGGCCTACAGAATCAGAGCCAACAGTTTAGTAAGGTCCCCAGCTGACTCATATGCCCATTAAAATTTGAGAAGCACCGTTTAGAGACACCCATCTCCCCAAAGATTGAACAGCCATCAAACCAAGACTAAGGACTTTAATGATAATTTTGGGCTTACAAGGTTTTATTCTTGGAAAAATAATATGGTTTTCTTGTCTGACTTAGGACTTATTTCACAGAAATTGTATCACGGCTCTTGTTGGGACTCACATCAGCAACTATGCAAAGGCAGCACAGCCCTGTCCTACCAGGGTCCATCAGCTTCATTTCTTGGGAAATATAATCAGAGCCATTTAAAGCAGCTGAGAGGAGAAACTGCCAACTCTGAAATTTTAGAGCATGAAATGCTAACAAAATATTTAAATCAAGTTTGCTGTGCTAGAGACACTCATAGTTGGAGCAGACACTAGGGGGGGTGAGGCATAAATAATTCCTGACAATTGAGGTAGAAAGGAACACTTAGAGATTGTATTATTATTAAAGTGGGAAATCTTAAAGCTTGATTTTTCTTAAGCCTTCATTTTCTCTTAAATATCTCTTGATTCTATTTATATATCTAGTAAGTTTAGTGTAAAAATAGAAGCAGTCACTGTCATTTGTTTTTGATTAATGTTCAGTTAGCCTATAAGTTTAACAAATTAATAGCATTCACAAATTTAGTTAGATTCCTAAAGCATTTTAATCTCTCTAATGATCTCAAACACCTTAGATGAATAGGACAGACCTAGAAGCCTAACTAAACTAATCTTTCTATCATGTAGACAAATTAGAAAATGTAATAAACCAGACTTATAACTATGATAAAGATTCCTTTATATTAAACAATCATATTATGTAATTAAAATCATAGTTGATATCTATTAAACATTTCAAATTAAAATTTCAAGATGGGGGTGCCTGGCTGCTCAGTTGTCAGAGCATGTGACTCTTAATCTTGAAGTCGTGAGTTCAAGTTCCATGTTAGGCATAAAATTACTTATTTTGCCTTGAAGGATTATTTAAAAAAATCCTTCAAGGCAATATCATATTGCAGATTCTTTAAAACATTTCAAAATTTGATGTTTTAAAAATATTTTAATGTTTATTTTTTAGAGAGAGAGAACATGAGTTGGGGAGGAGCAGAGAGAGACAGAGACACAGAATCTGAAGGAGACTCCAGGCTCTGAGCTGTCAGCATGTCAGAGCCTGACATGGGGCTCAAACTCACAAACTATGAGATCTTCACCTGAGCTGATGTCGGACACTTAACTCACTGAGCCACCCAGGCACCAGAAAGCATTTCAAAAATTTTAAACAATAAATACAGATTACCTCCATAATTATAAAACTTACTACTAAATTTAGCTTAAAGTGCTATGGCTTATGTCATCATCTCTAATACTTATTTCTACATTTTTCTAGTGTTTTACAGTCATTTACACAACTAAAGAGGGCAGAAGTTAATTGATCCATGACCAGTCCTTTAATCCGGTCATGGACAGATGTAGTAAGTAAGACATTGTGGAATGTAAGACTTGGGTGCTACTTCCAAAACCATAAATTACCATGCTGAACCTTCTTTTATACAGTTTAAGTCTTTCCTGCCAGTGGGGCAATCCAAGTCCATGGCTATTAACTGGGACTTAGTTTGACAACCCAGTGTATCACTTGTCTCCAGGATTTATTCTACCTTTATTCAATTTTTATTGTAAACTCTTTCAACATTCTCCTACCTCTTTTGGGTAGGTGGAATTCTGTACCCCTTAGCAGGGTTGCAGCTAATGTCATCATCACACAGTTAGCATTGATTGAAACCTGCACCTTTATCCAAGGTATACACTGTCTTTATTCATCTGCCTCCATTTTACAGTCATTCTGTTGACATTGTCCCATGACTGGCTGAGAATGAAACACTGGGCATTGTGTTACTGGACTCCTCTGAGTAAGCACAGATATTGCAGTGTGTCATTCATTTTGAGTTATGACTTCTGTGTTGGCTCAGTTATTGTGAGTTAACCAGATAGTCCCCATGAAAAATAATCCCTGTGAAATTTCTTTCAGACTTCAATATATAGAAGCCCATGACTTGTTCCTTAAAGAAACTAGAGGTTTGATAATGTATTTGTCATCATAGGTTGTGTTCCTAGGAAGCAAATTCTCAGGCTTTGGGATTTACTTGCTGGAGGCCATTTGATAAAACATCTGTAAGAAGTGTGAGACATCAAATCAAGCAGGGGGGAGAAGTTGAAACTCAGGGCAGCTGCAATAGAGACCTCAGTCATTCCTACTGGGGACTCCATGGAGTTATGTCCCTACCCTTTCCCTGCTAGGGTTTATATTCCCTCCCCTTGAGCAGGAAGTGGATATAGAAAACTCCCAGGGAAGGACATGACCTTGGGTGAGGCAGCTGAGGGCAGTTCCCAGAGAGGATCTTAGTTGAGAGCAGTAAGCAGCCAATACTCCTGGAAGCTGGGAAACTAAGTACCTCAATCAGAAGAGGTGGGAGAGTATAAACCCTTCCCATAGCATTCACTAATCTGTTTTCTTTATTATTATTATTATTATTATTATTATTGTTATTGTTATTGTTACAGGGCTTAGTCCAGAACAGGTCATGGTCTTTAGCCCTGGAACTTAATTCTAGGAGAGGTGGTATAAGAGCAGACAGATCCGTGTGATGCAAATGAAAACGCCTCTCTGCTGAGGGGCATTGTGGAGAATGCATGAAAACATGCCAGTGATGTTGGCAGGGAGATGGCAATGAGGTTCTCTGAACCAACTGTCTCCTGCAGCTGTGAAAAGACACACAGCCTGCCTGCCAACTGTTGGGCTCATTGTGCTTTGGCTGAATTTAGTTCTCTCTTATGTCAACTTGCAATTCTATGTTGAAGAAAATTGGTCTAGTCTGCCACCATCTCCATCTCTTAGCAACTGAGAGAGATGGAAACAACAGCTGGGTAATTTGATACTGAGAATTTAAAGGTCATGAAAATGGAATATAATGGCTGTTTGTATTAATGAAAAAAAAGAGAGAAAATGATGTAACTCTAATGCTTAGAAATGTTCGGAATGCCACATGGATTACAAAGAATGAAAAGCTAGTTTAAACTGGTTGAACTATTCCTCTCTCGGAATGATTAAAGTTGAGGCTAGGAGCACTCCCAAAAACATGTATTTGCCTAAATATAAATTCTTGTGGAATGTTGGAATTGTAATATAGAAAACAGTTTCTGTTTTCTGCATTAATTTTCTCCAAGATTAACTTACTGCTTTCTTACCACAGGCTTTGAAACAATAATTCTAGTATAACACAGATGACAGCTTAGAATTATATTTTGTTTTTCTTCCGGTGGCCAACGGGTATGGAGATGAGAGGTAAAAATGGGACAAAAGTGGGGATGGTCCTCAGAGGCAGTGATAAGCTGGAAACCTGCTTCATAGGCTGCTCACACTGTCTCCAGGGTGCATGTACAATAGGTAGCAATGGAATCGTGTGTTTGAAAACTAGAAAATGGAAAGCCAAGTGGAATTGTTGATAATAAGTTGTTCTCCCTCTTCCCTGGGGCCAGAGAAGAGGCCATCTGGTTTTCAAATTAGGAAAGTCAGAAAATATACTGTTTGCTCTCAGAATGAGTCAAATGTCACATTCTAATGAAAATTCCAAAGCAGAGGGAAAGAAGGCAAGAGAGAAGGGGAGGGGGGCGAGAAGAAGAGCTTAAAATGCTTCATGGGGTGAGCTGTTTGCTGCTTACATTCCTGTAGGTTCATAGTCGAAGCATTTTGCGACTGTTTAGTAAACCTGCCTGGACAAGGTTCATTTGAAGGGATGTGGATTAAAGGGAGGGGACTGAAAATCGAGTGTTTTATATGGTAGGTAACTGCCTGATCTTGTTTCTCAGAATAGCTTGTTCATCCACTACAAATGCAGCTCTTATCTGAGCACAGTGGGCAGAAAGCCATTGTTTTCTCAACACTGTTAGTGGTTCACTTCCTTGCCACCTTCCTGTTTAGTTGGGCCGTGGGTCTACTGCTGCTGTCGCCATGAGTTTCTCTGTCTTTTTTCATTAATGCTAAGAGGGCCACATGAAGTAGTTCCAGTTCCTCAACAAAATGTTTGGGTTTATGATACAACTTTGAAGAGGTGAAGTAAAAATTGGGAAATACGTTTCTTTTTTTATCCATTCACTTCCTTACCTCCCAACAACCCCCCAAAAAAATTCATCTAATTTATAGCAAATGAAATGGAACCATATGAAATTGATTTTTTTTTGGTAAGTCAAAGACAGTTAAATACAGGTAATTTCACATGATTCAACTTCTACATATACACACAAGTTTTCTGATTTAAAACAAACAACTGAGTTATTCTGAGTGATTCTAAATGATATCGAAGGATAACTGGCCTTAGAATTCTCTGAGGAAAGAGAACACATTTCAAAGTAAACAAACAGACAAACTTATTTGTAACCAAACTAAATTCCATATGGGGCTGGCTTATGGTTTATAGACAGAAAAGAAATAGGGATTGCATCTTGAAGGAAACTAGCTTCTTTCTGAGGGTGATGAGGAATTAATTTCTCTTTGTGGGATATGTTTTCAGCTTACTTGGTGTTGTAGTTATCTTAAAATTTCTGTTTGAAAATAGAAAACCCAGAGATGCCTGGTTGGCTCAGTTAGTGGAACATGAGACTCTTCTTGATCCTAGGATTGTAGGTTTGAGCTCCACCTTGGGTGTGGAGATTGCTAAAATATAAAATCTTTTTTTTAAAAAAAGAAAAATCTAGAAATGGACCAACAACTATAGGGTCAACCAATCTTCCACAAAGCAGGAAAGAATATACAATGGAAAAAGGACAATCTCTTCAACAAATGGTATTGGGAATACTGGATGGCTCCATAGAAGAATGAAACTAGACCAATTTCTTTCACCCTATACAATATTCAAAATTATTTATTTATTTATTTATTTATTTTTAATGTTTTATTTATTTTTAGGAGAGAGAGAGAGACAGCGTGAGCAGGGGAGGGTCAGAGAGAGAGGGGGCCACAGACTGAAACAGGCTCCAGGCTCTGAGCTGGCAGTCAGCACAGAGCCCAACGCGGGGCTCGAACCCACGAACCGCGAGATCATGACCTAAGCGAAAGTCGGACGCTTAACCGACTAAGCCACCCAGGCGCCCCATATTCAAAATTATTTAAAGTGAGACCTGAAATGGATTAAATATGAGACCTGAAAATTATTGCACAAGCAGGAATCTCTCTAGCATTAGTCATAGCAGCATGTTTCTAGATACGTTTCTTTTTTAAAAAATTTTTTAAATAGTTTTTATTTTTGAGACAGAGAGAGACAGAGCATAAGCAGGGGAAGGGCAGAGAGAGAGGAAGACACAGAATGTGAAACAGGCTCCAGGCTCTGAGCTACCAGCACAGAACCCGATGCGAGGCTTGAACCCACAAACCACGAGATCATGACCTACACCGAAGTCAGACACTTAACCAACTAAGCCACCCAGGGACCCCTAGATATGTTTCTAGGAGCAACAGAAATAAAAGCAAAAATAAACTATTGAGGCTTCGTCAAGTTAAAAATCTTCTTCACAGCAAAGGAAACCATCAACACAACTAAAAGGCAACCAGTGGAATGGGAGAAAATACTTACAAATGGTATATCCAATAATGGGTTAGTATCCAAAATCTATAAAGAACTTAGCAAACTCAATACCTAAAAACAAATAATTTGATTAAGAAATGGACAGAAGATATGAATAGACATTTTTCCAAAGAAGACATCCAGGTGGCTACAGACACATGAAGATACTCAACGTCATTCATCATTAGGGAAATCGAAATCAAAACCATGATGCGATACCACCTCATGCATGTCAGAATGGCTAAAATTAACAACACAAGAAACATCAGGTGTTGGTGAGGATGTGGAGAAAGGGGAGCCCTTTTGCATTGTTGGTGGGAATGTAAACTAGTGCAGCCACTATGGAAAACAGTATGGAAGTTTCTCAAAATGTTAAAAATAGCACTCCCTACAGTCCAGCAATCGTACAATGGTATTTACCCAAAGGATACAAAAATACAAATTTGAAGGGGTATATTCACCAAGATGTTTATAGCAGCAGTATCAACAATAGCCAAACTATGGAAAGAGCCCAGATGTCCATCTACTGATGAATGGATAAAGAGGTGGTATAGTGGTACAATGGATTATTACTCAGCCATCAAAAATAATGAAATCTTACCATTTGCAATAACATGGTTAAAGCTAGAATGTATTATGCTAAGCAAAATGAGTTAGTCAGAGAAAGACAAATACCATATGATTTCACTCACATATGGAAGTAAGAAACAAAACAGATGTACATATGGGAAGTGGGAAAAAGAGAGAGAGAGGGAAACAAACCATAACAGACTCTTAATGATAGAGAACAAATTGAAGGTTGATGGAGGGAGGTGGGTGGGTGATGGGCTAGATGGGTGATAAGCATTAAGGAAGGTACTTGTAATGAGCATTGGATATTGTATGTGAATGAAGAATGACTGAATTCGACTCCTGAAACCAGCATTTCAGTGTATATTAACTAACCAGATTTAAATAAAAACTTGAAGAGGTACCTGGGTGGCTCAGTTGGTTACGCATCTGACTTTGGCTCAGGTTATGATCTTGCAGTTTGTGAGTTTGAGCACCGCATTGGTCTCTGTGCTGACAGCTCAGAGCCTGGAACCTACTTTGGATTCTGTTCTGCCCCTCCCTTGCTTGCACTCTGCCCTCTCTCTCTCTCAAAAATAAACATTAAACAAATAAATAATAAAAAAATTGGAAAAAAATAAAATATTCTGTTTAATATTTTGATTCACTTATTTTTCAAAATTCGTTCTGATTCCAGATCTCTGTGTTAGGTTAAAAAAAAAAATGTTCATATGCTCCTTGCTTTAGAAAGTATATTAACTTTTTTAGATGAAAACTCTGTTTCCATTCATTTGTGGAAAAAGTATATATTTGTTCACTTTCTTGGCTCTAGAACATTCATTCTCAGTTTTATATTTTTGAGACACAGAAAGTATATTTGTTTAAATTTTCTCTCTGACACCGAACCCAGAACCCGATGAACATAATACAAAAGAATGGAAATCTTAGTGCAATTTTCATTTATACTTTATTTTTAGTGGTTTATATTATGAGTGTTTAATAACCATAGTGAATTTTTATTCAACATTTACTTCATGTCAGGTACTATGCATGTACTATCACATTTAATACTCATCCTATGACATGTGTCCTTAATAGATGAAGGGAATTGAGGCACAAAGATTGTTTCTCTTCTAAGAAATCAAAGTTGTTAGTAGCATTGCTAAGACTAAGTTTCAGGCTGTCTCTAGACTTGTCCCTAGACTTGTGTCTTAGAATTGTCTCTCTTAATTTCCTACACCATCTCTTAATTTACTATATACCCTTCTGCCGTCATACTGACTGTAACCAATTCAAGGTCCTCCCCACCCCCAATTTATCATGTTTAGTGAATGCTTTTGTTATCAGTTCTTATTCAGAAGCTGGCATTTGAGCAAGGTGTCTTGCAGGACTGAAGGCAGGTAGGTTAACTATTCTATGAAGAGCAAAACTTCAAAAACATTTTAATGAATTTTCTCCATGTGGAGATGCAAGTGAAACCAGCTGTGTTTGCAGCACTCACATACAACCAACCCGCTTCCTTGAATCCTTGCATTTTACTGCATTTTATATTTTTGAGGTTTATTTATTTATTTTGTGAGAGAGAAGCATGAGCTAGGGAGGCACAAAGGGAGAGGGAAGGAAAGAATCCCAAGCAGTCTCTGTGGTTGGCTCAGAGTTCGACACCGGGCTTGATCCCATGACCAAGAGATCACAACCTGAATCAAAATCAAGAGTCAGATGCTCAACCAACTGCCCAGGTGCCCTGAATCCTTGCATTTTAATCTAATAAACAAGGGGCACGTAGGTGGCTCAGTTGGTGAAGCATCCAACTTTGGCTCAGGTCATGATCTCATAGCTCATGAGTTAAATACCCACATCAGGCTCTGTGCTGATAGCTCAGGGCCTGGAGCCTGCTTCAGAGTCTGTCTGTCTGTCTCTCTGTGTCCCTCCCCTGCTCATGCTCTCTCTCTCTCTTCTTCAAAAATAATAAACATTAAAAAATTTTTTTTAATCTGATGAATCAAGTCTGCAACCAGAAATTGTTATTAGCTCTTTGAGTTCTCTGTAAAAAAATGTTTTGAGCCCACTTTCAACAATAAAACATTATAATTATTATCTACCTCATACTTTTAAATTTTCTTGTTTCTATGCTGAAACAGAAGTTCAGTGTATTGTTTTAAAACATCTTTATATGCTATATTTTCTAGTACATGATATTTATCAGTTCAGCAAATATTTATTGAGAGCCTACCATATGTCAGACATTCTTCTTAGCGTAGCAGTGAATAAAACTGGCAAAAATTCTGACCTTAAGCACTTAACATTCTTGTGGTGATTAGTTTTTAAAAGGGTTCCCAGCAGAAGGCCAGAGAAGGAGAGTAGATCTATAGTGTCAACTCCTTAGAAATGATTGAGAGGCCTGGTGAGAAATTTGCAGTGCCTTCTTGTTCAGGAGCCCCCAGAGCCAGCTCAGACTCTCCTCAGATTAAGAGCAAACAGCAAAATGGGAGCTGGAAGAGGTTCCAGTTTAGCTTCCATTGTGTGGATCACTTCAAAAATGCATTATAGTAAGATATTTGCATAACAATCTAAGTCTCTTACTGGACTTTTGCCTTATTTCCCATATTTAGATTTTTTCTAGTCGTATTTTAATTGTCACACGAAGATGAAAACCTTAGATATTGGGCACCACGTTGCAGATCTTTCTGAATCCCCGAGTTAAAAATAATAGAAAAATTCCATAAGTAGAAGCGGCTGAAGAGGGAAGCTGAGAGTGGGGTTCACAGTTCTCCCAAGGAGTGGCTGAGGCTGGCTGGTTGAAGCTCAGCTCCAAGGCAACTTGGCTCCCATATGTGTGTATCTGTCCTGACAAACTAATTTAGTGTTACCATTTCAAGACTAGTATGTACCACAGAGTTGCAAAAATGCTCTGTGGTATATTTACTACTTTGGTTCCCCAAATCAGTTGAGTCAGATTTTTTCAGTAACAAAGCAATTTTATTTATAGAGATCTTGCTACAAATGAGAGGCAATTTAGAGTGGTGGTTAAAGGAGTTGATGCTTGGAGCCCAACTGTCTGGGTCCAGATTCCAGCCCCACCTCTTACATGGCTACACAAAGCAGCTCACTGTGCCTCATTTTCCTTTTCTATGAAATGGCAGTCATAATAATAGCATCTATCTCATAGGATTGTAATGAGCATTAAATGAAATAGTATCTGTGAAATGCTTAGAATGATGAGTGGCTACTGCAAGCACTATATAAATGTAGCTCATATGACAGTCTTAGATTCTCCTGTCAATAGGCATTGCGTAGCTGGGGTTTAGCATCCACAATGAATCTTTCACATAGCTTTCTAGATATACTGGGCATCACCCCTAAATGCCAAAAGGAAACTCTAAGACTTAGTTAAAGTAAGGCATATACTGACCATAGCCATGTATGAAGTTTTAAGTATTTATATTCAATGATTAAGAGCCAACATTAGTGAATGTTGTTGCCAAGAAGCACCACACACACACACATGCACACACGCACACGCACGCATGTGTGTATGTGTGCCCTCAAGCCAAGTGCCTGTGTGATTGCCATCAAATGTGTCAGGGAAGACATTACACTCAGATCTATGAAATCAAGAAATAGATTTCAGGGAGATGAAGGTTCTTCTGCTAAACAGATGATGACTGAAAGATTAAGTAAGTAAATATTGAGGAGGAAAATTCCAGGCTCCAACTGGAGTCAAGATGTGAAGCAGCAGCAGCTAAGCTAACAGGCAGTGGTGACAGGGATTAAAGATGAATTGAATGTCCTCAGGGGGAAAGCCAAATGAGATCTCTGCCATTAAAACACACAAAACTGTATTTAATGCCTAAAAGAGACAGTCAGCATGTGGAAAACTAGAGTTCGCCTGAGATATGTTTGCTTAAGGTGCAGGTCAAGGAAGGAAGATGAACACTAGTGGAGATTTTATGGGGAACTCCCAGAACATACAAACTACATTATGATGACTCGTAAGTGAGGATAGGTGGTTTTGGCTTTGAGGCAGGAGATGGGCATGCAGAGAATTTGGACACATGGGTTAGAGAAAGAATGGTCGAACTAAGATAGGGAATAGAAGTATAAACAAGCCACCTTGGTATAATGGAAGTATAATTCTCACACTTCACCATGAGAATTCCTGATTTCTACTATATTGCCCTCTTTGGCTCAGCATAAAATTAATTTCTAGGAGGAAGGAGCTAGTTTCAAGTTAGAGGGTGTTGAGGAAAATGTATTTGGAGGAGAGGAGAAGAGAGAACAGAGCTCCCCAATCCTATTTCTATGAGTTTGTCTCTTAATAGTTTCCTTTGAGGTACATTGTGAATAAATTTGCATTTCTTAACTCATAAAAATGATAGGTAGCTGCTTGGTTAAGAGAGAAACATTGGCTACTATGTTAGATATTTAGAATAAAGAAGAAGTTGACCTATATTCTTCAGAGTTGGGTGAAAAAAATCATAGCTCCAAAGTAAGAGAATGTTGCAGTCATCTCTGAAGATGAAAAAAATTTACAACTGGTGAATTCTCTTAAATTCATGGGCTTCTTGTGTTAATTAATGGAGGATCTGTGTTGGGTGCTCACATCTTATGATTGAAATGATAGCACAATACGCAGTATTCAAAGGTCTTTCTTAAACATTTGTACCCTATTCATAGTCAGTGCCCATTCATAGTCAGTCATGCTTTCTGATGTTGGATTTCTTTCCATGATTTATACATATTTGTGTACAGTGACTCACATGACTATTTAAAGGAAAGAAGAAACAGTTTTGTGATTGAGTATATACTAGTATGGAGGCCGAAGATTTTTAAAACTCTATTTTTCATTTACTATTTGTTTGAATTTAGGCGTCACTAGTAGTAGATAAGGTTTGGTATGTAAAGCAATGTAAGACTTAACTCTCAGGAGCCAGAGTTCAATACGCTTACCTGATAGCCCCAGTCTGACTATTCTTATTCTTCTTTGGCCCTACCTGCACCTGCTCATGCCTGGAGATCCCAGTAGCCTAGGAAAGTATCTAGTTGGTTTCCTTGTTGCTTTCACACCAGGAAAATTAATTCATATTTGCAGATTCATATATAGTAAAGGTACTTTTAAAATATGAAATACATATTTTTCTGATGTACAAGATTGTTATTTAAAAAATCAAACATCAGGCAAGTGAGAATTTTCCTATTATATTCTTGGGGATTACCACCCTTAACAACTTGGCATATATTCTTCTAGACTTTTACTCTGTATTTATATTCATTTTTATGTAACTTTTAAAGCATGTTTGTTACTCTTATTTAACCAACTCTCTTGCTTCATATTATATTTTAGGATCTCTTTCTGGATCAGTGTTATAAAGATCTGCTTTATTTGTTCCAGTTTATTGATTGACTGATTTTGTGCATAATGCATGCAAAGATACAAAATGGAAAACATTGAAAAAGATGTCTCCCTCTTGCCCCTTATTTTCCTGCCTCATAGTTCCCCCTCTCCAGAGACAATCATTGCTATCAATTTCACATAAATCCTTCCAGAACAAACACAAGCTTCATTACGCCCTTCAGTACACAAGCAAGCTGTACAGTATCGCAGTCTGAAAGAGGAAGAAGCCTTCCTCAACTTGTAAATTCCCTTCTGGCTGCCACCTCATTTCTTTGCTTCCCTCACAGGAACAATCATTCAAATTTTTCTCTAATTACGGTTCCCTGATCATCTTCTCACGCCCTTTGATGAACTCACAGCAACCTCAATTGTTATGGTCTATTTAAGAACTTATTGGGCTATAAAGGTTTGGCTTCTTCTATCTTGGGGCAATTTGGAGAGCATTCTCCATTTCAGAATTACATGTGAGGTAGGCTGATGCATTCTTTGAGACTGCATTACAGCTCAATTTCCCCCAACCCTGCTTATGTCCTTTTTCTTCAAGAGTCATCCCGAGAATATCCCTAGTAAACTTCAGGCACACCAGTCTCCACTGTAGAGTCTGCTTCTCAGGAAACCAACTGTGACATCCTCTAGTGGTTCCCATTTCAGAATAAAAGCCTCAAGTCTTGCAATAGGTCTGTGTGTCCGTCCTTCTTCCACTGCCGCCTTTCCTGGCTACATATCCTAAACCCTCCTGTTTGTTCAGTTTTATTTAGGGGTTCCCTAAATACACTAAGCATACTCCCACCCCTGAGGTTTTGCACTGACTCTTCTGACTTCCTGGGGTCCCCCAGGTACACTCCTGTCTCAATCCTCATTTCCTTGAGATCTCAGCTCAAATATCACTTTATCAGAGCTTCTTTTCTTGACCACTCTGTATAAAGCAGCACCCCCAAAACCTCCCTAGCATTCTTTATTCCTCTTCTGATTTTTGATGTAAAATGTACTCAATTAATTTTATTGTTGCAGGTGAGGTGGATGGGGGAGTTCTGTGTTCCTGCTTTGTGTTCCCCTTCCAGCTCCATTTCTTTCCCTAGGGACCAAGCACTCTTAAGGAAGGTGGGACAGAATCTTAGCCTCAGTTTGAAGAAGTTGGGGCTGAGAGGGGACACCATGATCAAAAGTGCCATTTCTCATGTTTCTTTCCTCATCTTCACTGCTCCTTGAGCTAGGTGGATTTTCTCTTCTTGACAAGTAATTGTATTTTCTAGGTAAAACAGGTTAAAAGACAACAAAACCCATGCCCCTGCAGGAAGAAGCCACACCATCAATACCAACAAATTGCATGTTCCTTTTACAATAAAATGGACTTGACTTTTTATATAACCAAATGTGGTATTTCAGTGAATTTTTGTTAATGTACAGGGCTTTTTTCCCTTGTATTTTTAGGACCAATCTCATTTTTAAGTTTATTTATTTATTTTGTGAGAGAGACAGGGGGAGTGCAAGCAAGAGAGGGGCAGAGAGAGAGAGGGAGAGCCAAAATCACAAGTTGGATGCTCAGCTGACTGAAATGCTTAAGTGACTGAACCATCCAGGCTCCTCAGGACCAATCTCATTTTTAATAAAGTTTAAAAAAATGTCTAGAGAAAAATAATTCCTGTTTTTGCCATGTGATGTTCCACAAGTACAGCTGTAGAAAAGCACTTATCTAAATAAAAACAACATTTGATAGAGAAAAAAAAGAGACAATTATATTGTCTTTCATATAATCTTTATACTAATACTTTTTAAATAAGCTTTGTTGGGATTGTTTTACTTGTTAACTTATAGAAAATGTAAATATTTGTGAATACATTTTTGTTTGCCTTTTATATTTTAACTTTATGATGTTTTATTTTTCATATAGAAGTATAACATTTTTGTGCAGTGGAGTTTATCAATTTTTTCTTATAGGCTTTGTGTCATGCCTTAGTCTTCCTCACTTTGAGATTATAGATATTTTTCTCATATATTTTCTTCCAATCCTTTTAAGCTTTGGTTTTTAACATTCTAAATCTTTTTTATTTGAAAATTTGTCCTGATGTACATCTTAAAAACATGGGCATATAAAGTTTTTTTTTTTTTTTTTTTTTTTTTTTTTTAAATAAAAGATCATGAGGCACCTGGGTGGCTCAGTTGGTTAAGCATCAGACTTCGGCTCAGGTCATGATCTCACGGTTCACGGGTTCAAGCCCCGTGTCGGGCTCTGTGCTGACAGCTAGCTCAGAGCCTGGAGCCTGTTTCAGATTCTGTGTCTCCTTCTCTCTCTGACCCTCCCCTGCTCACGCTGTCTCTCTCTCTCAGAAAAAAAAAAAATTAAAATCAAAGATCAAAGATTACCATAGTGTCCAAATATCTGTTGAACAAATTGTTCTTTTTTCCCACTGAGGCCAACTCCATCAATTTCTATTTCTAGCTTTATATTATGTTCCACTTATCTATTCATTCATGTATGGGTACCACATTGCTTTATATTTATATAATATATAATTTGTATTTATAATTTTTAATGTGTTCCATTAGTTATCCGACTGGTTTTATCTCTACCCCTAACTAAAAGTTCTGAAAATAATGACATTTACAAAATTTTTCCATCTTTATTACTTATTTTTCTACTTAAATTTATAATCAACTAGTCTGGTACCAGATAAAATTCTGTTGGTTTTTATTAGTGAGGGTTTTTTTTTGTATTTAAAGATGAATTTACTCCTATCACTATATGTTTCCTTTTCCTGTTTTAAAATTGCTGTAAATATGCTTTTATTCTGAATGTAGTGAGATAATCATGTGATTTTTAAAAATTTCTTTTTCAAACTCTAAACCAACATTGCTTTCCTGGAATGAATCCTACTTGGTCATGATTATTATCCTTTTTTATGTATTGCTGTCTTCATTTGTGAGGAATGGTCTATTTTCTGGTTTACCTGTACTCCTCTGGAGTGGTCCCTTAGAGCTTCACCCTGAAATGTTGTATTTTACCAGCACCCCTTCTCTTTGGTAGATTCTGAGCTCCAGTTTTCATCCCTCCAGCACTGAAAATGGCTATAACTGAAATCTCAGCTGTCAACTTCTTAGCTCTGCTTACAAATCTGCAAAGGCCTTAAAGGGTAAATGGTGCCAGCGATCTCATCTCTGAATTTTCATTCTCTGTGGAATATTAAGCTCTGGATTCCCTGCTGCCTTGGCAAATCTCTGATGCCTTCAAACTGATTCTTTTCTATTCAGTGTATAGTTGTTGTCGTTGAGATTTTTTTTTTTGCTTAGCCTCATCTGCCACAACCAGAAATGGAAATCAAGAAACAATATAAACTAGAAGTTATGGTACTGTTAAAGTGTAGTAGTGGTATCAGGAATTATAATTTATTCCCAGGTTTTGGGAAGCAACAGTAGTAGCACAAACTACCTCAAATACCAAGAATGTCATTTAGCTCTCCAGGGGATATGCAGATGATCTGGCTGTGACATCCATCACTCCACCTATCTCAGGTTGATTCTGCTCATCTCAAGGCTGCCTGGCACCTCCTTTCTCCACAAACACTTCATATGCATCCCTCCTGTTACTTCTTCCAGGATTACTCAATTACCCATACCTGAAAATGAGGAGTTACTCATGCTCAGCATCTCCGTTTCTTCACCCACCACGTCCATCTGGTTACCAAAACATGTCTTTTATTTCTCCCATTGTTTCTACAGTATGTTCACTCTTTTCCATTCCCACTGCCTTTGCGTAACTCCAACTATCATCATTCTTTTTCTGAGTTATTGATAAGATCCTTATTCCTACTCTCCTATCAAAACAAGGAATGATCCTTCTAAAATACAACTTTTACCCAAGTTTTTGCTACTGTACTTAAAATCCAACAGTAGCTCCTTATAATTCATAAGTTATAATATGTAATACATAAAATTATATATATTATACATATTTGCCTCCAGGTACTGAGTGCTATAGGATACTCGGAGACCTCTGTCCTTGTACAGGGGCTGTCCCTGTCTAGTATATGACTGGACCAAATAACACCCTCTCTGGACTGTGGTTTCCTCCTCTACAATAAGAGGAAATTGAACCAGAAGATTTCCAACTCCAACACTTTGTGATTCTGAATCATTGCTTGAGGATGTGTTATGTGTGCCTTAAAAAATGAAACTGATGTTTATAATAACATTCATATTCATGTTGTGAATATAGAGAGTAATATAAAACATCATTTATGTGATTTTTTGTAACAACAATCAGTTTTGATCTGTATAAATTCATGACTCAAATGGAAAACTAAATCATGGCTGAATTCAATTGTAACTGCAGCCCTCTGCCACTAACCGACACAGGAAGCCCGTCAGGATTAAGGTGTACTGTAAACTGACCCTACACGTCCCTTCCTCTGGGCTGGCTTCAGGTGTGACGAGTTCTGTTATTTTCTGGTTCTATTTCTTGCCTCTCTGCTCACTCCCTCCCTTGCATTCTGGGTTTCTCATGACAAGGTGTTTTCAGTTCCTACATCAAACTGTTTGATAATCTCCTCCTTCCAGGTCTTCTCACGGGATGCTTTTTCTTCCTGGAATGCTTTCTTCCCAAATCCAGGTTCTCTCTTACTTGTTCTTTAGAACTCAGCTTTGCCTCACCTCCTCTGACCAGCTTCTCTTATTCTGAGCAAGGTACTCCCCCTTCCTTCTCATTCTCATGATGCCATCTGCAGATACCATCACTGTGCTTCTCAAACATTATGATTATTTACTTATCTTCTATTTCTCCAAATTCTAAGAGCCTTGAGGACAGGGACTATGCTTTTTTTTTTTTTTTTTAATTTTAAGAGCTGAGCACAGAGCTTAATATATAATGAATATTTTATAACACATTAAATTCATAATTAAGTGAATGATTGGGGTGTCTGTGTCAGCTCAGTAAGTAAATCAATCAACTCTTGATTTCAGAACAGATCATTATCTCAAAGTTTGTGAGATCAAGCCTGGTGTCAGCCTCCACACTGGCAGCAAGAAGCCTGTTAGGGGTTCTCTCTCTCCCTCTCTCTCTGCCCCTTCCCTGTCTCACAGAATGCAAGGTGGGGAGGGGGAGAGAGAGAGAGAGAGACAGAGACAGAGAGTCAGAGAGAGACAGAGAGAGACAGAATCTGAAGCAGGCTCCAGGCTCTGAGCTGTTAGCACAGAGTCTGACATGAGGCTCAAACCCAAGAACTGCAAGGTCATGACCTGAGCCAAAATCAGACGCTTAAATGACAAAGCCACCAAGGTACCTCTTTTAAAATATGTTTTTTAAAAAATAAATGAATGATTGTATTTCACAATGAGAGCCGTTGAATAAATACATTTTCCTTATAAGAATCTTAGAATAATCCCTCTTACAGCTAACTTTGTTAAGTGCTTCTATGCCTCTGTTTGGAAACCACACACACACGCACACACACACACACACACGAATCAAGCTGAAGGCATCAGAGATTTACCAAGGCATGTATGTATACATGTACATATTTATACATATAAACTTTTGGTATGTGACAGACTTAGGGAAAATTATGTTTAGATACTTAAATTCTCTCAATAATATGTAAATTTTCACATAAACATAGCTTTACAGGCTGATGGTTCTGATCAGAAAAATCTTGTCTTGATTTTGTCATCTTTCTACTTTTGTGCTGGCAAGAGCCGACAGCTATTTAAATGAGAATTAAAAATAGGACCCTGTGAAGTACATGTTCCCTTTTTTTTTTCCCCTGCCAGGATATAACTGACCACAGAACTAGGGTTATATCTCTCTCTGTTCTAAAAAAAAAAAAAATGTCACAGGCTATGCTATCAAATTCTAGATAAAAGCCAGTAATGAAAAAAATAACTCCTAAGACATATTCTAGTAGTCCAAATACTTTCTTCACTTCTAGTAGAAAATATGATTTTTTTTTCCTTACTCTTGAAAGTTGTTCAAAGAATCTGAAGGTTAAAGTGCCACCAGTTTGTAGCTACATAGCCTGTGATTCATCCACACTGTGAGTTGTTTTGACTGCTGAATGTGTCTTCCCTTTCTGTATTATCATCATAAATGAAAGAACCTCAGCTTAAAGGAAGCAGGTGCTGGGGTATGAGAGAAATAGAGTAATCGCATGTCTGAGAGGGAGCTGTGGAAAATACTTTGGGCTTTGGGAAGGCAGGTTCTTATTTATCATTGAAACTCACTGACTACACCAGGCCCGGCTGAAGTTGGAAGCTGGAAATAGACTCTAAGTACACTCCTACCCAAGATTCGACATGCTGTTACTCATTCATTTGCTCCCTTATCAGAGAGCCATTGAGTTTTATGACAAAGAAGTCTATGTGACATCCATTATGCCACCTTAGAACTGCTGGTCACTCTGACTTAACAGTACCTCAGGAGAGTGGGAACAGGGCAGGAGGAGCTTGCTGAACGCAGAGGCAGGCCTGGGGTACTTTAGTGATTCTCTAACATCCCAGAACTCATTTATTTAGCAAATATTCACTGATATCTGTTAAGGGCCCAGTGGTGTTTTAAGCCATCTGTGCAAAGATGACCCTGAGGCAGCAACTGCCAACTAGAGTGCTCAGGTTGAAGAGCTAGGAAGGAGGCACAAGACCGTTAAGATGTCGGGCAGTAGCAGAGCCTCGGGGCATTGAGGAGAGGACATGAAGCCAGCTAAGGGGAGTCATGAGGCTTCCAGAGCAGTACCCACTGAGCCGAGTGTCAAGAGGTTATGGGAGCAGTAGCGAAGGCAAGAGGAGAGACTTGCAGACCTCACCTGATTTGGTGCCCTCTTTAGGGAGACTATGGCTGACCATTCCTCATAGAATTTTCAATCCTTTTATTTAAACTTCTCTCAGAATCATGTTTGGCTATTTCGCTAATTCTTCCCATTAGTGATTGTCAGCAAATCTCCAACCCAGAAAATCCTTTTATCTATTTTATATCCATCGCCCACCCCCACCCCTCCTGGAAATGCAAGCCGTCTCTAGTTCTGATTTTTGTGGAAACCATGAGAAGGGTGCTGATGAGGAAGTTGAAAGTTGTGTGAATTTATCTGACTCTGGGAGTCAGGATGCTCAGTGCTTCGTGGAGGAACTCACTGGTAAGGAGGCACAATGCAATTTCCTTCTACTGTTTCTCTTTTGGTTATTTCTCCCATGAGATATGTGTCTACAAGACAGTCCTATTAACCAGTAGGTGGTGTAGTTTATTAGAAATACAAGCCCTTAGCAAATCTGTATCAGTTTCTAAAGGGGAGCTAGCTTTCATGGTGAAAACTGTTCAGAGTATTTTTATATTTGTAGTTTTCTCTCTGTGAGCTTGGAAGGCAATGAATAATCTTGACAAGATTCTGGGCAGTTAGTTTACTTTCACTGGGGCTTCTTGTGGAGTGCTGTACTACGTGACTGTATACTGCCAGTCAGAACTTAAAATTCTGCTCTAAAACAGCTGTCCAAGTCACTTGCATTCTTCTGCTGAATTATTGTTATTCATGATGAGTGTAAGCTCTCTGTGGCTATTAAAAGATAGATGCACCATTTCAGTGTGTCTCCTTAGCTAAAGCAAAAGCCCATGCAGTGGTGTCTCGAGGAAGCCCTGCTCACAGATTATAAGCTTCTCGAATGAGCTTTCTTTTGTAACCAAGCAACGACACATTGGACACCCCTTGCCCATCAACTTACATTCTCTGAGAACTTAGGTCAGTGCCTAAAATAACCCTGCTAGTTGTGAGGGGGCACATGTGGACTGGAATTCCAGTTAGCAGTCTGGGAGCTGAGGGACTGAGGATTTGAAACCTTACTGTAGTTACGGTTCATAACTTCTAGGCAGTTAGATTCAAAGCCTGTTAATGTTCATGTAAGGGAAGAAAAGTTTTATTTTGAGTCTTATGTTCTCTGTTCATAAAGCTGGTTAACTGGTTGCAGCTGGTTAAAAACCAGGTCTGCTTGAGTTACAAGATCTGGGCTATCTGTGCTCTGCTTTAACCCGGTGGTTGTGGAGTAACTGACAGAAGTGGATTGCTTGGCTGAGGGACGTGACATTTCGGCAGTCTGTGTAGGAACCCACGGTACTTTGGACCTCTTCTTGCCTCACAGTTCAGGTAGGCTGTTGTTTGCATGGGATTCTTTATAAGATGGACAGAGGTCATAAACCGTTCAGTTCCACAGATGGAAACGAATCTCAAGTGTCAATCCTGCACATAGCATGCCTATGTTGGTGGGCACTGCATTTCACTCCCCCCCTTTACATTATGCCAGATCAAGGTCTTTGTGTTCTTACCCAAGTGCACTGAAATTCTGGGACATAAGGGAAACTAATGCAGTTCACACAAAGTGTGATTTATCTAGCATGTGGAAAATGCTTCTTTACAATTATTCTTCCTCTTTTCTGTATTGCTTCCCTTATTCTAGTTCCAAAAGGCTAGAATATCTAGCCTTTCTCATATCTATGAGAAATGATGGGAGAAAATGTTAAGTCTCATAGTATAATTGTCATATATTTTAAGAGCACTTATTAAGATCTGGGTTTTATCTTTAGACTAAGATGAAAATCAACACTACTGTTTTCCAAAAACCCTCACTGAACTTTCTGTTTGTGCCCCATATTAGTTTAGTTAACATAAAATGCTGTAGTATTATTGCTCATCTTTCTCCAATGTTGACCTATGTTATAAAGTATCAGTTTTAGTTTTGGCTTCCAAGTGTCTGGCATATAAAATTAGTCTGTATATATGCTGTAAATGACACTTTGGAACTTCCACCTAGTGGGTTATTTAATCCAGCAATTATTCAAATTTGTACATATACCTCATATCATATGACTGACTCATTTCTGAAACATACGTGCAAGTGGGGTTTTATAGTTGAAATGATTTAATAAATACTTAGAAAGCTGATCACCTTCAAGAAATCCATGTGTAAAATGAAGAGGAAGTCACAACTTAAATTATGCTCTGATCATTCTTTTTGCACATCAGGTTCTTAATTTGAGGTACATTGATATTGCATAACCTAAGATAAATTTCTCAAGAGCAAAACCTGCCTTTCATTATCAAGGAATATATGTGTATATGTATATGATCACATGAAACTTTTTGGGTATTTCTAAAAGATGTTCATGTGGTGGGATTTGGGAGTGGCCTATTGGATATGTTGTATATTAAATTGTGCCTCTGGTAGAGAAAGATTTTCTAAAGGTAGGGATCATGGTCTGAAACTTAAGAAATTAAAAAGTTAAAATTGAAAAGAACATTATCCTGCTCTTTGTGCATTATGTCAATTTAATAAATTGTAATCTCAAGAATTATCAGCTTGACCAATAAAAAATTGCAAATATTTGACAATCTTGGACATAAAAATGGCAATTTTGTGTGGCTCATTCCAATTGTTGAATGAACATAAACTCATTTTAATGAAAGTTTAGTCTTCATCACCAAAGGAATAGTAGCAAGTGTCAACTATTCTCATCAAGTATGAGAGCTTTCTTGTTAAAAACATGGTCATCAAGGATTACTTCCTGTGAAGAAATCCAGTAGTGTGTGTTATACCGCACCCCCCCCCCTTTTTTTTTAAAATCCTTAGCTTCTTTGGTCTTTTAAAAAGAACTTACTGTGTCTGCCAAGTCCTGCCTACAATGTCTATCAGATCCGGTGACTGTGGAAATACATCCTCAATGACTGAGGGGTTAGGAGGGGTTGGGGTGTCTTTGAGGTTCTTCCTGTAGTAGCTTGCCAATGACCAAACATGTTATAATTTTAGGATTTCTCAATGTGTGCTATCTCAGTGCTCTCCTTTTTCTAATTTCTAATTTCCTGAGGTCATGGTTTGAGACTTTTTTATGTAAGTGTTCAGTGCTATAAGTTTTCTCCTAGATGGTGCCTTAGCCGTGTAAGAAATCCTATATGCTATGTATTTATTTTTATTCATTTAAAAATGTCTTCTAATTTACTTTTTGATTTTCTCTTTGACTCACGGATTATTTAGAAGTGTATTATTTCTTTTCTACCTTCTTAGGGATTTTCCAGAGGTCTTTTGTTACTGTTTTTATTATTCTAATTTCATTCCAGCAAAGAACATGCTTTTTATGACTTGAATCTTTTTAAAATTTATTGAGACTTGTTTTATGATTATAATCTATCTTGGTAAATACTCTTGTTTGATAGTTCTAAACTGTTAGGTCAAGGGGCACATGGGTGGCTCAGTTGGTTGAGTATCAAACTCTTGGTTTTTGACTCAGGCCATGATCCCGGGGTTGTGGCATTGAGCCCTGCATCAGGCTCCATGCTCAGTGTGGAGCCTACTTAAGATTCTCTCTCTCTATCCCTCAGTCCCTCCCCTGCTTGCTTGTGTGTGTGTGTGCACATGCACATGTGTTGGTGGGAGGTGGCACTTGGGTGCTCACCCACCTTCTCTCTCTAAAAAAATATAAATAGATAGCATAGCATAACATAACGTAACATAACGTAACGTAACGTAACGTAACGTAACGTAACCTAACATGGCATGGCATAGCATAGCATAGCATAACACAACACAACACAACACAACACAACACAACACAACATAACATAAAATGTCAGGTCAAGTTGGTTGCTAGTGTTGTTCAAATATTCTCTCTGTAGTTGCTTACTGATTTTCTGTCTATTTGTTCTATCAATTATTGAGAGATAATTATTGAAATATCCATCCAAAACTGTGAATTTGTCTAAATCTTCTTGCAGTTCTATCAGTTGTTGCTTTATGTATTTTTAAATTCTCTCATAAAACACATTGACATTTAGGGTTATAATGCCCCCTTAATGAACTTATCCCTTAATTGTTATGAAATGGCTGTCATCCCTGGTAATATTCTTGCTCTGAAATGTACTTTTTCTGATATTAATATAGCCACTCCAGCTTCTCTCTGTTAGGAAGTTTCTACCTAGGTATTTATGTAAAAATAAACTACGTAACTATTTTATATATTTATATATTTAGCATATTAATTAAGTTATAAGTAGAATTCTTTTACAATTTCTTCTTCACTGTGCCAGGGTTTCTATAGCTATCCTACTTCCACTCTTATGTGATTGTCATTGTATAGTAACCTTCTTTCCATACAATGCATGGTATTTGTATATTTAACATGTAGCAGGAAATGGGCACTAGCCAGTCAGAATGGATACCAGGAAACAATAGGTGTGGCCTTACTGCTGTGTGCTAGCTAAATATCTGCCCTTGAATATATAACAACTCATGATCCCTGAGTTAGGTCCAGGAACCATTTTTCCAGTCATGCATATAATACTCTATTTTTTGTAGATTCTTTTTTTTTTTTTAACATTTCGTAGAGATTTTTTTAAGTTTATATATTTATTTTGAGAGAGAGAATTAACAGAGGATGAGCAGAGGGGGGTGTGGAGAGGCAGAGAATCTGAAGCAGATTTTTGGCTGACAGCAGAGAGCTTGATACAGGGATTGAGCTCACAAACTGCAAGACCATGGCCTGAGCTGAAGTCAGACACTTAACTGACTGAACCATCAGGGTGCCTTGATACTTTTTTTTTTTTAAATAATGTTTATCTATTTAGTACCCTTAGACCCATTAATTAGTCAATAATTAAGTTAACAAGTATGTCTACTTCTTAAGGCATGTTTTTTTTATATTAAGACAATGCTCCATAAAGGAACTCATTTTTAAACTTTGATTTTAAATTTTGGCTGATATTTCAGGTAGCAAATATTTGTTCATAATTCACTAGTTATTTATTGAGGCCCTCCCCTCTCATATGTCAGCCATTGGGAATTTGAGAATGAGCAGCACTACCTTGTTCCTGTCCTTAAGAAGTAGTCAGGGAGGGAGGTCTGTTCAGGGATTTTGCACAACCAGGGATGAGGTCCAGCAGTGTGTGGTGGTGTGTAAGAGAACACCCTTTGGCCTCACAGGATCTCTCAGGATGTAAGAGCCCAAAATAAATTAACCCATTTCCCAAAAGGTAGCACCTATTTTGTAATGTATATCCTATTTTTATTCTTCCAGAGATTTTTACCATTTACTTGGTCATCACTATATTTTCAATGATTAATTTTTTGGCCCAACTCTGGGGTTTAACTAGAGCTTTCACTCCACTTACCATACTTCATGCAGCTTTGTATTACCTCATGGAGTGCCTTGAACACTCTGGGAACTCAAATATTTGTTCAGTGAATTTGTACCTCTGTGTATGGAGGATGTAGGAAGAAATTGGAGCTGTCCTTCAGCCCTGTCATGAGCTGGATATCACCTAAGGAAAGTGACTGTCACCAGAAGACACTCCATGGCAGAACTGGAAGGAGGCATCTTCAGGGAACAGGAGTGGGCTATCATGACACGCATGTAGGACTAAAGTCAGAGCAAAAAAATTTATTTTTGTATAGAGCTTTCTGTGTACTGAGAACAAGAGTTTAGCGAAAAGCAGCTTACATCACCTCAGGCCCTGGGTGGAATTTACACATGCCTTTGTTCTTTTCCATACAGTGTAGCCTCAGCAGGTTGGCCACAAGAATAAATGAGCGTCAGTCATCAGCTAGTTCCGGGCTGGCATAGGGAAGTCCGGCTGGTTTGGTTGTACTACTGACAAAGCCATTTAGGGAATTTGAACCATGAGTCAGTAACGGTTGGTAAATAGTTACACATATTTTCTCCCCTTTTCTTTTTCTTATCAAAGCATTTTAGGAACTGTCAGATAAACCCAATTTAGAAATGAGGGAAATTTCTAGGAGTGACTGGAGCTCTCCAGTCAGTTAAATGTCCAACTTTGGTTCAGGTCATGATCTCATAGACTGTGAGTTCGAGCTTACATAGGGCTCTCTGCTGTCAGCATGGAGCCTGCTTGGAATTCTTTCTCTCTCTCTCTCTCTCTCTCTCTCTCTCTCTCTCTCAAAAATAAATAAACATAAGGGAATTAAAGGAAGAAATGAAGGAAAATTCTAGAATTGGGTGATGGGTATATGAGTGTTCATTTTATTATTATTCTTTATACCTTACATATAAAGTATGTATTCTTGGGGCATGTGAGTGGCTCAGTCAGTGAAGCCTCCGACTTTGGCTCGGGTCATGATCTCACAGTTCATGAGTTTGAGCTCGGCATCAGGCTCTGTGCTCACAACTCAGAGCCTGGAGCCTACTTCAGATTCTGTGTCTCCCTCTCTCTCTGCTCTTCCCCTGCTCATGCTCTGACTCTCTTTCTCTCTCTCTCTCTCTCTCTCTCTCAAAAATAAACATTTTATGAAATTCAAAAAAACTAAAAAAAATAAATTATGTATTCCTCTGTGTATTAAAACATTTCTCATGATAGAAAAGACATAAGATATGAAAAAATGTTTCAAACATAATGTTAAGTGAAAGAAAAGAATACATAAATATGATTTCACTTATATAAAGATCAGAAATGAGGAAAAAACTATTTTATTTAGGTGTGCATACTAATTAGCTAAAATGATAAAAAAAAAAAACAAGAAATGATTACCATAAAGTAATAGGCTTGATCACCTCTAGGACATATGGGGAACATCTTGGCTGTCAGCAGTGTTCAATTTCTTTAGCCACAGTATAGTGGTTACATATGTTTTCATTTATGATTGTTAAGATGTACATTTATGATTTATAAACATGTATCTATGCCATATTTTCCAACACAAAAATAAAATTTAGTGTAACAAATAGGAGAAAAAGAAGCAATTTTCATTCTTATTCATTTAGGACTATCATTCTTTTTTTAATGTTTATTTTGAGAGAGAGAGAGAGAATGAACAGGAGAGGGGCAGAGAGAGAAGGAGAGAGAGAATCCCAAACAGGTTCCACATTGTCAGCACAGAGCCAGATGCAGGGTTCTATCTCATGAACCATGAGATCATAATCAGAGCCAAAATCAAGAGTCAGATTCTTAACTATACAGCCACGCAGGTGCCCAGAGCTATCATTGTTTATACAATTAGGAAATCTGCTCCTTGCTTAAGGTTTTAGATATAGATTTTAGGCTTATGTATACAGGTCTCTATGTGTTATAATTTGAGCTGTTCAGAAGGTGAACAATGTCAGTAATGCAAAGCTTTGATATTGATGCCTAGAACAGAATTTGGATAACATTTTTGTTATAGTAGTAGTAGTAGTAAATAATATCACTACTAATATATGATGTTTGAGATATTATTACACAAATTTTCTATTGAATCTATTATTACATATTTGATATTATTACATATTATCAAACTAAAAATGATGAGATTGTACATTTGATGTGGTTAATTTTTTAAAGTATTAATCACTTAAAAAGAGAGAGATAGATCCATACAATGTTCATTTGTTACATGGTTTTATCTTTAAAAATCTCACAATTACAGTTGAACAATTCTTACTTATACCTCTTATACCTAATATTATTAAAAGTAGAACCTGTTAAGTACATATGTACCTGATAAAATATTAAAGCTTTCAGTAAGAATTTGTGTTTGTATGAACTGAAACAATATTTAGCTAACATTTTTAAGTTTAACTGTAATTGATATATCTAAGAAATGCTGGAGACTTAGAGATTTTTGCTTCTTTAGCATCTTTGTGTTTGACCCACTTAGATGAGGTCTTCAAAGAAAAAAAGAGATGAGAAGAGAAAGTAGGGAACACTCACTAACATGTCTCATCAGCTTGATCCATGGAATTATCAATAGGAAACAGGAAATATAAATAGATTATTCTTAGCAATGATCCTGCTTGCAAAAATCCGAGCAATGTGTTTTTTGAAGTGGTCACCCTCACACATCCCATAACCTGATAACTTGGAAGATTGCTGCAAAGTATTTGCTTGATATGATTATTAATTGACATTTTGTGAAAATAAATTACTGCAATATGTCTGAAGGATTTTTGTTACAAGAAGAGGAAGAAAGTTCAGTATTCATTAAGTTACCATTTCCCGTGCTTTTATCACTCTGGGACACTGCACATCCTTCTCCTCAGTCCCTGGTTGGAAGAAGGGCACATGTACCATCCAGGTTGCACACGTGCCAATGATTATAATTGCATCCATACAGTGTATCTACCCAGGATTGGTTAATTGTTGTCTAGTGTTAGCTAGAATAATAAAGATTTGGGTAGGGAAGATGGAACTGACCAGTTCTATGCCATAAAACTAATCATTACCCATGGGGAGAAATCTCTATATCCTCCAATATTTATCTTTTTTTTTTTTTGTACCAGTTTTGGCAAATGTTTCTGGAATCTAAAGCTGTACGTCATAGCTACCATCATGTTATAAGATAATTCTCCCCCATCCTCTTAACCGCTTGGTGTGAACAAATCTCTTTATTTCATCTGGGGCAGGTACCCATACAGGGAACACTACGATGGACTCCCCAAGGAACAAGGGTTGAGGCTTGCAGTTCCTCCTTGCAAATACATTCTGGAGTGGTGATGACACAGCACTATCACAGGGCAGTTCTGCTCTGTGCAGTCATTTAGGGATCAAAGTTCCTTATATCTCAAGCACTGTTGTCCAATAAATTACAGTATGAACTGTGAATGTGAATTCCACATGTGATGTCAAATTTTCTGGTAGCCATATTTTTAAAAAGTAGAAATGAACAAGTAAAATAAATTTTAATAATATTTCGTCACCCAATTTATCAAAAATACTGCCTTTTCAACATGCAGTCAATATAAAATTATTAATAAGTTATTTTAAATTCTACTTTTATATTAAGTCTTCAAAACCCAATGTGTATTTTACACTTACAGTACATGCCTCAATCTGGACTAGCTACATTTCAAGCGTTATCACATTGAAAAGTGCAGATATAGAGGCTCTGCCATTTTTCCAGAACATCAGATTCCTCTCTTGGATCTTTTGAATCCAGCCAGCAGACAAAAGAGAGTGCAATAGGAGAGTCTCAGGGAGATTTTTGGCAATGAAGGCCTGGCAATGAAGTCTATCACTTCCATCCCCATTCCATTGGCCAGTTCTCAATCATGTAACCCCCGAAAACTGCCTGAGGCACCTGTGAAAAGTAGTTCAGCCTGGTGCCCAGGGTTCGTTGGTGAGCATGTGACAGTCTCCACCACAGCAGATAAGATATTATTAACACATTTTGCAATTCAGGAAATTGATGCCCAGGAAGCTTAAATGCTGGGCCAGTTAATGGGAAAATGTAAACAGAATGCAGGCCTTTACTCGCTAAAGTGGTGTTTCATCCATCAGACTGCCCTGCCTCTTCGCCTACATTTGTTTCTCAGCCTCCCATTTAATTCTGTCCATATAGATACAGTTCTTGGACAAAACTTGATGATTCTAATATTTTATCTCCTCGGCTCTCTTAGGCTGCTCTATGACTTAATGACAGTATCCCATTACCACTGTTTTGGAAAATGACAAGCAGTCCAGTATAATGAAGCAAATATGCCTTATTACTGAATGGTTCAAATAATAGTATGATTCTGAATACTACATTATCATTTTGAGTGGGCCTTTTCCTTCTGTGTACTGAAGCTCCTCATTCAAAGCAAAGGATTATTAAGGTCCTCATCAAGCCATTCAATCAATGGATAAATTGCATTTTATGTTATAATGAGCAGCCTGTTCAATTGGAGTTTTCAGCTTTTTAAAAGTGCTTAGGAGAATAGTAACAGAAGTGCTCTTAATGGTGAAATTATTGAATTGAAGTGCTTGGATAAGCTGCTTTATTTTTTAGATGGAGAAATAAGATAATATTCCTCAAAGCAGACTAGTGGTAAAGAGTGATATTTCTCCATGGACTACTGATTATAACACTGATTGTAAGTGTCCATCAAGGGCAGGTTTTATTGAAGAAAATATAATTAGACTACTGTCTTTAGCTCTAAATTATCCATAGAAAACTGGTTTAGGGCTTTTGTTGTCTTAAATTTTTGAATATTTTGAATACATTCACAGAGTTCAAAACTTTTAAAATATTAAAAGACATACAGTGTAAGGTCCCCATTCTATCCTCTAATGTAGAAGGTTAACCCATCTGCCTAGCTCCTCCCTTCCCTATGCCAGCTGGGTAGGTACTGATTCTTACTGATTTTTAGAATGATCTTTCCAGAATTTGTATAAGCATTTATAATGAAACATGAATGTATATTCTTATTTTCTTCTTATGTTATTCTTTTTAAAAATATGTTTATTTATTTTTGAGAGAGTGGGAGGAAGGCAGAGAGAGAGGGGGAGAGAGAATCTCTGCACTGACAGCCCAGAGCCTGATGCAGGGCAATCTCATGAACCGCGAGATAGTGACCTGAGCCGAAATCAAGAGTCTGATGCTTAACTGCCTGAACCACCCAGGTGCCCCTCTTTCTATGTTATTCTTTACATACCCTTCCACATCTTGTTTTTTAAACTTAGTAGGAACCTTTCTATGTCAGAATATAGAACCTCTTTGTCATCATCATTCTTTCTTATAGTTGTGTAGTATTCTACTGAGTGAGTATATCATAATTTACTTACCTGGTTCCCTATTAATGGACATTTAGTATGTTTCCAATTTTTGGATATTACAAACTGTATTAAAGTAAGTAGGCATGAATGTGTCATTTCAGAAAAAGAGCAAATGTATTTGAGGCATAAATTTTCCAAAGTAGGATTTCAAGTCAATGTGTATATATATTTGGAGTTTGATAGAAATGGCCATATTGGTCCGTGGTGGCACTAATTTTGCCCTCTGACCAGGAATGTGAAAGGGTGCTTATTTCTTACACTTTTGCCAATGGTTTTTGTTATCAAGATTTTTTAGTTTTATCTTATAACTTAAGATGATATTTTTATGTTGTTTAAATTTATATTTCTCTTACTGTGAGAAAGATTGAGCAGATTTTCGTATATTTGAGGACTGTTAGGATTACTTTTTATGTGAACTCTGTTCATTTCCTTGCCTGTTTTCAGTTGTGTTGTTGGTCTTTATTGATTTGTGGGACCTCTGTGTTGAGTAGGGGGATAAGGCCTGGGGTATGAGCTGCAACATTTTTTTTTCTGGCTTGTTATTTGTCTTTTGACTTTGCTTAAGGTATACTTTTCATCACAATTCAGTTTTCTTTTTCCAATGTGGTCAAGTTTATCTTTCTTTTAAGGATTCTGGAATTTGAATCCAAAAGGCCTTCTCTACTCCAAGGTTATAAACAATTTACCTGTTTTTCTTAGTAATTTTTTGGTTTTTATTTTTTGTATTTAAATATTTGATCTATTTGTGATTTATCCAGGTACACAGTGGGTTCAACCTAATTTTTTCCCAAATATTTATCTAGTTATTACTTTTTCTCCCACTAATTTGAGATGCCTCTTTTATCACATGCTCAGATACCTATGTGTATTTGAGTCTATTTCTATACTTACTCTTTTTGTTTGTTTGTTTTTATTTATTTTGAAAGTGAGTGGGAGGGGGGCCAACAGAGAGAGAATCCCTAGCACAGAGCCTGATGTGGGGTTCTAACTCATGATTATGACCTGAGCTGAAATTAAGAGTTGGATACTTAACCAGCTGAGCCACTAGGTACCCCATTTCTTGACATGCTCTAATTGTTTGCATTTTTTTCCAGTGTAGCATAGTTTTAATTACACTGGCTTTATACTATACTTTAATATTTGCTAGATTATTCTGCTTTCATTGCTCTTTTGTTGTTGCTTTCTCTGGCTATTCTTGTTTGTCCATTTATATGTTAGGATTAGGTTCCTATCCCCTTTCTTCAATGCTTACCTCCAATATAAACTTGTTATATATATTAGAAATTGCATTACATTTGTAAAATAACTTAGGGAAGTCTGATATTTTAATGAGGTGAAATCTTCCTATCCAAGAACATGTTTTGTTATAACATTTTTTCATTTTTAAAAAAACATTTGTAGTAGTATTTTATAAAGTTGTCTTCCTTTAGGTCTTCCACATTTCTCTTAAGTTTATCCCAAGGTACTTCATCTTTGTTGTTGCTATATCATTAATGGAATCTTCAGTTGAAGCTCCCAAAAGCTTATTATTTGTGCATATGATAAGTATTGATTTCTAGGTATTATTTTTTAATTTTTTTACCCACTCTCTGATGAAATTTTGTTTTTTCGAGTTTTCCAAGCATACAGTCCTATCATCTTTGAATAGTGGTAGGCTTATTTTTTCCTTCCCAATAGTTACTCTTCTGGTACAGTTGACTTTTAATAAGTTATTTTGAGGCAACAGACAACTTGTAGATCATCATGGTCTACAACAATAATGTATATTTATTGCTCGTACTACATGCCTATCACAGGCTGATGCTTAGCTCTGCTCAATGTGTTTGTCATCCGGGACCAAGCTGAAGGAGAATCTACATCTGGGAGATGCTGGTCTCCTGAAATCAAGAAGGAAAAAGTGATGACAGAGCCACTCCATGGCTCTTAAAATTCCAGCTACCTTCTTTTAGCTCACATTTCATTGGCCACAGCAAGTCATATTGCCAAGCCTGGTATCAGTGGGACAGGAAGTGTAATCTTTTCAAAGAGTGGAGCACTGGTTATTAGAGATCAATAATACAGTCTATTATAAGCTATAATTAATTTTTCTAGAAAAGCAGCAAACTTTGAATAGCATAATCATAGCTCTTGTCTACTAGCCCCAAATACTTAATTTGTCATCGTTCTATCAGTTAACTCTTGCTGCTTAACATCCACTCCACAATTCAGTAGCAGATAGCAGTAAGCATTTATTTATCTCACATGTCTGTTGATTGGCTGGTGGTGGCTAATGTAGGCCTAGCTTAACATGGGAGGTTATGCTTCGTGTCTCTGCTTCCTCACACTGGTGGTTAGCCAAAGCAGGCTGAGATTAGATTGAAGCAAGTGAGGGCTTGCCTTAGGCACAAAATGTAAGAGGGTGACAAAAAAACTTAGTAATCTAAACAAATAATATTTTAATGTAGTATTTTTAAAAGCTAAAATTAAAGCAGACAAATTTATGATGAACAAATATCAAAATTTTAAATAAATACAGGATCAATAACAGTGCAGTGTCAAGCCATATTGGAGCCTGAGGCAAAAGGAAAATCAGTAATACTGATCCTGTCTTTATGAACAATTATTGAAAAAGTATATTTATCGAGTGTTATATATAAGGCATTATGTTACACACATGATATATATGTAGATCTTGTTTATGAGATGTATATATACACATTTTTCCATTTAGTTAATCAGTTGTAAAGTATTTATAGCAAATAAATATACTCCTTTTCACAATCACAGTAGTTATAATAATATACAGTATATAATAATATACACAATAGCTTATTTATTTTTGTGTTTTATTTTAAAGATTTTTTTAAACATTTATTTATTTTTGATAGACAGAGAGAGACAGAGCATGAGCAGGGTAGGGACAGAGAAAGAGGACACAGAATCTGAAGCAGGCATCAGAATCTGAGCTGTCAGCATAGTACAATATATCAGTAATAAATAACAGTTATACGCCATTTGCAACTGTCTTTCATATGTAGATGTCATTTTAGTTATTGTGCCTTAAAGAATACCTATACAACTTATAAACACACACACACACACACACACACACTTCTTAGGAAAACCTTAAGAAAAATAAAAAATATATTTAATCACATGGTTAAAAAGCAGTGCTTCCTCTGAGTTGTAGAATAGGAAGAGACACTGAGGGCTAGCATAAGGTATTCACTATATTAGAAGGGTTTTGTGGATTTTCTGACAAAGTTATGAAGTAAAAATCTTAATCATCTTCTTTCTAGCTTGGTCAGTATTTTCTGTCTATCCAATAATTGCTTGTTATTTGATAGTGATATCAGTCATTTAGAAGAAAGTAGCATGGTAAACCTTGGGCATTTTTAGTATTATTTATAGAAAAGTAACCAGACTTGTTCAGAAATTTGTAGATTTGTAGGAATACTAAAATAAGCCAAGCATTCTCCTTCCCTTCCAAGGCCTTACCATCCAGTGCCTCAGTGTATAAAAAAAAAAAATTCTTGCTTTTAAGGTGGAAGGCTTTAAAATTAGCAAACCTGAAACACTGGCCTTAAATTAAAGGTTTACATTTAAGGTAGGAAAGGGTTAAGGAAAACATCAAGATGCAACGCCTGGTTGGTTGTGCTTATTGAGTGGTGTGTTCCAGTATCAGAATGCAACTGGCTGGCTCAGCACATTGTAGTGTTTATTTACCTGCCCCCCACCCCCACCCCAGTTCTACCCTTCTTTTCTTTCTTACATATGCAGCAAGCTATTTCACTCAACTGTGAAATATTTACCATTGCAAGGCAATGTATAATTAAGTGCTGGAGTGAGTGAGGCAGGCAAATGCTGTTGGAGATCAGAAGACAAATAATTAAGCTTTGCTTGTGAAAGGCATTGTAGAGGATGCAGGGCTTGAACAGGGCCTTGAAAAAGATTTAATCACAGGGGCGCCTGGGTGGCTTAGTCGGTTAAGCGTCCGACTTTCGCTTGGGTCATGATCTCGCGGTTCGTGGGTTCGAGCCCCGCGTCGGGCTCTGTGCTGACTGCCAGCTCAGAGCCTGGAGCCTGTTTCAGTCTGTGACTCCCTCTCTCTCTGACCCTCCCCTGCTCACGCTGTCTCTCTCTCTCTCTCTCCTAGAAATAAAGCATTAAAAAAAAAATTAAAAAAAAAAAGAAAAAGATTTAATCACATAGAGAGGCAGCACAGAAGGACAATTTAGGCAACAGTAATGCTGTGAGCAAAAGACAAGAGCCAGAATGAGTCAGGTTTATTTCAGGATAGTCTGAAACTCTCTCCTCTGAACCTGGATAGGCGATGAAGCTGGCCAGGTAGACTGGGAGCCCATGTGGCCTGAAGAACAAGCCATGGCCTGCATATCAGAGATCAAGGCTATACCTCCAGCTAGCCGTGTGTTCTTGGCAAGTCTCTGAACCTTCTAAGCTTCCATTACCTCAGGTGTGAAATGATGGTTTCCAAATAAAAAATCTCTAAGGCAGCTTCCTATTTGAAGGCAACCTGTGATTCTTTTATGGTGGTCCTTGATAAATGAGAATAAGGCTTTTGACTTCATCCCAACATTGCAGAGCCTTTCAGGTTGTTCAAAGGGATTCATGTAACAAAATGGAAAATTTATCACATAATTAAAGGAGCATCTATTGGTATTAAATTCAATAAGGGATGATTACCTCAAGAAAGGCAGTTAGACATATTGGAGGAAGGAAAACAGCTCAGAGGCTATGCCAATAGTTCAGACAGGAGCAGAGCAGTTGAAGTAGGAGTCAAAAGAAGGGGAAAGAAAAGAGTCATTATTCCTTCATTCCTATTGATAATAAAACATTGTACTAGCTTCTGGGGATTGAGTGGTAAGTAAGACAGAAAAGGTCTCTATTCTTTTTTCTTAACATTCAAATAAAAGGAAAAATCAGCAGAATTTGGTGATTGACCAATAGGGTATTTTTGCTTCGAAGAGAATAATATTTGCTGCAAGACCAAACATCCAAGTACAGAGGATTAGTTTTAAAAATATTGTACTTTTATAAATCAGAACATGATACAGCCATAAAGAATTATGAAACATATTTATTGATATGAAAGAATACTAGTGATATGCCATTGAGTGAAAAACAGCACAAGCATTGAACACAAAATAGAAAGTTACCTGCCACTTTGTATAAAGAATAGGATTATTGGTTTTTTAATTATTCTTCAGTGATTATTTATTGAGGGCCTACTATGTGTGAAGCATTGTTTTGGGCTTTATGGATACATGGTAAATAAGAGAGACACAGTCCCTGATTAATTTTTTGTGTTTTCTAAATGGTCAGGGTGTGTTCAGGATGGTATGGCTATAGATACCTGTAGCTGATTTTTTTGTCTCTTCTAACTTTTTTGCAATGAACTACTCATATTACTTCTGTTGAAAACTAATTTTTAAGAAACAGTTTAACAGATTCTTCCATTGGCCATTTGTGTGGTATGCAAGTGTGGTGTGCAAGTGTGTGTTATGACTCCTCCTCGGCTGTGCAAGTGAAGTGGAGGTGGCGCTGTTATAAATGACACTGCCCTGGCCCGTGTCTCCTCCAGGTGCTTACCCAAGAAGGGAGGTGGTTCCGGGACACCAGCCTCCTGCTTAGGGGACATCAGAGCACTGCCTGCCCTTTGGCAGCCAGTGTCAGAACTCCCAGACGCAGTCTGGCTCCAAGGCAAATAGAATCCTGCTAATGAGACTTTCACCTCTCTGGCTTTTTATAGTTCTCCTGAGGGCTGGTCAGTCCAGCCTGGTGTCCATTTACATTTGCTGTATGTTACTTGACACTCCTTTATTCCCGTTGAAGTTGCCTCTCCCGGAAATCTCTGTCATTCCATAAACACTGGCAACTGCCTGGCTGTGCAGCTGACCTCCCACGGTTTGAAAAACAAAATGTATTCTGGCTACATTTAAAGGAAGTTTTGGGGGTGAGTTCATGGGTGAGGATTTGGCTGGAAGATTTTTGTGGGCAGAGCACCTAAAGGGGGATCTGGCACTGATTATCACCTAGGTTCCAGGGCCCTTAGACAAAAGCCTTTGTGTTAATTTTTCCCTCCCTCCAAACAGCTCTTCTCCCATGATTACTACTAACCACGTCTTTCTGCTAGAATGCACTCGTCACCGTGTCCTGTTTTTAAAAGGCAAGATCTTTGAGTATATGCCAAAGAGCAAATAAGCCAACAAAAAACCCACTAAGTTCTTGTTTTTTGAAAAGCATTTCGTGTTCCTTATAATAAATTGTAACATATAAATAAACTTATGGATACATAGATGAAGAAAAAATTACCTGTAGTACTATTCCCCACCCATAGATGTTTTGGTGTATTTTTTGTGTACTTATTTTACTCTCTACTCACATAGTTTTCAGGTTTTGTTCTATCACTTAGGGAGCCTATTTATAGATCTTAAGCTATGTCTGTACCAATATTTTCCATCTAAGTAAGCCTATTCTTTCTATAGCAAATAAATGCTATTATAATTCAGCATTTCACTGGTTTCCCCAACATCAAGCTGGCCTCTAGGCCCTGAACATATAAAGACAGAATGTTTGTCCATTTCAAAGAAGCATTCATTTATTTTTTCCTGTCAACTCTGGCTGAGGGAAGTCACTACAGTCAAACTAACCAATCAAGACCTCATTCTTTGTTACTCTGTGCCAAATGACAAGGGCATTTTGATGCAGAAGGCTCCTCAGGGTCACTGATGGTCTTGACTTTTGCACCAACCTGAGGGAGAAAGGAGGAACAGAGGTCCCTCTGGACTATATCATCCTCCACATACCTTCTACCCTCTGTTTGAGATGTGAGAATCTTCTTGATATTTGTATGAGTGGTCCTGGAGCACAAATCCTCCATGTAGTGTAAGTGGACAACATGGAGAAAGTATAATTGCAGAGTCCACTTTTTACTAGTTTCAGAGACAAATTTCCTCAGGAATTTCCTTGTTAGCATTCTCTCTCTGATATGAATTCAGCCCTCTCCAGCCTAGGTGTCTCTGCACTGGGCTCTGTCAGTTGAATCTTGCTTTTACCTTCCCTGTTCGAAGTCTGATTTATTGTCATTAAGATGTCATGCAGTTCTAAAGAGGCAAGATCTTTTGAGCTTGGATGTTCCAGGTTTTTAGTTCACTCTACTTACAAAAATCACCTACTGTGACCCTCTTGTATTAACTGTTGATAATTCATTTGTGTCTCTAATTTCCCGTAAGAGATCTTTTTCCTCAGCCATCCACTTATGGCCACACATTTTTCTCCTCTTTCTGTAGATCTACACTGAATGCTAAGATGCAGCAATGATCTCATTTGAAGTGTTTTGTTCATAGTTTTCCATCCTGCTTTTTTTGTTTAACTTTAATAGTATACTTTAATACTTGTAAGACACCATCAATCTCTCCTCTTTTGTAAATAGATAAGGTCTAAATCATAAAGAAACAATATAAATGATCTTATCCTTGTAAATCTCTCTTGTAGTCTTTTCTTATTCATATTGTCTGTATCTGAAGCTCATTTGCCCCTTTTCTCTTTAATTTTATTATTCATTATCAATTTACTTGTTCATACCTGAATTTTCACTAGACATTCACAAGATGGCTTCTGCCTACAGTTAAATAGGGGTACAGGAACATAAGACTTAGGATCCTGTAGGCAGGAGATTATTAATCATGGATTAAATGTTGAAAGGAATGACCTGAGGTTCAGTTGATACTTGTGCTCGCTCAGAGCTCATTTATTGTCCTGCTTTCCTTTTGTGTGCTTTCTGAAACCCTGCTCATTGTTACATATGAATATAATTCTGTATGTGTAATCAGAAAGTTCTTCCTCACTAAGTTTATAGTCAATCCAAGTAAGCAATGAGGTTAAAAATGATTTTATAGGTAAAATTAATCTGGATGATTGGGAAGTGCATTGAAATTGAATTTATTTCTTGGCTCATTGCTGATTTCAAATGCAAAGGCCTTTGAGGAGGCTGAGTTGGTATTATAGGACTGTTGGAATGGATCCTTCATCCTCCATTTTGATATGTCATTGGGACATTAATAATGGATGGTTGCTGCACTTGGTGGTCAGATATGTTATTCTGATCCATTTTTATTTCCCAAAGGGGCCTCTGGAAAAGGGCAACGAGAGTAGATTTAAAACCACATTATTGGAATTCAATAACTTTTGTCTTGCTTTGTATGTCTAGTGCTTGCTGAAGAGTAGTTCTAATATGGAGAGTCAGTCAAGCATGGAGCAGGCCAAATACCAAAATGGATTTTTTAAAACTAAGATATAAGCTTAATTCTATGTTTTAATTTGGGCTCTGATGCTCTGCTTTAAATTTTCCATAAAATATGTTAGATGTATGCATTTTGCTCTTTTTGATTCTGTGGATGAGGGGATGAGCATAGGAACAAAACAAATCCACCAGTACATATTATTTGGCTTGATGGAAGTAAATAAATGTATAAATCAATTAACAAGAATTATTTGTTTCAATAATCCCTAGCAATTGTGAAGGAATGAACTTCTAATTATGTAAAATGTGCTCTCAAGAGAGGGCTGAATTCTCTTTAGATGTCTTCACTTCTCTGGTAATTACTCAAAATCTAGAGTAGCTCGAAAGTGGAAGATTCTGAATCTTAGTTTGGAAGTCACTTCTGGAAAGAAACAAAGTCTTACTTTATCAATTGATAGAATCTGTCCTTAGAAACATCCCTCCCTGGTAGGTTTGTATGAAAATGTAGGAGAGGGTTGATGATCTATCCAGCCATACCCTAGGACAAATCAATAAAGAGGAAGAGAGGATGAATGATATTCACATTCCCACTCATTTCAGTTGTTGAAATTTTTGTTTTGTTCTCACTCATGTTTTTATTTCAAGTCTGCTAAACTTTAAAAAAGTAATCAAGCCAAAACGGAGTTAAATGCCTTAATAGCCGGTGATTACTACCTGGCTAGTAGCACCTGGCTACCTAACAGCGACACCTACGGGAATGGTGGGTGTGGATGAGGTGAAGCTATCTCTCTCCATAAAAAGAATTCTGGGAGTCTGAGGATCCTGTTCTTTTGACGCTGGTCTTCCTCAGTCACCTTGATATTGCACGATCTATCACTTACTATGCATAGTTTGACCTGTACTCCTTGACTATTGTTTTGCTGTGACACTGACTTCTTTGTTGTTCTTTCACTTTTACTCTTTTGTTTTTCAAGAAAGAAATGAATCTAGAGTGGAGAAAAATTAAAACATACAAGCCAATAGTACATTAAATATCATTTGTAATGCTGCCACCTACAGAAAATAGTATAAACAGCTTTGACATCTTTTTGAATTGTTTCTGAGTATACATCCCTATCATTTTTATAGAACTCTTTTATAACTTACTTTTTCAATGTGTCTTGAACATCTGATGCTATGAAATATATTTTCCAACATTTCTGTATTTTTTTATTATATGAAATATCACATCAAGGTAACATTATTAACTACTTATATTAGTTATATTCATTTCAGGTATACAATACAGTGATTCAAGAATCTTTCTTTTGATTTCTTTTTTGGTTAGTAGAATTTTTCACCATTATAAACAACTCTGTGATAGCATTTCAGTAGGTAAATCCATTATTGCCTTAGGAGAGATTCCTAGGAATGAAATTGGGTCAGTGGGAGGCATTGGGAGCTATCCAGGAGGTTAATTGATGACTTGCATTCCCATCTGCCCTATATGAAAGGATGGCAATGACTTTAGAATTTGGATTTGTGTATGTTAGAATTTAGAATTGTGTATGCTACCTCATCCACAGAGTCTTAACCATGACACCTAAAATTAGTTCTTCACAGAACTCTGATCCTATGAGGTTTCATTTCCTCTTCTAGAACTCTCAAATGTGGGGTCTAAAAACTTGTGTGTATAATGTTAGCTCCCAACAGGCATGTTGTAGGTGTTTAAATAGAAATCAACAGCAAAGCTAGTTGCTGTGGATATTTATGTGGGGGAGGAAGACATAGAAACACATCCTTAGAAGCTGTGCCATGGTTTTAGTGGTCTAAATATATAAAGAGTGCATCTACGAAAGAGGTTGACCGGCTCAAGGTCACATCATGAGTCAGCAATGGAATCCCAAATAGGACTTTCATGTCCTTAACCTTTTTATCCCAGTATAAAGAGTACTTATGAATAGGTCAAGAGAAAGCATTTATAAATGAACCTGTAAGGCCATTTATAACTTGAAATTCTCAACAATTTCAAGGGAGTTACTAGAAAGTTTCCATCTGAGGTAGGCAAATCTAAGTTGCTAAAAGGTATTGATAGATTTTTAGAAAATAAAATATAAAGTGATTGAAATGAAGGGTCATGGTAGCATAGGCAGATGGAAATGAACCTCAAGGGAATGTGTGTGTGTGTGTGTGTGTGTGTGTGCACGTGCGTGTGCATGCACAGGATAGGGATGGGGTGGGAGGGACATTCGATGAAGAGTAGTAGCCTGAGCCTACCATGGTGACTAAAGAACACACAACAAAAGGAGCTCCTCAGGACATTAACCCGAGTGAAGGTGGAGGTCTTGATCCTCATTATGAATGAACCATAGATCTTTCCTCCTCTGCCTGGTGGTGTGAACCTACACTGTTATTTCAGAACCTGTGACAGGGTCGCTTGCAGGAGCCAGAGAGATACTGTCCAGTGTCCCCAGGAGTGGGACTCAGGTATCCTGATTCCCAGTCTAGTGCTCATTCTAGTACTAGTAGGAAATCGTGTACCAGAGTTTTCAGAGATACACAAAAGTTTTTGGGTAATTAAAGCTCAGGTTCTACATCATGGGAAGGGTACACAAATAAAAGAGAAAAAAAACAAAAGAAAACTTTGGAGCTTGAGGGTAGAGATCAGCTCTCCAGCACTCTTTTTATAGATAAGGAAACTGAGGCTCAGTGATCAATTGGGATGTAAGTAATTAGTACATACTAGGACTAAAAACTAAGACTTTCTGACATTCAGCTTGATACAAAGTGATGTAGGTATATCTTGTGATTCGTTTATTCTTACTCATGATTGTCTTTAAGCTTCTATTTCATGGTTCATGAAATCAGTATCACTAACATCAGCATGTATCAAGAATCTGTTTTACATGTGGTGCAGTACACTATAAAGCCAAATAGACAAATGTAGCACTTGACACATAGGAATTTCAAAGGAAGACAGATCTCATATAAGTAGACAGAAGTGATTTATAGACCAATAAACAAAGAGAGCAAATACATAAATTGTACAACTTCTGCCATGTGAAGTGGTAAATAAAAAGATTCTCACAGTTCGTTGCATAAAGAGACGACCTGTTTTCACCACTGGATAGACCTAAACTGATCATAAGAATCGCCCTGCGCACTGTAGTTGTTACATTGGGAAGAAACACAGCACATAACCCGGCACATGTAGCAGGATGGCGCATGTACTGGTGCTGTTTCTCAGGTATATTATTGATTTCTTCCTTCACTAATTTTTGTCTTTGTGTATTCTCTGATGGTTTGCAAAGACTGGAGGGGTTTGCTGAGGCCAGAAGCCTTTAAGGGAATGCTTTCTAAAACCAAACCATTTTTCCTTCCTTAGAGAACTAGTTAGTAGTCTTGTGGTTCTGAGTCATATTTTTATTGAGGCTCTTTTCCCATTTAGAAATACCTTGAAGATGAAAAAGGAACATACAAAATCCTCAAACATTTGATCCGTATAACTTGAACTGTGGTGAATATGAGACTAGGCTATATTTTCTATTCTCTAGAAGACTAAAGACAAACCAAAGGTGACCCTGCCCCATTCTAGGGTAACAAAAGTCACCTTGGCCAGGTATCTTCATAAATGCCTGTCCTAGTCATTTGCTTCAGAACTAATATTAGTAGTACTGTTAGGGTAGTATTAGCATTAATATTCTGAAACTGTCGTATGTGTGATATGAGATAAAACAAATGTGTAATAATGGGATCTTCTAATTGCATCACTTCTGGTTCCTGAGAACCCAGAGTTTTGGTGTAGAAGAAAAGACATATTAATGTAGTATTGAAGATATTTGAAAAAAACAGTTTAGTGATGAATTTGAATTGGAAATATCAGTTATGAACTCATAAGGTATTTTATTTTTAGATACTCATATTTCCTTTCTCTGTTAATTAAAAACAATCCTGGAAACAGTAAATAACCCAGTAGTAATGAGCATCCCTATTGCACAAATGGTAGACTGGAAAAACTTTTCCAATTAAAGGAAATCAATGATGTTTAGAAGAATGGCTAATTTCAATCTAGAAATAGACAAGATGAGCAAGGAAGCTATCAAAAACAACTAGAACAATCAACTTGAAGTCAGATTGAAGGATATCCCATTGGTCAAAGATGGACAATATGAGCTTCAATAAGATTGAGAATTGTAATGCATCAAAACTCATCAAATATGTTTAAGTCAATGAGTAGTTGATATTAAGGAAATCAAATGGTTGATTCACCTTCTGATTTGACAGGAGAACATTTCATTATCTTGAACACCGGGTAACGAAAAGAATCAAGCATTTACCTTGATTTTCCTTTATGAATTGTATCGCTGTAAACAAATAGTTGATAAAGGGAAGCCTCTTCTAGTAAAATTATTCCCCGTATTAATTGAAAAAAAAATGAGGGGTGCCTGAGTGTCTCAGTCAGTTAAGTGTCTAATTTTGGCTCAGGTCATGAGAGACCTGTAGACACATCTGAATAACGTCAGTGGTGGGCTGCCTTTCAGGCTGCTGGGAGATTTTGGTTTTATGATTGTGTTAGCAACAGGTGTGCACATGGTTCCCTTTTCAGTGTCAGCCAGACTAGACAGATGGCCCATCTTGGTCTCAGTGTTTTTTAGCATGTGGTGCCGAGAACCCTGGCGTCATGGCCACTCTGTGCTTAAGAAAATTCAGAACTCTTGGTCCCATCTCTCATCAAAGGAGCAGCCCCAGAATCTATGTGATTCACAAGTATCCTGCAGTGTAAGAACCACCACTGACTTCTCTGTCAATCACTTCTATAAAGATGTGGGAAGTATAGATCTTTTAAGCAATTTCCAAATGGACTGGTTAGAGTCAAGGCCACAGCTACGATTTTCATTAATGAATGAACTTAGTTTTTGAAATTTTATCTAGCTGAGTCATTATAACACTGTGTGTGAATGTGTCTAACCAATAGCCCAGTTAGAAAAACATTTTCTTCAGTGTGCAATAACAATTGTCAATTTTCTTCTCATCTTTTTTGCTAAGTGTTTTTTCCCCTCTCATATAAGTGAGAGCCTGGGATTAGGAATTTAAAGTGATATTTCAATCAATGAATCATTTGAAGCTTTTATTTATTTTTTATTTTTTTTAGGAACAGTTAAAGCATTTATTTTTTAGAACAGTTTCAAATTTACAGAACAATCAAGGAGATAGTGCAGAGTCTCATATACCTAACTATTCCCCACCTCACTCTGCATACAATTTCCCTAATTGCATTAGTATGATACATTTGTTATAATTCATGAACCAATATTGATACATTATTATTGGCTGAAACCCATAGTTTACATTTAGGTTCAATCTTTGTGTTGTTTAGGGTTCTATGGCTTTTGAAAAATGCATCATGTTCATTTGAAGCTTTTAAATAACAATCCTAACAACAACAACAACAACAAGTTTTAAATCATGAAAAGAAAAACCATCTAGATTTGGATGTGGCCAAGTATGGCTAGATAGAACTTCAAGCTGGTTCTTTCCCAGTTGAAGGCAGAGGAGATTTTCAGAATATGAAAGTAGAAGTGTAATGGCTTCCAAGTCTGTATTCACCATCTTCCTCCTCCTCTTTCTATCACCTTTACTCTCCGAAACCTACATGTTTTTCCAGCCCCTTTATTGATCAAGACAGCAGACATCCAATGTCAGCTGCTTATTACTTTTGCCAATTGAGTGCAAATCTGTGTGGATTCGCTTAAGAGAGGGAACTAAACTAGTCCTCACTTATGGGGATTGATTTGCCATAATAGAGACACAGTATTCTATTCAATTGAATTCTACAAACATCCCCTGAACACCATCCAAATATGTGGCAGTATGCTAGCTGTGTGGCATTATAGACACAGAGACCACTAAGATGTGTTTCCTGCACCCAGAAAGGCACAGTCTGGTCAGGGAAATGGATGAGTTATAGCTAATAATAACAGCAAAATTATTGGCACATAAATAATCTCCTTTCAGTCCTCATACTTTCCAAATTGTAGCAATTTAAAGGATAACAACTGTTTGTAGCTATAGGTTCTTCAAACTCTGGAGAGAAGTATGTATTGTGATGACCATAAAGCCTCAGGATCTTCCCTCCATCCCCCATCACATCCATTCTCAATATGACAAAGAGGAAACCAGGACCATTAAAAAAGTATATTTGTGGGGTGCCTGGGTGGCTCAGTTGGTTAAGCATTAGATTTTGGCTCAGATCATAATCTCATGGCTCCTAGGTTTGAGCCCTGCATCCAGCTCTCTGCTGTAAGCACAGAGCCTGCTTTGGATCCTCTGTCCTCCCCCCACCCCCAACCCCTGCCCTAGCCCCTGCTCATGCTCTCCCTCTCTCTCTCAAAAATAAATAAACATTAAAAAGGTATATTTGCTTGAGGGAGGGAAAAAAAAAGAGGGAGCCGTCTAATTTGGGGGAAATAAAATACTTTGTCATAGAAACATCTGTCTGTTTTTTTGGAGAAAGCACAGCTTTGAAAGTCAACTGAAGATGACAATAATACTCTGCAATAGGAAGTTTTTAATATAAAATTGGAAGGTTTAGTTCCAATATCTCACTTTCACAGGAATAGGCACGTAGGAAGTTTTCTTTTCTTTTTTTTTTTTTAACCAAGTACCTGCAGTGTTCCTTTGATCTGTACCTTAAAATGAAAGTTCCATGTATTATATGAATCTCCTCTCCATTTTTTATGGTGAGTGAACACACACACATATAGTGGGCATATCTACAATTGCTAGTAAACAAAACGAGCAGTCATGATGACATGGCATTTTGCAGTAAGACTAAAACATGTATAGAAAATACTTCTTGGGGCGCGTGGGTGGCTTAGTCGGTTAAGCGTCCGACTTTCGCTTGGGTCTTGATCTCTCGGTTCGTGGGTTCCGGCCCCGCATCGGGCTCTGTGCTGACTGCCAGCTCAGAGCCTGGAGCCTGTTTCAGTCTGTGACTCCCTCTCTCTCTGACCCTCCCCTGCTCACGCTGTCTCCTCTCTCTCTCTCCTAGAAATAAATAAAACATTTAAAAAAAAAGAAAAAAAAAAGAAAATACTTGATATTTAAAAAAATAATAATGTTTATTTCTTTTGAGAGAAACAGAGCACACGAGTGGGGAGGGTCAGAGAGAGAGACACACACAGAATTTGAAGCAGGCTCCAGATTCTGAGCTGTCAGCACAGAGCCCAACACGGGCTCAAACCCACAAGCTGTGAGATTATGACCTGAGCCAAAGTTGGATGCTTAACCGACTGAGCCACCCAGGGGCCTCACCTCTTGATATTTAATTCTAGTCTTACTGACTTTAGATCAGGAAAACATTTTGCAAATGTAATTTAAAAATGTAATTTACATTTTTCTAAATGTAATGGTCCGTGCTGGCTAAGATGAGGGTTCAAGAATTTTGAAACTCTTATAGGAAAATGCTGGAAGTGGAAATGAGACCGGACTGTCCTTTAAAAAGCATGCTTTAATTCACAGTTTCTTAAAAAGCCATTGAATATGTCCCACAGTTACACAAATATAAGTCAAGAATGTTTTAAGAGAAACAGTGAAATTACTTTTAGGAGAAAAAAAAGAGAGAAGCATTATTTGGATTTGTAGATGAATGGAGACGTCCCTGCCAATTACTGTTTGTTCCTATGGAGAGGCAGGTTGTAGGTATTGGGGGAATTTGCCGTGTTTTCTCATTTGGGGATTGCATGTGGGGAAAAGCAAGAAGCAGAAAGAAGTGGGGCACTGTATTTATGGGACTTCATGAGAGTGAGGTGCCTAGTGTTCCTTTGGTACCTGGGTGAGGAAGTTGTAGGAAAGGTGGAGTTCCCTCCAAAAACATGCACAGAGCCTAGAGACGGACAGTTTGGAGCCCTTTGGAAGAATGTGGATCCATGGATACTTGTAATTTCACAAGAAAACCTTCAAGATGTCTTGAGAATGGGCATGGTGGCCTTATGATGAGATAGCAGACAGATCCCCTCCCAGGGACAAGTAGCAGAAGCTGAAGCAATTAGAGCACTCCCAGGAAGGGTGTCCTCCTCTCTCTCCTATGCTCCTGAGAACTGAACACACTGGTTAAATACATACCAGTGTTCTATCTGTCTAGAAAAGATAAGATACAACTGAAAAATATACAACAGTCCTACTAAAAAAAAATCAATAGAAACACACATAAACACACAACTAAGCTAAAAGAAAAACACCCAGGGGCACCTAGGTACCTCAGTTGGTTAAGTGCCCAACTCTTGATTTCAGCTCAGGTCATGATCTAACAGTGTGTGGGTTCAGGCCCCACTGGCAGTGCAGAACCTGTCTGAGACTCTCTTTCTCCATCTCTCTCTGTCCCTCCCCTGCTCACGCTGTCTCTCTCAAAATAAATAAATTAATTAGAAAATAAAATAAAATAAACACCCAAGCAGCTGGAGTTTATTTGGAAACAGTCCCAGGTCAGTGTTTGCATGAGCTGCTTCAGTAACCACAGAAGATTCCTATTTCAAAGACAGCTGCAATTTTGAGACCACAAGGTGTCAAGAAGGTTGAGTGAAGTGGGCAGTTGGCAACATAATGCATTCAGTGCATTATATGCTGTGAGTAACTGAATGCCACAGAGGCTACTGTGCTTGTGTGGATTAAACAAAATGGAGAACATCACTTTCCCACATTAACACAGTAATGTCTAATGAAAAAGTCCCATGCATCTTTGAAGACACATTGTTAACCACTGCCATTTGGTTTAGTTCACTTTGAGGTGGGCTCTAGATTAGTCTCATTTTCATTTATACTTGCTAGGAAATAATGTGGAAGTTGTGGAATCAGAGATGTAGATAATAGTACCATATAATGAATGTGCTCTTTGTAATTTCCAAGAATCTGAAGGGAATGTGTTACCCAAAATTAATTTTTTATGTGTTTTACTAAGAGATTATAAACTGGTTTTCTTTTCTTTTATTATTTTAAAAATTATCATACAGCAACATTGACTTTCACTTTTGGTGTACAGTTCTACAAATGTTAATCCACGTGGAGATTTATATAACTATCTTCACAGTCAGTATACAGAACAATTCTATCACCTCAAACCTTCCTTATGCTATCAGTTTATAGTCATGCTCTCCCCAACCCCAGTGCCAGGAAACCACTGATCTATTCTTCATCACTATAATTGTCTTCGGAGAATGTCATATAAATGGAATTATATAACACTTAATCTTTTGAGACCTGCTTCTTTCACTTAGCATAATGCCTTTGAGATTTATACAAATTGTTACATGTATCAATAGTTTTCCCCCTACTTATAGTGTATTGTATAGATGTGCCACAGTTTGTTTATCTATTTACCACTGAAGGACATTTAGGTTTTGGTGATTGTGAGTAGCTTCTTTTCCTTTGTGTATGTGTCCAAGTTTTTATCTCTCTAAGGTAAACAATCAGGAGTGGGATTTCTGGGTCATATGGTAAGTGTATGTCTAACTTCATTGGAAACTGCTAAACAGTTTTCCAGAGTAACTGTACCATTTTGCATTCCACTAGCAGTGTAGGAGAGCTCCAGTTGCTCTGGAACTTCTGAGCACTTGATATTTTTTATTCTAGCCATTTTAATAGGTGTATACAGGTATCTCATTGTGGTTTTAATTTACATTTCTCCAATGGCTAAATGAGAATGAAAGGTTTTTTTTTTTTTTTTTTCCACATGCCATTTTAACATCATTATACCCACTTAGGTAAAATGTTTGTTCAAGTCTTTTGCCCATGGTATAATTATATTGTTTTTTTTTTCTTACTGTTAAGTTTTGATAATTCTTTATATACCCCTTATCTGTGGACAGCAGTGGTCTGGAAGCAGATGACCCTTCTTCTGATGTATCGTCAACAGGTCAAGAGTAGCCTGACACTACATCACAATGCCTGTGTCATTCACCTCACTTCATTTCATCACATAGGTGTTTTATCACCTCCCATCATAGGAAGAAGGGTGAGAACTGTACACTAAGATGTTTTGAGAGAGAGGGAGAGAGAAAGAGGCCATATTCATATAACTTTTATTACAGTATATTGTTTTAATTGTCCTATTTTATTATTATTATTATTATTAATTTCTTACTGTGCCTAATTTACAAGTTAAACTCTATCATGGTTATGTATGTATAGGAAAAAAACATAGTATATATAGATTTCAGTATGATCTGTTGTTCCAGGCATCCCCTGGGGGTCTTGAAACATATCTCCCATAGATCAGAGGGAGCTCAGGTATTCTGGATATAAATCTTTTATTGGATAGATGATTTGCAAATATTTTCCCAATAACTTATCTTTTCCTTGAAAATGTCTTTCACAGAGAAGCAGTTTTAAATTTTGATGAAATAAATTTTTGTTCTTTTATGAGTTGTGTATAATATGCCATGACTAAGAAAAATCAGTACCAAACCCTGGGTCCATATTTAGGGCGAGCACATGGACACCTGCAACTCCCTGGAATGCCCTTCTCTGCCTCACCTTCCTGCTGTCTCCCTGAAGACCCAAACTTCTACTTCCTTAGAAAAGCTTTCTTGCTCCTTTCCTCTTTGCCTCCTTGGACACAGTCATCTCCTCCTCATCTGTGTACCCTCTGTGAATACTTATCTTCCCAGCTATGATTTCTGGTTCCATGCCCCTTCCCACAAGGCAGGGGACTCTGGGGTAGGGGGGCAGGCCCTAGCATTATTCAGCTTATATTCCCAGCACGTTCACTGGAAAAACAGAAGTAACTAATTTCTAAAGACATTATCCTTCTATCCTTAATAATTGTGGGTTGTGTCAGAGACAATTTGAGGATCTATAAAAAAAATGTTATTGCTTGAACAAGAGCATTTAAAAACTACCCTCAACTTAAAATTCTTTGAGACATCTGTTGATTGAGTCATCTAAATGGGCTTGATGGAGAATATCTTTTCTCAGAGAAGATATAAGAGAATGATGTATTCATGTAGAGTCATGGGAGATTTTATGTAGCTAAAGCAATTGATACAAACTGATGATATTAAAAATGAAACTAAACAATTCTATCTACTAAAGTTAAGTTTTTTGTTTATTGTCAGGATGTTGAAATAAGATCCTTGTTGTCAAAATGTTTGAGTACCCAACTTACTGATAGCCACTAATTATATGAAGAGATGCTGGGGAACCAGCCAACAAGTACAGGAGAACATTCATCCACCAAAATATATATTCTGTAAATGAAGCTACATTATGATTCTTGGTGTCCTTGGGTGCCTCTCTATAGATCTGCCTTTCTCCTACCTCCACACAGTCCCACAGTCCTCTAGCTCTATGTTTGTGAGCTACAAACAGAGATACAAGGGATGAAAGCTGCCTTTAAGGGCAATAGACTGAATTTGGGGTTTTAAGAGTGAGAGAAGTCTGGACTGGTGGGTCTGTCCATGGTCACCTGTCCCAAGTGAGGCATATTTGGGAATCAGGGGAGGAGTCTTAAAGTCAGAGAAGAAAGATCTGGTAGAGACAACAATGGAGAGAAGGGCTGCGATTGATAGGAATACTGTGAATAAGAGAAGTGGTATAATTTCAGGGTAATACTATGAAAGGTGAATTTCCAGGAATAATTTGCTTTATAGGAGATGGACTGCTGGACATAATCATCTCCCTTTGAACCTGGAAAGGGATCCATGGCTGTCATTCATACAATCTTCAATGTCCTCATCCCCTTCTTGATCTTATCTCCTTTATAGACACTCAGGTTTCTGAATATTAACACCCTCTGTAGAAATAGGAAAGACCCTGAAATCAAACATTTAACATTTGTTATGAATTTTAGTCACTACATCAGCTTAATCAGTCATTGCCATGTTAAATTCGATATCTCTAATTGTATAATGTTAATGTTAGTGTTAATGCTCTCAGTAAGCAGATGGAGAGAAAAGGAATATTTTTGCTTATACATCTTTAAGACGTGTGTGTGTGTGTGTGTGTGTGTGTGTGTGTGTGTCCAGTCATGAACTCTAAGGGATTATTTCTTTTTGTATTCCTAAAAATCTGTGAATCTTAGAATTACTAACTTTTTTTCCAGCAAGTAGCACTGCAATGCTCAAGTTTGTTGTATGCTGAGCAGTTTGGCCATGTGAGTTTAATCCAGTTTCCAGTTGCTATCTACTTGAGTCATATGTCTGGTCAAGGCTGAACACTAGTGATTCCTTCTATGCATCGGGCTGACTCTGGTCTGACCCTCCACTCCCCACACCACCTCACATGCTTCCACATCACCTTGCTAATCTAGTGCCCACAGGGCCTCCAACAGGTCAGATCTCTCAGAGCCTTTTAATTCCAAACAGTCTATGCTGGAAGGAAGCCATTTAGCAAATCCTTTTCAGAAGTTTCTAATAAAGTATTTTTTAATGTTTTATTTATTCTTGAGAGAGGGAGATACAGGGAATGAGCAGGGGAGAAGCAGAGTGAGAGAGGGACACAGAATCTGAGGCAGACTACAGGTTCTGAGCTGTCAGCACAGAGCCCAAGGTGGGGCTCGAGCTCACAAGCCATGAGATCATGACCTGAACCGAAGTTGGATGCTTAACTGATTGAGTCCCCCGAAGTACCCCTAGAAGTTTCTAATACCTAGTTAGCTGACTGCATTAAAATAAACAGAATATCAATAACATTCAGCTTCTTTCATATAAATGTACAACAAACTGGCAACAGTTAAGGTTCTAAGGCTCAGAAGCTTTAAGCTGATTATTCTTTAAATGTTTTGTTGGCATTTATGTAGAAGGACAGAGAAAAGCAGATTTTATATTATTAAAAAGTATGTACAATTGAGAATCACTCAGTTATTTCTCTAAACAAACCTCTCCTTAAATATTCCAAGTATAGTTTTATGTTTGGAGGAGGGTGTACACACTTTCACACACACACACACACACACGCACACACACGCACACATGCACACACAACCTACATATATATCTGGAATTTTTGTTCTACAGTTTGTGTGTGCATGTAATCTTGTCAAACCAGACACCTGGTAGCAGAGTAGGGGGGATACAAATGATTAAATAAATGAATATACCCCAGAAAGTTGCACCATGCCATGCATTATTTAGTTTCAGAATTTCAGCAGACACTGTATGTGCACACTGCCAAAATACTCAATAGAGAGAAGCCAGGTCTTGTGGGGAGAGTGTTTCTTTCTCTCAGGGCCCATCTGCTTCTGTAGGAACAGGGGTAATTTCTTTTTCACAGATATGTAATGAGGAAGGTGTGAAGACCTTAGTTAACTGGCACCATTGATGCTTTAGTGCTCCTTATACATTCTTTCCCCTGGATAGTTGCCTGGAAGTCTTGACCATGGCTTGGGTCTGACTAAATCCCTACATTCATCATGAAGGAACCAAATGATGTGTAAGAGGAGTGATGACATGTCATTTTGATGGTCTAAGACTGTATATAACACATTGTATGGGAAGATGGGAGAGGGGTGGTTGAGAAATGACTATCTGGCTATTCTGGGCAGGTGGTGGCATAATGGTTACCTAAGCCCTTTCCTCTCCTGGGTATATAATGTATTCTGCATCTGCAGGATCATAGTAGGTCCCAGGAGACTGATATTAACAAATCCAAGTAAGGACATCAAGAATGTGAGGAAGTGGAGAACACTACCAAGGGAGTAGTTGAAGTAATCATTGTAGAGGCTGTGCTAAGAGAAGATGGTTTATGACAAAAAGGGGTGGAGGGGTCTGGTTGCCTAGAAAAGGTTGGATAACACCTGTAGTGGGAGAATGGGAGTGAAAAAGTCAGACAAAGAGAATTTGGTAGCATAGGGGACTTTCTGATAGTATTCTACCGGTAGAGTGGTGATAAGGTCCAGAGTAGAGATATAGCAGAGTTGTTCCAGTGGAATAGGCATGAAGGTCTTAAGATTTGTGGAGTAAAGGAAATTTGAGGTTTTGGTTGGTTCATCAGTGTGAATATTACCTCAGGTAATGGTCTGCTCAATATGGAGAGGAAAAGTGAACCACATGTATTCTTCAGTGTGGAGGAGCAAAAGAGAAGAATATAGGTGACAGCAATGAAGAAGGAAGATGGGAAGGCTTAGCAGACAGTAGACACCTAGTGAAAATGAAGGGTGTTAGTATGAGGGAAAAGAGTAATGATCAGAAAGTGGTAAAGAAGCAGTGAAGCTTGCCCTTCCCCCATTAAGCCTCCCCTTCCCGTCTCTCAGGTGAGGGCCGGGCCGGGAGAACCCATAGCTTCTACTGGGAAGGCAGTGGGGGAAGCAGGAACCTAGGACAGAGTCACTTTGGGTAAGAGCAGGAGATACATGTGAAAAAGTTATGGAGAATTTTTTATGTAATGGAATGGGAGTATTCGCCAGAAAAGTACAGGGTGTTTTTAAGAGGTCAGCAGTGAGAGGAAGAGAGTCCTCTCTGTACTGTAGTAACACAGTGCTACATGGAAATGAGCATGCTAAGAGGGCAAATGATACAGGACATTTGCTTTGGGGTGGTGGTGGAGGTATCAAGAATAAGAGGTATGGGGGATAAATGGAGTAGATGCTCCAAGGAGGTATCTGTTGAGACCCCAGGCATTATCGACTATTTAATGATAGCAGTCAGAGGCCTGCCCTTATGTGCTGAAGGCCAGCAGATACTGGCTAATCTGGCTTTGAGTGGCTCCCATGTACTGGTTGTTAAGGTAATGTGATTTTTGCCCCATGTCTCTTTTTGGATTGCATGTGCTCATGGGCCAAATTAGTAAGAACTTTACCTAATTAGGATTCCAAAGTCTGTTTAACTTTTATTTTTTTTTATTTTTATTTTTTATTTATTTATTTTTTTACAAATAGTTTATTGTCAAATTAGTTTCCACATAACACACAGTGCTCATCCCCACAAGTGTCCTCCTCCATGCCCCCCCTCCCCCCCACATCCATCAGTCCTCAGTTTTTGTCAGCATTCAAGAGTCTCTCATGGTTTGCCTCTCTCCCTTTCCCCCACCATTTCCGCCCTTCTTCTCCCCCTTGGTCCTCCGTCAAGTTCCTCCTATTCCTCCTATAAGTGCAAACATATGATATTTGTCCTTCACTGCCTGACTTATTTTGCTCAGCATAACACCCTCAAGGTCCATCCATGTTGCTACACATGGCCAGATTTTAATCTACTTCAAATTATACCACCAGTTTACATAACCATCACCAATTAGTTCTTGAGTTTCAAGAAATAAATTGGAGCATTTGTTGGAATTATACAATAATTTTTATTAAAAATTCAGCATAACTTTCTGTCATTCTTCAATAGATTTTTTTGCCTACTATTACATATTAAATACAGATGCCATTTTAGTTTTTTTTTTAAGGAATTGAATTATATGAAACTGAAAGTTTATGTTTAGATCATAGAGAGACTGACTGTTTGGATACTCGTGTTAGGGCTAAGACTTCAAATGTTACTCTACATTTTAGCCTTAATAAAAAAAGCATAAATAAAAGCCCCATTAAAAAAATCACTGATGCATAACTAAACATGAGTCACTGAGTACTTTAGCTGACATGTACATCCTTTTGATGCTTAATGGACTCAAATTGCTCAAGTAAATATTACCATCGATGCTACCCATTTTGTGCTGCTAACCTCCAACAGCACAATGGAAATTTGGGAAATTGTAAGGACAAGTGACATATCAGACACCAAATCTGCCTACCTAATAGTATGTGTGGAGGAGATTGAAACTTTGATTAGTAATGTGGTATATTTAAAATGTCCAGGTCTTAAAAACACAACTGTATTTTGTCTTTCTTTGTCCTTGGAGTTTTTCTGACTTTCTTTCTTAAGAATAATTCTGTCAGAAGCTCTAGCCAGACTTATCCAGAAGAAAAGAGAGAGCACCCAAATAGACAAAATTATGAATGAAAATGGACTTACTACAACCAACCCCTCAGAAATACAAGCAATTATCAGGGAATATTATGAAAAATTATATGCCAACAAATTGGACAACTTAGAAGAAATGGACAAATTCCTAAACACACACTCACTACCAAAATTCACATGGGAAGAAATAGAAAACCTGAAGAGACCCATAATGAGTGAAGAAATCGAATCAGTGATCAAAAATCTCCCAACAAATAAGAGCCCTGGACCTGATGGCTTCCCGGGGGAATTCTACCAGACATTTAAAACAGAATTAATCCCAATTCTTCTCAAGTATTCCAAAAAACAGAAAGCGAAGGAAAACTCCCAGACTCATTTTATGAAGCCAGCATCACTCTGATTCCCAAGCCAGACAGAGACCCAGCAAAAAAAGAGAACTACAGGCCAATATCCTTGATGAATACGGATGCTAAAATCCTCAACAAGATCCTTGCAAATCAAATCCAACAGCACATAAAAAGAATCATCCACCAAGATCAAGTGGGATTCATTCCTGGGTTACAGGGCTGGTTCAACATTCGCAAATCAATCGATGTGATACATCACATCAATAAAAGAAAAGATAAAAACCATATGATCCTGTCAATAGATGCAGAAAAAGCATTTGACAAAATACAGCATCCCTTCTTAATAAAGACTCTAGAGAAAGTTGGGATAGAAGGAACCTACTTAAACATCATCAAAGCCATCTATGAGAAGCCTTCAGTTAACATCATCCTCAACGGGGAAAAACTGAGAGCTTTCCGCCTGAGATCAGGAACACGACAGGGATGTCCACTCTCACCACTGTTGTTTAACATAGTGCTGGAAGTCCTAGCATCAGCCATCAGACACCAAAAGGAAATCAAAGGCATCAGAATTGGCAAAGAGGAAGTCAAACTTTCCCTCTTCGCAGATGACATGATACTCTACATCGAAAACCCCACAGACTCCACCAGAAGCCTACTAGAGCTGATCCAAGAATTCAGCCAAGTTGCAGGGTACAAAATCAACATACAGAAATCGGTTGCATTTTTATACACCAACAATGAAGCAACAGAAAGAGAAATCAAGAAACTGATCCCATTCACAATTGCACAAAAAACCATAAAACACCTCGGAATAAACCTAACCAAGGATACAAGAGATCTGTATGATGAAAACTATAGAAAACTTATGAAGGAAATTGAAGAAGACACAAAGAAATAGAAAAACATTCCATGCTCATGGATAGGAAGAATAAATATAGTTAAGATGTCATTACTACCTAAGGCACTCTACACATTCAATGCAATTCCAATCAAAATTGCACCAGCATACTTCTCACAACTAGAACAAACTATCCAAAAATTTGTATGGAACCCCAAAAGACCCCGTATAGCCAAAGTAATCCTGAAAAATAAAACCAAAATGGGAGGGATCACCATCCCAGACTTTAGCCTCTACTTCAAAGCTGTCATCATCAAGACAGTATGGTATTGGCACAAAAACAGACACATAGACCAATGGAACAGAATCGAGAACTCAGAAGTGGACCCAAAAGTATACAGCCAACTCATCTTTGACAAAGCAGGAAAGAATACCCAATGGAAAAAAGACAGCCTTTTTAACAGATGGTGTTAGGAAAACTGGACAGCAACATGCAGAAGAATGAAACTAGATCATTTTCTCACACCATGCACAAAAATAAACTCAAAATGGATAAAGGACCTGAATGTGAGACAGGAAACTATCAACACCCTAGAGGAGAAAGCAGGAAACAACCTCCTTGACCTCCACCGCAGCAACTTCTTACTTGACACATCCCCAAAAGCAAGGGAATCAAGAGCAAACATAAACTGTTGGGACCGCATCAAGATTAAAAGCTTCTGCACAACCAAGGAAACAACCCAGAAAATTAATAGGCAACCAACAGAATGGGAAAAGATAGTTGCAAATGACATATCAGATAAAGGGTTAATATCCAGAATCTATAAGGAACTCACCAAACTACACGCCCGAAAAACAAACAACCCAGTGAAAAATGGCCAGAAGATATGAACAGACACTTCTCCAAAGAGGACATCCAGATGACCCACAGACACATGAAACGATGCTCAGCATCGCTCCTCATCAGGGAAATACAAATCAAAACCACACTGAGATACCACCTCACGCCAGTCAGAGTGGCTAAAATGAGCCAATCAGAGAACTCTAGATGCTGGCGAGGATGTGGAGAAACGGGCACCCTCCTACACTGTTGGTGGGAATGTAAACTGGTACAGCCCCTCTGGAAAACAGTGTGGAGGTTCCTCAGGAAACTAACAATAGAACTCCCCTATGACCCAGCAATAGCACTGCTAGGAATTTACCCAAGGGATACAGAAATGCTGATGCATAGGAGCACATGTACCCCAATGTTCATAGCAGCACTCTCCACAATAGCTAAAACATGGAAAGAGCCTAAGCGTCCATCAACAGATGAATGGATCAAGAAGATGTGGTTTATCTATACCATGGAATACTACATGGCAATGAGAAACAATGAAATCTGGCCATGTGTAGCAACATGGATGGACCTTGAGGGTGTTATGCTGAGCGAAATAAGTCAGGCAGAGAAGGACAAATATCATATGTTTGCACGTATAGGAGGATTAGGAGGAACTTGACAGAGGAACAAGGGGGAGAAGAAGGGGGGAAATGGTGGGGGAAAGGGAGAGAGGCAAACCATGAGAGACTCTTGAATGCTGACAAAAACTGAGGACTGATGGATGTGGGGGGGAGGAGGGATGGGCATGGAGGAGGACACTTGTGGGGATGAGCACTGGGTGTTATGTGGAAACTAATTTGACAATAAACTATTTGTAAAAAAAAAAAAAAGAATAATTCTGTCAGAACTATAAATACAGAGAACAAATTGATGGTTTCCAGAGGGAAGGGGAGGATGGGGGGTGGGCAAAATGGGGGAATGGGATTGGGAGATACAGGCTTCCAGTTATAGAATGAATACGTATCACAGGGATAAAATGCACAGCATCGGGAATACAGTCAATGATACTGTAATAGTGTTGTATGGTGACAGATGGTAGCTACACTTGTGGGGAGCATAGTATAATGTTTAGAAGATTTGAATCACTGTGTTGTACACCTGAAATTAATGTAAGATTGTGTGTCAAGTATAACCAAATAAAAAGGTTTTTAAAAAGAGTGATTCTGATGACAAAGTGTGGGTTTAAATTGATATATTCATTATGAATTTAAGGATGAAAATATATTCTTGTGGGAATGTAACAATTTTCTCTTACATCAAAGACCCCATGGCTTCTTGAGAATGGTTGAGAGTTCCTATGAAATGCACATTCTAGCCTAGCTTTCTCTCTGCTACCTGTCTGGATGACGTCTCTATCCTGAAATATTGTGTGCTCAGAGGAGCTCGCCACTAGCAAAGAGAACAGCTGTTGGGTCCCTCTCCAGGATCACAAACTAACAGTAACTAAAGAGAATAGAGAGTGGATTTGTGAAATGACCTCTTACCATAGCTGAACTTTCAATCAATCTTAAAGAGTTGAATCTGAAAGAATAGTATCGTTTTTGTGGTTTAGAAAAAGATCAACTTACCTCCATCCACTAAAGATCCAGCTGGCTAAGAATATGGCCTGCAACTATGTATCTGATATAAAATAAAGGCAAGTTAAATGATCATCAACAGGGGTGCCTGGGTGGCTCAGTTGGTTAAGTGTCCGACTTCAGCTCAGGTCATGATCTCACAGTTCGGTTCGTGGGTTCAAGCTTTGCATTGGGTTTTGTGCTGACAGCTCAGAGCCTGGAGCCTGCTTCGGATTCTGTGTCTCACTTTCTCTCTGTCCCTCCCCTCCTCACACTGTCTCTCTCTCTCTCTCAAAAATAAACATTTAAAAACATAAACGTCCATCAACTGATGAATAGATAATTTACACTAAGTGAAATAAGTCATTTAGAGAAAGACAGATATCATATGTTTTCACTCATATGTGGAATTTGAGAAACTTAGCCAAAAGTTTCTTAGGGAAAGGAAGGGGAAAAAATAGTTTCGAACAGGGCGGGAAGCAAACTATAAGAGACTCTTAAATACAGAGAACAAACTGAGGCTTGATGGGGGAAGGTCGGAGAGAGGGGAAAAGGGGTGATGGGCATTGAGGAGGGCACTGGTTGGGATGAGCACTGGGTGTTGTACGTAAAATGAATCACGGGAATCTACTCCTGAAGCCAAGGGCACAATGTATACACTGTATGTTAGCTAACTTGACAATAAATTATATTAAAAATTTTTCAAAAATTAAAAAACAATAAAGGCAAGTTATCCAACCTGCAGTTTGCTGGACCTGTTGGCTCTCACAATCAGTGTCAAGTGAAGGAGTGACTTTTTTTTTTTTTATCACCCCCGCTCTGCTCCCCCCTAACCTCCCCGCCACTGTACCTAGGTTAAGGCAAAACAGTCTTCATGCATTTTGTTTTTCTTTACAGGACATTTGTGAAGACATTTCTGATCATGTTGAGCAAATCCATGCCCTCCTTGAAACAGAGTTCTCCCTGAAGTTGCTGTCCTACTCGGTCAATGTGATTGTGGACATCCATGCTGTGCAGCTCCTCTGGCATCAGCTCCGAGTCTCGGTGCTGGTCCTGAGGGAGCGCATCCTTCAGGGTCTGCAGGACGCCAATGGCAACTACACCCGGCAGACAGACATTCTGCAGGCCTTCTCCGAAGAGACTAATGAGGTGGGTGTCTGAAGCCAAGTCACCCATCACCACGTGTGACCACTAAAAATGTTTTAGGTTCAGAGATGTGGGGTAGGAGCTTTTTGTAAGTAAATAATTAGGGCTTGAGCTGAGCTTTGAATCTAGGTATAGTGACCGGTGGCTAGGCGCCTTTTGATGTGAATAAAGCTTTAGAGCAGAGTTAATTCACCTGATGGTTTGCCCAGATACCACCCACAGTTGTTGGTGCTTAGCTGGCTTCTTGCCCCCATTCAGTTATTTGATCAATATTTACTTAGCACTTAACATGCGCTAAGCACTAGGTGCTGAGTATAGAATAGTGATCAAAATGTGGTCTTTTCCTTCAAGTTGTCTAGTACAGGATAGAGACAAAAGAACAGACATTAAGCACAGATTATGATTAAGTCTACATGTTGGCACTGGAGGACAGAGAGGGGATACCTAATTCAGACAGGAAAGCGTTTCCTGAAGTGAGTCCAACCTGGGACCTAAAGGAGAAGCAGGATTAGACTGGCTAACAGAGGTAGAAAATGTTCTAGACAGAAGGAATGGAGAGAGGATGATTGGCTCAGAGAGCTATAGACAGGACTGGAGCAAAAAGTTCAAGGGACCAGGATTACCTATTAGGTAAGCAGAGGTCAGATTATGAACATGAAAAGTTATATTAAAATCCCTTATATTAAAAGAATTGGACTTTAGGGACAACAGAAGAGTTTGTTTAGGGAATTGATATGATTAAATTAATGCTTTAAAACAATCATTCTGGATGTAACAAGTCAAATGGGTTTCAGAATTTTATGCAACCAATATGTTTGGATTTTTTGTACTCATATCAAGAGTAGTTTAAAGAGCTTATTGCTGTCACTTTGGATGCATGGTTTAAGAATGAAGGCTGTGACCATGGGTGAGAAGAAGGGGGAAAATAGTGGGGGAGAGGGAGGGAGGCAAACCATGAGAGAATGCCAAGAACAAACTGAGGGCAGATGGAGTGAGGGGGAGGGAATGGGGGCTGATGGGCATGGAGGAGGGCACTTGTTGGGATGAGCACTGGATGTTATATGGAAACCAACTTGACAATAAACTATTAAAAAATTTAAAAAAAGGAATAAAGGCTGTGAATTTTAATCAAGTGAACTCTCCTAATCCCAAATAAAATTGACATACTTATAGGAGCAAAGCATTGTGCTAACTAAGCAGGGGCTGTGCGTGCATGTGTGCATATGTGTGCGTGTGTGTGTGTGTGTGTATGTGTGTGTAGGTAGAGATGGGTGGATAGATATGGTATATAGAATCATAGAATGTGTGCCTGTACATGTAGATAGTCCCTTTGCTCTTGACATCCAGTTTAGTGCTCTACCTTTGGTTTTGTGGAGAATACAATTTATAGAAGTTTACAAGACACATAAATAAGATTAAAAGGTCTTATGATGAGTATTGCATAATTCAGTATTAATGTTTCAGTGGCTTCAACATTATCAACAACACAAAATAAGTCTGTGCCTATTCTCATAAATGATTTATACTTGTTGATTATTGTTTTCATAACGATGCTCTTGCTGTAGCAAATTCCCTGCAGGTTTATGAGAGTCAAAATCTACTAAGCTCACTTCTAGCTTTAAGTCATGTTCTTTGTTTTCATTCAGCTTTTTCTCTTATCAAGGCAGTGAGGGAGGTGATTCCAACTTTGTTAGAGTCCTTTTTTAATCATAGGGTGATATGTGGGTGTGTATGTTAGTACCCAGGTGCCATCTGTCCCTGGTGGAATTCCCTAGAGCATCCTTGATTGGGACTCTTGTGTTCCTGGGAGGCTATGAAGAATCCCAAACTGTCCAACTTTGCCCTAAATATGGTATTCATGAAGTATATGTAATGAGGTAGAAATGAGAGCTGGGAAAGATTTATCTAAATTCTGAAGAGCTTTCTGGAAATCTACCTGCCATCTTCAATGTCTATATTTTTGTTGTTGTTTTTCCTCCCGATGTGTTTTGCTGGTGCTAACATCCAGTATTAATCAGACATCAGATCTGCTCAGTTTCTACTACTAGAGGGGGTATTAGAAATTATTGGATCAAACCAGTTCTTCTTATATATTTATTCATTAAATAAATATTTACTAATCACCAACTCTTTGTTGTAGAGTGGGGATATAGCAGTGTTCTGGGGCTTACTGTTATCATCGCTGTTGTTTTGTGGAATACTTTCATCAGGCGTTTGTGTCATTCATGAAGTGGTCGCCCAGGTAATGATGAAAAGCCATTGAGGCTAACGAATTGTCACTGGCCACAATTCTATCTTTCGAGTTTATATTAAGTAGTATCCATTATAGTTCTCACAATGTGAGCTCAACAATTATTTACGTATTTGATTGGAAACAATTCAGCATGTTTCCACATTTGGAATTCTTTAGTTCTGTCATAGATATGCAAGAATATGTTGTGTGAGGGATAAAGGAACAGTGCCTTCTCAGCCATCTGCTTTGTTGATATTTTTCTATGAACTGAAGCACTGTTTCCATTACCATCTTCCTAAAGCAATGGATACCCAATCCTATTTGTTTGTGCTTCTAGTGTGATTCCATTAGAACATTTCAATGACTGCTTAGTTTTATTTGTTTCTGCCAGCAAGCACACTGGAATTGTGAAAAACAGGAAGAGAATTAGGATAAAATTCTATGCTTTATCAGAATAAGTTCAGCTGTGGAAAACTTGTAGAATGAAGAGGGAAATGGCATAAAACAGGCTGATAACCTGGCATAGTAGATGCCCCTCCAGTGAAAGTGAATTTCATTTTTCAATATGGCTCACTTGAGTTTCTAAGCCATATTAGAGGATAAGTTGGGAAGCTGAGAAAGTGGCAAGTTCTCTCTTTTCTGTGTTTGCAAAAACAAAATGTTAATGTTAATTTAAATATGAAGCAGACCATATCTTGAAAACAAATTAGCAAATGTATTAAAACAAAACCAATCAACTAAACAAATAGAAAATAGGGCAAAGCTCAACATTGTGTAAAAAATGTGTTATACTGGAATTTTTTATATTTCAGATCCTTTGATAAATACTTTATATTTATTGTTTCATTTAGTAAGGAAGGTAAGGGATATTAAAAACAGTTCTATTTTATAGATGGGGAAAACTGAATCTAAGAGAGGTTAAGGACTACCTAAGGACATAAATCTAGGAACAAATAAAACAAAGAAAACTACCTCTTAATCTCAGTTATCATAAGAGTGATTCTTTACTCCCTCTCTCCTCTGCCCCTCCCTTCCTTCCAGCTTTCCTTTCTCCCTAAATACGTATTGATTTCCTACTATATAAGGCAGTAGACAGTCAAAGATGAATGAGACATGTTAGGAATCATGTTCGTAATTTTGTTAGATCTTCAAACAGGTCTGGTGGGTAGGCAGGGATGGTGCCGGTATTCTTATTCTTGTATCCATCTTACAGATAACATGACTGAGGTTGAGGGAAAATCAACAGGTAGTGGTAACTATTAATAATATCAACACAAAAGCAAACAGTAATTAAGAATTTACTATAAGCCAGACGGTGTGGTAAGTACTTTACCTAAATGATACCCTTTCTTTGGGAATACATTATCCTTCCAGAGCACACACAAGATAGCCTTTTGTGTGTTCTTCTGTGAGCACTTGTCGCAGGTCAATTTATACAATAACAAAGTACATGCTAGATCTGAACTGTATGAGTGTTGGTATTGGATTATAATCATCTGTATTAGCCAGAGCACCTTGTTAGTATCACTGAATATAAAAATCTGATGGGTTAAATTGAATTAAATAGTGAAGACAATCACTGCTTTAGGGGTAGAAGACAGAGATGCCATTTTAAGTTGGTGGAATAGGATCAATCTTGGAAATTAATCATTTGACTCCTAATTTTAGCCTGTAGAAAATAGAGAGTATTTGAATTATTAATGAGTATTTTCCCCTTGCCCATCAGAAAGTAAACTTTGCTTACATTTCTATTTCCTTATCATTACGTCTCCCTCTTGGTCAATTGCTGCTCTCCGGAACACATTAATAATCATAGAATCCCAACATGGTAGGGCTGAAAGGAATCTGAGTCAGAATCTAGTTCATGTGGTCTGAAGATTCAGGGGGTGGTGTGGCATTCTGCTTAGAGGTCTGTGAATTTCTATGTTGGTAGTTGAGGCATAACAAACACCATGTAGTAAGATTAGAGGAGGAAGAGGAGGGAAGGGCATTTAAATTTTTTTTTACTGTACCCCTGATTAAAAGCTAAAATTCTATTTCAAACCTTCTTCTCAGTAAGAACTCTAAATAAGGGTACAAAACTGACCCTGAAGTGACAGTGGACACTGATATAACTTTGGCGGCTTTTTAATAGGGAGATATTCAAATCTCTAAATTATGAGTATTTAATCTCATATTTTTCAGTAGCAAAATGTAGTGTTAAAAAAATTCTAAGAAGACATTTGGAAGAGCTTCAGTTAATTATGGGTGAGGAGCAAAGCAAAATTTTTTGCTATAAACTGGGGGCAAGGGAAGGGTTTACTTGATGTCTGAGACAAGATTGAAGCCAGCAGTAAAGTGAATAAGTTATCATCTCCATAAAACATAAGCTTCATCTGAGAAACTGCTTCATAGAATATGAAGTGGAGGTATATTCAAGCTTAGACATTGGTAGGCAGCCATGACACAGCTAACAGCACCTACACAATTAAATATCTCTGAAGTATAAAAAAGACAGTAAAAATAACATGCACTCTTCCCCACCTCACTATCTACCTGAGACTATTAATTATACACATTAGAAAACTGTCTGGGACAACTGGTCCAGAACTATTTTAGCAGGGCTAAAAATATTAGTATTACTAAGCAATATTTTAAGAAATGAAACTCATTATTCATCTGCTCTGAGATATTTCAGAGAACTTTTTTTTAAAAACAAATTCCCTTTGCATGGTGAAATCTAGAAAATGTACTTTTGAAGAATGCTCTTAATAACAAACTGTGTTAAAAAAAATACATGGGTAGATGCTTATCATTTGGTCTTTAGGATATGAAATGGATACACTGTACACTGTTTTTTTTGTTGTTCAGGGAGGTCTTTTATCACATTAAAAGTGCAGTATTATTAAAAATAGTTGCCCCTGAATGACAGTCAGCCATGCACAGAAATAGTTGGTCTGGTTGGGAACAGGCTGAGAGAGAGTTCCCTTTGAAGCATTAAGTGTCTTTGAGTATGGTATTTTCTTTTCCAAACAAAGGAATGGCTAGGAAGGGGATCTTAGGGGAAAACTTAGGAAAAGGTAGCCATACCCAGTTATCTGAGATGTAGTCCCATGCCATAAACTCATATAATATCACTTCTTGAGTACCAGTTATTTTCGAGCATTACAGTCTCCCTGATCTTAAGATACTTAAGACAGTATCTCAAAATGGAGACCAAATACTTTCCCAGGGTTACAGTATTCTACATGGCCAGAAACATGTGCCTAATGCTTGTAGGGGTCTAATTTTTACCTAAACCCTCAAGTTTCTTTTCTCTATCCATCATAGAAACACTTTTACTTAAAACCTCTTTTACCTGACTGAAGGAGCTGCAGTGCTGGACCTTTTTGACAAAAATGATAGAAAATAATGCAAATTTCAACTAGTTAGTAATTTAAATACAAACTTCTGGGATAGCTTGGGAACCTAACTATCATTTATAATACGAATTCTGTGAAGACATAAGTTCTGGGCACTGAATTAAAAAGTTAAAAAACACAACCCTTCTTTTATTTATTTTTTAACTTTATTAATTAATTTATTTTTTAATCCATATCTAAGCTAGTTAGCATATGGTGCAACAATGATTTCAGGAGTAGATTCCTTAATGCCCCTTACCCATTTAGCCCATTCCCCCTCCAGCAACTATCTGCTTGTTCTCTATATTTAAGAGTCTCTTATGTTTTGTCCCCATTCCTGTTTTTATATTATTTTTGCTTCCCTTCCCTTATGTTCATCTGTTTTATATCTTATATTCCTCATATGAGTGAAGTCATATGATATTTATCTTTCTCTGACTGACTAATTTTGCTTAGCATAACACCCTCCAGTTCCATCCATGTAGTGGTAAATGGCAAGATTTCATTCTTTTTGATTGCCAAGTAATAATCCATTTTGTGTACACACACACACACACACACACACACGCGCATGCACGTGCACCACATCTTCTTTATCCATTCATCCATTGATGGACATTTGGTCTCTTTCCAAACTTTGGCTATTGTCGATAGTGCTGGTATAAACATGGGGGTGCATGTGTTCCTGCGAAACAGCACAGTTGTATCCCTTGGATAAATACCTCGTAGTGCAATTGCTGGGTCATAGGGTGGTTCTATTTTTAATTTTTTGAGAACCTCCTTACTGTTTTTCAGAGTGGCTGCACCAGTTTGCATTCTCTACAGCAGTGCAAAAGAGATCTTCTTTCTCCATATCCTTGCCTACATCTGTTGTTGCCTGAACAGCCCTGCTTTTAAATAAGAATTTCTATATTACTCTGCTAAAAACTGCATAAAGTGTGACTTTGGTTCCAATGGCTCATTAGTTGGTGGATTTGACTTCTGACTGTATTATTTAAAGGGCTTGGTCCAGGAATGAAACATAAGAGCCACACAATTTCATTTAGATATTTTTGTTGAGATCGGCAGTTAATATTGGTTTCTCATTTTGTACAAAGTAATTTAGCATAGGGATACCTCTCATTTTGATGAAGCTTTCCCCCTTAATATACTTGATTAGTAAAAGTAATAATATAATAAGTAGTAAGAGTGAACATTCATTGAGCACCTATCCACGTGCCAGACTTATGTTTCACATATAATGTCTCCTTTAAAATTTATAACTGCCCTTGACATGGGATATCATTTGCTTTTTACAGATGAAGGAAATGAGGTTTAGTGACATCAGATTACTGGCTGATGGTCACATAGCTAATTAGTGCTGAAGCTAGAATTGGCTCTGAAACTTGGGCTTTTGGTCACTTGAATCAGGTAAATCTGCCTAATCAGAAGAAGAAATTACATGAAGGCATAGAGATACATTCCAAAATATCATCATTCACCCACCCATTCATTTATTCAACAGTTGTATCTGTGAGTACTTACTGCATGCACATTAGTATGCCAAATGTTGCAAATGTTCTGGTGAGTCAGCCAGTTTTTATGTGATTGATACTCTTGTGGTGCTTACAGAATAGTGGGAGAAACAAATTAATCAAATAATCACAAAAGTATTTATTTATAGTTGATGTAAATGCTTAAAAGAAAAAACAACATAGTTTTATGAGAGCTTGTAAGATAAAAGCTGACTTTGGTGGGAATTTGGAATTTTGAAGAAGTGAAGCTTGATCTGAGGTTTGAAAGGTGAGTAAGAATAAACTAGTTAAGGGGTGTTGTAGGTGGCAAACTTTCTTGACAGAGGTAATAGCAGGTACAAAGGCCCTGAGGCAGAAGAAACACATTATATTCAAAAACTGAAAGGAGAACAATGTGGCTGTGTGCAGCCAGGGAGGGGAGAATTGCTTGAGAGTGTCCTCTACATGACTGTCCTTGGAAGGATTTGGATTTTTAACCCAGCAGCAGGAAGCTAATTAAGACTTTAAGCATCACATTTGTAATTTGTAAAGATTACTCTAGTGACAATATGAAGAACAAACTGGAGGAGGGGGGTACATCTGTTTAAAATAATAGCCAAAGAATCAAAGAAAATTATGATATAGAGACCAGAGGGTAGACTTAGGGTCAGAAAGCCAGCATTTAAGGCCTAGTTCAGTCACTAGTTGCAAGCCTGTATGCTAGTTATATACCTTCTTTTGACTTAGTCTCCTCTTATATAAAACAGGGACAGTGGTACAGGCCCCAGAAGAAAGTTATTGTGAGGATTAAATGAAAAAGTAATAGTAATCAACCATCCCCACTTATAGATCAGGAAGCTGAGGCTTAGAAGAGCTAAATGATGCTTACTAGTATTTATCTGAATGTTGTAGAATACCAGTGAGTGGAGTAGTAGATAAATGCAAGGTGAAGGTCGGAAGGGAGAGAAAATTTCCAAAAATAAAACAAACAAATGAACAACAGCAACAACAGTGTAAGGTCCTAGAATGGCCAGATCTTGGGATAACCTGGCTGAAAGGACATTAGGTCAGTGGCCACATGACCTCTGACTTCATTTTGCTCACCCAGGTCTTCCTCCAGGAGAAAAGAGGTCTGGGGGATTGAATGGCCCTTCGTGTTTTAGTTTCCTTCCTTCACCTCCTAAGGGGCTAGATTAGACCAGTCTTTTCTTAACATGGTAGATATAACAGGATTCCAGGGCCCTCCTGTCTTCAGCAAATCATCAATCAAACATCTCCCCACTTGTGTGATATTAGAAACTGCATTAGTGATGAGATAAAAGGTTTAATCACATAATTAAAGATTAAAAATTAAGAACACTTGTAAAACTATTTTTTGGCATAAGGGGGTTTCAAATCAAACTGGCCTATCTTGAATTATTAATAACAACAGAGAGACACACTTGGTATCTAAAACATACAAATGTAAGTGGGGATGAGAAATGGATGCCAAGGCAGAGAGGACAGGGACTGAGATGCTAAGGTTTTAATATTCATTACTTTTCCCTAGGTTTACCTGTGTCTACCTTCCAAAGGGTGGGTACAAACAGAAGCTGGTCTTGAACTATTTCTGTGAGGTATACAAATCACAGTTCACCTTCCTGTGATTTGTGAATATGACAAATATATCTGAAATACATAGTTAACATGACAGATTTAGTGTAATTAATTATACACTTAAAAGTATTTATTAAGCATCTTCTATAAGCTACCCACTGCGGTAGATGCTGGAATGATAGCAATAGGCAAAACAAATGTTCATGGAGATTTTACTCTTACATTGCTTCATTCCCAGAATTTCATTGCATAAGGCATCACAAGAGAAATGCTTTATTCAATGAACTATATGCTATTTTAAAATAGAAAGTTAAGGGGCGCCTGGGTGGCTTAGTCGGTTAAGCGTCCGACTTTCGCTTAGGTCATGATCTCGCGGTTCGTGGGTTCGGGCCCCGCGTCGGGCTCTGCGCTGACTGCCAGCTCAGAGCCTGGAGCCTGTTTCAGTCTGTGACTCCCTCTCTCTCTGACCCTCCCCTGCTCGTGCTGTCTCTCTCTCTCTCTCCTAGAAATAAAAAAAAATAAATAAAAGAAAGTTAAGGCAATAATGGATATTTTTGGCCTTGACCATTTCTATCAAGGCTCTATTTTCCAGATTAAAGGAATACCCAATATTTAAGAACAGGATACTATATAAAGCAATATAATTGATTAATATGCCTTTCTGTATGTTAAACCAGAAGCAATTGAGACAGCTGCATTTTACTTTTACAGTGACCTCTGCTAAGTTTTCATTTGAATAGCAGTAGAGTGTAATTGATGTTGCATTTACTGAAACTGTTTCCCTTGTCTGTTTCAGGGCCGGCTTGATTCTCTAACAGAAGTGGATGACTCAGGACAGTTAACTATCAAATGCTCTCAAAATTACTTGTCCCTGGACTGTGGTATTACTGCTTTTGAACTGTCTGACTACAGTCCAAGTGAAGATTTGCTCGGTGGCCTAGGTGACATGACCTCTAGCCAGGTCAAAACCAAACCCTTTGACTCTTGGAGCTACGGTGAGATGGAAAAGGAGTTCCCTGAGCTCATCCGAAGCGTTGGGTTACTCACGGTGGCTACTGACCCTGTCCCTTCCAACTGCAGTGAAGCAGTCAGTGAGGAGACGTCTCAAGTATCTCTCTCAGCAGATGACAAAGGTGGATGCGAGAAAAACAGTGCTTCTACGGTTGAGGAGCCACCAGGCTTAATGCCTGGGACATCATCTTCAGGGGAAGCTCTGACAAATTCTGATCAACCCCCTTCTGAGGCTGTGAAGCAAGAATCCAATTCCACCTCCCAACTTGGGGCAAAGGACCAACAGCCCCTGCCTTGTGAAAATGCAACTCCCAAGCGATCCATCAGAGATTGCTTTAATTACAACGAGGACTCTCCCACGCAGCCCACATTGCCAAAAAGAGGGCTTTTCCTTAAAGAGGAAACTTTTAAGGATACTATGAAAGGCACTGATGCAAAGAAGCAGATGGCTCATCTCAAGCCTGAGCTGAGCAGAAGCACCCCTTCTCTGATGGAACCCCCTGACAGGTCCAAGCTTTGTCTGCTATTACAATCTTCCTACCCCAACAGCCCATCTGCTGCCAGCCAGTCGTATGAGTGTTTGCACAAGGTGGGGGATGGGAATCTTGAGAACACAGTCAAAAGTCACATTAAGGAAATCTCCTCCAGCCTTGGAAGGCTTAGTGACTGCCATAAAGAGAAACCTCGACTTAAAAAGCCACACAAGGTCCCAGCAGAGGTGCCTCTGTGCCGAGCACCCAAACGGGAAGCTGGTTCAGGCAAGCAAACCGAAAATATGAGGATCTCAGCAGTGTCGAATGGACTTCCTCCAGGTACTTCCAAGGCCTCAGAGGGGCCAGAAACAGATTCCATTTCCACATTCTCTCTGGAGCCATGTAGCCAGAGAAGTTGGGATGCCAAGTTGCCAGTGCAGTCAGAGACATCGAGTTCACCACCTCTTACTCAAAGTAGTGAATCTTCTGCTGGCTCAGACAGCATCCTTTCCCCAGTGCCCCTTCTTTCAAAACACAAAAGCAAAAAAAGTTACTCCTCCTCCCCAAGCCATGTCACCAGGAACGGTCAGGTCGTGGAGGCCTGGTACGGCTCTGACGAATACCTGGCCCTGCCCTCACACCTCAAGCAGACAGAAGTTTTGGCTCTGAAATTGGAAAACCTAACGAAGCTTTTGCCTCAGAAACCCAGAGGAGAAACCATTCAAAATATCGATGACTGGGAACTGTCTGAAATGAATTCGGATTCTGAGATCTATCCAACTTACCATGTCAAGAAGAAGCACACAAGGCTAGGCAGAGTGTCTCCAAGCTCATCTAGTGACATAGCCTCTTCGTTGGGGGAGAGCATTGAATCTGGGCCCCTGAGTGACATGCTTTCTGATGAGGAGTTGGGTATGCCTCTCTCTGGTATGAAAAAATACACTGATGAGAAGTTGGAGAGAGCTTCATCCTCTGAGAAAAATGAGAGCCATTCTGCCACAAAATCTGCTTTAATTCAGAAACTGATGCAAGATATTCAACACCAAGACAACTATGAAGCCATATGGGAAAAAATAGAGGTAAGATGGTCTTCTTGACTTGAAAGAGTTCTTACCTGATCTTTGGAAGCAATACTGGTAAAAGGTCAACCCCTCCCCATCCTCATCATGAAAAGTGTAGCTATTTTTCTTAAACCTGATTCCCCCAAAGAAAGAAAAGAAAAAGCACAATGATCACTGCACTGTGATAGAGTATGCATCTTTAGGAACAACACTTGTCAGTGCATTAGCTTGATGTGGTGCTGCTTGGTGCAAGAATCTTTCTTGATATTGTTCACACCAAACATGGCTCCTGGTAAATGGCGGGCCCCCTTGAATGGAACACAAAGTAAAGAGAACAGTAGCTGTGCACAGACCAGTACCTCAGGAGTATGTGAATGGAACGTTGTAGCCATCGTCCCTGCTATTTGATTTGTTTGTTCTAACCCAAGAATCACTTACCATCTCCAATGTTATCTCCCTATAGAAATAGACCAGATGTTTCTAGTTAGTGGGGAGTCTTTGTTTTTCTTCAGTCTTCCTCTTCTTTCAGAACCGTGGCTAATAACCATGCTCCCTATACTGTGTACCATCCATGGGCTCTAACATGAGGTGGTGGTGTTTTCTTGGGTATACCTGTACTTTTAGATTGGATTATTAGATGAAATATTTGGGGACAGATGTCAAAATTCTCAGGACTGAGCTCCATAATTTAAGCTGTGATTTAAGACACTGGATAAAAGTATAGTATACACAGACGAGATAACCTGGAGGAGGAAGATGAAGGTGCCTAAAACAAAGGAAGAGATGGGGTACTTGGGTGGCTTGGTTGAGCAGCCAACTTTGGCCCAGGTTGCGATCTCATGGTTTCTGGGTTTGAGCCCCTCACTAGGCTCTGTGCTTAGAGCTCAGAGCCTGGAGCCTGCTTCAGATTCTGTGTCTCCCTCTCTCTCTGACCCTCCCCTGCTCATTCTCCATTTCTCTCTGTTTTAATAATAAATAAAACAAAAATTTTTTTTTTAAAAATGGAAAAGTTAATGTCAAGATACAAAAATAACATATATTAATGATTATTTTTACTAAGAATTTATATATCCAATCCTCACAACAACCCTAATATTAACCCCATTGTGTGGATAAGGAGACTGATGCTGAGAGAGACCAGGTAGCCAGCTCTAGAACCCATACTATTAACTGAATGCTCCCATGCCTCTCAGTAAGAAATATATATATACTGCATGCAAATACTTAGTATTGGAGAGAAGAAATAATATCAGTGGAGCAAGGATTTGCTTGGGATGTTATTGTCAAGTGTGAAAACTCATGTGGAGTTTTGAAGGGTATACCAGGATTTAGACAGAGAAGGACAGTGGGTATTTCAGGCAGGAGGAGCATAAACCAAAACACAGAGGTGGGAACTGGGAACAAGCATGGTAATGGGGTGGGGGGAGGTTTAGAGAGCTGTGCTGACTGGAAGCTTGTAAACAGAAAGCAATGAAAGTTCCCATACATGTAATAGACCTGGTTGCTACAAGGCCCTGAAGACCAGAGCAAGGCAATGAGAATTTGCTCTCCAGGCACCTGTGGGAGCTTCTCTCAAAGTGAACTTACTATTACTGAGAGTATAATACAAGCCACAATAACTAATGGTTCTTGGGCTTTTAATTTGTGCTCGGCTCTGCGATAAGAGCTTTATGTGCCTTATTTTGTTTAAGCTGTGGCAGGTAGGACTTCTCCAGACAAAGAAGCTAAGCCAGAACAGGTTAGAAAATTTGCTTTAGTCCCCACAGCTAGTAATTACAAAATAAGGATTTGAACTCAGAGGCAGCACACCTAAAGCAGTGTAGGCCATGGCCTCCAATATCCTTTCTGGAAGATTTAGTTGACAGTAACAGGAAGGAGGTCATGACAGTTGTGACAGTGACCAGGGCAGAGATACTGGCCTGTGACAGCCAATCTGAGGGACTTCTGTGCTGTGGGACAGGCAAGGGTGGGGAGGGCTACTGAAGGAAGTGGACTGTGGCTAATCATGTTGCCTTCTGGGTGTTGTGTCTTCTTTTGTAAATAGAGATGTTTTAAGCAGATAATGGCTACCATACCAACTCCAATGGTAGCATGTTTTGTTCCATTATTGTGCAAGGATGAAGCCAAATGTTTGGCCTCTTCCTTAGAAGGAAGCATTTGGATGGGTAGCTCGCTTGAGGTGGAGGTGAGGCAGGTAATTTTAAAAATAAATACATTGATGTTGATTACATGATAAAACTGTTAAGGGAACGTGTCTTGTAGGTTGTTGGAAATACTCATCCTTGAGGTGGAATATGAAGCAAAGGCTGCAAGAAGACTAAGCCCCTTGGTCAGTCTACCCTCCCTTCCCCCTTCAGTGGGACAGCTTCCAACTCTCATGTCAGCTGACCTTGGATATCACACTCTAGCTTTCATCTACCTGTAGGCCTAGAGAACTTTTTCTACCTGCAAATGTAGCATAAAAACGAGGTGTTAACCACCCTTTTTGTACTAGGCTTCTACTAGGCACTTTCCCTGCAGTCATTTTCTCATAGGATTCTCAAACAACCCTACAGTGTAGATTTTACTACCCCAAATAGACCACTTCTCTTCCCCACTTTTGCTCCCACTCTGGTCCTAGCCACCATCATCACCTCCTGCCTGGATTACTGCACTAGCCTCCTAACCAGTCTCTCTGCTCCCATCCTGCTCCTATTATGGTCTGTTTCTAACATAGAAGCCAGAATGATCCTTTTAAGACACAAGTCAGGTCATATCATACCTCTGCTTAAAACCCTGAAACAGCTCCTGTTAACTCGGAGGCCCCTGATTGCCTCTCTGACCTGATTTCCAGTTGCTCTTCCTCACGTTCACTTCACCTCATTCCCACTGGCCTCTCTGCTATTACAGGAACAAGCTGCACTGCCCCTACCTTTAGGACCTTTGTCAGTTCCCTCTGCCTGCATCTTTCCATGAGATGCCCTCTTTCTAAATTTTTTTTAACCTCTTCTGTATCTGCTGAAATAGTAAGTTCTTAGGGAAGCCTTCCCTCAACACCTTTTAAAAGGTGTAAATTGAACTCCTTTAATTTTTTTCTTTTTTTTTAATTTCTGTTCTTTTAATCTTTTTTTTTTTTACAAATAGTTTATTGTCAAATTAGTTTCCACATAACACCCAGTGCTCATCCCCACAAGTGCCCTCCTCCATGCCCTTCCCCCCCATCCATCAGTCCTCAGTTTTTGTCAGCATTCAAGAGTCTCTCATGGTTTGCCTCTCTCCCTTTCCCCCACCATTTACACCCTTCTTCTCCCCCTTGTTCCTCAGTTAAGTTCCTCCTAATCCTCCTATACTTGCAAACATATGATATTTGTCCTTCTCTGCCTGACTTATTTCGCTCAGCATAACACCCTCAAGGTCCATCCATGTTGCTACACATGGCCAGATTTCATTGTTTCTCATTGCCATGTAGTATTCCATGGTATAGATAAACCATATCTTCTTGATCCATTCATCTGTTGATGGACACTTAGGCTCTTTCCATGTTTTAGCTATTGTGGAGAGTGCTGCTATGAACATTGGGGTACATGTGCTCCTATGCATCAGCATTTCTGTATCCCTTGGGTAAATTCCTAGCAGTGCTATTGCTGGGTCATAGGGGAGTTCTATTGTTAGTTTCCTGAGGAACCTCCACACTGTTTTCCAGAGGGGCTGTACCAGTTTACATTCCCACCAACAGTGTAGGAGGGTGCCCGTTTCTCCACATCCTCGCCAGCATCTAGAGTTCTCTGATTGGCTCATTTTAGCCACTCTGACTGGCGTGAGGTGGTATCTCAGGTAGTTTTGATTTGTATTTCCCTGATGAGGAGCGATGCTGAGCATCATTTATTGTGTCTGTTGGCCATCTGCATGTCCTCTTTGGAGAAGTGTCTGTTCATATCTGTTCATATCTTCTGCTATCTTCACTGGGTTGTTTGTTTTTCGGGTGTGGAGTTTGGTGAGTTCCTTATAGATTCTGAATATTAACCCTTTATCTGATATGTCATTTGCAACTATCTTTTCCCATTCTGTTGGTTGCCTATTAGTTTTGTGAGTTCTTTCCTTTGCTGTGCAGAAGCTTTTAATCTTGATGAGGTCCCAACAGTTTATGTTTGCTCTTGATTCCCTTGCTTTTGGGGATGTGTCAAGTAAGAAGTTGCTGCGGTGGAGGTCAAGGAGGTTGTTTCCTGCTTTCTCCTCTAGGGTGTTGATAGTTTCCTGTCTCACGTTCAGGTCCTTTATCCATTTTGAGTTTATTTTTGTGCATGGTGTGAGAAAATGATCTAGTTTCATTCTTCTGCATGTTGCTGTCCAGTTCTCCCAACACCATCTGTTAAAAAGGCTGTCTTTTTTCCATTGGATATTCTTTCCTGCTTTGTCAAAGATTAGTTGGCTGTATACTTTTGGGTCCACTTCTGAGTTCTCGATTCTGTTCCATTGGCCTATGTGTCTGTTTTTGTGCCAATACCATACTGTCTTGATGATGACAGCTTTGTAGTAGAGGCTAAAGTCTGGAATGGTGATACCTTCCATTTTGGTTTTATTTTTCAGTATATTACTTTGGCTATTCGGGGTCTTTTGTGGTTCCATACAAAGTTTTGGATAGTTTGTTCTAGTTGTGAGAAGTATGCTGGTGCAATTTTGATTGGAATTGCATTGAATGTGTAGAGTGCTTTGGGTAGTAATGACACCTTAACTATATTTTTTCTTCCTATCCATGAGCATGGAATATTTTTCCATTTCTTTGTGTCTTCTTCAATTTCCTTCATAAGTTTTCTAGTTTTCATCATACAGATCTCTTGTATCCTTGGTTAGGTTTATTCCGAGGTGTTTTATGGTTTTTTGTGCAATTGTGAATGGGATCAGTTACTTGATTTCTCTTTTTGTTGCTTCACTGTTTGTGTATAAAAATGCAACCGATTTCTGTACATTGATTTTGTACCCTGCAACTTGGCTGAATTCTTGGATCAGTTCTAGTAGGCTTCTGGTGGAGTCTGTGGGGTTTTCGATGTAGAGTATCATGTCATCTGCGAAGAGGGAAAGTTTGACTTCCTCTTTGCCAATTCTGATGCCTTTGATTTCCTTTTGTTGTCTGATGCCTGATGCTAGTACTTCCAGCACTATGTTAAACAGCAGTGGTGAGAGTGGACATCCCTTTCATCTTCCTGATCTCAGGGGGAAAGCTCTCAGTTTTTCCCCGTTGAGGATGATGTTAACTGAAGGCTTCTCATAGATGGCTTTGATGATGTTTAAATAGGTTCCTTCTATCCCAACTTTCTCTAGAGTCTTTACTAAGAAGGGATGCTATATTCTGTCAAATGCTTTTTCTGCATCTATTGACAGGATCATATGGTTTTTATCTTTTCTTTTATTGATGTGATGTATCACATCGATTGATTTGCGAATGTTGAACCAGCCCTGTAACCCAGGAATGAATCCCACTTGATCTTGGTGGATGATTCTTTTTATGTGCTGTTGGATTCGATTTGCAAGGATCTTGTTGAGGATTTTTGCATCCGTTTTCATCAAGGATATTGGCCTGTAGTTCTCTTTTTTTGCTGGGTCTCTGTCTGGCTTGGGAATCAGAGTGATGCTGGCTTCATAAAATGAGTCTGGGAGTTTTCCTTCGCTTTCTATTTTTTGAAATATCTTGAGAAGAATTGGGATTAATTCTGTTTTAAATGTCTGGTAGAATTCCCCAGGGAAGCCATCAGGTCCAGGGTTCTTATTTGTTGGGAGATTTTTGATCACTGATTCGATTTCTTCACTCGTTATGGGTCTGTTCAGGTTTTCTATTTCTTCCCGTGTGAATTTTGGTAGTGAGTGTGTATTTAGGAATTTGTCCATTTCTTCTAAGTTGTCCAATTTGTTGGCATATAATTTTTCATAGTATTCCCTGATAATTGCTTGTATTTCTGAGGGGTTGGTTGTAATAAGTCCATTTTCATTCATAATTTTGTCTATTTGGGTGCTCTCTCTTTTCTTTTTGAGAAGTCTGGCTAGAGGTTTGTCAATTTTGTTTATTTTTTCAAAAAACCAACTCTTGGTTTCATTGATCTGTTCAATTGTTTCTTTGGTCTCTTTGTTGTTTATTTCTGCTCTAATTTTTACTATTTCTCTTCTTCTACTAGGTTTAGGGCATTCTTGTTGCTCTGCCTCTAGTTCCTTTAGGTGAGCTGTTAGATTTTGGACTTGCGCTTTTTCTAATCTCTTGAAATAGGCCTGGAGAGCAATGTACTTTCCTCTTAGGACTGCCTTTGCCGCATCCCATAGATTTTGAATTGTTGTGTTTTCATTTTCATTTGTTTCCATATATTTATTAATTTCATCTCTAATCGCCTGATTGGCCCATTCATTCTTTAGTAGGGTGTTTTTTAACCTCCATGTTTTTGGAGGTTTTCCAGACTTCTTCCTGTAATTGATTTCAAGTTTCAAAGCATTATGATCTGACAGTGTACATGGTATGATCTCAATTCTTTTATATTTATTGAGGGCTGCTTTATGTCCCAGTATGTGATCTATCTTGGAGAATGTGCCGTGCACACTTGAGAAGAAAGTAAATTCACTGGCCTCAGGATGTAAAGTTCTAAATATATCCATCAGATCCATCTGGTCCAATGTGTCTTTCAAGTCCATTATTTCTTAAGTGATTTTCTGTCTGGTTGACCTATCCATTGCTGTAAGTGGAGTATTAAAGTTCCCTGCTATTAGCACATTCTTATCTATAAGCTTGTTTCTGTTTGTGATTGTTTTAGATATTTAGGTGCTCCCATATTCGGTGCGTAGACATTTTTGATTGTTAGTTCTTCTTGATGGATGGAGCCTGTAATTATTATGTAGTGCCCTTCTTCATCTCTTTTGATTGTCTTTAATTTAAAGTCCAGTTTGTCTGATATAAGTATCGCTACCCTGGCTTTCTTTTGATTTCCTGTAGCATGATATATATTTCTCCATCCCCTTACTTTTAATCTGAAGGTATCTTCCCGTCTAAAATGAGTTTCTTGTAGATAGCATATAGATAGATTTTGGTTTTTTATCCATTCTGCTACCCTATGTGTTTTGATTGGAGCATTCAGCCCATTTACATTCAGTGTTATTATTGAAATATGTGGGTATAGAGTCTTTTGTAGGGTTCATGTTTGTGGTGGTGTCTCTGGTATCTTTGTTCCTTGCAACCTTTCCTTCAGAGCATCCCCCTCAGGATTTCTTGTAGGGCTGGCTTCGTGGTGACAAATTCTTTCAATTTCTATTTATTTGGAAAGGTTTTTATCTCTCCTTCTATTTTGAATGACAGGCTTGCTGGATAGAGGATTCTTGGCTGCATATTTTTACTGTTCATCACATTGAAGATCTCTGCCATTCCTTTCTGGCCTGCCACGTTTCAGTAGATAGGTCTGTCACCACTCTGATAGGTTTCCCTTTGTATGTGAGGGCCCTTTTCTCCCTAGCTGCTTTCAAAATTCTCTCTTTGTCCTTGTATTTTGCCATTTTTACTATGATATGTCGTGCAGAAGATCGTGCAGGTATTTGGCAAGTACGGTCCTTCTATGCCCCGAGCGGAGGTTTTTCTGTTTCCGACTCTCTCTTTTTCCCCTCTCACTTCCCATAGAGGGTAGAGGGGGATCGCCTCCAACCCTGGAGTCTCCGATTCCGGCCCGATTTTATCTTCCCCAGTTCGCACTCACGTTAGAACGCTTTCTCATTAGATTCTGCATCCTTTTTCTCCCAATCTCTCAGGTTTTGTAAGGTTTCCAATGGCTTCAGATCTTTTCCATGTGATGTATGGGCGCGAGTGCAAGTACGGAGCTCCTTACTTCTCCGCCATCTTGCCCCCTCTCTCCTCCTTTAATTTTTTTCTATAGCTCTCACTGTATTCTGTCATTTTATATAATTCTGTGTAGAATGATTTTTGACTTAGTATGTTTACTGTTTTCCTTGGTTGAATGGGAGGTCTGTTAGGGAAGCAATATTTATCTGTTTAGCATGCTGATGAATATAATGAACTTATAACAGTGCCTGGTACATAGTAAGTGCTCAGTAAAGACTGTTGAGTGAATAAATGGATCCTTAGTTTAGAGTGGGTGAATCTGATTTCAGAGAGATGAAATCGCATTCATGAGCAAGCCTTCAAGTCCCATGTACTTTACTCTTCTTACTAGATGAAATCTTGAGAATAGATGAATTTCCTGAGAGAATGAGGACAGATGGAGAAGAGAAGGGGGGGATAACTGAGACTCAAGTTGTAGTCCAGTTATGAGGCAGGAACAAAGAAGAGGCCCATCTGGAGGGACCAGGAAGGGACAGAGAGAATAATTGGGTGTTAAGTAAATGGAGGGAGAAGGGATGTAAGGTGGACATGAGCTTTGTTCTCTGCAAAAGGGAGATTGAGAAGAATAAGAACAAGGTTAAAACAACACAAAACACCTTTAGATTTAGTTGAGACAGTTAATGAGGACCTTCAAGATAAATGGACTCAATGAAAGAGTGGAGATAGAAGCTGGAATATAGATGATTAAGAAGTGAGAGAATCATTCCTAATAGCTCAAGGAACTGGGTTGAGAAAGCTATACAAGGCAAAGGGTGATAGTTGAAAGTGAAATCAAATGAAGGTTTCATTTAAAAAAAATAAAGCTTATTTGAAGGCAGAAAGAGAAGACTTAGTAATGAGAGAGATTGAGGTGGCTGGGAAGAGTGTATAAATGTGGCACATGCTGCAACAAAAAGGGAGTGTGCAACTCTGTGGGGAGAATTCTGGCCTGATACAAAAGTTATAAAGTACCGAAGAGTACATCCTGCTTCCTATTCCACTCCTACCAAATAGAGTGGTGTGTTTCCTCCTGTCTTCCCGTCCCGAGTTCTCCTGAGTTCTCTCTGAGTCACACAGAACACAAGGTGGAAGGCATGTAAAAGCCACTGACAGACTAGGGACTTTACGGGGCTGTGATAGAATGCCTGGGGTCACACCCCAGTGACAAGTGTCACAGATGCCTTTTAGGTTCCCATCGTGCCCCACCCCTCACATTTAACGTGGGCTGGTTTTGTGAATGTGAAAAATTTCTTTTTAACTGTTTTTTTATTCTTAGGAAAATTAATTTTTTAAAATAGATAATGTGTTCACATGGCTTAAAAACATAGATGTTTAAAGATATCCAGTAAAAGGTGTCTGGGTGGCTCAGTTTGTTAAGTGTCTGACTCTTGATTTCAGCTCAGGTCATAATCTCATGGTTTGTGGGATCTAGCCCTCATCAGGCTCTGCACTGAAAACATGGAGCCTGCTGGGGATTTTCTCTCTCAACTTCTCTCTCTGCCCCTCCCAGGCTCATTCTCTCTCTCTCTTTCTCTGTCTCTTAAAAACAAAATATCTAGTAAAAAACTTTCTCTATCCTTATTCTCCATCTTGAGTTCCCACCCTATCAAAGGAGTCCTTTAAGAAGTGCTTTATAGGGGCGCATGGGTGGCTTAGTCGGTTAAGCGTCTGACTTTCCCTTAGGTCATGATCTCGCGGTTCGTGGGTTCGAGCCCCGCGTCGGGCTCTGTGCTGACTGCCAGCTCAGACTGGAGCCTGTTTCGGATTCTGTGACTCCCTCTCTCTCTGACCCTCCCCTGCTCATGCTGTCTCTCTCTCTCTCCTAGAAATGAATAAAACATAAAAGAAAAAAGTACTTTATACATATATGAGCAAATACAAACATCTTTATCAAGCAATATTTTATTTTTTTCAGTTTTCTTTTTTTAAGTAGTTTATTGTCAAGTTGGTTTCCATATAACAGCCAGTGCTCATCTGAACAAGTGCCCCCCTCCATGCCCATCACCCCCTTTCCCCTCTCCCCCACCTCCATTAGCCCTCAGTTTGTTCTCAGCATTCAAGAGTCTCTCATGGTTTGCCTCCCTCCCTCTCCCCAACTATTTTTTTCCCTTCTTCTCCCCAACGGTCCTCCATTAAGGTCCTCCTAATCCACCTATATGTGCAAGCATATGGGTATCTGTTCTTCTTGGCCTGACTTATTTCGCTCAGCATACTTCAGGTTCCATCCATGTTGCTACAAATGGCCAGATTTCATTCTTTCTCATTGCCATGTGGTATCCCATTGTATAGATAAGCCACATCTTCTTGATCCATTAGTCAAGCGATATTTTAAAACCTAAGAAACAAGTTGCACCCTGTTCTTCTCCACAAATAAAAACTCCTTTGTTAGCTAACTCTGTGAGTTCCTAAGCAATGTCCTTCTCCCAGACTCTCAGTGGGAGTTGAGGGGCTTTTGCTCAAACATGGTTGATATTTCCAGAACCAGTTGCATGCATGAAGTAGTTGAGCATCTCAGGTCTGAGTATTTACCTCCAATAGGAGCTTCTCAAGGCCTAAAATTAAAAGTGAAAAAATGAGTCAAGTTATTGAAACAGATTCATTAATTGCAAAACATTCTGAAAACCCACAGACCACTACTGGATTCATAAATGAATAGTGTGACTTCTTCCTTGTGACCTGAATAGAAATGAACTGCTTAATGAGTAGTCAGTTGTTTAAGGTGAGCAATTATTGACACCAGATTAACAGTTATATGATTTGTAGGAGGCCTGGGAGAATGCAGTACAGTGTGAGCCATCTCAGTGAGGCATTGCAGGAGCTCTGTCCTTTGGGGTATAGTGCAAGATCCTCTTCTCACCTCACCAGCTTTCTGTTCACACTAAGTTCTCAAAGCTTACCCTGGAAGATGTTACTCCACTAGGTTCAATTCATTGATACCAAGTTGATAGATACATGACGTAGCTGATCCCTTTTTCTCCAGCAACCAGTGTCTTTGAATGTCAGATGATGACATCTCAGCTAGAGTTCAGTAACCTAATTCTTATTAACATTTTATCTCACACAACTATAACTTGATTTTAAAAAACTTCTTTGGTACCAGCTAAGGATGTCTTTGCACATAAGTTATTTCAGACTGAGTGCAGCAAATACTTAGCTGAGTGCTTGCTCTTTGTAATGAGGCTATGTAAAATTGTAGTCAAGTCTGTGGTAGCAGTACAAAGGCAGCCACCCTTGCTGAGGCTTGGAGATGGAGCTGGGAGCTGGTTGGTGATGCCAGAGTAACATGAATGTAGAAGAGATTTGGTCCTGGGATTAAAGAGATACTGATTTCTTTTTCCAAGAGATAAAATGGGTCCATATAGAAGTTGTCCTATCTTTTACCCTCATTTTCACTTATGTTGACATATCAGTGATACCACACTGATGATGGAATTCATTGAAGAAATAACATGTTATCCTGAGTTTTCTTCTTTTCCTTTCCTTTTCTTCACTGTGATGAAAAGGACACAGCATAAAGCTTGCCATTTTAGCTGTTTTTAAGTGTACAATTCATTAGTGTTAAGTATATTCACACTGTTGTGACACAAATCTCCAGAACTTTTGCATCTTGCAAATCTGAAATTCTACCCACTAAACAGAAACTTCTCTTTCCTCCCTCTCCCTTAGTCCTAGTAAACACCATTCTACTTTCTGTTTCTAAGAATTTTAGGTACCTCCTAGAAGTGGAATTATATAATATTTGTCTTTTTGTGACTGATTTATTTCATGTAGCATAGTGTGCTCTATGTTTATCCATGTTGTAGCATATGACAGAATCTCCTTAATTTTTAGGGCTGAATAATAATCCATTGTGTGTCTATAGAATATTTTTAAATTTTTAAAAAAAAATTTTCATATTTTGTTTTTTTATTCATCTGTGGATGGATATTTGGCTTGCTTCCACCCCTGGGATATTGTGAGTAGCCCTCTTACGAACATGGGTATGCAGATACCTCTCTGAGACCTAGCTCTAAATTTTTTTGGGTATATATCCAGAAATGGGATTGGTGGATCACGTGGTAGTTCTATTTTTAATGTTTGAGAAAACTCTGTACCATTTTCCATAGCAGCTGATCCATTGTATTTACACCAATAGTGCACAAGAGTTCCATTTTCTCCCATCCTTGCCAACATTGGTTATTTCTGTTTTCTTTTTTAAGAGTAGCCATCCTAATGGGTGTGAGGTGACATCTCATGTGGTTTTGATTTGCATTTCTCTGATGAATAGTAATGTTGAGGCATCTTTCATATGCTTGTTGGTCACTTGTACATCATCTCTAGAGGAGTATTCAAGTACCTTGCCTATTTTTAATTGGATTATTTGATGTTTTGTTGAGCTGTATGAGTTCTTTATGTATTGTGGATATTAACCCTTTATTATACATATGAATTGAAAAGATTTTCTCCCATTCTGTAGGTTGCCTTTCTACTCTCTCAAATGAGTCCTTTGATGCACAAAATTTTTTCAGTATTATGTATTCCCATTTGTTTTTGCTTCTGTTTCCTGTATATTTGGTGTTACACCCAAGAAATCATTGCCAAGTTCAATGTCATGAAGATTTTCCTGTATGTTGTAGGAGTTTTACAGTTTTAGGTCTTTGAGTTCTCTGTTATTTTACCTCAGTGTGATTACCTCTCATGCTTTCAAGATCTCATCCCAGGCTTTCTTGTAAGATAGGTCACAGCTTCATAGCTAAAGCCAAGTCATCTTCTGGGATATGCTTTAAACACACACACACATACACACACTTGGAGTCACTCTATTTAAAAAACCTCCTCTGGGAATTATTTATTTGATTTGAGATTTGAATAAGTCTCATTTGAAATAAAGCTTTATCTTTCTTATTCACTCCAAAGAGTAGCTTATAATCATGGTCTGTCACAAATTCGATTCTCACCTACTTTTGGTATTTCTTTTATACCAACCCATGTGCCAGTTTTCCTAGAGTTGGTGGAGTGGTAGTCTGCTCTTAGGTGTTGACAGTGATCTCCTAAGAGCATCAGGTAAGAAGAATTTTAAAGTTATTGGATTCCACTGTTTATCACTGGCATTTTATTGTGTATCTGCATTTCCCTTGTGCAGGGAAGGGACATTTGCTTTCATTTTTTTCTTTCATTTGCTGCTCTTCCTCTTGTCTCTAATTTCCTTCTCTTTCTTGTCTTCTTTCTCATTCCTTTTTCTTTACTTTTGTTCTTTTTTAATTCCTTTCCCCAAGAGTATCTTCTATTTTCTCCCTTTAATATTATCCTAGATATTCTCAGATTCCAGACATGAGAGCACTTTGAGTTGGATTTGCATGACTATTCAAGCTTGAATTTGCTCCTTTCAGTGAAATTCTTAGTCTTAGAAATATGTATCTAGAGATTTGAGGAGTTGTTTAGATGTAAGAATAAAGAAAATAAAAATTTAGTTTAAATATCAAGGAAAAAGATTCTTAAAGAATTGGGCAGCCTTAGCTTTATAATTAGAATTGGAAGATTCAAAAGTCCTAAAGGATCACTAATTGACCATAAGTTGATAATACAGATGATTATTCAACAATGAGTGTAATATAATAGCAAAATGGTGTAGGAACTCTGTATTCTCTTCTTTATTTATACTATGCACAACCTAGATTTTTTTCTTAGATTATGGACTTATAATTTGGGAGAGCTTTGACAACATGATTCAAGGCACTGTGCTTATTATTACATAAGATATTTTTTGTAAATACCACGTGGAAAGTTATACAATGGGGGAGCAGAGGAAAGAAGATAAAAACAAGTATAAATAGACCAAGCATCATAGAAGAGGAACTACTTCAGCTGGGTGTTGAATTGTGAGTAGAATTTAGATAGAGATGAGGAGGTGGAAGGTTAGTGACTGAAATTTTGGCATAAGCCAAGGTTGAGGGCAAGAATATTTAAGATGTATTTGGGAAAGAGTAGAGAGATACTTGGTGTTTTGGAATATATGCTAAACTGCTAATGAGACTCTAAAGTATAATAATATAGCAATACTTTTCTTTTGTAAATAACAAGAGGTAGACATATAGTCCAGGAAAGGGGCCACCTAGGGATCCAGGTACTTTCTCCCTATGGTTCTTCTATGGCTCACCAATCCTGTCTGCATCGCAGCTCACCAGAAGAGGGAAGTGGAGAGCAGCCAGCTTTCTTTTCACAGATATGACCTGGAAGTTGCACATACTATGTCTGTTCACATCCCATTGACCCAGACTTTGGCATATGGCATCCCCTAACTGCAAAGGAGTTTGGGAAATGAGTCTCTAGACTAGAATATTGGGAGGCAGATGTCTCTTAACTGACTGCTGGTTAGAACAGAGTTTGCTGTATGGGACAGAGTAGATGGACTTTGAATTCCAAATGTTTGCATAGTACAAATACAAAAATAAATACCTGTCCAGTGAATGCATGAATAAATGAATGAGGGAGTGAAGGAATGTGTTGTTCAATTTGAACTTTATCCTCTAGACCAGGAGCTACAAACTAAAATGCTTCTAAGAGTACAGATAAATAACATAAATGAGTCACTCAGCCAGGTCTAAATGGGGAGGGATGGGAACCAAACAACTGGAGGGTTAGTGCCACGTCTAAAGCATAGCCACCGGGCAGCTCCAAGTGATTGTTGTGCTATGATGTGGACCCTGTGTGGCAAGATAGTGCAATTTTTTTTTAAAAAGTAGGAAATCCGGGGTTTATGTGACATCTCCCAATTTAAAAAATGTTGGATCCTAGTAATTTTAAAACAGGCCAAATAAAGCACATATATAGGATAGATTTGACTTTCAAGTCACTAATTTGCTATCTTTGTGAAAATGAGAAACTACTTAAAATTTTTGGTCCAGAGAGTTGGTATAGTTTAAGGAGGTTAATCTGATTGTGGTGCACCTGCCTGCATATACCACTTGCAAACTGGTTCTCTATTGTGGCTGCTTATTATCATTCCTGGAGAGATTTGAAAAAAATTCCAGCCTCAGGCTCCACCCCAGACTAACTAAATTAGGATCTCAGCAGGTGAGTAATATTAAGAGCTCTTCAAACAATACAATGTGCAGTCAAGTTTAGGAGACAGTGCTCTAAGACTAATTTGGAGGGTTATTACAGTAGCCTGGACATATAAAAGGGTTTGAACAGTGATTGGGAAGCCAACTGAGAAAATAGATAGAAGTGGGAAATGTTATAATGGACAAATTGATAAATTTTTTTGACTTTTTAAAAATAAGGGAGTGGAGAAAAGGGGTCAAAAGAATTGAGATTTCAATCTGATTTTGGGGACTGAGAGATGTTAGGAGTTTATCAAATGTTTCCAAAGGATATATGAAATTAAGATACACAGTGGGTGAGTGGGGCAAAGGTAAATGTTATCTTGTATGTAAACTTTGTTGCCCCCATCCAAACTGAGAATTCTAAGTCAGGCTAACACTTTCAAAGATAAGGCTACACTTTTTAAAGGATAATAAGCTTTTGTGTATATTTTGTTTGTTTCAATGCCAGGAAAATCCTGTGAATTACCACTGCTAAGGGACTTGTTGAGATAGTATGCCAAGGTCATTGCTCAAGGTTGTTAGAAAAGAACCAGAGAGATCTAAATCAAATTCCTTCCTAGTTAATACCTTAGGAATTTCAGGCCTGCATCACTTTGGTTTCTGCAGAGCCTTAGATGGGTCTGGAGACTTATCATGATGATTTAGCACCACCATGAGGCTGTATCTAGTTACTACATCTGATTTTTGGCCTCATATATAAAAGGAAGAGGTGCAGTTCTTTTGTTTATAGTTGTAAACATTAAATGAAAATAGTTCTTTATTATTTTCTTAGAGGCTCTGATTAAATAATATCTTGTATAAAGATAATAAAAATGCCTAAACACATTTGACAGGAAGTATTTCCATGATGATGAAAATCAAGAGTGTTATATTTTTTTAATTCAACTAAAATAATTCTTAGAATTATAGTGAATTCTTCTTTATCCTTAAGCCTAAAGTCATGACCCTATATTGCTAGTAGGATGCTTTGGAAAGATACAATTTACAAACAAACAAAACCTTGACATTTATGGCCCACTTACAAATGTGTCAGGCAAGGTACTAAGAGGTTCATTCATGTAACACATTATCACATTTAATTCTCAAGAGAAAAGTCCGTCTCGGATGCAAACACTCTTCTATTGTGTCACCACTTTACCCATGAGGATAGAGAGGCATAAGGATAAGGTCATTTACTCAAGGGTAAAGGAGTTGAAGGCATGAACTTTGGGCTCAGTTTACACCCCCTCCCACCTTTTTAGTTATGAAAACTTGGATAAGTCATTAAAAGTTTACTGTTAAATTAAGTCTCTTAGTTTTTAAAATGGAATATTAATTGTCATGACATTGCACAGATTGTTATATTATAGAGAACAAAGGCTTTTTGTACTAGTCTTACCATTAGTGTGACTTCGTCTGTGAATCCAGTGAAGCAGCAGCAGCTTCAGTAAAATCTTAAAATATATATATATAAAAAAATATATATATATATATTTTATGTGAGAGAGAGATATATCTATATATATCTATATCTATCTATCTATCTATCTATCTATCTATCTATGTGAGAGAGGGTGATCAGGGGAGAGAGGGAGTGCGGTGGGGGAGACAGAGAGAGAGAGAGAGAGAGAGAGAGAGAGAGAGATCCCAAGCAGGATTCAAGCCCAGCACAGAGCTCTAGGCAGGGATTTGATCCCACAACCATGTGATCATGATCTGAGCTGAAATTGAGTCAGATGATCATCTGACTGAGCCACCCAGGTGCCCCAAGGATAAGAATCTTAATTCTGCCCCTTAGTAGTATTTTTACCTTGGAAATTTAACCTCTTAAGCCCAAGTTTTAAAAAGTAGACATTAATAAAGAAGGTGAATTAGATGATCTCTAAGATACTTTTTAGTTTTGAAATTTTATGAGATTGACTGTGAGGTAATAACTAAGCAGCTGTTTCTCAGTAAGATACACAGTGGAATATATCACTTCAACATGGTTTGCTTTCCGTTCCATGGGATCCTGGGTAAATTCTCCTTACAAGGTCCTCCTGGTACATGAATGTGAGACCGTGACATCAGTGAGTCTGAAGGTATAACACCATTCAGGCTGCATTCCTGGCATTGTAATATGACAAGAACCAGACATCCTAGAGGAATTTGGGCCCTGATCAGAGTTTATAAGATGTCATGAGACCAGGGACAATGGTGACAGTGAACAGAGTAACCCAGTAGGAATTAGATATGGATTAGCCTGAAATTATAGGAAATCAGGTAAGCTAAATGAAGCAGATAGGAAGCATTCACTTTGGCAGACTTGCCATTGTGATGTCTTAAAATTACCTGTCAGCAATGTTTTTGTGCTCTGTTCAGACCAGTGGGGGAAAATCATTCCAAGAGGGTGGGTTCTATGTCAAGGTCACTCATGATGTCAGACCATGTCTGAGGTTGCAGATATTACTATATGAAAATGATTGGCCTGAATTTTGCATGGCAAATAAGAAACTTTAACCAGGAAAGATTCAGCCTGGAAGATCAGGCCCATGTGCTTTCCATCTATCATTTTAATGTGAACCTGTGCATCACTTTTTAGGAAGCCAGTGGCTTTACTATTTGCCTTCATTATTTATCCAGGAATAAAGGAAGCTGTTGGTATTTTCTTTTTTAATGCTTTTAAGATAATCAGATAGGTGTCACTTAGAGGTGGTGCTCTGATATTTCTTATTCATCTGGAGATTTCAGCACTACTTACTTGAAAGGTGTGTGTGTGGTTTGTGTGTGTAAGGGAGAGAAGGACAGAGAAAAGCAGACAGAGAGAAAGAGGTGTATGTCACAATTACAATCTAGTACTCTTCCTCTTTCTTCCTACTGGGGCTCATTACTTGATAAAAATAAATCTGGTACTTTGAGTTAACCAAAGTTTTTTTTTTTGTTTTTTTTTTTTTAATTTCCTGTAGTGTGGAGAAGACTATTTGTACCCATCTAAAGTAAAGTCTCATTGACTCTTGAATGCTGACAAAAACTGAGGACTGATGGATGTGGGGGGGAGGGGGGATGGGCATGGAGGAAGACACTTATGGGGATGAGCACTGAGTGTTATGTGGGAACTAATTTGACAATAAACTATTTGTAAAAAAAAAAATAAAGAAAGAAATAACAAACAAAAAAATAAAATAAAACAAATGTATCAAAAATTAAAAAAAAAATAAAGTAAAGTCTCATTAAAGCCTTTTTACTTATCCTATCCTCACTATATCTTTGGTTTTATATTGTTTGGTGCATGCCACAGTATTCAAGAGGCTGTCGACTAGGGCCTTCTCCACAGGATACAGGGCTTATGAAAAATTATATTGTGCCCATTCTTCTTTCTAGACACACATTTATATGAGCAAAATATAGCTGGGAAGAACTTCAAGAACAGTAGCGTTTTTCAAGATGCCAAAAAGATGAATATACAGCAAAGTACTGGGTAGAACTCTATGGCAAAGGAAAGGGTGCATCTGGTAGGAAGAGATTTCTGTAGTCACCTGTATTAACAGGTGGGGGAGCTTCTGTGGTGTTAGATGGTGGCAGAGTGTGGTGGATGAGAATATTATGTTATCTTCACCAAGTGACATGGCCTTGTCCCAGTTTACCCCTCTGCAAAATAGGGTTAAAAGTGTTATCTACCACATGGTGGCTGGTGAATGCCTTAAAATGAGCAAAGAGCTGAGCTGAGTACCTGCTATGTAGTAAGCATTTGCTAAGTGGTCACTCCTGTGGTTGCTGTTGTTGTTATTGTTACTGTTATGAGAGGTCAGGGGTCAGGCCTTAGCAGTTTCCTGTATGTAGGTCATTCTGTCTGTAACCTCCAGGTTTGCTGCTGCCCCGGTCCAGCCCTCATCCGCTACTTCACCGTGTACTGTAGCAGCCTTTTAACTGGCTTCTCTGTTCCCACCCTTATACTCAGTCTTTTGGGATCAGACGTCACCACTCTGTTTTCTCCTCTCACCTTCAGCCACCTCCATCATTATGAAGCCTCAGACCCCTACCCACAATGATTAAGGCCACTTCTCCATCCTCCTGGGAACTGTGCTGGTTGCCCTAGATTTTTGCACTACTCTTCTCTATGAGACTCTGAGCCTCCTGTCTTGACAGATGATTCTTATATTGTATTGGAGATAATTCTTCTGTAATTGGCCCAATAATTTTAGTTAATGCACTTCTTGACATTTTAGGAAGTTTATGTAGGGGAATTTATGCCATGAATATGTGTTCAGACAAATACAAACAGGCTGCTAGTTTATAATATTGTCACACAGCAACCTTATAAATAATATGTACTTACTTATTTATAATTTGTACTTATACATATTTATAATATTTATTTATAATTATGTGCTTATAAATAATAATCCCCACAGCACTGTTTAACCAAAGGGAGGGTCATTACAATATATTACAGGAAGAAAAAGGAAGGGCCTCCAGTTAGGTTTAGAATTATCCCTCAAAGCTCCGATTGCTAAAGATGGAAAGATTAAGAAAGTGTCTTGGAAAGGCAGTAATAGGTTGGGGTGATTTGTTGGGAAAGGAACATTTGGACTTGATGTTGAAGGATAGACATGGGGAGCGGATTGGGAGACATTGGGAGTGTGTGAAGGTCACCAAGATCAATTTCCTGTCCAACTAGAAGAGAGAAGGTGAATCATCTGAACATATATAGCTTTAAAGGAGGCTCTGTATGCAAGAGCCACAGATGTGAATGGTCAGAAAGGCATGAGGAATTGCTCAGTGCAGAACCCTCATCTTACAGTGAGAACCTGTCTCCCCCAGTCCAGAGTACTTCCTATGAAAACATCTCATCTCCTGGTTATACTAGATTTTGCAAGCTTGTCACAAAGAGGCTGCAAGTACTTTTTTTTTCTTTCAGAGATCAGCACTAAAATGCTCCTAATGTCCCATAACTGTCGGCTTTCTTATCATTGTAGCCCTGAGATTCTTTGAAGCAGATTCTCCTCCTCTGAATTTGGCATATGTTTGAAGAGTTTCACAGTTGATTTTAAGACAAGCCAGTGTCAAGAATCATTGAGACAGACATGGAATGAGGGACTGGAACAAAGCCTCTTGAGCGCATTGCCTCTGGGGCCTCATGATGTGGAAGGCACAGTGGATATGGCCCTGACCCTGTTCCCAGGTTATCTCATCCATGCTTATGGTCTCCAGGACCACCTGTATGTTACTTTCTCTAACCTGGACCTTGCTCCACACCTCAACTGAGTTCAGAAAGCAAATTCATGATACCTAATACCATGTTCTTCATCTGCCTACAAGCTGTTTCTTCCTTCTGAATTTCTTATCGCTTCTTTCAGAGAATGGTACCTTTAACTAAAATTAGGTTGGCAGTCATTTTGGATTCTAACAAATTTCTCATCCTGGACATTCAATTGGTCCTGTCCCTTTTAACTTGTCTTTCTGTGTGGCCTGACATCTTTTCTGCATGCCCAATGCTGCTGCCTTGGTCCAGCCCTCACCAACTACTTCATGTTGTACTTCATGGAGCCTTTTAACTGGCTTTCTGATCTCAGCCGTGTATTCAAGCATCCACTCTCTACACTGCAGCTAGACTGAGTCTTCTAAGATGCCAAAACTCCAAGTGTGTTATGTGTGGTCTGGTTCCTGGTCAAGCCCTCCAATCTCATTTCTCAGTTTCTCCCTATTTGCCTCCAGAGTGTTAGCCATTCAGCTACATAGAGTTCTTAGGTAAGCTGTTCTCTCTCAGACTTTATCTGCCAGGAATGTTCTCTGCTCCTCTCAGTACCCTTGTATTTATTTATATTTTCTGAATCAATTACACTTATCCTGCATGGCTCAGCTTACTTGTGATTTCCTCCTAGAAGCCCTCCTTGATGCCCCAAGACTGAGTTAAATTCCTTTGCATTAACTCCTGAACACTGGGATGATCTACAGCAGAGGTTCCCAGACTGTGATCCAAGTACCTCTAGAGTTCCCAAGATCCTTCATGGGGTCCACAAGGTCAACTATTTTCATATTGACACCAGAATGATATTTGCCTTTTCACTCTTATTCTGTGTACAACAGAGTTTTCCAGAGGCTATGTGGCCTATGATATTTCAGTAGATTAAATGCAGAAGTAGAAATGGAATCCAGCTGTCTTCTATCAAGCCAGACATTAACAAGATTTGCATACAGCTAACATCATGCCACTTGTCATTGTTTTTGAAAAGTTATTTTTCATAACAAGGTACTATGTTAATATGCATCTAATAGCTTATTGTTATAATAAGTTATACATTATTATAAATCAATTAATAAATGTTTTTAAAATTTCTAAAATGAATATTGATAATTATGAACCCATAGAAACAAAAGCTCTTTGGGCTCCTTAATAATTCTTAATAGTCTAAATGAGTTCTAAAAGTTTGAGAACTGCTGGTCTATATTATCACACATCACAGTTCATATTACTGTCCTCTGAATTCTGTAAGAGAGACATCTGGATCATTCATATGTTAGTTCCAGGCCCTACACAGTTTCTGATACATAGTAAGCTTTCCATAAATACTTTTGGAATAAAAGACCTAATACATGCATGTGTATGTATATGTACATGCACTTAGAGTTTAAACAAAAAAGACATTTTAATTTTTACTTGAGTGGGCTAATGCTACCCAATCTAGGTAGAAATATATAATTAAACCAATAGTAATCTGAAATTTTGCATTAATTTTAAAAGCTCTAGTTCTGTCTTTTTGTTTTTCTGAGCTCTAGAAATTTTGGCCAAAGAATGTCTCTGAAAACTTTGAAATTTGAGCTGTGTGTTGAATACACAACACCTGAGTTCTTCTGACTTGGCTATCTACTCTTTGTGTGATATCAGTTAAGTACTTAATCTTTCTGATCCTCAGTTTGCTCACCTGTAAAATGGGGAGCATTGAACTAGATGGGTCCTAAGGGCCTTTTGAAGACTAGATCTTTGTTTCTGATCTGCATGTAAACTTTTCTCCTTTCCAAGCACATGTATTTAGATAATACTATTTTCTGTCTTCTTGGCTCTAATGATAGTGCAGGGGTTGAATTTCTATCCTTTACTGATTTGCCACCCTGAAGTTCTCTGGTAGAAAGTTGGCTATTTTCTTCTTTTAAAAAATTTATTATTGAAGTATAATTGATATACAAATATTAGTTTCAGGTGTACAATATTGTGTTTCAACAATCCTGCACATTACTAAGTGTGGTCATCCTTGTCACCATCCAATATTGTTACAATATTATTGACTATATTCCCTATGCTGTACTTTTTGTCTTCATGACTTTTTTTAAATTCAAGTGTAGTTGACAATGTTACATTAGTTGCAGGTGTACAAAATTGTGATTCAACAACATACATTTCAACAACTCCATAAATTATGCTATGGTCACTGCAAATGTAACTACCATATGTCACCATACAACACTATTACAATACTATTGACTATATTCCCTGTGATGTTCCTTTTATCCCTGTGACTTATTCATTTCATAACTGGAAACCTGTATCTCTCACTCTCCTTCACCCATTTTCCCATCCTCTACCCACTTCCCTCTGGCAACCACAAGTTTGTTTTCTATATTTATGCTTCAGCTTTTTTTTCTTTTAAGAATTTACATATGAGTGAAACATATGGTATTTGTCTTTCTCTGACTTATTTCATTTGGCATAATGGCCCCTACATCCATCCATGTTGTCACAAATCGCAAGATCTTCTTCTTTTTATGGCTGAGCGATATTCCCAGATACACATATTTATATCACATCTTCGTTATCCATTCACCTATGGAAAGACACTTGGGTTGTTTCCATATCTTGGCTACTGTAAATCATGCTGCAAAAAACAAATAAACATAGAGGTGCATATATGTCTTTTTGAATTAGTAGGTTTTTTTCCCCTTTAGGTAAATACACAGTAGTGGATTTGCTAGATCACATCGTATTTCTAATTTTAATTTTTTAAGGAAACTTCATTGTTTCCCACAATGGTTGCACCAATTTGCAATCCTACCAGTAGGGTTCCATTTTCTCCACATTTCCAACAATATTTGTTATTTCTTGTCTTTTTGATTCTAGCCATTCTGACTAATGTGAAGTGATATCTCATTGTGGTTTTGATTTGCATTTCTTTGATGATTAGTGATGTAGAACATCTTTTCACATGTTGTTGACCATATGTATGTCTTCTTTGGAAAGGTGTCAGTTTAGGTCCTCTGCCAATTTTTAAATCACAGTATTTGTTTTCTGGTATTGAGTTGTATAAGTTCTTTATATATTTTGGATATTAACCCCTTATTGGATATATCATTTACAAAATTCTTACCCCATTTACTAAAGTTGGCTATTTTCTTGCTCAGTGTGATAATTCCATTTTTTTCCTAAAAATAATAACCTTGACATTACTGAAGAACTCTGTGTTCCCCAAAGAAAGTTGAGAATATTTAGATAAATAACAACTCAACAATTGCAGGTAATCTTTTGAATGATCTTAGCATTCTACAAACACTCCCATCTAGCCACACGCGTTCTTGTTACATATATTGATTTCCTAGGAGGTAATACTAATCAGAAAGTATTTAGACCTAATCTAAACACAGGATTATAACAACATTTTCAGCTTTGCACTTCAGTTGTCAAGGAGCAGTGCCTTTCCCCAAAACTTTATGGATATGTTAGGAAATGTACATTAAAAGCAGTTAATTTGCTCCAGTTAATTAGGTCAGGGGAGACTTAAAGCTGTAGAAAAAAGAGAAAAGGAATGAGCAGGGAGAGAGAAGAGGAGAAGAAGGGAGGGTAGCGAAAGAAAGGAGAGAGGAGTGGAGACCAAGAGAAAGAAGTGACTCAGAGAAGAGAAAAGAGAAGAAAAAGGCAAAAGAGAAACAGTGGTCATGAAAGAGAGGAAAGGGGGAATTGGAAAGAGCACAGAATGTGGGACTTACCTTAACAGAGGTGGCTGTAATGGGGGTGGTGGTTAAAGCTTCGTGGCTCAGGCTGGGGTTCTCTCAAAGCTTGGGGAATAAGAATGGACCACACTGGGTGTTCCTGTCCTTTGTTTTGCTTTCTGTGAACCTCATGGGAGTAACTCTGGTCAGAAGGGTAGTGTGATGGGGCGTCTGGGTGGCTTAGTCGGTTAAGCGTCCGACTTTCGCTTAGGTCATGATCTCGCGGTTCGTGGGTTTGAGCCCCGCATCGGGCTCTGTGCTGACGCCAGCTCAGAGCCTGGAGCCTGTTTCAGTCTGTGACTCCCTCTCTCTCTGACCCTCCCTGCTCACGCTGTCTCTCTCTCTCTCTAGAAATAAATAAAAAAATATTTAAAAAAGAAAAAAAAAAAAAGAAGGGTAGTGTGATGTAGCTCAGAGATTGGGGTCTGGAACAAAACTACTTAATATCTATCTATTTAATACTTTGTGACCTTGAATAAATTGCATCTCTTCTATGCTTCAGCCTCTTCATTTATACAATAGGGAAATTCATAAAGACTCAATGACTACATAAGTTATTAGAAAAATAACTGGTAGACAGTCACCCAGATGTGAAGGATTGTTATTTATAACACAAGATATGAAAAACCTATAAACCATTCAACTATCATAATCCTAAATTTTAAGGTATGAACATCTCAGGTCCTCTTGGGGATTTAGGGGCAGATAAAGATGACCCAATTTGGTCATTCACTGCCTCTGGGGAATTGGGGTTCTTGATGCAAGATCTCCCTTAGAGAAAGTAAGCAAATCTTTGGGGCAGCCAAATTCCATGGGAAGATCCCTAGCTTTACTCCTGTGAAAGTGTTCATGGTTGTGCAAGTGCTTGAACGTGTCTATATTTCAGTTTTCTCCTCTGTAAAATAGAGAATGTGGAAATCTTACAGTGTAGGGTTGTTGTTAGAATTGAATAAGTTCCTGGCACATAATAAGTGCTCAATTAATAGTAACCTATTATTACTTCCACTCTATTTCCAATTCTTTCATTTGTGTTTTTATTAGACTTTGATGATACGTGTTTCAGTCTTGTTTTGCCCTTAAATGTACTTTTTATAAAGCAATAAGCAGCCACTGAACTCAAACTCTGGATTTATTGGAGAAAATTCTTTCACATTGTGAGAATCAGGCATCTTTCTGGGCTCTTCTTTTCCCAGCCAAAACTATTGTCAACAGTATTTGAAGATGATGATTCAGCTCAATTTATCCCTTCTACGTGACATAGAGTTCAGAATAGAACTTCCCACCTGGTCAGTTTTAGATAATACCATTCCATGCCTTTTTGCTCTCTTTCCAACTGACAGCCTTTTACTTTATTCTGGGATAATTTTATCAGGAATATTTTTATATTCTAAAGGCATCCCATTCAACCTTTAGAAAAGAAGCTTAAATATTTCATAAAACATTTCAGTGTTTGAGTTTTCTTGTGGCATCAGAGTTAAAACTGCTTTAAACCATTTCATTTTCTTTTCAATCTTTTTTCCAAAAGCACACACCATATCCTCCCTTCTGTCAATTACTTACACTGTGTTGGATTTTGTGGGTAGGAACATTGGTAAATGCGTGAGGTGGTAGAATCCAAAGCATCTCTTTTAACTCCTTGGCATTTTATCTTGAGCTTTTTGGGTAGCACATTAAATACATAGATTACCTTTCCTTCCCCTGCCCCTCTAAAAAAAAGGAAGGAAAAGTAAATTGGAAAGGAAAGGTAAATTGCATTTGAGTACTATTGTGTATAAATCTGAATTAGGCATTTCATATAGAAACTATGTATATATGAATTAACTGGAAATGGAACACTAAATATAGACATTGGTAGATATATGTATAAAATCTCAATGCATACTTTTACTTCTAAATGAAGTTCTAAGTTTTCCAGTTACCAGAGCCTAAATAAAGCTTCCTTGTGGGTAGGCTAAGAGAATTGCAACTACTCACGGGTAGTCATCTCTAATGTAAAGATTGGCTCCAAAGCATGTGGCCTGTTTTAATATATTAAGCCAGATTATTCTTAAACTCTTGGCTATTAATGGAGAAATATGATCCCCTTCCGACCTGCTGGTGGAATAAGGAGATAGGGGAATCCAAAGTAACCTGGAGTCACAACTCCCTCCCTTGCATGCCCAGAGTAGTCACTGTTCCCTCTCATCTTGTAACTGTGTGGGAGCTTTTCTGATCCATCTCCCTTGTGGCCTAGCATTGTGCTGCACACTTACTGAATAATCAAAACTTTTTGAGTGAATGAGATAAAAGATCAAATTAGAACTTGTTAATTAGGAATGGTTTTTTAAAATCATTTATCAAGTCCTAGGTTTACCTCAGGCCTTAAAATATATACATTTTCTAGAAATCCCCATGTAAACCCAACATGGATATTGCTGTCCCTATCTTACAGATGAGGAAACTGAGGCTCAGAGGCATTAGGTAGCTCATTTGGTTTATGCGGGTAGTAAGAGGTGGGTGGAGCCTGGAATCAAATTCAGTGTGTTCTGGTTGTAACAACTGTTCTCTTACTAATATCCATACTGGTTCATGATGGGGATGGTTTTTCTTCTCTTTTAATATAACCACTTCTGCCCCTCCAAATTAATCCTCATTTAAATGTTTTTTCAACTTCCAATTTCTTCCAGGGACTTGGATGAATTGTTAGATCAGTTGGCCTTTCAATATTTCCTGTGGTGCCCGTGAGGCTCTCTAGATTCAGATTCTGAATCCACTACCTTCTAACCATGTGGCACTGCACAGGCCTCACCTCTCAGGGCCTTAGTCTTCTCACCTGTAAAACAGGTCACAATACTACCTACCTCACAAGGTCTTAATGAAATTCAAACAATCTAATGGATATAAAATACTATTAAAAGGTTTTGGCATACAGTGAGAGGATAACATATTGTTTCAACTAGTATCGTTCAGATGAGATCATTCAGCACATCTTTGAATCTTGGAATACTAAGAAAAGAGTAAATACTTTTTTTTTTCTTTTTTAAAATGTTTATTTTTTATTTATTTATTTTTACAAGTAGTTTATTGTCAAATTAGTTTCCACATAACACCCAGTGCTCATCCCCACAAGTGTCCTCCTCCATGCCCACCCCTCCTCCCCCCCACATCCATCAGTCCTCAGTTTTTGTCACCATTCAAGAGTCTCTCATGGTTTGCCTCTCTCCCTTTCCCCCACCATTTCCGCCCTTCTTCTCCCCCTTGGTCCTCTGTTAAGTTCCTCCTAATCCTCCTATACGTGCACACATATGATATTTGTCCTTCTCTGCCTGACTTATTTCGCTCAGCATAACACCCTCAAGGTCCATCCATGTTGCTACACATGGCCAGATTTCATTGTTTCTCATTGCCATGTAGTATTCCATGGTATAGATAAACCACATCTTCTTGATCCATTCATCTGTTGATGGACACTTAGGCTCTTTCCATGTTTTAGCTATTGTGGAGAGTGCTGCTATGAACATTGGGGTACATGTGCTCCTATGCATCAGCATTTCTGTATGCCTTGGGTAAATTCCTAGCAGTGCTATTGCTGGGTCATAGGGGAGTTCTATTGTTAGTTTCCTGAGGAACCTCCACACTGTTTTCCAGAGGGGCTGTACCAGTTTACATTCCCACCAACAGTGTAGGAGGGTGCCCGTTTCTCCACATCCTCGCCAGCATCTAGAGTTCTCTGATTGGCTCATTTTAGCCACTCTGACTGGCGTGAGGTGGTATCTCAGTGTGGTTTTGATTTGTATTTCCCTGATGAGGAGCGATGCTGAGCATCGTTTCATGTGTCTGTTGGCCATCTGGATGTCCTCTTTGGAGAAGTGTCTGTTCATATCTTCTGCCCATTTCTTCACTGGGTTGTTTGTTTTTCGGGCGTGTAGTTTGGTGAGTTCCTTGTAGATTCTTGATATCAACCCTTTATCTGATATATCATTTGCAACTATCTTTTCCCATTCTGTTGGTTGCCTATTAATTTTCTGGGTTGTTTCCTTTGCTGTGCAGAAGCTTTTAATCTTGATGAGGTCCCAACAGTTTATGTTTGCTCTTAATTCCCTTGCTTTTGGGGATGTGTCAAGTAAGAAGTTGCTGAGGTGGAGGTCAAGGAGGTTGTTTCCTGCTTTCTCCTCTAGGGTGTTGATAGTTTCCTGTCTCACGTTCAGGTCCTTTATCCATTTTGAGTTTATTTTTGTGCATGGTGTGAGAAAATGATCTAGTTTCATTCTTCTGCATGTTGCTGTCCAGTTCTCCCAACACCATCTGTTAAAAAGGCTGTCTTTTTTCCATCGGATATTCTTTCCTGCTTTGTCAAAGATTAGTTGGCTGTATACTTTTGGGTCCACTTCTGAGTTCTCAATTCTGTTCCATTGGTCTATGTGTCTGTTTTTGTGCCAATACCATACTGTCTTGATGATGACAGCTTTGTAGTAGAGGCTAAAGTCTGGGATGGTGATCCCTCCCGTTTTGGTTTTATTTCTCAGGATTACTTTGGCTATTCGGGGTCTTTTGTGGTTCCATACAAATTTTGGATAGTTTGTTCTAGTTGTGAGAAGTATGCTGGTGCAATTTTGATTGGAATTGCATTGAATGTGTAGAGTGCCTTAGGTAGTAATGACATCTTAACTATCTTTATTCTTCCTATCCATGAGCATGGAATATTTTTCCATTTCTTTGTGTCTTCTTCAGTTTCCTTCATAAGTTTTCTATAGTTTTCATCATACAGATCTCTTGTATCCTTGGTTAGGTTTATTCCGAGGTATTTTATGGTTTTTTGTGCAATTGTGAATGGGATCAGTTTCTTGATTTCTCTTTCTGTTGCTTCATTGTTGGTGTATAAAAATGCAACCGATTTCTGTACGTTGATTTTGTACCCTGCAACTTGGCTGAATTCTTGGATCAGTTCTAGTAGGCTTCTGGTGGCGTCTGTCGGGTTTTCTATGTAGAGTATCATGTCATCTGCGAAGAGTGAAAGTTTGACTTCCTCTTTGCCAATTCTGATGCCTTTGATTTCCTTTTGGTGTCTGATGGCTGATGCTAGGACTTCCAGCACTATGTTAAACAGCAGTGGTGAGAGTGGGCATCCCTGTCGTGTTCCTGATCTCAGGGGGAAAGCTCTGAGTTTTTCCCCGTTGAGAATGATGTTAGCTGAAGGCTTCTCATAGATGGCTTTGATGATGTTTAAGTAGGTTCCTTCTATCCCAACTTTCTCTAGAGTCTTTATTAAGAAGGGATGCTGTATTTTGTCAAATGCTTTTTCTGCATCTATTGACAGGATCATATGGTTTTTATCTTTTCTTTTATCGATGTGATGTATCACATTGATTCATTTGCGAATGTTGAACCAGCCCTGTAACCCAGGAATGAATCCCACTTGATCTTGGTGGATGATTCTTTTTATATGCTGCTGGATTCGATTTGCAAGGATCTTGTTGAGAATTTTAGCATCCGTATTCATCAAGGATATTGGCCTGTAGTTCTCTTTTTTTGCTGGATCTCTGTCCGGCTTGGGAATCAGTGTGATGGTGGCTTCATAAAATGAGTCCGGGAGTTTTCCTTCGCTTTCTATTTTTTCGAATATCTTGAGAAGAATTGGGATTAATTCTGTTTTAAATGTCTGGTAGAATTCCCCAGGGAAGCCATCAGGTCCAGGGTTCTTATTTGTTGGGAGATTTTTGATCACTGATTCAATTTCTTCACTCGTTATGGGTCTGTTCAAGTTTTCTATTTCTTCCCGTGTGAATTTTGGTAGTGAGTGTGTATTTAGGAATTTGTCCATTTCTTCTAAGTTGTCCAATTTGTTGGCATATAATTTTTCATAGTATTCCCTGATAATTGCTTGTATTTCTGAGGGGTTGGTTGTAATAAGTCCATTTTCATTCATAATTTTGTCTATTTGGGTGCTCTCTCTTTTCTTTTTGATAAGTCTGGCTAGAGGTTTGTCAATTTTGTTTACTTTTTCAAAAAACCAACTCTTGGTTTCATTGATCTGTTCAATTGTTTCTTTGGTCTCTATGTTGTTTATTTCTGCTCTAATTTTTACTATTTCTCTTCTTTTACTGGGTTTAGGGCGTTCTTGTTGCTCTGCCTCTAGTTCCTTTAGGTGAGCTGTTAGATTTTGGACTTGCACTTTTTCTAATCAAAGAGTAAATACTTTTAATAAAGTTTACAAGATTCAACAATAGAGACTGAACAATTTTTTATAAATATAGTGAAAATAGTTTCCTTTTGTGGTGCTCTTCAGCCAGTCTCTGTCTGAAGACAGCTAATTTGATCTAGATGAGGTCAGACATCATGCTTCATTTCTTTGTACACTGAGAAATGAGAATCTTTCTTGGAGTACACACATACACACACACACACACACACACACACACACATTAAAACAACAAACAACACAAAGAAATTAGCAGCTGAGGTCCTTGGCTGAACTCCTGAGAAACAAGGGCCATCTTCTCATGATTAAAGTGAGTCAGACTCACATGTAATTGAGGCACTGGTATAATGGGCTAATTCTAGCATGTAACTGCCCTGCATTTTTCATTGAAATTTTCCATGAGATACAAGTGAGATTTACAGTGATTTTTGTTTGCAAACAAACAAAAGATGTATGTTCCTTGTCAAGTATCTAGCCTCATCAAAGATCTTTTTCAGAAAAATTAACAGAAAATAGTGAATGTGAAGGAGAAATGACTGAGAGCTTAGAAAATTTTGCCTCAGTGCCAAGATTGTGAGACTGGCAAGAATTGTTCCTTGTCTTTCATCTGAGTCCCATGATGTGTCTCTGAGAATACTATTGCTAGAGGTCAGTGTGGTAGGGTGAGAGAAACAGACTTCAGAGTGAGATATGGGTTCAGATCCCAACTCTGCCATTGGCAAGTCACTCACCTTCTTTGACCCTCAGTTTCCTCATCTGTAAAATGACCAGAATCAGAACCACTCCACAGACTTGTAACAATACAGCATCCTATTGTATATATCCACCTTTCCCCTTTTAGAGAAATAGGTTTCAATTCCAATTTGGCATAAAAATCATGTAATTCTATAAAAAAAATTATTCCCTAGGCTTACAACACCATAAGGCAGAGATTATGTCTCATTTTATACTGTATTGCTATCTTCTGGTCCCATACCTGGCACCAGGAAGGCTCTCCCTTTCTATTCCTGCTCCACGTGACAGGCTTGCTGGAGAGCAACAGTAATCACGTCCACAGTTTGTATTTAACCAGACTGGGTTTATTGTAGAGAGAAATAGGTAGTAACATAAAAGAAATAAAGGGCATTCTTTTTTTTTTTTTTTTTAATATTTTTATTTATTTCTAGGAGAGAGAGAGCGTGAACAGGGGAGGGTCAGAGAGAGAGGGAGATACAGACTCTGAAATAGGCTCCAGGGTCTGAGCTGGCAGTCAGCACAGAGCCCGACGCGGGGCTCAAACCCACGAACCGCGAGATCATGACCTAAGCGAAAGTCGGACACTTAACCAACTAAGCCACCCAGGAGCCCCAATAATGGGCATTCTTTAAAAACATTTTTTCAAATGTTTTATTTATATCTAGGAGAGAGGGAGACAGCATGAGCAGGGGAGGGTCAGAGAGAGAAGGAGATACAGACTCTGAAACAGGCTCCAGGCTCTGAGCTGGCAGTCAGCACAGAGCCCGATGCGAGGCTCGAACCCACGAACCGCGAGATCATAACCTGAGCGAAAGTCGACGCTCAACCGAGTAAGCCACCCGGGGGTCCCTAAAAACATTTTATAATTTTTATTTATTTTGAGAGAGAGATTCAGACAGAATGTGAGTGAGGGAGGGAGGGACAAAGAGAGAGGGAGACACAGAATCCAAACCAGGCTCTAGGCTCTAAGCTGTCAGCACAGAGCCTGACGTGGGGCTCCAACCCACAAACTGTGAGATCATGACCTGAGCCGAAGTTGGATGCACAGCCGACTGAGTCATCCAGGTAACCCAGTAATGGGCCTTCTTAACCTGTCATGAGGGGGTAGCTATGTACAAGACTTGAGTGTAAATTTTCCTTGTGAATATGATCTTCAAATGTAACCAGGTGAGGGCTCTAGCAAATTATTATTATTATTTTTTTTTTTTACAAAACCTCAAAGTGTACATTTGCATACACTTTTACTGACCTGCTTAATCTTTAAAAATGCTGATGCTTTAGAAAGTTTAAAACTAAGATTTTTAAGCACTCCATTAAGGAATTTTAAAATGCTTGGGGTGCCTGGGTGGCTCAGTCAGTTAAGCTTCTGATTTTGGCTGAGGTCTAATCTCGTTTGCGAGTTAGAGCCCCACGTCGGGCTCTGTGCTGACAGCTCAGAGCCTGGATCCTGCTTCGGGCTCTCTGTCTCCCTCTCTCTCTCTGCCCCTCTCCCGCTCTTGTGCACTCTTTCTCTCAAAAATGAATAAACATTAGAAAAATAAAATGCAAATAATTTGACAGTGGGAAGTGTGCTGTCCACTGGTGATAACAAGGCTAACCGCATCCATTTTCTCTCATGTTGGATGGCCAGGGTTTCTTCTGGGTGTTGAATTCTGGCCTGGCTCTAGTGAAGAGTATACAGACTCTCAAAACATGTGTCAGGTAATGAAAATACTAAGGGACCTATCCTAAGGGATATCATTTAGGAGGTGGGTGGGAGGATTGGAGCCTGTGGACTGAGTCATACTCAGTGCTCTCCTAGAGAGCGTGACAAGAGTCAGAGAAGGGTAATGGAAAGGGACAATAAGGACATTTGTGGTAGAAAAAGAAAGGAGAGAGATGAAGCAGATAAGATACAGCAGCAGGAGTTTGAACAATGAAGGCTAAAATGTGGCTTCTCAGAGGTTTGTAATTCAGCCTGCAGGAGTGAGTTGAATGTGCACAAGATGTGCTTTTATGTAGTGCACTGGCAGCATTGGATTGTATCACGAAGAAAATCTAGGTTTTATAGTCATCTTGGACTCTCAGAGTAAGTAAGTGTGAATTCAGAATATTAGAGAAACAAACAGAGGTGGTTCATGTAATAAGAATAAGTACAAGTTTGAATATAGACAGAATTCTGATACAGGCAGAATACGTTTCACAGAAACATCCAGGAGAGTGTTCGACTCTTTATTGATGGTAAAAAAATTTTTAACTATTAAAATTACTTGAATTGAATAGGCCGGTGCTTACTCATGCTTTAAGCTCTGCTGATATTTTTGACTCAGTGTTATTTATCTTTTTATTCTCAACAATGTCCAGAGGTGTGGTTTACACAGAGGAGGCACTTCATAAATATTAGTTTAAAAGTGAATGAGTGCCCAATATTTGTCATACTAGGATCTGATCCTCATGATAAAATAAAATTTGTATTTTCCTCTGTGGTTTTTTTTTATGTAACCTCATTTTCCTTTATTCACACCACAAGGACTCTAGGGAGCTTCTCAAAATTAGCATCAAATGTTCACTACATACATCCAAAAGTGAATTCTCTTGCATATTGCATGCCTGGTTCAATATACTGAGGGGCACTTAGTTGGTCTTTCTTAGAAGAGCATCTCATGATATAGGTATAGTACACAGGATACTGTCCATTACACAGTACACTGGAGAGGCACACACATAAAGAGGCTGAGAGAGATAGAGAAACAGCAAGTGACAAAGGTAAAAATTGGATGGACTCCACTTTCATCTACCTTTATGATTTCTGTTTATATTTTTGTGGCTCCACATATTAGCAGGAGGGGAGGTGGAAAGCTAAGAGCTCCCTAAGAGAGAGGAGTGTTTAGCTTTTTATTATAAGATTGCAGAGATTCTCCAGGTTTCTCTTGTGATGGATGGATGAAACTTTTTAGCACTGGCAAGAAGAGTTGAGAAATTGTGCAACAAATGAAAATTGGTGAGATAGGGATATAATTCAGAGGAATCCCAGAGGGAAGCCTTGAAAAGACCTCTCTTTCCTCTGTATCAGACAGCTTTGGTTTTGCTGTCTGGCTAGGCTATGCAGAGAGATCATCCAGGAAGTTTCACCTGGTCCTGTGAGTTTGCCTAATCTGCATCTCATGGATTTCAGCTAACTCTGTAATCATGCTTCTGTTAGGAAATCTGTCACACATTTTTTAATACTCTTTGGCTAAGACCAACCTTTTGCGATGCAGTACCCATGCAATCACATATACACGCATTGTTTTGTTTGCCTGCTTTTTGGAGAAAGAGAAGATAATGAATAGTATCTAACTGGTCATATTTCAAATAACAGCTTTTACTATTTGTCTTCTTGTATTTAATCAGTTCTTTCCAAAATAACTTCCTTCCTGACTTAATGTTCTTCCAAAACCAATTTACAGATAAAACAACTCAAGTCCAAATTCAATAGTAAATACTATTTAGTGTTATAAAGTACTATTTCACCTCGCAATTATCAACCATCTAGACTCTGGTATTCTGATGAGGCTCTGTAGATGTTTCTGTAAGTCCATTTGGCCAACAGATAATATCTTAAGTTTTCATAGAATTTAATTATGAGAGCATTAAGAGTTGGGACATCAGTTCTAACACACTCTACGATTGTCTCTGCTCACAGATTTACCAACACATCTGTACACATCTATGGTAAACATCAAGTCAGATAAGAATTTCTTATGTATTGAATTGTAGGCAGTCTACCAGAAAGAGAGATTTGGGGAGTGATGTTTAAAACAGATAGGAGGCTCGAATGAATAAAGGAGACTGAAGTAACATCTGTATTAAAAGGTTCAAGTATTTGGGAGGAAGTGAAAAACAAAGCAACTCTCAAATTTATGGAAATGTAGAAAAGGAGAAAGAGCAGACAAACTGATACCCTCAATCTTTGAGAAAGGGCAAAAGGAAGTACTTGGCATGGATTCTCACCATTTAGAATGAGACACAATATGAGAAAAGTGGAGAATAGGATGATCTGGGTGGATCATCAGAAAAATGCATTTGGTAGGGGAATGCACTGTGTGACATTCTTGAAACCATCCCTGTGGGACACATTTTCACCTCACCTGGAAGAAACACTGCTGAGCGATGACCAAAGGAAGTCTCAGTGAGGTCATTAGTTTGGGGTTGGAGGCTGGGACATGAGGCATGTTAAACTATCTTCTAGTTGCCAGCTCAGCCAATTAATTGCAAATGCGTAGGCCTTAGCTTCTAATTAAGATGACGCTAATATGATATTTTTTATTGGCTTTACCAAAACAACTTGATTAGGGTAGATTTCCAAAAGGATAAGTGTGATTATCGTTTGGTCTTGGCACAATAGGGATAAAATAAGGAAAGCTTTGGGTAGCTTTTTGAGGCATGGGATATACTACCATGTGGGATGATTAGCTGAGCTCTACACAGCCTGACAACATTACCAGAGCGTCAGGGGACATTCTGATGGACTCCATGTGTCCCAATGCCCACAGCTCTGCTCTGTCTCCTTTTGACAGACAGGAGTGTGTTTCTGCATGTTACTTGTCTGTCTTCCTCTTTACCATCCTTCTCTGTCTCATTTTCTAGGAATCATTTTGAGGCCAATCAAATTCTAGAATTAAGGGGTTATAAATCTTAAACTATTATTTAGGAGAAACCTTAATAACAAAGCCTAGCTTCAGGGCACCAAGGTGGCTCAGTTGGTTAAGTGGCTGATGTTCAGCCTAGGTAACGATCTCTCCAGTTCCGAGTTTGAGCCCCGCGCTGGGCTCTGTGCTGACAGCTCAGAGCCTGGAGCCTCCTTGGGATTCTGTGTCTCCCTCTCTATCTCTGCTCCTCCTCCACTTACACTCTGTCTCTTTCTCTCAAAAAGAAATAAACATTTAAAAAAAGAAGAAGAAAGAGAGAAAGAACCAAAGCCTAGCTTCTGAGAAGCACGATAAAATGGATTTTCACCTATTCTTAACTCAGTTTCAGGATATCTTAAGTTAAGCATTAAGAATATTAACCCAAATTAATCAAAAGGCAAACCTGAAGAACGGGTTAAGTTTAATAGGAAAAATAGCTCTCCAAGCCATTTCAGGGAGTACAAATGTAGAGGCCGGTCCTTGCTTCTTTTGACCTCCAGGTGGTGCTGTTTACCTAGACACAGAAAACAGCCACGCAGCCCCATTCCTTTCCCTTAGGTTCATAGCTGGGCTTTCATTTTTCCAAAATATTTTCCGTTTCTACAGATGTGTTCTTTTAAATGGTCAATAAATTTTTATAACCACTATTTGAAAAATTGCAAGATTACTGTGATTTGTGCTTCCTAGCCAAGAATATTTCTTTATGTGCAGGACACACCCAGTCAAGTGTTTATGTGTTTGTTCACTGATCCCACCTCCTGTACCCTTCCTTGCTTCTTAGAACCCAGGCTCAGGCACAGACAGTTGGGCTGTCAGTAGAACTCATCCAAATCCCTTTAGACATTTACGTGATTTAAAAATAGATTTGTAGTTCAGTTAAGGCAACTCAACTCCATAGGCTTCTGAGTAAAGAACACCCTCTTTACAGGAATGCTTTTATCCCCAAAGCCAGTGAGTGTTCCTAGCAGGCCTGACCTGATTTTTTGGTTTGGGGGCACTTGTCAGACACCAGAAATGTTTTGATGATTTGAAGACCTCTTTACAAAGACATCTGACAATCCAATCCAAATTCCTCAGAAAAAAATGTTCCTAGGGAAAAACCGAGAGGGAGTCATGCATAATTTTTTTCCATTTTGATAGATTTCAGTGCTGGGAATCATGGAAATTCCATTCTACAGTATGGAACCAGAATGGGAGTCCAGGGGTATCAATTTTTACCGTCAGTGATGTTTGGAATTTTTAAAATTGCCTTTAAAGAAATGACCAACTAACATGCTTTTCTTGTCCTCCCCCCCGCCCTTCCCTTTTCTGTCACCAGGGGTTTGTAAACAAGCTGGATGAATTCATTCAATGGTTAAACGAAGCCATGGAAACCACTGAGAATTGGACACCCCCGAAAGCAGAGACAGATGGCCTTAAACTGTACCTGGAGACACACTTGGTAGGCAAGACCATGTTGCTTTTGCTGTTAGTAATGGGAGGATTTTAATGCACTGCTTGTTTGTTTATGGGGAGTATCATTTTTATTTATCAGAAGTCATTATATGCTAATGAAACCAAGTTTTAATGGGGTAAACTGCAGAAGCTGAAAATTTACAGGCATTTCAGTATACTATGAAATCTAAATCCTCTACATTTCTAGCTATTTTTTTTTCAAAACTTTTTCCAGTAAGGCAAGTAATTAACTTAAAAATACCTTAGAAAATTTACTAGACCCTTGCTCCCTAAAGTATGATTGAAGGTTTTCCTCTTCTTAAAAAATAAATAAATGAAAGAGATAATTTTGATGACCATTCTAAGCTTTCTAGAATTCTTGTAAAATTAATGAACCTCTCATTATCAAGAGGGTCTACATTATCTGTTCTACACTGGGTTATTTTAATAAAATATTTAAAACGATGATCTCCATCATTTTTGCTGCTATGTGGGTTTTTCAGCATATAATTAATACAACTGTCATTACACCCGTCCCTGTGCACAGGGAGAACCATGGAGGGGAAGTGGAAAATACTTGGATGAATATGCCTCTGAATATGTTAGAAGCAAGAATTATAGACTGGGGGACATTTGATGAACCTCATGAGATTTTTACTGAATGCTTCAAATGGCCGATATCAATTATGAGGGGGTGGAAACCAAGTAGTGGAGTGTGATAAAGCATGAAGAAAAAGCACATTGTCATAGGAAATGAAAATTCAAGCTTTAAGGATCTCATCTTTATTCCTTTCACCGATAGTATAAAATTGACAAAGGCAATGAACACGAATCCTTGGGTACCCAACTGTGGGGTTGATTTTCTGCCCCTCTTACACACTCAGAATTTGGATTGAATAAACATTGTGTGGGAGTCCTCCTGGTGCGTGAGTTCACAGGGTTCCAGACCATTCCCTGTGATGTTAAATGACATAGAGGGAGGTGAGAGAGGAAAAGAGGGGAATGAGAGAGAGGATGTTTTAGTCTTTTGGTGTTTGTGTTTTGCAGTCTATTTTATATCATTGCAAGTAAAACAGCCTCAAAATCCTATTGCTGCATGAAAATGGCTTTGTGGATGATAAAAGATGACCAAATGATGTGTAAGAGGATGAGTGTATTGCTTCCATTTTTAGAGACCTGGGTTGATGGTGTGTAAAAATGCCAGTGACCCCAACCACCTCTCTTGTACATGGGTTTTTAAATATTGCCCTTGGTACTCAATTCCCTGTTGAGTAGAGCCTTGATTTTTTTTTAAAGAGGGCATTTCATAATAGCAAGATAAAGATATTCAGTGCTTTATAATGTAAATTGTATTAATTAGAATGTCAACTTTTCACTGGCATTGTTCTGACAGAAATTCTAATCTGTGTTTAAACAGGAGTATATGAACTTTATTTCACATTAAGTGTGCTGTCTTAATTTCTCTTGATTTAATATTTTATGGAAAACACACATTTAGTTTTTGAGGTCCCAGAGGGCATGGGGACATAAAAAGTGCTTTAACTCTAGGCTATTTATTGAAAGCCAGGCTACGAGAGTATGAACCAGGGTCTCTCTTCTCTTCAGGAATTGAGCAACATGGCCTCTTTGTAACCATTGCACACTCATCATTCTCAAGTCCCTGTTACAGAGTTCCTGCCTTAGCATCCCTTTGTTGGCCTCAGCCTCATTCTAGCCCAATACTATCTGCTAGAACCTTCTGTAAGAATGGAATATTCAAGGTTGCACTGTCCAACACGGGAGCCACTCACCACATGTATCTGCCGAGCACTTGAAATGTGGTTAGAGCAACTGAAGAAATGAATTTTTAATTCTAATTAACTTACATTTAAATGTAAATTGCTATATGTAGCTTGTGACTACTGTATTCTAGTCTTAATAAGTTGCAGAACTCTTTACAGCTGACCATAATGAATTGCACATGTGTGTACCTGAATCATAGTAACATTCTCATCCAAAACATGAACCTCATCATCCCCTTTGTTGTGGATTCCTACACTCCACGTTAGATCCAGAGCAAGGAGTCCTCCTTATAATGTTTATCTCTTAAAGAATGACCTTGTTGTTGCCTAATGATCAACACTTTCTTGAAATGAGTTTTCTCTGCTATCATGTCTCATTACATTGGTTGGGATAGAGATAATATAGCAACATCTTTTTTATCTCTGCTTTGCAAATAGTGAGGGACAATGCTCTCTAGATCTGCTCAGTGAGTCTTAACTCATAGTCACCACTTTAACTTGTGAAATTATGAGTAGTCCTGGCTAACAGCTACTGAGGATTTAGTGTGCGTGGATCACCAGTGATACTTAAAGACAGTTATGGGGTCACTGCTGTGCTGTGTGCAGTGTCTGTTACTCCAGATAGCACCTGTTTAAATGTCTTTCAAACAAACCCTGAGTTTCTCTGTGTCCCTGAGGACAATGTCTACATTGTGCTCCTGATCGATACTGTCATTTATATTTTTTATTGTATTTTCGTACTGTGGTGCTGAGTTAATATTAAGTTATTCTTTTCAAAAGAAGGCAAAGAATATCTTCCTTATCATAAATATAGTATAAAAGTAAGCCCAGAAATTCATATCCTTGAATTCAACTTGTGTAAGTCATTAGTATCCTTAATGAGTGGGCAGGTGCTATTTACAAGATTATCCAGTATGTAGAGATAGCTATACAGGTTTCCTTAAACACCTCTATAGATTCTATAATTTAACATTAAATCAGCGGATGTGGAAGCCCCTGAATTCAGTGTCTTCCCTGGTTTAACCATGTGTTAGAATAGTTGGCACCCTGCAATGATTGCAAAGAAAAACAACATAAAAACAATAACAAAAGTTGTACATTTATATTTTGATGCTTAATTCAATTATTTTCCATGACGGTAACCAAGGGTTTTTACCAACACAAATCAATTAAAGCTTCACAATACCTTTGTGAGAGATATGAAGGAGCTTTATTTTAACTGTAAGAAATACTGTGAAATTGCGATGATACATCAATGATTTTCCATGATAATTAATCATCTGCTTGCAACCTGGCTGCTCCTTTCAGAAATACAATTCCTGTCTTCCTAGAAAATGACAGTCTCAGAAAAATGTCATTCTGGAAAGGTATTTTGCAAGTATTGAACATCCCTCTTCTTTGAAAACCATTTGAAAACAGTATTGTATACATATGTTTTTGTACAGATTCCCTTCTTCACCTATGTCTACTTTTTTTTAAAAAACATCTTTATTGAAGTATAGTTGACATATAATAAGTTGTATGTATTTAAAATACATATGTGTACAAGTTTCAACAAACTGACAAATGTGTGCACCCATAAAACCATCCTCACAACCAAGATAGTGAACATATCTATAACCTCCAAAAGCTTCCTTCTGACCCTTTATAATTCCTCCCTCATTTCCCTCCTGGCCTTTCCCTAACCCCTAAGCAACAGCTGATCTGTTTCCTGTTACTATGAAGATTATTTTGCACTTTCTAGAATTTCACATAAACAAAGTCAAACCATATGTATCCTCTTTCTCTCTTTTATTCTCGCCTCCTCTCTCTCTCTCTCTCTCTCTCCCTCCTTCCCATTTATCTGGTTATTTTTTCACCCAGCATATTTATTCTGGTTTCTTTCACCCAGCATACTTATTTGGATGTTACATATTTCAACTGTTTATTCATTTTGATTACTGAACAATATTCCATTATATTGATTAATCACAGTTTGTTTATTCTTTTATCTCTTGATGGAGCTTTAGGCTGTTTCTCTCATCACCTTGTTTTAGTGGCTTAAGAAACACAAGTTACCAAAACCTACATTTGACTGGATGCATCATAAATAGAAGCATCATAAATAGTTCTGGGCAGACTATTTAGATTTTTTCCTTTAAGATAATTTATAATATCTTAGAGTGCTTAAGAGTAAAGCAGCAGAGAAGGACAGCAACTTCTCCCTCTAGAGATTTCATTTCATGTCCATATGGTTCCGAAAACACAACTCTGATCTTCCAAGTTTTTATGTATGCCTAAATGGACACCAAATGGACACCATATCATATGAAACTAATTGTAGGAAAACAAGCCAACAGTTTTTTTAACCTACAGCCAATCAGATATCCAGTTGGAGAAAGAAAAGGCTAGCCTACACCAGATAGTTGTGCAAGAGTTAGGACAAAGAAATAAGCACAAGAGCCTGGATTAAACTTGGAAGATAAATTTGCATAGGTAGTACCATGTCATGTTGGGCAAATATTAACCAACCACATAGAAATAGCATTCAAGAAACAATATTCTTATTTCAACTTGATGAATGAGAAAACATGAGGGAAATGGTGATGATGAGTTCATGTATACCAAGCACCTGTGCATGCCAGCCAATTATGTAGGTACCAGGAATGCATGATGGATGAGTTTGGCTTCTTCCTCCCAAGGATTTACAATCTGAAGGACATGAACATAGATAAATCATAGCCATCTATAGAGCCATAAATGATAAATATAATTTTTTAAAGTTTATTTATTTTGAGAGAGAGATTGTATGTGCATATGTGCAAGAGGGAGAGGAGCAGGGAGAGACAATTCCAAGCAGGCTCTGTGCTGTCAGCGTAGCATAGAGCCTGACATAGGGCTTGATTTCACAAACCATGAGATCATGACCTGAGCCTAGATCAAGAGTCACATGTTTAACTGACTGAGCCACCCAGGCTCCCCAATAAATGTAATATAATTTTGATCAGTTAGCTTCTTATAGGAGACACAAAGTACTGTTAGGAGTATAGAGAGAAGATTTATTGGTCTTTCCTGAGAGTATAAAGAAGGCTCAAAGAAGTAATTGAATGTGGATCTCACAGGACATTCATGATTTGCTGGATAGAGAGGGGAGGAGAGGGGATGGAAGGAAATTTTATGGGCAAGTAAGGAAGGTGTGGTGAGCCATCTCATGTGGCTGAGACCAGGTTGAGGTTGATGGTTTGATAGTGAAGGAGCTTGAGTGTCTTTTTATTGGATTGAAACTTTCCTTGGGAGCAAAGGGACTAAGTGAAGATTTGGTTTTATTTTAAACAGAAGAGTGACATGAATCAACTGTAAATTCCATGAGGGTAGGGTCAGTTTGACATACAACAACTGGGTGAGGTCCATGGCTTAGAGAGAAAATAACTATGGGCATAATGGAAAATGTATTTGAGTGTAACATTTGGAAGACAAGGTAGTACAGACAGTGTTTTTGGTTTCTTTAATGTGTTTTTTTAAATTTACTAATATATGCATATGACACAAAATTATAAAGGTACATAAAAGAAGCTAGTAAAAATGTAGAAAGTCAAAAGTAAGCCTCCTATCTATGTCCTCCCAGTTATCAATTCTCTTCCTCTGAGGCAACCAGTGTTTCTTCTTTATATTCTTTCAAATTTAGTAGTGGTATATGAAAACAAATGCATATGTGTACTTAACTTTGTTCCCTTGGTTTAGGCTAGCAGTAATTCAAAATCAGTACATATAGAACTACTTTATCCTTTTGAGTGGCTGCATATTGTTCTATTTATGAATATCCCATAATTCATTGAACCAGTTCTTTATTGATGAAAACTTAGGATGTTTGCAGTCTTTTTAAAAATTTTAAACAGCGCTTCAGTGCATATCCATGGATATTCATCATTTTGCACCATTTTAAGTATATTCTTAAAATAAATGCCTTACATGTAAAATTTCTGGGTCAAAGGTTATACACATTTAAATTTTTTTGTTTGTAAGTTACATACTTCATTTATTTTTTATTTTTTTCTTAAATAGTTTATTGTCAAGTTGGTTTCCATATAACACCCGGTACTCATCCCAACAAGTACCCTCCTCCATGCCCACCAACACCCTTCTTCTTTCCCCCACCCCCATCAGCTCTCAGTTTGTTCTCAGCATTCAAGAGTCTCTCATGGTTTGCCTCCCTCCCTCTCCCCCACTATTTTTCCCCTTTCTCTCCCCCATGGTCCTCTGTTAAGTTTCTCCTAATCCACCTACATGTGCAAACATATGGTATCTGTCCTTCTCTGCCTGACTTATTTCGCTCAGCATAACACCCACAAGTTCCATCCACATTGCTACAAATGACCAGATTTCATTCTTTCTCATTGCCATGTAGTATTCCATTGTATAGATGATCCACATCTTCTTGATCCATTCATCAGTTGATGGACACTTAGGCTCTTTCCCTGTTTTGGCTATGGTTGAGAGTGCTGGTATGAACATTGGGGTCCATGTGCCCCTATGTATCAGCACTCCTGTATCCCTTGGGTAAATTCCTAGTAGTGCTATTCTTGGGTCATAGGGGAGCTCTATTGTTCATTTTTTAAGGAACCTCCACACTGTTTTCCAGAGGGGCTGCATCAGTTTACATTCCCACCAACAGTGTAGGAGGGTACCCGTTTCTCCACATCCTTGCCAGCATCTATAGACTTCTGGTTTGTTCATTTTAGCCACTCTGACCAGCATGAGGTGATATCTCAGTGTAGTTTTGATTTATATTTCCCTGATGAGGAGGGATGCTGAGCATCATTTCATGTGTCTGTTGGCCATCTGGATGTCCTCTTTGGAGAAGTGTCTGTTCATGTCTTCTGCCCATCTCTTCACTGGATTATTTGTTTTTTGGGTTTGGAGTTTGGTGAGTTCCTTATAATTTTGGATACTAGCCCTTTATCTGATATGTCATTTGCAACTATCTTTTCCCATTTCATCAGTTGCCTATTAGTTTTAGTGATTGTTTCCTTTGCCATGCATAAACTTTTTATCTTGATTAGATCCCAATAGTTCATTTTTGCTCTTGATTCCCTTGCCTTTGGGAATGTGTCAAGTAAGAAATTGCTGCAGTTGAGGTCAAGAAGGTTGTTTCCTGCTTTCTCCTCTAGGGTTTTGATGGTTTCCTGTCTCACATTCAGGTCCTTTATCTATTTTGAGTTTATTTTTGTGTATGATGTGAGAATATGATCTAGTTTCATTCCTCTGTATGTTGCTGTCCAGTTCTGCCAGTACCATCTGTTAAAAAGGCTGTCTTTTTTCCATTGGATACTCTTTCCCGCTTTGTCAAAGATTTACACATTTAAAATTTTTATGTCATGCCGAATTGTCCTTGGTAGAGATTGTACCAATGTATACTCAGCAAGGCATGAGAATACCTCTATCTGTACATCCTTGTTATTGAAGTATGTTATCACATTTGTTGATCTTTGTCCCTTTGATAGTTATAAATGGCATCTCATTGTAGGTTAGTTTGTATTTCATGTATTATAAGTGGAGATGAGTATATCTCATGTTTTCAGGAGTCATTTGTGTTTCTTTTCTGAGAACTGTCTGCTCATATTCTTAGCTTATTTTTTTCTGTTGGGTCATTGGCCCTTTGCTTCAAGATTTATGGGAGCTTTGTATATATTAAGGAAATGAGTCCTTGATCTGAGATGTGGATAGAAAGTGTGCTAAAAATATACTATTTTTTGGAATTCTGTTCCAAAAGAACCTGGATATCTCAACAGTTTGAGGAATCCAGGCTTTGGCAGACCTCAAGGCCAGGTTGATAAGCATGCAACAGATCTCTCTACCCATGGCAAAAGCAGGTTCAGATTCCAGTCTGGGAAAGACCAGTGTATTCCAGGGAGCTTGCTTACCAAGGCATGGGTAGAACAAAGCCAAGATCAGGGAAGCTGTTATAGAATGCATGGATTAAGTGATGTTTGAGCCGTGAGAAAACTGGAGAGGATGTAAGTCAGGGTCAGGTAGGGGTTAGGTAAGAACAGAGGAAAGGGGATAGATTAATGAGAAGGGCACGGATCAGAGTTCTCTTTTTGATGCTGTCTCTTGAATAGTTAGAAACCTCATTGCCAATGTCTGTTTCATTTTCCCTAGTCTCCCCAGAGCCTATTAATATCCTCAAGAACAGCACAGCAAGGCCTGAAAGCCCACAGATGATAGAAACTTGACCAAGACTTGAATGTATTGAAGAGTGTGGAAATTGGCAGAAAGTTTCTCTGTGTGTAGTGGGACTGAAGCTATATGGCCTTCTGGGGGTGTGTGAAACCAAGGACTGTGAACATTACAAGAGTTTTTACATGGGAAAGAGGGGGCAGAGCTCAGTGACCATTGGGGACATGTCAAGAGCTCAGTGACCATTGGAGACATGTGTTTAAGGTGAAGGAAACTTCATCTTTCATGCAACTTCTGATATTTTGAAACTCTAGTTAGAGGAAAACATTATATTCACTGGAGAAAATTCAACCAATATAAAAGAGCATAAAAATAAAAGTAAAAAGTCTTACCCTCCCTTAGATAACCCACATGAACAGTTTGTTCTATATCCTTTTGGACCTCTTTATGTAACAGTGCATACATTTTAAGAATTTTTAAAATTCATATTATACATACTGTTCAATGACTTGCTTTTTGTGTCTAAAGATGTTGCAGACATCCTTCTGCCAGTCCATGAAGATCTACTTACATTTTCTTTTTAGCAGCTTCTTAATATTTTATTGTGTGGATGTGCCACAATTTATTTAATCATTCCCATGATGATGGCCATTCAATCTTCCTTCTTATTTATGCTTTTGCAAATAATACTGCAATGAGCATACAGGTTTTTGTTTTGTTTTGTTTTGTTTTAACATTAGTTGAAAGTCTTCTTGTCCCATTAGTGTCTGTCTACAGCAGCAACTCAGGCCACCCATGTGATGAGAGTCTGTAATACTCTAGGAATAGCTTTTTCCATAGATCTGGAGAAGTGAGCAGGGTCCGTGTTTATGTGTGTACAGAGGCTGAATCTGTGTTTATAGGGGTAGCTTGAAAGCCCACCTTCTAGAACTTATTTGTTCATTTTAGGATTGGTACCTGCAATTTGAGATGACTACCACAAGGTGGCATAAAAGCACCAAATCCTGCAAACTGCTTATATCTTTGTACCTTTAAAGGGTTTAAAAATATTTTCTTACTGTGTCATTACCCTATTTATAAAGACAGACTGGATTAAACTGGTAATGTTCTTGGCTAATAAAATCTCCACACAGATACTTCCATGCATGTATTATCTATATTTAGAACTTCATGTTATATATTTTTTATTAAATAGCTTTCATTTGTTTCATTTAAAAAACTCATATACTTCTCACAGAATTTTTAGCTGTACAAGAAAATTTCCTGAAATACATTCAGCTGTTTTTCTTTTGCTTGCTCTCCTGTCTCTACATCTGCTCCATGTTTCATTGCTTGAAGTTACGGGATGATAGGCTTTTCTTTTTCCCAGTTGCTGGTGCCCACCTCTCCCTGGCTACCTTTCTCTGCTGAGATAATAGGCCGCCCTGGCCCAAGAGAGCAGAGCTTCACAAGACTAGTGGCTGCCACTGTACAGCAGAGGCTGTATTGCTCAGCTAATGGGAGACAGTCGGTTAGACTTCAAAAGCCCAAGCTGTGTGAGTTTGGCTGTCACTTCCCTGAGCCTTGCTGAGCAGAGCTGGTGGCCTCATAGGAGCTTTGAAGTTCCATTTGCTTGTTCTCCTTGATTCTCACCAGTTTAAGGTAACTAGCTGAGAGTTTAGTAGGGAGAGCATTACTTCTTTTCAGGGGATTTAAAATACTCAACTCCCAGCCTTGAGTGACTTCCTTTGGTGGCTTGGGAATGGAAAAGTCTGTCACAAATTTATAAGGATGCAGGCATTTTTAAAAATATAATTTATTGTCAAGTTGGTTTCCATACCATACCCAGTGCTCATCCCAACTGGTGCTCTCCTCAATGCCTAAGGGATGCAGGCATTTTGAATTAGATGTGTGGGAACAGGAGGGTTATTTTGGACATGAAGAAAGTCCTGGACCACATTCCTTTGCTTATGTAACTAATTCTGTATCTCTAGGAGACGAATAGCATTGTCTTCCATTTTCAGTTTAGAAGGAGTCCTGAACTGCTGACAGCAGCTGGGAATGTACTTTTGTCTGACTCAGTTTAAGCACTTGAGCCATGATATCCAATAGTTCTCATCATTTTGGAAATAGTTGATGGCCAAACGTTTTACTAATTTATTATTTTGTTTATTGCTCTTTTTAAGATATAAGGACTATTTTAAATTAGAATACCAGGGAAACACTACATTTATTAAATACTTCCTGTTTAGGGCAGTGATATGCTAAGGGCTGAAGAGAAATTTTGCAGACTGGCTTTGCACTTTGAGGTTCAAACACAGGCTGCTGGACACTGTATGGACAAAAGCCAGTGCATGTCCTAACTCAGCTGAGTCCGAGTGCTGTCACCTACCACCTCTATTCCTAGGTAGACACATGTGCACATTCTATTTACCTACTGCATGACATGGAATTTTGGAACCCTGAAGCAGTTCATCCAATATAAATATGGCATATTAAAGTAAGTGCTGCAAACCTGAAACAGATCTGAAACAGATCTGTTATATCTGCTGAAGATTGTTGTGAAGATCAGGTAAACATGTTGTATATGAGGATACTTTGTCCATTTCAGGAGAATCATGAGCATATTTCTTGGAGACATGAGGAGAATATGTGGCATCAGAAGCTGGATTTCTCCCCATCCACCCAGACTATTACCTACTTGAGGGGATGGCTTGTGTATCTCTTTGCTGTCTCCTTTGACACCCAGCCTGTGCATAATAGATACTAAAAAAATCCACTAGACGAATGAATGAGCATTTGTAAGAGCAATGTTACAACCATTACAGGCAGCAAATTATAACTAATATTGTAAATCAGCAAACAATAACTGAGAATGTCTGCAAGTTAAATTATTTCCTCTGCTATTTCCAAACCAAAATGGACTCTGGTCACAGAGCTTTCTGGGTATTGTCTGGTATATTTGTGACAAGAGAAATGCCTATAGAGGAAAAAAAATTGGAATGCTTTCTTCTCTTTTCAGGACATAATTCATTTCCTTTGGCAGAAAACACAGGAAAATAAAAATGTTAACTCCGATATTAGAATGGTTTGAAAAAATTCCACAGGTTAATGTTACTATTTCAAAATATGAAGACTATATGACTAGACAGGATGTTAATGATTTGACATTACAAAATTTATTAAATTTATTTTTAAAGTGGTTTGGTTCCCCCTCTCAAATGCATGAAGCATGTGGGAGTTGGAATAGATCTGCCCCAGGCTGCCAAACAAATTTTTAATGGAACTGGAGTCCTTCAGGGATTGTCCTAAATCCACATAATATTCTTAAGTCTTGGTGTTTGCACTGGGACCTGTATATTAGCAGATGTACATGTGAATAATATACTTATATCCATCCATCACCTTGGTGACTCCACATCTGTAGGGGCTGCTTCACATCAATTATTCCACTGCAGGGGGTAGAGGGATATTTGGGCCGGCATTGACCTCTTTTTCAATCAGAGCCTCAGAGCAGTGTGTTCTGGAAGTCAAATGGTCCCTTTAGACAAAACCTCTGTTTGAGAATCTGTTTGGCCTAATGTGGCCCTGCTAGGAAGTCAATGTGCCCACCTGGGCGAGGTGTGAAGGTGGCATCCAGAAGAGCAAATGAAAATTTGCTCACTAAGAGGCACTGTCGACATTTAGGATCTCTCCCATGCATCTAATTCTTGCATAAGGTATTAGCAAGTCTATCAGAAAAGAGTGTCAACCTTAGTAAAACACATTTACCTTCCACACACACACACACAATGCAACTGTTTGCTTGAAAGAAATTATGATTTGTTTGAAGAGCTAAATTCACTTTCAAATGCTTGGAAATGTTTTTATTATCTGAGGATTTAGGAAAAGAGTCTCCTCAGGAAGAATGAGGATTTTTGTCTTTATATCTTAGTGCCTTCTTCTTCTTCCTTTTTTAAAGGAAAACAAAATTTTTATAATGCTTATACTTTTTTATCATAAACTTGGCATTGTTTTCCCCTCAAGAATACCTAGAACTTTTAAATTTTTTAAGCTTCTGATATTATACATGGAGGTGTGTTGCATGTTGTCATAAATGATAAATCAGTGACAAATGTAGCCACTTCATTTTGTTTGGGAGATATACAATTGTGGTGGTGGCTGACCATTTATTTAATTATGTGGTAAGTACCATATGATGAGAGGGTAAAGTTAAATTGATGATTTAGGCTATCTCAGCCAGGGTACAGTTTACATGGCAATTACAGTGAGATCATCTAAGTGTAATTGGCAAGTAATTTTGTAAGTGAAGGAACATGACAGCTCATTTACATGGTGTTCACTGAGTAAAATTTGGGGACATTTATCAACCACTTTCAAGTGAAGAGTGAGTATCTCCCAGAGAGCCATAGGCAATTTGAAAGCTACACAGAATGTTTTTGGTACAAATCTTAATTTGTTCTCCAAACATTTGTTACATGTGTTCTGTGTGCCAAGCACCGTGCTAATCACTGGATTCAAAAACACGTGAGAAGGAACTCAAGAAACTCATGTATGGAAACCAAATGCGTCATCAGTAATTAGCAAAACATTGTAGTAATTAAAGTTGTGAGGTCTGCATAGGTACCGTGGGTGCTGAGGAGAATGTGGAAGCCCAGAGGATAGAAGAAAGTCAGGGAAAACTTGCTAGAGAGATTGACACCTGAGATAAATCTTAAAGGGCGAGGCAGGGCTTAGCTAGGGGAAGGGGAGGACCGTCCATGCTGGTCTTCACCAGAGGTGGCAGCAAGAGCAAAATCTGGGAGCAGAAAGATGGCTGGTGTAAGCTGGAAACTGTAAGCAGTGTAGGTACATTTCAAGGCAGCCATTGGACCTGAGAAGCAGACTTAACTGGGATTGTAGAGGACTCTGCAGGTCATGATAGAGACATGGATAGGATAGGATAGGATCTTATCCTGCAATATTGGGAAGCTATTAGAGGATATTAAGAGAAGGAGCATCTTTTCCAGAGTTGTTTTAGAGGCAGGCCATTATGTGTAGTAAAATGTTTTGTTGAGCTGTTACTATATGCCAGGCTCTGGAGTGGTACCATTCACTAGAGTGGTAATAAGGCCTTTTTTTCCCACAGTAACCTCATGATGTAGGCACTAACATTTCTCCCTTTTTACAGCTGAAGAAACTGAGTACACAGAGGTCACCCAGAGTTACACAGTGGGTGATGGAGGAGCTGAGATTTGAACCCAGGTTGTCTGGTTCCAGAGTCCATGCTGTCACCAACACCTACACTATGTCATGGCCTCCTTGACACAGTTGCTGGCAAATGCTTGTTTATAAGTTGCACATCCTCCATCCCCCATTAGACTCTGAGCTCCGTGAGGTCAGGGCTATATCCAACTAATTTGCAGCCACATCCTACATGCTTAGGACAATGCCTACCCCTTCACAGGCATGTCACAGATAAGGAATAATTGTAGTTTTAAGGCACCATGACAAAATGTTGTCGAAGTCAACCTAGCAAGGGGTAATATGAAGGCCTGAATCAAAGGCAGTGTTAGTCAATATGGAAGAGTTGAGGATGGAGAAATAAATTGGCAGGGCTTGGTGATTGATTGGACGTGTGGATTTTGTTGGCATATTCTCACAATGTTTCTGATTTCCAACCCCTACACTGGAGAGATGACTTGGCAAAAGACTCTGAAGCAGAGGAAAGCTCGTGCTGCTTTTCACAAAGCTCTTAAATTCCTGAGAAGAAATGTTGCGGACTCAGGATGAGAAGTTAGAAGAGACTTCCCTGGAGATAGTTAAAAATAGAATGAACACATCTGCCCGGGATGGTTGAGGGACAGATCTGCCCTGGGGTAGATGAACAGTTAGATGGCCTTTGGGATTCTTCCCCCCTTTGAAAATTTTCTAGTTTAGAATAAATAAAAAGCCTCCCCAGCCACCTATCCTTAGCTCTCTGGCTGAAAGATAAAATCAGATGTCCAAGGACTGGAAAATATTGAGTCCAAATGCTTGGACTGTAGAGGAGGAAACAGAAGCCCAGAAGGGTTAGATGATTCATCCAAGAGCACACACTGGAGGCAAAAGGAAGCCCTGAATCACTGGCCTCAGCCTGTGCAGCCTCTTCCCAAATCTCTGGTAGTGGCATCTATGTTTTGGTGCCTGCTGTGGGCAGGCCTGTGCTGGGTGGTGACACTAAAGCAAAGAGAATGTGGTGTCTGCACTTGTAGAGGTGATAGAGCCTTATCAATAAGTGCTACTTGTCATCTAAACATGCCATGAAGTACCATTTACTACACAGCACATTTGGAAAATAGAGAAAATGAACTTAAAAGTCGTAATGATTTTTCTTTAGTTCCACTTATTTCTGGGCACTGCTTCAGTGCTTTACAATCCTTATCTCTAATTCTTACAATAACCTAGAAGTTAGTATTATTTTCATCTTATGTTTTAGAAAGCTAAAGCACTGAGAACTCATTCCCTGAGACCAGACTATGTTACATGCAAGTCCTACCCTGCACAAATGATGTTAACATTTTGTTGTGCTTCCCTACAGTCTTCTGTTTCTATTCACTGAGACTATTCATTTGCAAGCTATATTGTTATCATAGATACAATTTTGAGTCTTCTTTTTTGGCTTGTAATGTGTTCTTAGTACTTTTCATGTGATTTCATAGTCTTCATTTGAATGGCTGTATAATATCAAGATTTTAGGAAGTTCTTTTTTTTTTAGGATTCTTTTTAGTTTATTTATTTATTTTTGAAAGTGAGAAAGCATAAGTTGGGAAAGGACAGAGAGAGAGAGAGAGAGAGAGAGAGAATCCTAGGCAGGCTCTGTGCTGTCAGTGAAGAGCCCAACTTGGGGCTTGATCTAACAAACCATGAGATCATGACCTGGGCTGAAATCAAGAGTAGGACACTTAACTGGCTAAGCCACCCAGGTGCCCCTTAAGAGATTCTTAAACAAAGAAGTGTTTACTCATAAAAATCTTCCAGTTTTTGGCACATGTGGCATTTGGAAAGTATATTTTATATTTTAAGGGCCAAATGATCATCCTCTGTCGATGGCATTGGGGAGAGGAGCTTCCAGGCTTGGCACAGAGGATGGTGGCTTTCTTCCTCACCAGGAGCCCCTGCGGGAATGCAGCATGGTGGTAGGCATAGCTCAGAGTAGAGCCTGGGCAAAGATGGCTTGAGGCAGGTAGGAGGTGACTTTTTAAGCCTCTGCTTTTCTGACTGAAGACACATCTTCCTCTTGCCCTTGTAAAAAAGCAAGTTTTCATTTTCTTAGGGTAGTAAAAATCTTTTGTGTGAAGAAAAAGTGTCATCAAGCGCCTTATTCATCAGCATATATACCATCTCTTTAAAATGACAGTGGGAGTAAAAGTTCATCAGTTCAATATGTCTTTCACATTGGGAGACTCCTGACTAATAACCTCTGGTATTTATCATCAGAACAGCCAAAGAACTAAATTCTGGCACATGCTGCTCTCACACACTGAGAAAAACTTGAAAAGACAGAAGATTTTCTCCATTTTTTTCTTCTTTCATTCATTTAGAAGAAAAGCATACCTTTTTTTAATTAAAAAAAATGTGAGCCTGCAGAAACATCTGGCCTCTATTACTATAGCAGCCTCCTAAATGGCCTCCTTGTCTCCAGTCTGCCCTTTTAAAATCAACTCTACCCAACAACCAGAGAGATCCTTCTAGAACACAGCACTGTGCCAGGCACTCTTCAGTGTGGCTGACATCTTCTTCGCTGACTCTTTCAAGACTCTTGGAGTTAATTACCATGTGTAGTCATAACTTCTACCTCCCCTGCTTGTGCTCTGTCCCGGCCACACCAAGTTGTTCGTGGCTCCCCATTTCCTGCTATAATAAATGGTATCTCCAGGCCTGCATACAAATCAGCCCTTTCTCCCTAAGCTCCCCACAAGACTCTGTAGAACCTGGCACCCAGCTGGGGTTCCCAGAGCACCTATCCAGCACTTACCACACTCCTACAGAATAAAGCCCACAGTCTTGGTTTTACTTGGTTAGCATGATACTCTAATTTAAAAAAATAAAATAAAAATCTTATTGGGTGGGGCATATTACTATTCAGTTTGCTTAAGGCCCACCACTCTCTATTATACACCAAACCTTAATTCCACATTTATTCTATGCTACTAGCTTTTAAAATTCTCTTTCACCCAAAAAGACTGCTGTGTCAGGATGGTGTGTTGTTTCCTTTTGTATCTATTGACCTGGCAAAGACTTTACAGTGAAATATCTGTTGGATTAATTTATGCTTTAAAAAAACCTAAAATTAAGTCAGGAAGGGCTCACTAACTCATTTTTGGCCTCTCTGATGGTTCACCAACATCCCCAAATTAATGGACCTCAATGGACCTGGTAGACATTAACAGTATTTCATTGGATGATTGAAAGTCTATGTTTACCATATGAACTCAGGTAAGGCTGAGCAACCCTGTATCTGTAAACTTCTGATGTGATTACACTCTTTCCCACTATTTCCTGTACCAGGAGATCCATATCTGTTCTTATGATTCCCCAGGAGTAATTATCCTTCCCTTTTGTCATAGTTTTGTCCATCAAGGCATACATTTCCTTGATTCCATTTCATATCTACGTGACTGCTATACTCCCATCAAACTGGGTGCTTCAGAAATTTGAATAGAATCGAATTAGATGTAATATTTCATCTGTTTTGTAAAGTCTAATCATGGACAAAGTTAACAATCAGTGTGCTTACCCAAATTTGGACCCCGATAAGGAGTAGTGCACCCAGATCTTTCTAAACTGGTGAAGCTAGAGATTATAGTTATGGAGATACCCATTGGTTAACCTCTGATGTATCATCTTTTTAATAATCCAGCCCTTTGTCTCATTCACTGTATTTTCGATTTCACTAGTTATTCTCTTCTAGATGTTCGATTACATGCTGCTTTAAAGATACTAAAAAAGATCTGGTGTCTCAGAGAGCCCAGGTTACTCATATTTATGGAATTTCACATAATCAGTGACATAGGAACATGGTACCCACTTATGGCAATTTGCCATAAATTAAACCTTCAGAGAATGCCCATATTTTCAGGGAGTACTGTGGATGTTGCAGAGGGACTCTGTAGTATACGGCATTGCTGAGGAAATGTGTTAGGAGCACAAGAATGGAAATGTGTCCAAGTATCAGGTTCAAGAAAAAAGAAAAAGAAAGAAAATAAAACCCTTTCGTCTAAGCTTCCTTCCCTAGGGAAGAAGCAGGGGCAGAATGGGGAGAGCTTATTACAGACTTTAACAGCCAGAAATTTCATTGACAATTTTGTTAGCATGACTGTGTGGCTGCATCTCAGAGGCCTATTGTGAATTCCTTACTTGATATTATTAATAGTTAATGGGTGCACCTGAAAATCAAGCAATATTGTACCATTTTGGTAATAATATATTAAATGGGACTTTTCTACAGCATCAAGCTTATCAAGCTTATCTTTTTCCTAATAATGAATACCTCATCTTTTCCACTTGCCTAATCAAATGCTTCCACCTCATCTTGAGGCAGAACCAGACCCAGCTGCATCTATTCTATACTCATGGATTCAATTATGTCAAATTATCCAACCTACTCACAGGTCCTTAGTTTCTCTTTTGCTCTGAGACATAGGCCTGATGCACCTCTTCAGAAGCTCATGATTATTAACCATTCAGCACAAGTCTGTTGTAAGTAAACAGAGAATCAGAGAGAGCACTAAGCTAAATTTACAGTTATGAGGAAACCTCTAGAAAAGGTTTCTTCCTAAATTTCAGTACTCTTGGGTTGGTCTCAAGTGTTTTTCTTTTCCCTGTCCCTTCTCCCTGAAACACACGTGAGCCTTCTTCTACATGGCATTGCTTCAGAGTTGAGGATTTCTACTGCAGTGGCAAAGAGTAAAGACAGCCATATTTTGGCTACAAAATAGTAAACATTATTTTTTCATAGATATCATACTGTTTGTATTGACCAGAAGCATTAGGCTTCCCATACTTTGCCATGCTTTATTTAATTCAATCATACCAGTAGCTGAAAAAGGACAATACAAGAAACATGGGGAAACTTAATATTGTCTCTTTCCATTATATTTGGCTAAAAATTTACTTTTTCTTATGCCTCTGGTCTTATGCCTCCGTTCATCATTTTGGTGTCAAAGATTTTTATGGTCAGAATTCTTACCTTTATACTTGATGATTTGATCTGTCCCTATCTTCTTCATTTCCAGCTTCTTTTAATCTACTTTTTCTTCTGAGCTTTACAAAGACCACCTTCTTGCCACTAAAATAAAGAGAGGAGCCCAGACTCACTACTGAATATCCAAGATGACTCAGGCCATCCTTTGTTCTCCTACATGTTCAGGTGTCTTTTGATGCCTGAAGCCATGTCTTAAACCCCTTCAATCACTGTTACTCAGTTCAGTGTATAGAATAGACATGATACATGGTTTCTAAATGAATGAATGAATGAATGAGTGGTACCTGATTTTACAATTTATGGTTGTTTAACCTCTTTCATCCAAATTATATTCTAACTAGGTCTGTATCGTTGTGAACTTCTGTTATATATTCGTAATACTAAGTTTAGTGCATTCCATGTGGCTATTGCTTTTGGAACCTATCAAGGAGAAGCCAATATTTGACACACAGTATTTCAAATTCATGTTCTAATTAATCAACCCAAGGAACTGATTTTCACCCTGAAGAGTAACCATTGATTTAACAGATTGGTTGTTATGATTGTGCTCCTTTGGACATCCAATGGTTGGAATGCCTTATAACATTACAGAATTGGAAAATCTTTGGAAAACCATCCGTGGTTCTTGAAATATCTAAATGGAAACCTTCCCCTTCAGAGAGTATTATCGATCCAGTTCAACAGATAGTCATTATTTCTACAAATATATTGAGCATCTTGGAGATAAATGTGAAACTGGCATTTCTTTAAACTTGCTTATAATTTGGTAGCCAAGTATAGAAACAAAGCAGAATACAGTATGATAAATTATGTAGTAGAAACACATACAAGGAACAGGGAAAAGGGGCTAATTAACTCCACATAAGGCATGAGAGAAGACTTCCTGAAAGACATGGCTCTGGGTTGGGATTCAGCCATCCCAGCAGTTTTTGCTTTTTGGATAACTATAATGAGTGAAAAATGCCCCTGATGTGCTTGATGTATTCATTTTTAAAGCAGCGTCACAATGTAAGAAATAAGCCTTTAAAAATCAAAGATTTGAAGAGCATTTGACCCCTCAGTATGCCACCTTGACCCAGCTTTCTCTGTTTTGCATGATATCTGGGAACACAGCTGAATCCAACTCCTACTATATTAATGGATTTATATATGCACACATACGGCTAATATATTTTATGCTGCCAATTTTTTTATGGTTTCATAAATAGTGCTATCAGTAACATTTTGAAAAAGTGAAGAAAAGAGCTCATATGTGCTGGTAGAAATGCAGTGTATTTTATAGAACACAGCTACTCTTGATATAGCCTACGGGATGTGACTTTTCATAAAAACCTAATGAATTTCTAGATTTGTCAGCTGTTTCCAAACAGATGCACTGTGCTAATCTAATGGAAACATTTTGAGCCCAGATCCCAAATATCAATAGCTTTTAGTGTTGCAAATGAGTTTGTCTATTTGGTAAATTGGGCAGTGTGGTTCTTGATAAAAAGTAGCGAGTGATTTTGTATGGATGTTTTATATTTAACTGCCTTGCTGGGGTTTGATGCTCATATTTTTCCTTATAGAGTTTCAAGTTGAATGTAGACAGTCATTGTGCTCTCAAGGAAGCTGTGGAGGAAGAAGGACACCAACTTCTTGAGCTTATTGCATCTCACAAAGCAGGTAAATCCTCCTGAAATATTGCAAGCCTTTATGTCTCCAGACTATTAAGAATGAAGAAGCATTGCTGTAAATTACTGCATATATTCACTTCCTTATGTATTATTAATATTTACATTATCAGATTGACCTTCAAGATTTATAAATGTTTCATATACTGCATACAATGCTGTGATACTTATAAGATGAAATACTGCCTCCAAATGGTCTGTTCATTTTATTTTGGGCTTGCTGTTCGCCTGAGTTTCATTTGAAATCACATTCCTGAAAACTTCACATTGACATGCTTTGTGATGTAGGTGCTCTGGAAATAACATTAAGATAATGAATGAGCATGGTGCAAATAGTTAGGATGCATATGCATTAGGTTACTTATAGATATCATTACAGATATAACACAGACAGTCTAGATATATCTGATTATTTCCCTGCCAATTCACACACATGAACCTTTTGCATGTTTTTTGCTAGTCATTGCATTAGCAGAGTTTTCGCCTTAAACCAACTCCTACCCAGGATTAATGTATTTATGAGGAACAGATTATAAATAAAAAATAGTTTTGTCATTTGGTTATACTTATCCTGGTAGTAAAAGACCATAAGACAGGATGAATTATAATTTGGCTCTTGCTTTGAGCTTACCACAGCTAAATAAGGAAAGAGCAGCATTAATCCAACATGCTAATGCTAAAGACTGCTGCCTTAATTCTGACCCGTGTACTATACTCCTCGATGAATGAATGTTACCTATTGCTGTACATCTTTCTGAACACTGTAAAGCATCCACACATGTACACACAGGGCCTTTTATTTGGAATGTGAGGCTTTAGTGTTGGTAATTTTCATACCTGGTGAGTTTAGTTCCATATGTATCTTTTTAGTCCCTAGACTGAATTTAACTTGATTCGCAAACATGCATCTATGTGGTTAGACCATCTTCACATCCCTAGGCCTTATGTGAAGGCAAAAAATCCCTTTCCCTTTCCTTAGTGACAAACACTTATATGGCAGGTGATGAGTAGTAGTCATTTAAAATCATGTTTACTCTTTGAAATATTCATCTAATTTTTCTAAATAAAAGCTAACAATGGGTAGAAATGCAGTCAAGACTGTAACTTGTGGTTTCCCCTCCTTTTGGAGAAGGACTGAAGGACATGCTGCGGATGATTGCGAGTCAGTGGAAGGAGCTGCAGAGGCAAATCAAACGACAACACAGCTGGATTCTCAGGGCTCTGGATACCATCAAAGCTGAGATTCTGGCTACTGATGTGTCTGTGGAGGATGAGGAAGGCACTGGAAGCCCCAAGGTAAGTGGCTTGAAGTTTGCCTTATTTCCTCTCATTTCTGCCTTCTTTTGAACTAGGCACCACTGAAGTTTTCTTTCCACCCCTAAGGCTTTTTGTTTCTACTGGGTAAACTTTATATATCCATATCTATTTCTATATCTATCTATATGGGGAGGGGTAAAGAAAGATAGAGAGAAATGAGAGAGATGAATACAATGAAATGGCTTAGTTTAAACCAATAAAAAAAAAAACCCCACAACTTTCAAGTTTTCCAGAAAGAGGTCTTTCTGTCAAAAGTGGCAGAGTAGGAGGGGGACAATACTTTAGGGGTAGGAGAAAGGGGGATATAAAACATTTAGTAAACAAAACATAAAGCATCTTTAACATGAATAATCAGAATGGTTTTAAATTGTTTTGTTGCAACTATAAATCACTATAATCAGTGCAATCACTCAGCTCTGACATCCATTAGCCGCTTGGTTACAGCAAATTAACAAAGAAGAGAGAAAGTGATTCATTATCTCATTCCTGTTAATGACTATCAGATGCATTGCCTAATTAGGGGATGGTCATTGTAGTGGGAAGAAGGTCATATGCTTCGCTACAAATCTTTTTGCTCTGAGTGTAAGTTCTCCATAATGGTGCATGCACCGAATACAACAAGTACTTTAAAAATGAGTATTGACATGTTTTGGTTATCTATTTTAGATTTACAAAATAACCCATAAAGCATATGCAAGTCAACTTTAAACGAAGCACCTTTTCATACAATGCACTGCTCTGTTAAAGGTATCTTTGGACTCATAATGTAGAAAATAATTTTATTAGCTTGATATTTTCATGTAATCTCTCTCTTTCTTTTGTGTTTATTCTTTTGTGAAAGTAAGTGCAGAAAACCAGTTTTATAATAGACTCAGCATCGAAACATATTGCACTGTGGGGGTAGGGAGGAAACAGATTTAAGAGTTCATGGTTTCTATTCCTGGCATGGATAAAGTAATTAAATCATCATCGAGTTACATTTATTCAGTGTCCATGTGGATTGGCCTTGTGCTAAATGTATACAGAGCAAGTTAAACAAACCCTCTGCCTTCTTAGACTCACATTCTGAAGCGCAGCCAGAGGAAAAACCCACCCTGTCCTGTCCTGGTAAGACCATGCAGCCAGTGAAAGGCTCAGAAGATTTATGGCTTTGGAACCTCAAGCAACAACCTTTAACTTATTTGTTGGAAAGAGAGAATGGAATGATGAGCTCAGTTCCACTTAGAGGAGGCTCCTTGGAGGAGGGTCACATTTCAGGAAATACTTGAAGGAAGAAAGAGCAGTGGCTTGGCACAGGAGCGCACATTTTAGGAAGTGACGTGGCGAAAGGATCAAAGCTGGAACTAATAACATGGAAGGGACAATGCCTTCAGCAGATTTCTTGGGGCAGAAGGAGGGCTCTTTCAAGGAACAGACTTCAGGGACAAGTTGATGGGGCTAATGCTTTGGCTCGGGTGGGGGACGGTGATGATGAGAAAAGACCCAACTAAAAAGTCTGTTGTGTTTATTTATTTAACAAAGTACATTGATTGCTTACTTTTATTTTTTTTTATTTTATTTTTTTTTCAAATACCTAATTATTTTTTATTATTTATTTATTTATTTATTTTTTGGATCTTTTATTTTATTTTATTTATTTTTTTTTTTTACAAATAGTTTATTGTCAAATTAGTTTCCACATAACACCCAGTGCTCACCCGCACAAGTGCCCTCCTCCATGCCCACCCCTCCTCCCCCCCAATCCACCAGTCCTCAGTTTTTGTCAGCATTCAAGAGTCTCTCATGGTTTACCTCTCCCCCTTTCCCCCACCATTTCTGCCCTTCTTCTCCCCCTTGGTCCTCTGTTAAGCTCCTCCTAATCCTCCTATACGTGCACACATATGATATTTGTCTTTCTCTGCCTGACTTATTTCGCTCAACATAACACCCTCAAGGTCCATCCATGTTGCTACACATGGCCAGATTTCATTGTTTCTCATTGCCATGTAGTATTCCATGGTATAGATAAACCACATCTTCTTGATCCATTCATCTGTTGATGGACACGTAGGCTCTTTCCATGTTTTAGCTATTGTGGAGTGCTGCTATGAACATTGGGGTACATGTGCTCCTATGCCTCAGCATTTCTGTATCCCTTGGGTAAATTCCTAGCAGTGCTATGGCTGGGTCATAGGGGAGTTCTATTGTTAGTTTCCTGAGGAACCTCCACACTGTTTTCCAGAGCGGCTGTACCAGTTTGCATTCCCACCAACAGTGGAGGAGGGTGCCCGTTTCTCCACATCCTCGCCAGCATCTAGAGTTCTCTGACTGGCTCATTTTAGCCACTCTGACTGGTGTGAGGTGGTATCTCAGTGTGGTTTTGATTGTATTTCCCTGATGAGGAGAGATGCTGAGCATCGTTTCATGTGTCGGTTGGCCATCTGGATGTCCTCTTTGGAGAAGTGTCTGTTCATATCTTCTGCCCATTTCTTCACTGGGTTGTCTGTTTTTTGGGCGTGTAGTTTGGTGAGTTCCTTGTAGATTCTGGATATCAGCCCTTTATCTGATATGTCATTTGCAACTATCTTTTCCCATTCCGTTGGTTGCCTATTAATTTTCTGGGTTGTTTCCTTGGCTGTGCAGAAGCTTTTAATCTTGAGGAGGTCCCAACAGTTTATTTTGCTCTTAATTCCCTTGCTTTTGGGGATGTGTCAAGTAAGAAGTTGCTGCGGTGGAGGTCAAGGAGATTGCTTACTTTTAAACAGCTCTCCTGTACTGGGTGCGTTCTACAGATCAGACACTGTTCTACAGTGCTTCTGCAGTGGTAACCATAGGATCCCCAGTGGAGAGAATGGAGGCACACAGGTGCTAAGTAGCAGAACTCATTTTTGAATCTGACCCCTTTGGCCCCAGAGCCCTTGTCGATCTCCACCTAGAGTCCCGCCCCTCACGTGGACTGCTCAGGGCCAGGTTTCATGATAAATCATTAATCTCAGTGCCAGTCTCATGGAGCTCATGGTAAGGTAGGGAGACAGATCTAAACTTAACAGTCATGTGTTTGTAGATGGTGGTGTGCAGTGAAAGAAAAGAGAAGGGAGCATCTGAAGGTTGGGCTGGGAGGAGTGATTTAGATCAGGGCATCAGGGAGGGCTTCTCTGAGGAAGCAACATTGTATGAATAGGCCAATGCAGTTGGAGAGAGGGAGGAGGTTTGAGGGAAGTTACATGGCCTGTGGTCATATGGGAGGGTTTTGGAGAGAGCAGGAAAATGGCCTCATTGATTTGTAGCATAAAAAGCTGTTTCTGGGTGTGGCGTGAGGCATGATAGGTGAAGTGGGGTCAGCAGGAGTCAGGGAGGGAGGGGAGTTGACAAAGAGGAACTGTGGAGACTTAATTAATTAAATAAATAAATTTAAATGAATTGGGCACCTGGTTGGCTCAGTCAGTTAAGCATCTGACTTGGTTCATGAGTTCAAGCCCCATACTGGGCTCTGTACTGACAGCTCAGAGCCTGAAGCCTGCTTTGGATTCTATGTCTCCCTTGCTCTCTGTCCTCCCTCCAACTCACACTCTGCCTCTCTGTCTCTCTCTCTCTCTCTCTTTCTCAAAAATCATTAAAACATTAAAAAATGAATATATAATTTAAATGAATAAATAAGTAAATTAATTGATTAATAAAAGACTGAAGCCAGAAATGAGTAGCTCTGTTCACCAGGGCCGATTTGAATTCCATACATTTGGATCAGCTCATTTTGTAGGAAGGTATATTGTAGGAAGGAATCAGCTCGTTTTGTAGGAAGGTGGAATAAAGAAGATAACCCAATGAGGAGAAAGTATTATCAAAGGAGAGGCAATGTCTGCATTTCTCAAAAAGAGGAGTCCCTGCTCAGGCCCAGCCTTCGAAACATCAGAACCTTCTGGCTGGGGTCCCAGAATCTGCATTCCATAAGGTCCCAGAGAACCCTGTCACATAGGCTCCAGGAAGGCCTTTTTCCTGCAGGGCTCCCCGGTTTGTACATAGCCAGGATCCTCACACAACCTGAAAGAAAGAATGTCTGTCACATTGTTGCTAATATCTAAAACAAAGACTGTTTAGTTAAGTTATGCTAGATCTCATCTTGATACAAGTTATGTAGCCATTTAGAACAATCTTTTAGAAGAGAATTTTTTAACATTGGGAAAAGCCCTATAATGTGCAATATGATATATGCATAAATAAAATATGATATATGTTTAAATATTTTTGAATTTTCCCAATCTTTACAGTGAGTAAAAGTTATTTTAATCAGAAAAATAAAGAACATATGGAAAATACAAGAATTAGAAAGAGATTTAAAAGGCAAAATAGATGACAATCTATTGGGGACTTGAGACATGAATTCCAAGGTCAGGAGGGAACATAAATACATCTGATTCTTAATGATTTGGGAGCCTCAGTTTTAAAGAAACAACAAAATCTCTCTGTTTGGATCATCCTCAAAGTGAAAGTATCTTCCTTGACTCACATCAGTTTACAAAGAATAACATAAGTGTTTTTCATGAATAATATCTCTATTCCTAGCACTCTGTGTCCCACTGTGTGCACCCTGTCATACATCTAAGAGCAACTCCCAGAAAGGCACGTGTTGGGATTGGCACACATAGGAACTGAAGGAGATGCTGGGAGTCTGACTCTGATGTGGCAGGGCCACCAAAACCCCAGGCCTCCCTTCCCCCAGTGCTCCTCTTTCTTCCCCAGTCCAGGCTGAATTTTCTTTGGACAGATGAAGTCCTCCACAGCCAAGGGTGAAGGTGAAATCAGTTGAAGATAAAGAAAATGTATTTCTAACTTAAGCTTAGGAAACTATGGAGAAATCAGGATGATTATTCTATTTATTTGTTTAATAGTCATGAACTGCCTTTGTTGGGCAAACACAATGAATAATAAGGAAGACTCAGACCCTAAAGTCGGTGGCCTGAGTTCAACTCTCGGCACTTACTAGCTATGTGTCCTTGAAAAAATTACTTAACTTCTCTGTGTCTCAGGTTCCTTCTTTGTAAAATGGAGGTAATGATATTATGTGCCACAAAAGGGTTTGAGACAGATTAAAGAGTTGACATATCTAAAGTTCTTTTTAAAAAATGTTTATTTATTTTGAGAGAGAAAGCATGAGCAGGGGAGGGGCAAAGAGAGAGGTAGGGAGAGAATCCCAAGCAGGCTCTCTGCTGCTAACACAGAGCCCAATGTGGGGCTCAATTTCATGAACTGAGAGGTCATGACCTGAGCCCAAATCAAAAGTTGGAGGCTTAACCAACTGAACCACCCGGGCACCCCTAAGGTGCTTTGAACAGTGCCTGGCACATGACAAATCCTAAATCGGGGTAAATGTATAAGCTTTCATTTCTGGTGTCGGAGACAGTAACAAATAGAATAGAATCTGATAAATACTCTGCTAAAGATAGGTACACAGCCCTATGAGTACACAGAGAAGGAAATAACCCTATTTGAGGGTATCAAAGGAAAGATTTGCAGGGGAGTTGATGTTTTAAATGAAGGGTGAAAAGGATTTTTGCCAGCATGAAAATAATGAGAGGGAAAGATTTATAGGGGGGTTGATGTTTTAAATGAAGGGTAGAAAGGATTTTTGTTAGCGTGAAACATGTGCAGAGACCTAGAGGTGTAAAAATGTGTGGCATGTCTGGAACATGGCATCTCACTGTGGATGGGAATTAGGCAGGCTTGCTACAGTCTCCACCAAGGCTCACATTATGACAAAAAATAACCCTTAAAAAACCCTTATGACCCGTGATTTGAGCAATAATTCTTCATGTCTGAAATTGACACTATCCAAACCAGAGTGAGAACCCTATACAGGATATATCTCATATATATTCTTTAAAAAGAAAATTTTCTTGCCATATTGCCCTAAATAGAGCAAACTTAAATAGGTTACCATGAAGTTGTCCAAGACTAACAGCACGGATTCAACTCGTTATCTATCATGTCAGTTCTCCTTCCATGACGTGACCTTGCATAGGTCATATACAAATTGTGCCATGAAATGCATCTCCAAGCATAGCAGTTATGATCATCTATTTCATCTTAGACCTAAAAGAGAAACTAAAATTAAAACATAATAAAAACTAACTCCAGAATTCATCTAAAGTTTACTTCAGAAGCTACTGGGAACTTGAGAAGCATAATAGAAAATCTAAAGAATATATCTAGGGGGTATTTTTCTTTTTTACCTTGTTTGAGAGACTGCAGAAAAGGACTTGGTCTTAGAAATCTTGTAAAGAAGGAGGATAGGAGGAAATTCAAAGACTCTGGGAAACTTCTCCCCCAGGACTCGGCAGCATACCTTATTTGTTGTATTTCATTTTTTAAAAAAGTGTTTTCCCAGAACTGTGAGATCTTTTATACATGGAAATAGAGAACAGAATTCACCAGTTCTAGAAATAGAGCTTCAGCACTCACTTCCAAGAATTGAAAATATGCTTGTAATTATGTGTTTTATTTTAAGATTGATTGGTTAAAGTTTATCAGCTAAAACTAGGCTTTCAGTATGTTAAATTTTTGAATGGTATATAGCAGGAGGGATTTCAAAATGTGGGACACCCAACACCTAACAAAGGTCACATTCCTTTTTTTTTTTTTCTTGACCTGTCAAGGCCCAAACCAAAAATCCTGAAAGCAAGAAAGCATTCTTAAAGTTTGCACATTGCCTCCTTTAGGATGTCCTTATTCTCTGTTTCTTTACTTTTCACCTATTCTGCCACTATTACAGATGTCTAAGAATCAAGGCCAGGATGTCCCTAACATAAGATATTAAACCTTGTATCACAGAAATCACAGAGTGGTTACTTTGTCCTCTTTAAAGAAACCGATCAGTTTCCAAAACAAAGAACATTTGGAGATTTTACTGTAAATTCAGAAAATGTTGTAGCTACTAGAAGGGTGACCTAGCCTGGGTTTCAACCCACCTCTTCATTTCCTTAGTGAAAGGAGACAGAGGGTTAGCTCCTTTGAACTCCAGGGCTGTGCTTATTTATCTGCTTTCTTGGAGGTTCTTAGATTGACATCTTAGACTGCATCCCTTTGGAAATGGATATCAGACTATGAAGGTCATCAGTGTTATCTGTTCAACAATAGCACTTAGAGCAAGCTTAAGCATATTTCTTAAGTATGTTTCCTCAGTGTACAAATGACAATTTTAGATAGTGGCTAAAAAGGGAGGTATGCCTGGCCTTCGACTTGGTCATGTCACTGAGAACCTGGACTTTATTCCGATGTCTAGGATGAGCAGGTCCAGTATCAAGACACATTTTTGTTGTTTTGTGTGTTTGTTTGGTTTCATTTTTGTTTTTTTTTTTTCTTTGTTTAACAGACACCTGAGTATTAACGTAGTATTGATGTTAATACATTATGGATAACTTTCTTTAACTGAAGGGCGGGAGAAAGAAACTGATTTGGAGAGTACCTTTGTATGATATTTTCTCTGTATTCTATAGTGCCTCTTGGGTAATATCACAGCTGGATATTATTATCCTCAAATGGAATTTGATCCTGATGCTTCCAAAGCATTGTCTTTATATTCTTTCCTTTTCTGGCTCAAAAGCTTATGTAGCTAACATGTTCTTTAATAGAGAATCTTCAGAAACAGCATGAAGGTAATGAATGGTAATTGCATTCATGTTGTTAGTCCCACATACCCTGACACATACAGGTAGAAAGCATTCCTCCTCATGCAATAAGGGATATAGCTCTATTTGTCAAAAGGAACTAGAAAAGATACAGTAAGATTAAGTCGTGCCTGAAGTGGTAAAGAGAAAGACAACAGGCAAAGGCCTGGCCATTATTGATTGAGGGCTGATGGAGAGCTCTGCCCAGTGCTCGGCCAGACATGAGAGAAGACATGCTCAGTGGTCTTATCATCTCTGTGTAAGCACACAGTGTAACATCATGTCTAATGTAAATTGGGCTATCTCAGATCTAGAATAATAGATCACCCAAGATTCAGATCATCTTAATTAGGATGTTGGCAGATTGAAATGGAATGTGGTTCTTGATGCAAGCAAATGAGTAGTAAATGCATTACCAATTCCACCTCTTTCATGCAGAATTCTTCCTTAAAGCCAGTATCTGCAGTTCCTTTTCTGCTGAACTATATAAACAGAGTCCTGATATGCAGTACCTAGGGAGAGCCTTTTCTTCTACTGTGGATTCTTCAGTAGTCCTTTTTTTGTTATCAGAAGGGCAACTTTTCTTCAAAAGTGTTTTTGAAAGACAGAAACAAAAGTGAGTTATTTCTTTGAAGATCAGTTGTCGTTACTAAATTTATGGTAGAATCGAATAAAAGATAGTTCCTCTAATCTCCTTGAGGCACTTAAATTTGCATATTATCAGATGTATAGGTGGATCCAAGTTGAGAAATTTTTTTAAATGGTCTGCCACTCTAATGAGGTGACTGAAAAAATGATTGAGATGATAAAAATATATACTAGGTCAAAGGATAACTAATGGTTATTCCTATCATGGTCTATATGATAAGTAAGACCATAGCTTATCTTAATTTTTCATACTCTACTTCATTGCTGGTGGCCTTAAGGGTAGAAATGTTTGGGTCAGCAAAAATTTGAGAGTGAAATTCTTTGGTGTTCGTAATCAACACAGAGAAATGTCATTGACGTGAGTAGATAGTCTATTTTTTTTTTTTATATAGTCAAAGAGTACCTAATCTCAGATCAGAATCTATAATACCTAGAGTTGCAAAGATGCATGGTATTATATACAAAGTTATATTCTATGGAAAGCAGCCCTCTTTTATTGGCAGAACTCACATTTTGTAAATCAGCCTGATCTATTTTAAAGATAATATATAATAAATATATTAGGTGAACTTTTTTGGTATGTGATGAATTTCAACATTTTAAAAAATCTAAAAGCATATAAGCACAAAACGGAAGGCAAAATACAGAATTGCCTCTAAAAACACTTTGAAATTAATAAGTAAATTCTTTGAAGGTGTGAGATAATTACTTCAGTGTGTGATTTCCCCTTTTTCCTGGGAATGTGTTGTTTCTGGCTGGGGAGCCGTCTGAGTTGAGAAGAGCCCTGCTAACGGGATTACTCTGCTCTGGCTCTTGTGTTTATTGAGTCACCTAGGACTTCTTATAAAACAGCAGCTTTCAAATGTACACACACCTGCACTCAACACCCTGAATACTCCAAATGTTTGTTTAACTGTTCTCATACCCAGAGTATCTCTCCCATCCAGTGAGGTCAGGAAGCATCGAGGGGTCCACATACTGCTTTTTCCTTCTCCTTGGAAATCACTTGGAATTTAGCCATTTGTGTGGTGCTGATGTAAACAGAGATGCAGATCTTTTCTTAGTGTAACATAGTGCTCTTAGCCACTAGGACTCAGAGAACATTCCCAGTCTTACCTCCCACTGCACCTAAATGAGAGTTAATATTTCTCAGGAAATGTTAACTAGATTGGAGGTCCTGCTGAGCTAGAGCCCAGGGAACCATCTCAATGCAGCTTCCAAGTCATTTTGTACTGGGCTAGCACAGTGGCTTCTCATCTTTGCACTTAGTTGGCCTACAGAGGACAACTCTTGTTAGCATTGCCGCTTGCAGTGCTGAGCAAGGTCACAGATCTTGCTGAGTGACTAGCAGGGAAAAAATGAAGCCTAAAGCTGGAGACTAAGACAAAGAAAAAAAAGAGAGGGGAGAAGAAGGAATAAAAAGAGAAAGACATGGAAGTATGTGTTCAGTGAAATATAGTAGAAGCTAACTGCCCAAGTCTGTTTCATGGACATTTATGCTCTTATCTTTCTGTGTTTGTCTCTGTGTCTCTCATTCCATCCTTTCTCTAGCTCTGGAAATCAAAGCCAGAAAAGCTTTCTTTACTTTTGACATCTTAGATATTATTGTATAACCACTGTATATGTGTGTGTGTGTGTGTGTGTGTGTGTGTGTGTGTATAATAATGCACACTCTTTTAATGGGGTTAGCATGTAGTGTGGGCTTACTATGGTCTAGGTTTGTGTGAAGGCTTTTACATGGATTGTCTCTTTCACTCTTCCCAACAGAACTAGCAGTCATGGGTCGCCTGGGTGGCTCATTCGACTAGGCTAAGCATCCAGCTCTTGATATGGGGCTCAGGTCACGTAATTTCATGGTTTATGAGTTTAGGCCCCATGTTGTGTTGGGATCTGTGCTGACAGCATGGGGCCTTCTTGGGATTCGCTCTCTCCCCTTCTCTCTCTGCCCCTCCCTGACTCACATGCACATTCGCTTTCTTTCTCTCTCAAAATAAATAAACATAAAACAAGAACGAGGAGTCATAATTCCTCTAATCATTTTCACGTTACTGATGGAAAAACTTAGGCTCCAAACATATATAAGATTCTTTTTAGAAATCTTACATGACAGGGTAAAGGCCAAACTCCTTACCCTGCCATTTGACTCCACCTGTTTTATGACTCTTTCATGTCATAAATCTAGTTAATTCACCATCTTCCAAATTCATTTTCCCCTTTATTTTCTTTTTTTCTTTTTGCCCAGGGCTTTTCCTATTCTATCTATACTACTCTCATCCAGTCTTAAAATAAATTATTATTGAATATGTTACTACATGGCAATGTCATAGCTCTGGAGAGGACACCATACCTCTCCTTGCTCACTGCTCATTAGTGGAGACAGATTTGCACATGTGTAATTCTAAATTAAGGCAGGCTGCATGATAAATTCTATAATAAGGCACAAAAGAGATAGGGAAATTAGGGAAGGGGACATTATGTCAGTCTGATAGGGTCTAGGAAAGCTCCTTCCACCTCTAAGAGAAAATGGAGTTTTGGAATTCTCTAATATTCTGAAAAATTGTTGGTAGGAAGATATTAGGAGAACACTCCAGGCAGAAGAAATAACATGGTCAAAAGTACGGTAAAGGGAAAATATGAGGAACTTCTAGAGAATGGTGAACAATGAATAGTTTGGCTCTTTCAAGCATAGGGTGTCCATGTGTTTATGGGAAGGGATGATGAGGACCTAGTGGAAAATAAAGCCTGGTAAGTTTTGAGCTCTGTAATGGAGAACTTTGAATATCAGCTGAAGAGTTTGTATTTTACTAGTGTTCCATGAATGTTTTTAATGATTGGATTTAGCCATAGGAAACAGATGGCAAAAGTAGGATGAGAGAGGAAAAACCAAATTAGGAATCTAGTACAATAACTAAAGGAAGCTGAAGTAAAGCAGTAGCTGTGATAATAGAAAAAAATGGAAGTGATATTATAGAAGAATAAATATTAGGATTTGGTATCTGGGGGGCTGAGGGAAAAGTTAATTATGACTCAAAGGAATTGAGCCTGAACAGTTAGGAGAATCGTGGTAGCATTTACTGAGGTTGGGCACATTTTGATAAGGAGCAGTTTTTTGTTTTGTTTTTTAAATTTTTTTATGTCCTTATTTTGAGAGACAGAGACAGAGAGTGAACAGGGGAGGGGCAGAGAGAGAGGGAGACACAGAATCCAAAGCAGACTCCAGGCTCTGAGCTGTCAGCCCAGAGCCTGATGCGGGGCTCGAACCCATGGACTATGAGACTGTGACCTGAGCCGAAGTCAGATGCTTAACTGACTGAGCCACCCAGGTGCCCCAATAAGGAACAGTTTTGAAAGCTAAGTAAAATGACCTTGATATCCAACTAAGAAGAATATCTGGGTATGTAACTTCAGGATAGATATTTTTATAACCTCTGCTGGTGATTCCAAAGTGAAGAAAAGTTTGAGAACAATGATTTAGAAATAAGAGAAACCTGAAAATCATCAGTGTGGTTATGTGCAATATTCAGGAAGGGTCTATGCCAAGGATATAACATTGGCAGTCAAAACAGAAATAATAGCTATAGCCTTGGAAGTTGATAGTGACAAGAAAGGACTTTTGTATGAGAATAAGAGAGAAATATGATAGAACCTTGAGGAATGTCTAGAGTAACTGAGAGCAAGGATGCCATATTAAAACTGGGGATTAAGTGAAAATCTACATGCTCAACAGTTAAACTCCCAGAATGCTGGCAGCCAGGGGACAATAAGGATGTAGGTCAAAGGAACTTTTCATGGAATATGAGTGACCCTAGCATGTTTATAGGCCAAAGAATAGATGTGGTTAAAAAGGGACAGTTGAAGAAGAGAGTTTTAAGAAGGACAAGAAAGACAGTGATTCACAGGGTGCTGGCTGGCTCAGTTGGTTGAGCATCCGACTTTGGCTCAGGTCATGATCTTGCAGTCTGTGCGTTTGAGCCCCGCATCGGGCTCTGTGTTGACAGCTCAGAGCCTGGAGCCTGTTTCAGATTCCGTGTCTCCCTCTCTCTCTGCCCCTCCCCACCTTGTGCTTTGTCTCTCTCTGTCTCAAAAATAAATAAACATTTAAAAAAAAACCAACGGTGATTCAGATCAGGGAGAGAAAGTGAATCAGGTGGATCTCTGAGGAAGGGAGGATATATCTTCTGAGATAGGAGAGGAAGAAGGAATGTTGGGTGGTAAGTAAGAGTAAAGAGGGAAAGAAGCGAAAGGATTTAGAATGAAGGCAAATTCAACATGATTAGTCAGCAAGACAATTTTTGACTAGAGTGAGGGTTTAGGGTGAAGAGGGACTGGAGAACAAGATTGCGATTCAAATTCCACATCTCGATAGAGATTTCCTGTAATTTTCCAGTCCTAAGTGATTGTGATCCCCTCTAAACTGTATTACCTTTACTATTTGTACTCCATGTTTAGTGATTAATCACACCCAGCTTGTGACACCATTTCCATTGTTGTCTTGAACTTCCATTTATATGTTTTAAAGTTAACTTTTAAAGTGATTACCTTCCATAACTACAAACTCCACAGGGCAGCGTTTATATCCTAAACTTCTTTGTTACATCCTAAACTTCTTTAAACATTATTTGAGCTAAAAATATATCTTATTTATTCTTAATTGGTTGATATGTAATATTCTTATTAAAGCTAAGGACAAATTTACACTTTATTTTCTCATCTCTCATGACACTTTATCTTAGCTGTATAAATAATGGCACAATTCTGTCTTATCACCTCTCTTTTTGTCCCCTACAATTCTCTCTCATTTCCTTTGCCTCTTGCTTTTTATTATGAATAAGACAATCTTTAAAAGAGCTGTTTCACCTCTTTCTCCCAAAATAACTAGTAATCTATGCCATAAAAAAGAAAAACTATGATACTATTATTATTTTTGTGCTTTCTTGATTCAGATCTACTTGGTTAATTGTTTTAATAGGTCGTTTGATTTTTTTTAAAGTCTATTTAAACAGACTTACTGAAAGAATATTCTCTGAGTTGCTTCTTTGAAAAGGACGAAAAGCATCTAATATATCTTACCAGTTGACCAGCACACTGGTTGATGAAATTTGTAGTCTTTGCTGTAAAGCTCTCTAACAAGATTAGGTGAAATTGAACCTCAGAAGGTAAAGGTCTCTAAATTGACATAAACTGAAAGGGCAGAACTGGATCATACTACTATTTGAATCGCTAACAAAGTCTGATCTCTGACATATTATATTTGGTGTACTCTAATCTGTGTACATACACATGCTTCTAGTAAATGATGAATGAGGTTTAGGTAACATAATATAGTTTATACTCTTCTAGACCTTTGTAGGAAATACAGGGTTGAGACGCTCTGCTCTGTAAAATGACCTGGATCACTTCTCTGGAATGGAGTCTCCATAAAACATACCCACTCATGCATTTTTTCCAAACTAGCTTGGTCAAATTTATTTTCCTACTGTCATTCATTTGATGCCTCTTCTGGCTTTCATTAGATGGATCGGTGGGGGTGGGGGGAATACTGAATTTCATTAGATAGTTCGATCTGGCTAAAACCAGTAAAACAAATAATTTCTGATGAAAATTGTTGGTCCAGTTGTGAGACTAGAAAGAAATTAATATATATGAACGTTAGTACTTATTTGAACCTTCATCCATAATTTGAGAGCTATGTTTTTTGAATTATGAGGAATTTTGAAAAACTCTGTTTTGCCTCACCTCTTTTCTCTTTTTCAGAACCTCATGCCCAAAGCTTGTTATTTCTTCCTAGCTGAAAGCAAACTAATAACCACATGGTATAAACTCATGATTCTAATGCTAAGGAGGCTCAATAGTATCAGTGATACTATTTTAGGATGTCAACTGCTTAACATATTGGACTTTTTCCCATTATTTAAGATTTTGGAAATTCCAGAACCTGGCCTATTGTACAATTAGCAAGTGCTTTATATTCACTCCCCACCCACCCAAACTTTTGACCATTATTTCTCCTCTTCACAAACTCTTTTACTATTACATATTTATAAAATGGCAGCTTTCTGAGCCCACTACCCGTTATCATTAATGAAGTTCTTATGATTTTTTCTCTCAAATAAATTAGACTAATATGATTCAACAGGAAACAAAATGCATTTTTCAAAATTATTATTAAATAATGTTGCTATCAATTTTTGTTGCATTTTAGGGTGAAATGAAATCATTTCCTAATAGGTGAGAACTTCATAACTAACTTCCATAACTGTTTCTGTTAATCAGTAATTGAAAATCCTCCAACCCCCTTTTTTTGGTTGAAGGTTAAGAATTATTAATGGTATCACATAGGACAAAGAGAACAGTGATGTGAATGATATCATTGGATAAAGGCAAATTTGACACTCTGAGTAGGTTTCTTCCTTTGTTATTACTTTTTATTTTCTTCATTGTATAGTAGTTTCCAGTTGTGTTGCTGCTCCAGACCTTTGACAAAGAGTGTCTTCTCTCATTACCTGAAGATTCTTTTAGTGTCAGTTGTACACAAAAAGCTTAATGACTAATCTCTTTTGGCTAATATACAAAAGGGGAATGGGGTAAAAGAGCTTGAAGATAGGATCTCTGGAAATCCTGCATTTTAAGCAATTGTTGTCTTACAAAGCTTCTTTCAATGAATGCCTTAAAATAGAAACACTTGTTGTGTGTACTTTTCCTAAGCAATCGATAGTTCTCTTTCTTCCCACAAATGATAAAATTGGATATTGGGAAGTATAGCCACACTTCTCCTCTTAAGAGGGAAGTGGGTTGGGGATGATGCACTAATAACAATCATCAATGGCAGCATCAAACAATGTTTATTAGGATTTATTTGTAGGCATGGGGACTGCCAAACCAATGGCTGTTACCCACCCCCACCGCATTTCTGTACTGTGTGGTTCAGGGAGGTGGACCATATTCCTCAGGCCAGGCAGTGAATCACAGTCCACCAAACAACCATGAAGCCTCCTTTGCCATGTTAATGATTGGTTTAGACATAGCCAATGGATGTACTTCTGACCAGTGAGATACGGAGAAAAGTCTCTGCAGGGCTTTTGGAAAAGTTTTTTTTTTTTTTCTGTAGAAAGACATGAACAAGAAGAAAAGATTCCCTTTCAAACTCTGTATACTTTCACGAGGACATGAAGCTTGAGTTGCTGTAGCCATTTGGTCGCATTATGAGTAGAGTTAGGTCGAAGTCAAAGCTTACATGCCAAAGATGACAGAAGAGAAAGATGGATTTTTTTTATATCACTGAATAGCCAAATTAACCAACCCTGGGTCTACCCTCCTCCAGCATTTTTGATAATCTTTGTTTTGTCTTCTTCTGATAGTGGAGTTGGTATTTTCTGTTATTAGGGATACACACATTTTAAGCAATAAATTCCCTGTTTTAGTGAAGGGTTTTCGACTCCTGAGTATTCTATACTTTGAATCTTTCTCTTACCTTTTACTGTACAAAATACTTTTATTTTTTTTCCCTCATTGCTAAACCATCATCTCCTTTTTAAAAACTTCTTGTCACCTCATTGCTACATGGTGCCTCTGGCCACAGGCACTCTATTGAAATTACCCTCATCAGTGTTCACTCATGACCTCTTGGCTACCAAATCAGTCTCTGAACCTCAACTCCTCAGTCTATAAATAAAATATGTGATCTTGATTGGTGGTTTTAATTAAATAGGTATTCACCAATTAATTTATTTCAAATTAAATCTTACTCATACCCAAATGTATAAAACCAAAGTCTAAAAAAAATAATAAACATAAAATAAAAGGTGTTTTTCAGAAGAAAGAGAGAGATAGAGAACCAAAGTGGAATTTCTTGGGTGACTCAGAACTCAAGGGCTTTCCACCCTGCTTATTGGCACTTTAGCCTTCTCTAGCCCTTCCTGCCCCCGACCTCGGCAGAACTCATAGTTCATACAGGATGTAGTTCTAAAACCAGATTCCAATATCACGTTCTTGTCGATGCCTCTCTTGCCTCTTTTCCATTTGCACTGTAATTCCCCCACATGGAATGCTTTGGTGGTTTTCCATTGCCTACCTCTAAAATTCCCTCCACCCTGGCTTTGCCTCTTTCATTCTCCTTTGTTTTCATTCGCTGCAGACACATAGGGCTACTTGAAGTCTCCAAAACTGTCCCATTTGTCCTTTTTTCTATGCTCTTCTCATTCTTCTCTTCATATCTTTGCCCATCTGCACCTCTTCAAACCTTTTCACTCCCACCCAGTACCCTTCTAAGTCAGAGTGACTGTCAATTTCCTGAATGTTCCCATAGCATTTGTACCTCAGTTATAGCACATAGCACATTCTCTCTTTGAATTTTGTATTAAAGCTATTCCTTAAGCTGTGTGCTCTCTGAAGCTGCGGAGCTAGTTCTTGCTCACTGTTCTGAACACTGCAGTGCTCAGCATATGTCCCTCAAAGACTACTCTCAAAGCATGCTTGTTAATGAACAAAAAAATTTACAAACAGAAATCAAAATTTTTATATTATGTGGAGGTTCTTTAGGTTATTTATTTCTGTTAGTGTTTTAAATATTTGTATCAGTTTTATAAATTGACCTATACTCTGAAGTTATGCAGATTCCATTGATTGAACTTAATTGATATGATGGAATATAAGCTGGTTATATAAAGCTAAGGTGAAGCAACTTTTTGATGAAAAACCTTTTATAGCTTTGCATTTCATTATTTAAAAAAGAAAAACCAAATAGTCTACTATGCCCATACTTGGAAATTTACCTATTTTGACTTTTTAAGCAGGGTTACTTACGAGTTAGCTCACTGACATCCTGGGCATAGAAGTTATGAATTAATGGAAACTGTGGCAGCTATACAATACTATAATTTTTACACACTTAATTTTAATTTAAGTAATTGTTATTGAGCTCTCAGGAAGGACAATCAAATGTGTAATTTCAATAAAGTGTATCTCTTCTTTTTTGTTTTCCTGGATTTTATAATCACTATAAGATTATCATATCTTAATAGAATGTGCTTCGCAATTACACTAAGTTTACTAAAAGTTATGAAAGTTGTTGAAAGAAAAGATGTACCAGTGTACAACTATTTAGTTTCTATTTCATTTTAGCTACTTTGTGCTTCATAATTTTATTAATATCTTTAAATAGTTCTGATGGAAAGGAAAAGGTATGTTGACTTGGTCAAGTTAGCATTTCAAATGAACTATAGTAGGAATATATCATGTAGTATAGTAGTGATAGTATAGTGATTGATATGCTTTTGAGGAGAAAAGCAAACAAATCAGGAAATTTTTTCTAAGACTTGTGATATCAATAATTTTCATAACTGGGAAGGAACTGTCTTTGGAACTAGAAATAATTGATAGAAACAAATAGATATAGTCCAGAATTGGATCACTGAGAGCTTGAAATAAGTCTTTGTATTCATAAGAAATAGGTAATGGAAAGTGCCGTCCCCAAGGACTATCAAGCCGGAGAACCCTTTTTTTTTAACCTGCAAATGAGGAATTATATATATATATAATATATATAAATGTCAGAGTTGGTTAATTAATTCATACATTGTTGCTAAGAAGATTAGAGATATTTCATACATAAGCTTCAAGGTAGGTTTCTGACTCCCTTTTCTCATGCATGGTGAGTAGGGGCCTGGAGCCATGGTCAGGGCTAAAGTGAGGAGCTTTAAGGAGAACCTGGAATGAAGGAGAATCACAGCATCGAAGGAGATGGTGGGTATGAGAACCAAAGAGTGGATTGAAAGCAAGGACTGAATTCACAACTGAATTCAGAGAGGATGGATACGGAAAGGAAAACAGGAAATAGAGCCTGCAAAGAGGCACTTGGAGGCAACATTACTCAGAACCATATGCTTCACAGTAGGGACATCGGGTGATACCAGAGGTGGTAGTTGTAGGAGCTTTTAAAGGCCATGTCTTCCAATACCATCCTGTGATTCCTAGGGTTTCTCTTTAGTGCAAAAATACTTGCCCTATACACTCCACAGATTCAGTGTGTGACATCTTCATACTTTTTGAACTCTAGCATTATACCCTAAGGTGACTAACTTCTGACATTTAAAAGGTACAGAATCTGAACTCTTTAATTATGATTTTGATATTTGTTATTGTTGGAAATAATTGTTATGATACCTTCTCACGGGTCTTCAATGTTAAGATTTTATTAACCTGTATCTAGAGATCTAAAGTAAATTGCTTCTATGACTCTGTGTTCATTATTTATTTTTGGTAGGTATAATGTTCATAGGGCAACATTTGAAATATGCCAGTTGGTTGGTGATTTAACACCAACTTGGTTCGTGATCCATTTCTACTTCCCACATTCCCCCATTCCTTGCCATTAATTCTAAAAGACTCAGTTTAAATCAGGAAAGGAAAATAGGCCACTTAAAATGAATATAGTTAGGGATAGGTGCTGGCTCTTATGGCCTTGTCCATAGGAGTGTCAGTAATTTCTTCTGCAAAGTATTGATGCTTGCTGCTTAACTACCAGCAATACCTCTGTGAGGTCAGTTCTTAGGGATACGAGAATTGTGGCCACAGTCACAGACAGAGAAGACTCCAAAAAGGATAAGATAAGGAAGCTTCTTCCAAATAGCTTTATCTATTTCAGCATATATGGCCCGGTCTTTAAACTCCTAGCTCATAAAGCAGTATTTCCTAGTGTTTTCCATACCTTGGTCTCCTAACAAGCACTGAGCACTAAGTGGGCTCCACTGTCTGCATCTGACTGCCCCAGCTGTGTTAATCATCATCTGCTCACAGAAGCATGGAAACCCTGGGGGGATTAGTGTTTGGCAGAGTCAGTAAATTGGTTGGTTTGTGCAGAATTTTGGGGAGAAGAGAATAGAGTGGTAAAGTGAGTTAATAGTGGCAACATGAGTAAAAGTGGTGCTGAAGATGCAGAGGGATGGCCTCCTGTCTAATTGTATTGTGAATTAGAATAAAAAAATCTTTGTTAAGTACAAGCTTATTTTAGTTCTCTTCAATGCCAGTAGGAAGCGATTTATTTAGTGTGAATGAAAAGCGAGTCTGGGTTTATGAGTCCAGGGCCCCACACAACCGTGGAGAGCATTGGAAGATACTTGTTGTATTAGGTGGCTATAAATGACGACAAAGCACAGGGCTAATAGGACAGATGAAAATATGCTGTTCGAGAAAAATAGTCTCCTTTCCATAAAACACTTGACAGTCCTGCACCCTGCATCTGCCATGATATAATGACCCTATTAACACAAAAGAAATGAAAAATAAGGAGTCAACATGGTTGTTACCCAAGCCCATCACAACATTTTAAATTGCTTAAAGTTGCAATCTCCTAAAAAGAAATTATAGTTGTTGAGTGGCCCTTTTGGCTACTTGGCCAGATCTGTAATTCAAATGGTTTGGGAATTAATTCTTACGGAATTTTATTTCAGTTTTTCTGTGTAAAAGGGTCACAGCATTTTATATATTACAGGAAAATATGAGATGATTAAGGGCAGAAAAAATCAACAGGGAAAAATAGGAAAGCATACCTCTTTCCCTGTTTCATAAAACTGTGGTAGAGTACTAAGTAAGACAAACAACCTTATAATTAGAAAGAAAATTATGAGAAGTTATTTTTATTCTAAAAATCACATTAATGGCTTTGTCTGCAGCACAGTTATTACCAATTGCCATTAACTTGTTGGCACAAACAAGCTTAAAATTTACTTCATATTCCGTAGTCCTAATAATTTTTTTTTGAAAAAGCATGGCATTCAAATGATGTAATTAAAACAAGTAGAATAATATACATGTATTTATGAAGGGTTGTATATGTATTTGTTTTAAGTTGAACAGATAATTTCTAGTGGTTTTGTGAGTCACCCAGTGAATAATTAAAATAAATTTAAATTCAAATATTAACATTTCAATTTCCATTTGGTGAACATAAGCAAATTATTATAAGTTTGTTTTCAATTCCTGCAAAGCATATTAAAATTAACTTTTCCTCCATTTAAGTAATGTGTATAACTAAACTTCTTTCCTACTGTGAAACGGTTTCATTTATTGCTATTTGTAAACTGCCTAGGATAGAGGCAGAGTGGATTGGGCTCGAAACTCCTTGAACAGTTTCTTTTGAAATAACACTACATACGTTAAGCTCAATTACACATCCAAACAGCCACAGCTCACTTTTGGTAATTTATTCATTGATTTAACATAGTACCCAGAAGAGCCATGCCTGCTGTCATTTTTGTAATATATTATGTTTTAAATATACTCATGCTCACCCATGCACACCATTAAGGTGTGCATAAACCTGTGTTTTTCTCTCTTGACAGCTATAAATGTTTGTTATTATTACACAAAACATATGTTCATGTTGTTTTTGTCTAAATTATTCTATCTGGGGCTATAAAGTTTTAATGTTATTAGTTGCCCTTAGAATTTTAATGTTTCACTGCTGTAACCTTCTTAGGATTTCTGTGCAATTAAATAGAAACTATTTCACTGCAGCCTAGAAGAACAATATATTTTATACAAATAAAAAAAAAACCTTCTTGCTCCATTTTCTTTCAGGGTAGTAAAAATGTTTGCTAGACGGTTTTTGTTTTTGGTCTATGGAAGCCTCACCTGTAGTCATACCGGAGCACCAGCTGCATGCAAAACATTGCTCTTTCTGTTTCTGGCATCTACTGGAAGGATATGACTAAAGCACCATTTCAGCTATTTTAGCCAAAAGGATATTTTACCAGACCTTCAAGGGTCATTCCAGGTGCTATTGAGTTGACTGTACTTGGACTTGGCTTTGTTCTAATATGTACAGACAGCAATAAGGACTAAATGGGAATCCCATTATAATGCCAAATGTATGTCTAATTTGATTTCTTTTCCCAGCTTGGGTCAAGGATGATTCATCAAGAATGCTTTTATATACATATCAGTGGAGCACTAGCCTTTGGCTGAGCCACCCCACTCCTTTGGTATGGGCCTTGTCATTCCAACCAGATAGGGCTGAGGCTAATCTTGACATCTGATTTTCCATGGATAGAATCAGGGAGTTGCAAATAGTGTATATTACAGAAGAGGTTCCTGGCTTGACCTATAATCCTATAGTTAATGTTGGCACTGCTAACCCTACCCCAAGCCTTTCAATGTTCAGCTACAGTGCTGAGGCTGAGTAATGTACCTGACTTTTAATTGACTCTCAGCTTCAAAATTATCTCTGTATACTAATCACTCTACTTGCATTGTCATCTTCCTAATACATGTTGGATCACATGAAATGCCAGCTCAAAAGCCTTGCCACAAGTTAATCTGAACTGTTTAACAAGATGTTCAAAATTTTCCTTGATCCAACAACATATCACTTCTTTGGGCTCATTGGCCCTTAGTCCTGTTGCTCAGCCTTTACCACAGCCCTAGTCCAGTGCCTCACTCAACCAGCCACAGGTCCAAGCTTGCTCCCCTGGAGTGGGTTCTCTTCTCTGCCTTCTATCCATCCTAACTCAATTTCTTCAAAGTCCATCTCAAATAATACTTCATCCATTAGGGTCATCCTAATTCTCCCTCAGTCAAAATTAATCACATTTGTTACATTCCTTTGGCATGTTGCTTTTGTGTGAAGCAGCACATATTTCTCATAAATTTCATTCTACCATACTATTGTCCATTAGATTATAAACTCCTTGAGGGCAGGAACTATACTAATTTTAGCTTTGTTTTTGTACCAGTACCTTACGCAACGTTTAGTGGGTACTGTTTTATCAGTGAATACGTGAATGATATTTTTTTTCTTTTTTTCTTTTTTAACCTTGAAAGGAATGGGGATCACTGAACATTTAAAAGGCTGTTATCAATTGAAGTTTTATTCAGTCTCCCTGCCTTTGTTCAGTACTTATGGACATGTATATAGGCCTAAAACAATATAGACTTAAAGTCTGACAGACTTAAAAAAAAAAAGAGGTTATGTGACTCCTTAGGCCCCTCCCCCGCTGTGCTCACACTCTCTCAAAAATAAACATTACAAAAGAAAGATACGTTATGAAATAAGAATTTCTCAATGTTTTCAAGAACTGAGCCTACTAGGATGTTATTTTAATAGAAAATTGGGTTAGTGTCTCTTTCCTTTCTTCTCTGGCCCCACCGTCATTTAATGGCAATCTCCAGGAAAAGGCAAACAGGAAATGAAGTTCTTAAAGGATTTGTGGAAGTTTCTCCTGTTAAAATCATCCTTTTGGACTTCTTTTTGTCTCTCATATTTTCCAGTTTAACACCATATGAAAAGTCTGTTTGGAAAGAGACTTAGAAAGCTACATTTAACTTCTTTTTTAGGCATTCATTTTTGTCCCCCTTCTTTTTTGTTACAGTGGTCTCAAATGGTAGAGATTAAGGTTCTTAATAGGTAGCACTTACTGCACATGAATAGCAGACCTCCTCTTTGCTACTTTAATTACACTTAAGGTTTTTAACAATTATATGATAAACCTCCGCAGGGCAAGGGGACATGGGTGGGGGGAGTTGATGTGGAACTGGAACAGCCTTCTCTTTTCCAAATAGAACACTTGTAATGGAAAAATGTAATGTTTGTAGAAGAATGGAGATATCTGAGAATGGTAAGTCAAGGTGCTTGGTTCCAAAATAATCTCCCATAGAGTGCTCATTTCTGCTAAATAATTGTGTTCCAAGAAGGTTTCTCAGTTAGGAAAGGGTCAAGGAGGTCAGTTATCTGGTGGTAATGACCATAGCGGTCATTAGAGGGTATTAATGCTATTAAGAATAAAACTTTAACTTTTTATTGAAGTTTTTATTTAAATGATATTAACTTCAATTCAACTTTTAATTGAGGTGCAACCATCCAAATTCTACAGCTGGGCACCAAGAAGTAATGAACATAAAATTACATGTTCTTCTGATAGCTTGATGGTTCTTTATTAGAATTTCAAGGGCCTCCATAGAGCTGTTATTAGACACAAACTGCCCTGAAGTCTTCTATTAGAATTAGGGCTGGGTGAATGATTCCTGGAAAGAATTTCACTGTGGCCCACTGCAAAGGAAAAAAAGGATGGGATGATAAAGTTCTTTTTGTGTTTTTTTTTTTTCTTTCTTTCTTATTTTCAAGTTGAAAGCATTCATTTATATGGATAGGCTTGGGTACATATGCCAGGCCCATAAAACAGTATGCATCTCCCTTCTTTCTGTTCTTCCTTTCTTCTTCTTCTTCTTCTTCTTTTTTTTTAGCCCTTTGTGTCCAAGTAAATGGGGAGAAAAATAGAAAAAGTTTCCTCCAAGAAAGAGGGGTTTTTTCTTTCTAAATTTGAAGAAAGCTCATCTCTCTTGATAAATACACACAGATATATGTCACTGGCTCTTTCAGAGTAGCAGTCCCTGTGAGGAATTAGAATAAAAGAAATATTTTATTAAAATATAGAAGTTGAACTACATAAAAGTGAGAATCAATGCCAGAACTTTGTCTTCCGTGATTTATAAATAAGTTGTTTTCGAAATAAAAACATCTAACTACCACGGTTCAGATCTTATAAAGTGGGAGGGATATGTAATTTGGGGAGGGAGGCTTCTATTACTCCTTCTCTAGGAACAAAGGAAAGATAAAGCAATTTCAAGGTTCATAATTTTACCTCTTTGAGCCAAGAAGGAAGAAGATATGGGTAGTGAACAATTTCATGAACAAAATCGTCCATACCTAAAACCTTTGTTTCATTGTATTTTGTGAAGATTTGGTATTAAGTTGGTTGGGTGCTGTTTTACAGCAAAGAAATTTGCTAAAGGAATTGATAATGGCTCTTTTTCCTTTGGAAAAATATTTAAACTACTTTACATTTTTGGTAGATAGCCAGCGTTTTGTCATTTAGACATGTCACATTACTATGAAAACATCATGCATCATAACACAACATAACTGTGTGATTTGCTAAGGTGTTAGTTTCTAAAAAAAAAAAAAGGAAAAAAGGGAGAGAAAGAAATGAAAAAAGACAGGCATAAATGTTTTCAATGTGAATGACATTCAGCATTTCTGCTCCTCGCCCCCCACCCCCATCCAGTAGAGGAATGCTCTTTAACTAGCCCCACGGTCTCTGCCCCAGAGGGCAGATATAAGGAAGATTTTTCTGTAAATGTGAGAGGACAACCCTAAGCTTTGTTCCTAACCAGAGGACATACATGTAAGGTTATGACGTCTTCTAGTGAGCTAGTTGCATGTAAGCATTCATCAGAAAGCTATAAGGGTTAGACCCTAGATTTTTATTTTATATTTTAAGGAGGCTCTATGCCCAACATGGGGCTTGAACTCACAACCCTGAGATTAAGAATCACATGCTCTACTGACTAAGCCAGACAGGCATCCCTAGACCCAAGATTTTTATTTTTTTTATTTTATTTTATTTTATTTTATTTTATTTTATTTATTTTTATTTTTTAAATGTTTATTTTGGGAGGGAGGGAGGGAGAGAGAGAAGAGAAGAGAAGAGAGAGAGAATGAGTGGCAAAGAGGCAGAGAAGGGTGCCTGGGTGGCTAAGTTGGTTGAGTGACCAGCTTCAGCTTAGGTCATGATCTAATGATTCATGAGTTCAAGGCTTGAGTCAGGCTCTGTGCTGACAAATCAGAACTTGGAGCTTGCTTCAGGTTTTGTGTCTCTCCCTTTCTCTCTGCCCCTCCCCTGCTCAGGCTCTGTCTCTCTCTCTTTCTAAAATAAATAAACATTAGAAAAAATTTTATTAAATAAAGGGGGGGGGGCAGAGAGAGAGAGAGAGAGAGAGAATCCCAAGCAGGCTCCATGTTGTCACCACAGAGCCTGATACAGAGCATGATCTCATGGTTCATAAGCCAAGTTCAAGAGTTGAATGCTTAAGCAACTGAGCCACCAAGGTACCCCTAGACACTAGATTTTTTTTTAACACAATCAAATGTTTTCAGTGACTTGAAACTAAGTCTTGATAATACTCTGCTATATTACATGGACTAACCAAAGTAATTAGTTTGGAATGACCCTGATGTGAAAGGAGAACAAAACTGCTTCCTGATAGCTAGGTGAATATGGGTCATTTCTGTGTAAGACCCAAGAATTTACTCTAATATGTGCATTTCTCTTTTCCTGTATGCAAACTGAGGCTGCAGTTCTCAACTACCTCTTTCCATCCCCTTTAAATAATGTTGTCACAACATAACATGTAAAATTTTTCATTGAAGATATCATCTCATTTTAAACTTGGGTTTTGAGGGGTGCCTAGGTGGCTTAGTCAGTTAAGCGTCTGACTTTCGCTTAGGACATGATCTCGCGGTTCATGGGTTCGAGCCCCGCGTCGGGCTTTGTGCTGACTGCCAGCTCAGAGCCTGGAGCCTGTTTCAGTCTGTGACTCCCTCTCTCTCTGACCCTCCCCTGCTCACGCTGTCTCTCTCTCTCTCCTAGAAAAAAAAAAAGACATTAAAAAAAAATAAACTTGGGTTTTGAGAGATCTTGTTTCAAAGGCCTATTTAATTTACTTCAAACCATCTTTAAATTGAAATTAGAAATAAGGTCCCAGATGAGAATATAAGCAAGCAGCTTATTGTATTGTTCAACATTTAGAAAATGAAGAATTTTTTTTCCTACTATCAAAAGAGGATAATGGAAATTACTTCATGTTGCTGTTTTAGAAACGAAAAGCAATATAATGCATTACTTGTAGAATTTGATGAAAAAACTGTTAATGCAATGGAGTTAGGTATCAGCATTGATTTTATTTTCAGAGACACTTTGGTAATAATTCTTACAATAGTTCAGGGAAAAAGGCAAGATGCTTTTGGATCAGAGAGAAAATATCCCTATCACAACTAATGTCCCTTACTAGGACTTATATGCAAGTAATAACTCCAAGAGAGTGAAATTATAACTGATAACGTGAACCTTCAGTGTTCATTGAAACCTGAGGTAAACGGTAAGCTCTTCCACACAGAACATATAAAGTCTGCTTAACAGTGTAACCCTTTCCTGATTCAAAGGGGTTAGTTCTTTTAATATTTTAAATGATTCATTGTTCTTTCTGATATTAATAGTAATGGATACTCAGTGAAGAAAACTGGAAGCTACAGACAACAATGAAAAACAATAAAGTCATAATGCTCTTATCATTGAATGGTAAGGATGGCTAAAATCCTTATGTATAATATTTCCTTCTAGTCTTCTACTGCCAATAATTTTGGTGAATTTTTAAAAATTCACAGATTATAAATTGAAATTTAAATTAAATCAAGATATTTTATACTTCATATTTTCTATTAAGAAATATCCTTTCCATGCCGCATTTTCCACAAATAGCATTTCATTTTGTTAGGGAGCTTCATTCTCATGTTTATTTTAATAAAATCTCACATTGTGCTTGAAATATCCCATCTATTGTTTACCATGTTATTTTTAGAAAACTATTCTTTAAGTACCCTATGTTTGTATATAAGATTAAGATTAGCACCACTTCTGTGCTTATGCAAATAAGCTCATGATGTTATAATGACAGGTTTTATATTTACCAATTTTCCACTTTTCGAAATGCTTTCTTGGATAGTTTATGATTTTGTGATTGGATTTCATGATTGAATAGTTTATGATTTTTTAAGATTGAGATTGGTTAGATTTTAAATAGGTTTTACAAATGTAGCAAAACAGAGTTAGTAAACACTATATATTACAGTTGTGCAGTTGTACAAAAGTAGGAGAAATACATTTATTGATCTCCTGAGAGCAGTAATTGCAGTGTGAAGAGATGGGATTCTATTCACATTTTTCTAGTGCTTCAAAGTTCGTTGCTATGATTGAACTCAGCACTCCAACATTTCACCAATAAGATGTTGCTCCTAAGACTATTTGAGTTACTCTGTTGAAAGTAGCCTTAGAATAAGCTGTTGAATTTGCCACATAAATGAGATATTTAAAATGATTTAAAAATTTACAGCAGCATTTCGATTGTCAATTTAGTAAAGGTCTTTAGAAAGCAAATACAATATATTGTAGATGTGGTTATGTTGTGGGTCGTTGGTATTTTTTTATAAATATGGTTGTATGTAGTGGATCATTGTAATACAAAAGAAGTCTTCTTAGACCTTGATGACATTCTAATAGCATTCTATAGTATTTAGGAAATGGAATTGTAGATGATGGAGTATGAAAGAACTTTTTCTTCCTAGTGGTAGAATTTTCACTATTATATTCATTCTCTTCCCCAGGGCTTATAAATAATTGTTTTATTTTAAAAAATAGGGGAGGTGGGAGATGATGTGTCTGGACATTCTTTGCTGTGAACCATTTACCATACTTTTTTCCCCCTCCTTGCCAGCTAAACAACAAATATTTATTGAGCATCTTATATGAAAACAAATATGGTATTCTCTTTAAATGTCTTTGAATGAGAGATTAGGAACTTTTGCTATATAGGAGGGGCTTAACTGCTATAATGATCAATTAATTTATCCATTTGTGAATTTATTCTACAAACACTTTATATGTACCACACATCCCAATATGTCACCTTCCCCAAACTTTCAAGTTTTATGTTCTGGGAGAACTTGGACTTCCCCTAGGATTTAGTAGTATTGCAAGAAAGGAGAGAGAAAGACCATTTTCTAATTGAAAATCAGGCAAAACTGATCTTTAATGGGAATGTTCTGCATTGAGCAAATTTGTGCTCAGATAAAATGGCAAATTTCCAGAGATATACAACCGTGTATACAAATCCAAACAGGAGAGATTGATGGGGAGCTGAGAAGGAGATCAAAGAACCAAGCTTTAGACGAGAGAAACAGTGACCTTTGAAAAGACTTTGGAATCTATAAATGACTAGTAGGGACAAGAAATTTGAGCAGAAAACCAGATAGTGTAAAGCTAAGATTCAGACTTCAGTTTTATAGGTTTCAAAATTTTCAAAGAAAGTCTTAGAAACAACTCATTCTAAGAATACCATTACATCCTTTTTATTTGCTTTAATGGTTTGCATACTTGGGGGTAGCTTGTTTAGCACCCAAATGTATTTAGATTCATTCATTCTTAACTTATTTGTGTCACATATATTTTGTATGCAACTAGAATATTTTATTAGGTCAGGAGCAAAAAAAAGTCAGCAGGTAAAGACATCTTAATTGTAATGGCATTTATGATAGAAAAGCAAGAAGGTGTGGCACATGTTAACTGGGTCCTTTGTCTGTTTATTTTTCTGAGTTAATTTCATTTTAACTATAATGAATCAGCGTATAAAGGATTCATATCCACCCCACAATTCATATAAACTCTCTTTGACTCACTTTTCAGTCTTTGACAGATTTTAGGCATAGAATTCTAAAATTATATACCATAAAACTTTTACACCAGAAAATATGAAAATAGAACAGCAGTTGTTCTCCTTAGGACAGAGCCCTCTATCTGAGAAGAACAAGAGATTTCACCCCCTTCTATGAAGTTTACTCATTTCAGTCTGTTGCTTCAATTTATGGTGACAGCATCTTTAAAGAGCATGGGTATTCTCTGGTAGATTGCATTATTGTTCCCACGATTCACTCCCCTTTTTCTTTAAGAGAATTATATACCCTTGCCTACTACCATGTGACTTGCAGGCCTCCTGTGGAGGAGGATGCACCTTGTTCCATCGATCTTGAGTTCAAGGTTGGCCATGTGACTTGCTTTTGACAGTGGTAAGTGAGCAGATGTTTTAAGAGCCATTACATATCTCTGTCCACTCTGTGGCTCTCAAGAGTAGCATGACCAAATAGTGGCTGCTCCTTCATCCTGGATTCAGGAATGAAGAAGACAGATGGAGAAAACTCACAACTCACTCACAGCCATCCTTAGCAGACACATAATGTAAGTGAAAAGAAAAACATTTGTTTTTTTAAGCCCCCAACGCTTGGGTGTTGTTGCTATAGCAAACTTAACCAAAACAATCACCAAGGGTCTGACTAAGTATTTCCCCATCTTCATCAAACCAGTCTATGCTTGTACATGTCTCCCCAGCTGTCTTTCTCCAGCATTGCTCTCTTGCTCACAAACCTTCCATAGCTCCTTATTTTAAATTTAAACCTTTTTTTTTAGTTCTAAGGCTGCCTATAGTCTAATGCATATGGCAAACTTACTTTCTGTTTTCACTTCACATAGCTTCCATTACTGGTTGGGCCAGGTTCCTCCTTGCACACAAATGTTTAGGGCATTAGAGTGTATAGTGTTTAAGAGTGGCTTCTGAATTGAGACAACTTAGGAGAGAACACTACTCCTATTAACAACTCACTGGATGACCTTGAATAAGTTACATAGGCTATTTAAGGTTCAACTTCCTTAGCTGAAAAATAGGGATAATAAGCATACTCAAATCACAGAGCTACAATATTAGCCAATGTTAAACATGTACAGTGCTCAGTGTGGTATTGTCACATAGTAAATGACCAGTAAGTGGTAACTGGGATTATATTGTTGCTTTCATGTGGAGTGCTTTTCTTCTTCTGATTTATGTCAATTTTAAACAAACTTCAACTTTGTGTTCAAAATTCATTTTCTTTATGAAGTCTTCCCTTATAATTTTTTGGCACTGTCTTTACTTATTATTTCCTTCTGGTTTTAAGATTTTGAAAACAGTGATGAATGAAAGTTACTCTCTATCTTTCTATAGGCCGAGGACAAAATGGCTATCCAACCTAATTGATTAATAGTAATTCTCTTGTTGAGGTTATTTGTTTGAGAACTCAGTATTTGGGGGAGATGGGGTATAGGGGTAGACTCAGTGTAGAAATGGCCATAGTTTTAACAGAATATGATTTTCAGACCAGTCAGAAAGTGATTAATATCTGGCATATCATTCCATTGGCAAATATACCCCAAGCTTAAAAGAATCATGTAGCCTTAACAATTGGTTTTATGTTAAGATAAAAACATGTCAAGAATGCAAAACTAGGGCTTCCTGGGTGGCTCAGTTGGTTAAACATTCAACTCTTGATCTTCTCACAAACCATGAGATCAAGCCCCATGTTAGCCTCTGTGTTGACAGCGTGGAGCCTTCTTGGGATTCTTTTTCTCCCTCTCTCTCTCTCTGCCTGTCTCTCTCTCTCTCTTTCTCTCTTTCTCTCAAAATAAGTACATAAAGTTTAAAAACATGAATTCAAAGCTAAAGAAAGTAAGGGCCAGACATTAGGGTCAGTTCTCAGTGTAGGGCTCAAGAGTGACCTCAATATTACTGAGTTTAATCAGGGAAGTTTTGAAAGGGAAAATCATTCCTAGCTCAATGAAGTGTACATTCTGACAAGGTCAAATTGTCTTGTATTATTTGGGACTCACTGCTGAGTACTTTATTAATTGTTTTCAGATTGAAAAATAAAGTTACAGCCTTTCCAGGAAACTCTGGAAGTGAATTTATTTTAGTGAGTGAATAGGGGCATGGAAAAGCAGCTTGCCAATTCTATACAACTGTTAATAACAGGGAATTAAGGAAAGCGTGATGTATGAGTCATGGTCAGAGTAAAGAATCTTTGCTTCAAGGCTTAAGGTATATGTGAGTTATATACAAAATAAGTAATGAATGCCCTGTGTTTGGATGTTTGATTGTCTATTTTAATTTGTATCATTCACTAAAAAAAAAGAATCACATGAATCAAACATATCACGGATCCATCTATAATTATTAAATTGAAAGTAATTTTGGAAAGTACTACCCTCAACAGAGAACTTCATTATTAACTGGGCTGTGGCTAGGAAGCTGTCTTAGAGCTAGAAACTAGGATAGATGAATGAATTAGAACAAAATCTGATTGAGGAACACTAATAGAAATAGACAGTAGTTATACTCAAGGTACTTATACTCAAGGTATAAGTATAGTGTGGAGGGAAAGAATGTCAAATATTTTTGTGGGAAAACGATTATCTTTCACTGGACATATTTTGCTAAACATATCAAGAATATTGAAAATGAATGATTAATTACAGTACTTAGTTTTTTAAAAGTATGAATATATCTGTGAAAGTTGTAGGAATATAAATGCTAAGCCAAATAATGGTAGAAGAGGAGATTACTTTAAAGAACAGATTGCTATAAAGCTATGTTTATTAGTTTTTGTGAGAACAATGTCGTACCATTCAATTTATTTGTTGCTTTATGTTAGATAGTTCTCAAGGGACCTGAAATCCACCATTAAGCTTACTGATTTACATGCAAATAGTTGTCTTCTTGCTCAGTTGTATATAGACTAGTAGTATTTTTAAGGACTTTGTATTTTGCCCAGAACTGTTTTGTACTTATTTTAAAAATTGTTTAAAATAAGGTGTCCCTGTATCTATTAGACATTTTAAACCAACAATCTATATACCTTAAAACATATCGGACTTTGAAATGCAGCAAATGGTACATTGCATAAATATCTACATACATATAACATAATTGCTGGCAATCAAATGACTTGCCCATCAAAACAAGCAAATGGATTCTGTTTTACTCTAAATTGATGGATGGTATCTTCATTAGGAGTGTTAACTTATCAAAACATCATTTGTTCTGTACTTGGAAAGTGACAAAAATATTTCTTTAGGTGTATGATAGAATAGGAAGAGCACACTCTTTTGATGTGTGGGTTCAAATCAGAACAGCTAAATTAGAGAGAAGGGATTGAAAAGTAACTATGTGAGTTCTTGTATATTCATGGGCACTATGAGTAAGACTGGTGGGTCAAAGTTCAGAAAACCACAGTCCTGCCAGCCTACAGGAATTCCTAGTTGAGTGTGAAAAAGCGACATGTAACTCCATGCTGTAAGTGAAATGTGGTAAGTCACAATGGAGGAGAAAGGTGTCTGCACCAGGGATTATGAAGCTTCCTGTGCTGCAACTTAGTTTTAAAGACTGAATACAAATACATTGGATGAAAGTATATTTCATGCAGCAGTCACAGTGTGACACTGTTAGAGAACAACAAATAATTCCATTTGGGTGTGTGGGAAGGAGAAAATGGCATGAGTTGAGGACAGAGAGGCAGGCAAGGGGTAGACTGTGAACAGACCTATGTGATAAGTATGACCACTGAGCTTTACCATGATAGTTAAGGGGAGCCTGTAGAAATATTTAAGCTGTGAAATTTACAAGAGTCTCTCAGTAGTGGAGAGCATGGATGGGAGACATGGAATAGAGCCAGAAAAAGCAATGAAGAGGGATGCCTCTTATTGAACTGGTACAGGGTAGTTACAGTGGAAAATAGGGGAGAGGATGAGTCCAAGAGATGTTAGGAAGGTAGAAGGATTTGAGTCTAGCCTATCATCTCCAGTTATACTTTTCTTTTTTTTATATATATATTTTTATTTATTTCTAGGAGAGAGAGAGACAGCATGAGCAGGGGAGGGTCAGAGAGAGAGGGAGACACAGACTCTGAAATAGGCTCTAGGCTCTGAGCTGGCAGTCAGCACAGAGCCCGACGCGGGGCTCGAACCCACAAACTGCGAGATCATGACCTAAGCGAAAGTCGGACGCTTAACCGACTAAGCCACCCAGGCGCCCCATCCAGTTATACTTTTCATATGTATAAAATGGGAATAATAATAGTACTATGTTCTTCATAAGGTTGTTGTAAGGACAAAATGTAAAGCTCTTAGCACAGTGCCTTAAACATAATATAAATTCAGTGAAGGTTAGCTTATGATACATCATAATACATCAGCAGAACTTGGTAACTGATGAGAGGGAAGGGGGAACATAGGCAACTGCTGGTTTTTGATGAGGCAATGGCTACAAAGCAGCGTATTGTAAGATATGGAGTTGTGGAGGAAAGACTGATCCTGGAGAACAGGAGCCAGATTGTGGTAGGTGTAAGAATAATTCAGAATGAATAATTGTAGAAAGGATAGATTACTCTAACAAGACATTTGATTATGAAAGGAAGGAGAAAATCAAGATCACGGCCAAAGGGAGATGCTATATATTTTCTCACATAAAATGGAATTGTCCAAGGCACACTGGGGCTGGGGCAGAGATAAAGATCCTGAGCCAGGTGCCTTAATCCTCAAGTAATGAATGGGAAAAACCCAGGAGTAATGGGCCACACACAGAGATTCAAGATAAGTCTCAAGGCACATGTCTTTGGGTTTTTTTTTTTTTTAATTTTAATGTTTTTTTCATTTATTTCTTAGAGAAAGACAGACAGCATGAGCAGGGGAGGGTCAGAGAGAGAGGGAGGCACATAATCTGAAGCAGGCTCCAGGCTCTGAGCTGGCAGTCAGCACATAGCCCAACACAGGACTCGAACCCACGAACCGTGAGATCATGACCTGAGCCGAAGTCGGACGCTTAACCGACTGAGCCACCCAGGCGCCCCCTCAAGGTACATGTCTTTGAATTAGGGTAATGGAGCAGTGGTTTGGAAAAGACTATGGGGAACACAAACACTGTCTCTCTTCATGTTATGGTGAGCATAGAGGTGAAGAATGAACAGCCTCTACTTTTGAGGAAAGAGATGGTGAAGATATATAGAAGATTAGTTGGGATTAGTAATGTGTGAGAGTAGGTGAAAAGACAGAACAAGGGGTTTCTTTTTTGAGTAGTTGTGAAGATTAGCAAGGATGAGAAAGCATAGTAGAATTAACTGGTCCCAAACTTAGATTCTGGTACAGCAACCTGTGGCCCAGTAGACAAAATATTCAACTCTATGTTTTATATGTTTTTGTTTTGTTTCCTTTCCTTTCTACAGCCAACATTTTGCCCATTTCACTGTGCATTTTAGCCAGATAATTGAGGAGAGAGAGAGAGAAGGAATGAAAGTCTAATCAGCAGTTGATTGTATATTGTGGTGAAACCTTAAAAACTGTTGAGTTTGTGCAAAATAACTGCAGCAAATAGTTGAGGTATTATCTAATGGCTTGATCCAAGCAAACTGGCATCATAAACAGAAGAACATTTTTTCTATAAACCTCCTTTTATTTTTTACTTGTTTCCTCCTTCCCTCTCTTTCATACTTTATTTTTCTCCCCTCTTGCATTTAAAACATATACATTGTGTTTTAACCACCAAAACACTGTGCTTGGTTATTGGTGGGATAAAGAGTATTGGAGGTGGTATTCAATGAAGAGAACCTGGTTCTTATTCCCAAGGTTGTTATAGATAAGGAAAAAGATTAACATTATGCATAATTATAACTATATTACCAGCAAAAAACATGGGCTAAAATGGAGATATAAAGGATCTCATGGAAGTGTAGAGGAAGGAGCAATTAAAGAATATGAAATGCCTTTATGAATTTATGTGCTTCAGAAGAGATTTTGGTCTTAATATGGCAAGAGCAGTCTCTAAATTTCAAACTCTAGATAGCTTTATATATATATAAACAGGATTTACTGTGCTTCACTGCCATCGTCATGGAGAACTGACAATTCAGTAGCAATAGTATTTAAATATTATATGTTACATATATGCCGGTTCACAATATGTTAATGTTATAATGTATAAATGCTTACAAATAAGACCTGAAGATGATTAAAGGAACTGTAAGTGATCCAGAAATACCCAAGTTGCTTTTGCATGAGTGTACATGAGATCATGGTTTGTGGTTAATCATTGATGTGCTCCAAGAACTGAGATATTTACTCTTGGAGAAAGGTTTCAAGCATACATCAAGTTTTTACAGAGAAGATACTACAGTCATCTTCGCCAATCTCACAGCTAGAACCAACGATTGCTTGTATCTGTATAACACCAAACATTTAAATACAAAGTGAAAATCATTTATTTATTTATTCATTCATTCATTCAGTTGTCAAATGCTTTTTGAGTGCCTTGTATGCACTAGGAATGACATTAAGCTTTTAGAAAAACAATAGTGAGCAAAACCAGACGGAGACTTGTCCCCTCATGGAACTTGAGAAAGATGGAATATAATCAAATATTGGCACAGATAGAATAAAATTGCACCTATGAAAAAATACCACAAAGGTAGAAGTTCAGAGTGTTGGGAGAACTTGTAGTGGATTTGATATAGGTAGGGAGGTCAGGCAGGTGTTCACCAAAGAAGCAGAATAGAGACCTAAATAATGATTAGATATTAAATAGGCAAAAGTGGAGGGGAAATGAGGGACTGAAAATCTTTTTCTAGGAGTGCCCTGGTGTGAGGTGAGGTTTGGGAGAGAAGCAACAGCCAGATTACTTGGGGCCTTGTGGTACTTCTTTGCCATGAAGGCACAGTATATAGCAAGTAAATTCAATTTTTATTCATATCTTTTACCTTAATAGAGATACATCTCAAGGCAAATGCCTTTCCCAAGAATAAAGTGGAAAAGACATTATCATCATGATGGAATATTTTAACAAAATGTAAAAATGGTAATATTCTTTATGTTTTCTTGCCAGTAAAGGCGAGATAGCACATCTCTTCTTTACTCACAGCATAAATATATAAATAAGAGGAAAAATAAGATCTCTAGCTCCTATCTTGTTTATCCTAATCAGGATTAGCTTTATCCTAATCAACAATCTTATATTCAACCTTAATGATATTTCATTAGCTTCTCAGAACCACCTTTCCTGTCTAGGTCTAATTATATCTAATGTAATGTATCTCAACTCACTATATTAAATCATTTTTAAAAAAACATTTAAAAACATTTAAAAATACTCCAGAGCTTTGATTTAGGCCTTAGAGAGGATTGAGCTCTCTTATTTCTTTTTGGGGTCTATGACTTTTTAATTTTTTTCCTCAATATTTCTTTTTTATTTTTCTTATAACTGACTTAGGGAGATGAAAACAAATAATTTTCCTTTTGTAACAATTTATAAATACCTACATAAATAAAATTCAAACATAAGCATATATTCTAATCAATCCTTAAAATAAGTCAGTTATTCAATATGCTTCACATTGTGAATAGAGACTGACTCTCTCTTGTCTCTGTTCACATTAGCCCTCACAGATAACCCTTAACTGATTGAGAGTCTTAGGAACATCTAGTTGTATATCTTAATATCCTGTTATCCCCCAAAGAGACCAAGGTTCTAAACCTAATGAGTGATAGGCTTCAAAGAATGTGATTTAGACATAACACAGAAATACTGTTTCAGGAAATTTATTATAGCAATGGCACGGGACTCTTTGTTGCACAAATATACAATAAAAAATGTACAAACAAAAGTTTACAAACAGAAATGTACAAACAAAAATCTGAAGATGTGAAATGGTAAGGAATCATTAGGTGCTGCCATTTCCCTTTGCTGACCTTTTGGCACCACGTTTTCATAAATTACCGTCACTGATATACTACCCACAGAATCCTCAGATTTTGTTCATGGCATATTATGGATACCATTTTCAGTGGAGATGCAAGAGAGATAGATTCCTGTTCTTCTACTCTCTAGAAGATTTTGTGAATTTTTCCTTTGCTAAAAAAATGTTTTGGGACTAATAAAGAAAAATATGCCCATCTCCCCTGTGATGGTAATGAATAATCAGGTGTGCGTTTGGTTAAATCTGGCATGCTCAATATACAGAAGGGTAGATCTGAAGGCAAGAGAAGAATACAAAGTATGTAAGTGGAAGAAGTGGAATATACAATAATATACAATACAATAAAGAAAATCAGAAAGCTAGGACCTTCCAGGCAAAGAGAAGAACTTCTTCCTGTATTTTAGCTGAAAAACTGAAGGACTTATGTTAACCAAAACTATTGCAGTTGAACTTGGGAGTTATTTCTAAGATTAACTGATAAAAATGATGGCCTCTAGAGGACAAACCTTGAAGGCCATCCATAGAGATTGGTTAAATTCAGTGTGGTCCCTAACTTCCACTCAGTGAGAAACAGCAAAGAGTTACAATTAGAACTTGGGTAAAAGGGAGTTTATTTAAGGAGGTTAAAAGTAGTGCTATCTATACATACATCCCTGATAAAAATTTCAAATAACAGAATTCAAGGGTTCCATTAAAGAAAGTGGGGAACCCTTTTTCTTTAGGGTATTACATTTTAACCTGGTGAGAGAGAAAAAGAAGCCAGTATTATTATGCTGAAAGTTGTTTTTGAAAATATTCTGAGTAGTTGGAGATTTGGAGATAGCAAATCAGCAAATAAATGAAGGTATCTTTAAGGAAAAAGGCTGTTAACATTATTTTTCCAGAAATGCAATATCATTTACTTGGAGGAACAGAAATGATTAATATAGTCTTTTTGTTCAGGGAAGCTATTCCACAAGATAAAAGGCTAGTAATCTAATAACTAGCATATCAGTATTATTTTATTTGCTTTTTCCTGTTTGCAAAATAACTTCAGTGCTATCTTGTTATTGTTGTTATACTTGGCTAGTTATACATCTACGATAAGAGAACATAATTAATGTGAAAAATTATACTGAAATGGTTGTGTTTATTTTGTGTCACTTTAGCAATGCCCCTTCAGGAGTGCTATTCTTATTTTCCACTTGCATTCAATAATAGGCTTGCAGCCAGTGGCATTGTATTTACACAGTTTTTGTCAAAACAATTTTATCTCTAATAGATTTTTATCTACATGGACTGAAAACTTCTGTTTCTGTTTAAAACTTTAATGTAATTTCTTGCATCTCTATTTCAGGCAATAGAAAAACTTTTGAACTTATATTTACTTGGCAGCTGTATATTTTTTCTTTCACAGAGTTGCTTTATTTTTTTAAAACAGGGAGAGAATGTCCTTAAAATTAGGCATCTTGTTTTGAAATGGGCTTTGAATAAAGCAACAAACTTGAGCATAGTCTGTTCCATTCATTCAGCACAGAAAGGAGCATTTAAAAAATACTCCAAAATTCTGTGACCTTCAGATGATTAGAATTGGTTACAAATATAAATGAATTCCCCACAAACATTAAATGAACCCCCAAGAAACCTTATTTGAGAATATGTGGAGATATATTTTCATTTGAATGTTCAAGGATTTACATGTGTGGCTCCCTATTAGCATTACTCAGGTAAATCCCATTAAAAAATGCATATGCCTCTGTGTGTATAAATTTATACATGAAGCACAGTTAAAGTATATCAGTGTTAATACTCTACCATGGGAATACAGTATGACAGGGAAATTGGCAATACAATTAAAGTTCACATAGTATTAGAATTTTTTTCATTAAGATAAAAAAGTTTTCAAGACAATATAAGAGGATAAATTGAGACTTCCTAATGCAACGAGAACAAATGCACACATTTCAGTATAGCTCTGAAACACATATAATAAGGAAGATTAATGTTCTGAATCTCTTGAAAAGGACTCTCTTACCGTTGTGTTGTTCTAATGAGTGTTTGAAATCTTCTGGCCCTGAAAGTAGAAAGTAAAGCTCATCTACAAGGATGTCTATTATGGTGAATAAAGTGTTGACTGCTTGCCTCCTTCCCTTTTCTTTTTCTTGCCTTCTTTATTTTCTTCCTCCATTCTCTATTTCTGTTTTTCTCTGCACACCCCACCTCCACAATCATTTTCTTCCCTCCTGATTCATGAGTATGTTTCTTTCCACCCCCCCCACCTCAAACATTTGTGTTGTTGAAGAAGGGTGAAGGGTTGCCTCATGCCAACTCTGTGTCATCAGGGGAAAACATAAAGATAATAGACATCCTTTACATAAATGGATATTTGAACTCTAATGTACTTGGTACTTAGTCTTCATTTTTTGCCCAACCAAAGTCATCTTAAATTGAAATGAAAAATGCATGGGTCTTCACCTTCACATAGGATTCAATTCATAGGCTTAAATTACTCATAATGCTGACTTCGGTTATTTGCCTCTTTCTCCTGTTTCTCATAGAAATATTCACCTGACATACTGAAATATTAAAGAATCCTACATTGATAGATGCTCATATGTACATATGTTTACACATATACAGACCTCATAATTTTGACTTATGAAAGCTACTCAGTTGCAGACTCTTGAGGATGAGACATTCACCGGAGTAGACCATTTCTGACAGATCATTTGATGTTAAATGGTCTGATTTAATTTGACGATCTATTTACCAGAGAATGATACAGAGATTGTAAGTCCAACATCCACACATATTTTAATCCATATGGGGTTGGGATTGCACTCAAGGAATCTGAAGAGTTTGTAGGGATGGGAAGTTACTACCCTGCAAAGGCTGTCAAATAACATCCAGAGAAGTGGCTTTTTCTGTGAAGGTCATTTCTCTGTCCTCTCAAGTGTTTCCAGGCTAGTGTCAGAGAGGAAAGCTGTCAGTAATTTCCAACCTGGCTGGGTTTCATCTGGTGACCTTGGAGCAAAAAAAAGTCTAACACAGTGCTGATTTCTTGAGATATTCACTTGATCTCTCTAAATACTGCCCAAGGGGTTTTGTTTCCAAGATGTTCCCAAGAGTTCTACTGGCCTAGGAAGTAGAAAGGGTTTTAAGCACTCAATTTTATTTTCTAGTTTGCTTTAAAATGGCACAAAGTCTATATAACAAGGCCTTGAAATGTTTTAGTTCTATATTGTATTTTGAGGACCAAGATTTTTTTTTTAAATCCTGCAGCTTCTCTGTTTCTCTCTGCCTGTTTTCTTTTCTCTCCTTCTCTCTACTTACCAACTCTCATATACTGAAACATTTGTGTTTCTCTAAAATACAAATTATACAGATTGTTTTGTAGCCTTTTCACTTAATTTCCCCAGTTTGTTACACAGAAACCTCAAGAGTTCTTCATGTGATTACCCAATAAACTTTTCTTCTGTCTTTGTCAAGAGAGGCTTTTGTTTTTCTAAAAAGCTGCCATGCCTTGATGCTTCTGGTCTTTGACAGACTAACAGGTGTGTTTACTGTAATCAATGGATCATTCAAGCACAAAAGTTACAAACCAGTCACCTCTCAGTTACGGATTTATTTCTGTAACAATCCTAAATCTTTTGTTATCATCTTTCTTGTAAAACAGGCATCAGTACATTGCTTAGAGTGGTGCTATTATCTAGCTGAAGAAAAAGAATATTTACTTTTGACAGTGACCTAATCTTGATAGGCTAAATTTCACTTAAATTCTAACTCTGCACAGGAGAATTAGGTCATTAAATAAAAGCCCACTTATTTATCTATATGCATAGTGTCAGGAAAAATTATTTCATCCTAAAAGGTGCACAGTTACAAGAGCAAAGTAGCATTGAGGAAAATTTCAACCTAGAGCATCTTATTTAAATGCCATTAAACTATCAGTAATGTTTGGTGCACTTCCTTTCCCATCATTGCTGATTGACAATAAATTTGTGGGTCAATAGACAATCTTTGTTATAACTTGCCTCCTCCTACCCTGTACACTCTTTGATGGTACTTTCTAGTGTGGGTGACAGAGGACCTCACTCCTGTGTTGAGCCTCAAACAAGGCTGTGTGGAATTCCAGTGTGTCTGGCAGGAGGAGCAGGAAGATGGTGAGGGAGACAAATGCTGTTTATACACAGTTCTTGGGAACCTGGCAGGAACATCAGAGCATGGCAGGGAGGAGTCTTCAAAAAATATCACACAAGGCTGACTAGCACTTTTTAATGGGAAATTCTTGTTTTGACTCTAATTTTATGCTTAGATGCTTTTAATTTGATCCACATTTAATTTGCCATTCCTTGGAGAAGGCATTGATTATATGAAAAGCTATCTTTTATAGCAATATGCTCTATTGCTAACAGAACAGGATTGGTTTCAGGAACTACCATTTATAGCAAACACCATTATGGTAGTGGTGTCTACCTGGAGACACCGAAGCACACACCTCTGGAGCTGTCTCTATTATTTCTGCTCCTGCTCTTCTGACTGTGATTGATTAACAGCTTTGTTAAAGTCATAGTTCAGAAGAAAAATGGGTCAGGATTGGGGCTTAAAAAAGCAGGAAAAAAAAAGCCAAGTTTGGCCATTTGAGTTATAAAGCATTATAAAGGATATTTAAAGAGCTAAATGGCACTTGTACATCTGAAAACACATACAATAATATATAATAGGTGTATTTATATATATTTGGCTTTCCCAAAACCCAATCACTTTGACACAGTAGTGAAAAATAATGGCATTCAACACTGGTGTAACAAGTTTCAGAGAGGCACAAATAGAGAGTCTGAGTTTAGGCTAAGCACATGCATGGGGAACAATTATTTTAGTTAGACATCTGAAGCTGCATGCAGAGAATTCACGTCTTCTATGTTTTAAAAATTAGGCATCCATTATTTCTCAAATTCTAATGGCTGAACTAGCAACATTAAAGATGTCCAGGTTTCAATGAAATATCTTTCATAAATTAGCTTATCATCGCACTGATTTAGCATGCCTAGCAGGTGAGAGACAAAAACATGTGTTATCTTCCCTAGGGAACCTTCAGTGAATGTCATTCTGGCTTCATATGTCTTTCTTCTCTCCCCTTCTTGAACTGATATAAAATTCTAATGTGTGCCCTCTAGTTCCATCTTCATTGAAATCTAGCAAAACTGCTGAAGGTAAGATAGTGGCAATGGTGCATGAAAAAAGGGAAAAGGAATACAGTGATTCATAGCATACTCGAAGAAAGTTGCAATTGTTAACAGCACTACTTTTGTATGTAGACAGGTTAAAATATGTCATATATCAGTGATAAAAATAAAGTTATTCATCTTGGCTAGTTTCTTAAAGTTCATGGGAAAGGCACTAAAGCTATATTAGTAACTTGAAAATATTTCCATGTGTATTTAAGGGCATACCAAGTCACTATCTCTCCAAACAGTAGTCAAGTGGTAGGTGTATGTGCTAGGAGTATCAGCAATCTTGACAAGTGTTTGTTGTTTAAATACCAGAAGCGATAGATATTATGAAAAACACTGCTTCTATTATTATGAAAATGAAACCTGACATTTTTAAAGTATAGTAGCTCAGGCCAACTTCTCTTATCTTTGTGTCTTTGTTCTTCCATGCAAATTTGAACTGCTGATTCAAATATCACTTTGCAAGTGGTGTTCATTGGTCTTCATTCCCAGTGAAGCAGATGCCAGTGCTTTCAGAAAAGAATGTTCCTTCTTCAGCATTATTCCCATTTGCTAGATCAGAAAACTGAGGTGTATGACAAAATACATTTCCTTTTACTAGTAAGAAAACTAGATTTTGGAATCTTGTTCATTTTCATTTTTGCTGATCCTCTTTTTGCGGATGCATAGCCCTTTTTCTTACCTTTCCTTAGGAAGCCTGAGTAGACTTTGAGTGACATCCCCACTTTTTGAATGAAGCTCTCTGGAAAAGCTTTGGCCAGCATTTTCTTCTGATAAGTGATAGGATGAAGATGTATCAATGGCTTGTTACAATCATTGAGAAAATCCACATAGTTGAAATTAGACTGCTAAAATCTAGCCAATAAACGTTGGGACCATCAGTGTAATTTAAGAATAAAAGTGCTGAAAATTACTGTTCTTTTTAGCAATTGAAGTTCAGAACTTTATGTTTTTGGAGCATTGAGCTACCATAGATCCACTCTGCCAGGTCTTCGAAATAACGCCTTTTTATTTGGAGCACAAACGTACTGAAGAACCCCTCTAGTTACTTGAAGAATTAAAAGAATTATTTTAATCAGCATGACCGCACTTGCCTTTCTCCATTAAAAGTGGAAGTCTGTCAGTGCACCATGAGAAGGTATACCTTTAAGCTATCAAAAGCAAACAGACACCCCAATTGTGGTATATGAAAATGCACTGAAACGGGAATTCGTCTAGAGTTTTTGGATCAAGATTTCTCCCTTTATTGTCTTTCCCTTCAAAATAATGCACATGGCTACTATTGGTTTTTGCAGCCTAATCATGAGCATGACAATTACATGTATTCTCATTTCGTGACTTCACCAAGCCTTACCTGTACAGTAAGTAAGTCACAAAGTTAGCTAGAGAAGAGTTTAGAAGAAGCTGTTCAAAGACAGACATTTTAGAAAATGTGTTGATTTGAGCTAGTTTTGGCTTAAAGGCTACAACACAATATCTCATTGTTGAGTAAGATTTGGTTTCCATTAGTTACCTACCAGGTCGTCTTTTTTTACTCTTTGCTTATGTAGAAATTAGTTTTTTGGCCCTGTTTTACAAATAATAATAGTGATCATTTTTAGATTGCCTTTTTGAGGAGCACATGTGAGTGCATTCCCTTTTGGTCAACTGCCTCAAGCAAGAAGTATTGGGTCTTCTTTTCCTGTTTATTACACTTCCCACTCTGTCATTATCAGGTCTGATGTTTAGCAAAAACGCTTTCCAATTGTCTGTATGTGCTTTGACAGTACTGACAGTAGAAACTGTATCTTAACTTACTTGAATCAGTGCTGTAGAAAAGCACCCAGGCATGCTGAAGACAGCTTTTATGAGGTACATTTTGTCAGTGTAAACACTATGAAATCCAACACATTTGAAAGAACATACTCTGTATTTGTTAGAATGAATGAATCGCTAATGGATTAAAGAGCACAGCCAAATAAACCTAGACTAGTCATAAGCATATGTGGCCTAATATTCAAATGTAGGAAATCCAATTAAGCCCCAGCTCTCCTTAGTTTTTCATTCATGAGGCAGTAGCTCTACCGAAAAAGCAAATAACTAAAAAGTTTCTTTTACCAAAAAAAAGGCATTGCATTTTTAAAATATAAGTTTGAAGTTAGTCTTCCACAGATAGCCAATTTAATTATGCTAAAAATGACATTTTTAATTAAACACCAAGGTAAGCATAAATGGATTTCAAAATAATTAATCAAACATCAAAAAATTGAAACCTTTTTCTGCTTGAGCAGCAGAAATGAAAGAACCAGTCTTCGGGTCTCATAGAGATTCAATCTAATTTAATTCTCTGTCTTCTCTAAATAAACATTCCTAAAACCTTTTTTTCATCTGGGGGAATAAGGATGAGAGGGGTAATCAATATTTCTAGCATTTTAATTAAAACCGTTAGTGGAATAAATCCATTTAATTATCAGTTAATGAAATACAAGGTCATTTACCTGACAGGAACTTTGAGGGTGGATTACTAGCTGGAATAAAGCAGAAGAACCCAATGTCACAGCCATTTAACTTCTGTCAAATTTAAGGTTAAAATCCTTTTAGACTGTTTAACCTATTCTCTACCATTTTTCTATTATGTATGCCAATTGGCAAGAGAAATGCATGTGAAAACTTATTTTACATTTAATTGTGCTGCAAAGTTTTCATTAAATCTCTGCAAATATCTTTATATTTCTAAGGCATGAACTGAAAGACTACAATAGATTTCAGGGTAATTTTATTTTTATTTGATGTTTATCACTTATAAAGAGATTTTTGGGTTTTTTACAGCAAGCCATGCATTATTTTTTCTTCTTTTATAAATATGAATTAGTTAAATATAAATTTCAGCAGTCTTTAAATTTAGTATGCAAATATGGAACAACTATGCAATAGTAAACAAATCACTTTAAATAATTTATGATTAATATTTAATAACCCCTTTTGAAGGGACCTGGATTTCATAAAAATAATATTAACATGTAAGAGCTGATTGGTCACTAAACTACGTTTGCAAATTGATTTGGTAGATGATTTTTAAGTTGGTTTAATGAGTGAAGAGAAGGCAGAAAGTACGTTGTAGAGAAAAGTTCCTTGTCTTTGATGGACACACAGAGTTTCTCTTAAGCAGCTCACACAGCTCACATTTTATCTAGATCACTTTTAAAAATGAAGCCTGAGAAGCCTGTTCTTTCTTTAACATAGATGTTGAATTAATTATCTAGGGTTTGGGTTTTCTTATAATTTTGTAGAGCTGAATGTCAGAGTTAGAAAAGTAATTTATTATTGGAATCTTTTTCTTCTTTTCTAAAATGCAGATTCTCATATGTTAGTCAGGTGCAGTGCAGACACGTATATGCAATTTATTCTGCAATATTTCATTTTGAGCCACATTAGCTCAGGAGCCCAGTATACCTTACAGTACTTTGCCTACCTTTTTAAAAGAGTATTTATTTTTCTTAATAATCTCTACACCCAACATGAGGCTCAAACTCGTGACCCTGAAATCAAGATTCGCACACTCTGCCCACTGAGCCTGCACTGAGCCAGCCAGGTGCCCGAACAATTTGCCTTTTATTTATTTTATTATTATTTTTTAAGTTTATTTACTTTATATAAATACATAAATTTTATTTATTTATATAATAATGTTTATTATTATATTTTAATGTTTATTTATTTTGAGAGAGAGGGAATGTGAGTCGGGAAGAGGCAGAGAGTGAAGGTACAGCAAATTGAGGCAGGCTCTGTGCTGACAGCAGAGAGGCCAATGTGGGGCTCAGATCCATGAACCGGAACCATGAGATCATGACTTGAACCAAAGTTTGACACTTAACTGACTGAGCCACCCAGGTGCCCCAGCAGGTTGCCTTTTAAAGATATACTGGTGATCCATTCTAACTTCTAAATGATAATTCAATTACTTTACAAAAACCCATGTCAACTAAAAAAGAAATCACTTACCAGCTCAAATATGTTTTAATCAGACCAAGGTTACCCGTACATATGCAATAATAGCCAAAGCAGCATTGTTAGACCTGTTTTGCATTCACTTAGACTGTGCATAGATATTTAATACTTTGAGAAAATAGCAAAAACTATTAGGAAGACTAGTGTAGGCTGGGTAGTTCCAAGAGCTCTCTTTCCTCTATTTCATATTCTTTAAAATATAATCCTTGTGACTTACCAAAGAGGATTGTAAAATTTGCTTATTCTAAGCCATAAAGTGAGACATATAAGGGGAAAAATTATACATGATAGCTGATTATTTTAACTTTCATTGTAATACATAGAAACAACTAGGGCTAACCCTATAAGGACACAAAAAGCCTTGGCTCTTGTATAGGTTACTTAATGCTCTTCATACTGACCAGTCACAGGAATTTGACCAGTAGCGTCCCTGTGCCATTTCACACATTTTAATGGTTCCTTCCTTGGGTGGCCAGTGTACACATCTATGCAGTGTCTGCCTTGTCCATTCCTCTACATTTCCAACCACTTTTTATACTTTAAGCAAGGTGCCCATGCCTATTCTATTTTGTGCCTCATGGTAGCCAAGCATCATGAGGTTAACTCTACATTGTTTCAATGGCTCTTTGTCATCATGGTGGTGGTATGGTATCTAAATGTTGCAAATAGTCTAGCTAGTCTGTGTGGGGTCAGTTGTAGCTACATGTACTGTAGAAGATCTACTTTATAGAGATAATAAAAAAAATTTTTATAATTTCCTTTTGGTCCCTTATATCCTAGATTCATTGGTTTGTTTGTTTGTTTGTTTACTACCCTTTTTCCTCCTACCTTTGACTATCTTAAAAGTCCATTGTAAATCTTCTTTCTATATATATAGTCTCTTCGGAGCCTTATCATTTATGATGATTTCAACCACCATCATAAGCAGCAGTGTTCAGATGTACAGCTTCAGTTCAGTCTCTGTCCACTTTGCATCCTATAGTTCTGTCTTCAATTAATGCTATAGAAGATTGCCAGTTTTTTTTTTTACAAATAGTTTATTGTCAAATTAATTTCCACATAACACTCAGTGCTCATCCCCACAAGTGTCCTCCTCCATGCCCATCCCCCCTCCCCCCCACATCCATCAGTCCTCAGTTTTTGTCAGCATTCAAGAGTCTCTCATGGTTTGTCTCTCTCCCTTTCCCCCACCATTTCTGCCCTTCTTCTCCCCCTTGTTCCTCTGTCAAGTTCCTCCTAATCCTCCTATACGTGCAAACATATGATATTTGTCCTTCTCTGACTGACTTATTTCGCTCAGCATAACACCCTCAAGGTCCATCCATGTTGCTACACATGGCCAGATTTCATTGTTTCTCATTGCCATGTAGTATTCCATGGTATAGATAAACCACATCTTCTTGATCCATTCATCTGTTGATGGACACTTAGGCTCTTTCCAGGTTTTAGCTATTGTGGAGAGTGCTGCTATGAACATTGGGGTACATGTGCTCCTATGCATCAGCATTTCTGTATCCCTTGGGTAAATTCCTAGCAGTGCTATTTCTGGGTCATAGGGGAGTTCTATTGTTAGTTTCCTGAGGAACCTCCACACTGTTTTCCAGAGGGGCTGTACCAGTTTACATTCCCACCAACAGTGTAGAAGGGTGCCCATTTCTCCACGTCCTCGCCAGCATCTAGAGTTCTCTGATTGGCTCATTTTAGCCACTCTGACTGGCGTGAGGTGGTATCTCAGTGTGGTTTTGATTTGTATTTCCCTGATGAGGAGGGATGCTGAGAATCATTTCATGTGTCTGTTGGCCAGAAGATTGCCAGTTTTATGTGATGTTGACACCTAAAAGTTTCCATAATAACTAAATGTATCTCTTTATCCTTTTCTACTTTTCCTGTCATTACCCTGCTGGTATTGCCTTCAGCAGTAGATACCAGAAGTCATTTTCACTCTTCTCTCTTTTATTTCCCAAAGGGGAACCATCAGCCACCAACTTCTACTGAATCTTCTTTGATAAGGCCTTTTGGAATCATACTTGTCTATTTCCTGAGCTGTCCCAGTAGCCTAGGCCTTCATCTATTTATGTCTCGATGACTCTACCAGCCTCATACCTGATTGTCTTTCCTTCTCTTAGAAACCCAGAATATCACAGAGCTGGATTATTTTTAAGCATTCTTTTGTCTTCTGATCCTTATAAAACACGGAAAATTTTCCTAGAAGGAAATTCCATGCATTATAATCATTCCCTGTTGCATCAAATCCAAGTTATTTGGCCTTTTCTTTAAAGATACTTACAGCCATCACACCAAATCAATTTTTCATTTCCAGTCAGGAAAACTACTCTCCATTCAAGCTAAAACTCGGCTGCTTTCTTCTGAATTTCTTCTCCTTTGTCCTTGCTTGATATTTGCTCTCCATTCCTCTTTCTGAATGCATATCTCTCAAACTTTTCAATCCATCACTGAGTTACTCCCATGCAGCTTGGTATATCCTGATATGTATTTACATATATTTTAAATTTTTGTTTAATGTTTATTTATTTCTGAGAGAGAGATAGAGTGCAAGCAGGGGTGGGGCAGAGAAAGAGGGAGGCACAGAATCTGAAGCAGGCTCCAGGCACAGCACAGAACCTGATGCAAGGCTTGAACTCACGAACTGTGAGATCATGACCTGGGCTGAAGCCGGACATTTAACTGATTGAACCACCCAGGCACCCCAGTGTGTCCTGACATTTAAAGTGCTGAAGAACTGCAGTATTAATTGGTACATATTTGGCCTCAATTTAGGTCTTCTACCATTGAAAGTTTGATTATCCGATTTGGCCATTTTTTGTTTCTTTCCCTTTTATTAAATAAGGTTTGTGTATCAATTTCTTCATCTATAAAATGGGTGTAACAATATTTATCTCAACAAACATTAATAAGTTGTTAAATATTAAGTATCAGGTTTGCATTTGTTCATTTGCTTTTTGTGGTCTCTGTGTTAGCAAAACTAGAACAAACCAAAAATTGTCTCATTTTGTGTCTGGCCATGAATTAACATGTTCAAAAGAAAAACACAATAATTGATTTCTACCATTCATGTGCATGCAAGTTGAATGACTGACATTTTCCAGGTTTCTGCCTGCTAAAAACCTGTGCAGACTCATAGCAGCAAATCAGAAGACCCCTGTCTTGGGCCATTTGGGTTCTTCTGCCATGTTCAGAAGTCTAATTTGAAATCACTGTACCTGAAACTCTTACTAATTGCTCAAACTTAAAGTCATTATTTTAGATCATTATTAAAAATCAGACTTTGCACTATAAAATGCCCATAATTTTTAGCAGCTATATATCTGCTATGTAATTTCCTCTTTCAAAAAAATGTCATGCTCAATTTAATATTGGTCTGTCATTTGCAAGTGGCTGAGAGACTTTGTGAGGCGATTACAAACTCTAGTTTCACAAGAGTTGGGCTCTGAAGCCTGCACCACTGACATCTGGGTCTCTTTTCCTGTCACAGTCCCATAGCATATTTTTCATATCCTAAGGGCTCCCTTAGGGGGTGCCCTGTCATGAAATGAAGTGGCATTGACTAAAATGAGAATTTTCTCCTCTGTGAGAAAGTGAATTGAGAGGAACCCAATCACAAATGCAACAAACCAATTCAATCAAAACAAAACATAATTCTGTGGATTTATTAGTTAAGGATGAGATACTATAGTGATAGTCTTTTAGGAAGATAGCTTGTACACAATTAAAAATATTAAGCAGATATTTTTATAAAATATATAAAGGTTACAAGAGAATCATATTTTAAGCATTTCTGTAAGTTCCCAAAAGTATGTATGTAGGACTTGCAATCTTAATCTTGTTTAATAATTAACTTTTGGTTGTAAAATATTTTGGTGAGGAGAATACAAACTGAGGTGTTGAATTCAGAAGAATTCATCAATAGAAATACTGTGTCGATGGTTAAAATTGATTACTGGAAGAGAAATAACTATCAGGAAAAGCATGAATATGCAGCAGATTAAGAAACAGTTGACTGTGGCAGGGATTATTATCTCATCAGAAAAATGAGTTTTATTTGAATAACTTAATTTAAATTAAGATATAAAGAACCTTTTGTAATAAAATATTTTATGAATTGGTAAGCATAAAAATCACTATGATTTCACTATAAAACTTTCTATTTAATGTTCAATTAAGAATAGAATTCAAGTTTCAATTTATTTCATGCATTGTAAACCACTCACCTATGGTCCTGCTTGATTTTTAGATGATCCCTACAAATTCTTTAAAGGGCCAAAGTTTCCTACTGATTCTGCCGTGTTTTGTGGTTTTGCCACAGGATCACTACTCTTTACCTGAATAACATTAGAGTCAGTCTCTGAGGAGAGAAAGAGAGACAGAGAGTGAGAGAGTGAATTGGTTGTAACTGGGGGAGATTACCACCCTTGTTATCAACCTTTCTTTTTTGTTCAGTTACCTTCTACCCTGATTATACCATTCAGTTCAATAGGTAGCTCCTATTCATTTATGTTTTTCATTTTTGACAGTAAAGGGAAAATACAGGAAAGAGGGAGAAAGAGAAGGGGAAGGAAAAAAGAAAAGCTGGCAGAAAAATAAAAAGTACTCTCCCAAATAATTTTCAATCATTCAGAAATATGTGTGGGATAAATACATATAGTTACATAAAGTTTTAAAGGCCAGGGATTAAGAAAAGCATTTGTGATGAGCACAGGGTGATGTATGGAATGGTTGAATCACTATATTGTACATCTGAACCTAATATAACACTATACGTTAACTAACTCAAATTAAAATAAAAACTTTAAAAAATAATAAAGGAAAAATATGTTAATTTATGCCATGTGAATGAATAGGTATTAGAATTAATCACATTTCATATTTTTACTGTCTTTCCTGTTTTTCATTTTTTTCTAGTTGAGCTAATACAGGGTTATTTTTGAGGGATGGTAGAGTCACTACTTTGAGGATTATATACCACTGTACATCTGGATACTCTTCTACCCAGTGAAGTACTACAGATTGCAACTGAGGGGGAGTGGAATACACCACCCCAAAATGTGTCACTGCATGACTGTTGTGAGCTAAAGGCAGTTAAGACCGACTGGACTCCGGAAAAACTTTTTATCCCTGTCTTAAAAGATTTCGGTGGAGGGCCTGTAACAGGGAGAGAGCTATTGCCAAAGGTAACTTTTTATATTAGAAAGATTTATCTGCATGGTATAGCAAACATTTGTTTACCAAACATTTGCTCTTCTCATCTTCCTGTGAATTGTCTTTCCCTTCCTTGAAGCCCCAGACCCCTACTTTCTTATCCTTAGCTCAGGATGGTATATAAGCCTCGATTGCCCAACTCCCTTTGAATGTCATATCTTTGTGGGGATCTGATGTGTACATAATCAAATTTGTTTTCTTCCTGTTAATCTGTCTTATGTCAATTTAATTATTAGACCAGCCAAGGAACCTAGAAGGGGGTAAGGGAAAAATTTTTCTCCCCAAGACAATAAAAGCCTCATTATTACCTAGGGTTAGGGATAGATAAGAAAGTGATTTTCCATTTTTGTGTAATTTTCTTTAATAATGACTATCGTTCTGAAACTTAGCTCCAGAAATTGAATATTATAAAACAATTGAAGTCAACCCTAACTGTACCAGCCTACGATTCTGATAATTAAACTTCTTTCACCTGAGCACTTACCTACTCATGAACATTCTATTATTCACCTTCTGTCTTGGTGACATCTGTGAACTATGTGAATCTATATCTGGTTCTCCACTGGACTGTAAACGAAAGAATTTAACTGTAATTCAAACTAAGAACCAAACCATATAGCAGATTTGCACACTTTATCACAGGATCTTTTAGTAAATCTGTTTTTGATTGATTAATTTTATTTTATTTTTAAGCTTTTCTTTCCAGTTTTATTGAGATGTAATTGACATGTAACATAGCATAAGTTTAAGGTCTACAACATATTTATATATATGTATATATATTATACACAACATAATTATATATGTGTTATACACGTACACACACACACATCCGTACACACACACTGATTACCATGATAAAATTAGTTAACATCCATCACCTCACATAGTTACAAATTTTTTTCTTCAATGAGAACTTTTAAGGCATTCCTTTAGCAACTTTCAGATATACACTACAGTAGTGTTAGTTATGATCATCATGCTATGCATTATATGCTTGGACTTTATAATGGAAGTTTATACCTTTTGACCATCCTCACCCAATTCATTCCCCACTCTCTTACCTCCCTGTTGTAAATCTTTTAAAATATTGATAATCAAATTTTGATGTGTAAGGCTGAGTTTTAAGTGCTTTGGGAGATTCCTTGACTTTAAAGAGCTCATGATTTAGTTAGGAATATAAGACCTATGTATCTGCACAGATGTTTAGTGATCTCACTACCAGTGCAAGGTGGTCTGTGATGCATAGTGGAAGAATAGAAGCATAAGGGTTGGAACCAGGAAGTTGATATTTTGCTCTCAGAGGACTTTTTGGTTTTCTGTAAGTAAGAGAGCAGACTAGAGAAGGTGTTGCATACAGAGAAATGTTGCTTACAAAGACACAGGGGTAAGAAGCTTCTGTTTTGGAGTCAGTAATGAGTAGACAAATGGCCTAGGGAAGAAGGTTGTGTGGAAAGTAATGGGAGATAGATAAGACTGGAAAAGGACATTAGGGTCAGACTGAAGAAAGCCTTTTTTGCCAACGTAACCTTTTTATGTAGGTAGGTGAGTTGGACTATATTTTCCCAGGTTTATGGCGATCATGTTGTGTGGAATATAATCAGAAATATAAAGAAAGTATATGTTAAACCTATCTCTTTTAAGATAAATCTGTCAGTTTCTCTAAAGATAAGTCTGTCCTTTAGTTACTTTAGTGAAAATCATAAGGAGGTGCTTGACATGAAACATGATAAAGATTTAACCATCTACTAGTGAAATAAAAGAAAGAAAAGTAGTGTACTCTACCACCAGAGGTAATTTTGATTTTGTTTTGTCTTGTTTTTTAGGTTGATTTTTTAAAAATGTGTTTGAAACTCCATGCTTAAAATGCATTTATGAAGCAATATTTAGAGCAGAGATGACTACAAAAAATATTCAAAATAAATGTAAATCTTTCTATTTCTGTGTGACTTTCATTGTCTGCCCATCAAATTTTGCTCATTATCAAAGGTGACTTTATTTTAATAAATCTTTTCTCTCTCAAAACTTTTTCTCTCATATTAATCTATTTAGAAGTTATGCAACTGGGCATGGAATACTTTGCTTATTTTTAATGACCATTTCTTTTAATATGGTAAATAGGAAACTGGCTTCTTTTTCTTGGAAGTTCCTCTGATTTATTCTGAATAAACATCACCTGGGAGTGTTGGTTAAAGCTGACCCACCCCCAGACACTAGGATTCATATGATGGTAATTGGACCTTGGAACCTGCATTTTAGTGAATCCACAGGCTGATTTGGAAACTGCCAGTCTGAGAAACATTATCCAGAGTGAATCAATTTAGTGGAGAGTGAACTCTCACTAATCTTAAATATGTATATGAGGTCAAACAAATGGCTCAGTGCCTGATGCATCTCAGAAGGTCTTTTCTAAAGAAGATCTTTGAAACGTAAAACCAAAAGAGATATTTGTGAGGGTTTGTCACACATTTCTAAATCAGCATTTGGTGCTTCTGTTTCTCCTCCTTGTACTTCCCTGCCTAAAAGCCCAGTGACCATGAGGGAGAAGAAGGGGAAAAAACAGTTGGGGAGAGGGAAGGAGGCAAACCATGAGAGACTCTTGAATGCTGAGAACAAACCGAGGGCTGATGGGGGTGGGGGAAACAAGGGGGGTGAAGTGCATGAGGGATGAGCACTGGGTATTCTATGGAAACCAACTTGACAATAAACTATTTAAGAAAAAAATAAAAAAAATAATAAAAAATAAAATCCCAGTGAATTTAATGGGCAGAATGTGGATAATACTGATATATGGCAAGCTTATTGTAAGGAATTTTGTCATAATATTGTGTCTAGGATAGAGAAATAACTTCATAAAGCTTCAAATGCCTTTAAACAGAATTGAGAAGTGCTCCTAGCAAAAGTTTCCAGGGCACTCCCCTCAGCACTGATCCAGGAAGAATGTTCCCACCTGGTCTTCCAGCCCAGGCCATGATTTGCCAGAGGAGAAAGGGCCGAGGAATTCACTGTAACAGCTTAGAGAATGACTTTGCAAACACAAGAAATATTCATTTCCTAGTTTGTCAGCTGAAAAGGAGCTTCACTATAGGCTATAGTGAAGGGTCAATGTTAGCAACAGGAGGGAATCCCAACTCTCTTTTAAGTCACTGTGAACAAATATTTTCAATGATAGTAACTGCTTAACACAGCAAATGGGCCTACTGATCTACCTGTTAACTCTTGTCTCTCATTGTGCCAACATTTACCACAATGACTATGGTTTCTGGTATTTTCAGTTTCAGATTTAAATATAAGCTCATGAGAGACATTTTTTGTCATGGTCACTTGGATTTCTCTGTGTTTAAAATACCACCTTATTCATAGTAGGGGATCAGTTTTGTGCAATATTCTGAATGCTTTTCTTAACCCTTAATCAGAATATGATCACTTTTTCTAAAAACGCGTTTTTGGAAAGGCTTGCAATTTTTTTACTCTAATTTTAGCGTGCCTTTGGACCAAAAAATACAGTGATGTGCTACATGGGTACTATTTCATCCATATAATGATGAAGCTGTTTTCATTAAAATGATTAAAAATAAAAAGGTAGTGTACACTATTAACAGTAATTGAAAATTGGCCCATCTAATTGACTATAGTAAGGAAAGAACATGAAAGTTTTGTATTTAACAAAAATGCATTTTTCATAATTAATTGTTGGTGGTCCAGCACATGGGAGGTTGGCAATAAAGAACTATTCTAACACATTTGGATCTTTAAGACAAAACAAAGCAGCATAGATTGTTTTAAAAATGAAGTTTCTGCTAGTTTGAGACCTCAAGTATGAAATGGCATTGTAACTGATGCTTTCTTTGGTCTCTGGAAAGGATAAGTAGAAGTTAAAAGGTAGTCACATTGATAATGTTAACTCTATTATAGTTATTTGTTTATTACATGTAAGAAAGGTGGCAATCTGTGGGGATTTTTCAAGTCAAAGGTTTCTGCCCTCCAAATGATCATTGAAAAATTATAATGTCACATCTTTAAAATGTAAAAGTTGTAGGCTCTTTATTTTCTAAAGAACACTATTTTTCATTTTGACAGGATTTTCACTCATATTGTATATCTCCCTGTTTGATACTTTAAATTTGGTGTGTACTTCAAAACTGGTCTCTGTTTTGTGATTTACAACCTTGGAGAAAAATAACATAGTAGTCATAACTTTGCAGTTTTTTGTGATGCATGAAGATCAGATTTTTTAATGTTGGTTAATGCTTTGCTAATTAAAGTGTGCATGTTAATTAAAGCAGAGGCTAATGTTAATTACCTATATTAATGGAATCTCATGTAACACCTGCCTGAAGCAATGGGTTCAATTTTCAAAATATCTCAATTAAGGCTGAAACTTTTGATTTGCATCTAGTAGGGTTTCAATTAACTGCATTGAAAACTTAAATAACACTCTTAGGGGTGCAAAATATCAGTGATTATATGAAGTATGATGGAGTTTGGTAGATGAATTTATAGAGACTCTTTTTTAGGCTAACTACATGTATTTCTTGTTTACTGGTCAAAACTCTGTTCATCTGCCATGAGCCAGTGCAAACAATATCTCTTCCATAAAGTATTTTCTAGTTCCCATTATAATATCAGCACTTGTTTGTTGCTTTACTTTTATGCCATTCTGTCTTGTATTATAATTACTTGTTACAGTCTGTGTCCTTTGCTAATTAGAAGCTTCTTAAAGGCCTTGTCTCCATCCCTTACAAGGGCCAGCACACTTGATAAGAAGCTAGCATATTTTGATAAGTTGAAGATGGTCTTTAATTGTTTGCAAAGCAACTAAATACATTTATTAACTAAAGTGGAAATGAGAGAACTTTTCACTTTTAGCACATGACAGTCCCACTGTTGCTACATTTATGACTGCTTTAAGTAAAGCATGAAGTTGCTGTTTGGGATTTTATTGCTTTTATCACCTTAAAGATTGATGTTTTTGTTAATTTCAGTTAACTATGAATTGGAATGGGGAAGAGGCTACTTGTTCAAGATAAAATGGTCAGTGTTATGAGACCAGAGAACCTGTGTTTATGCTGGCAGAGATGATGTTAATATCCCCTTTCAGTTCCAGGTTTAGAATCTGACTGACCATTCTGCATGCAATTTTAGCTTGCGATCATAAACACAGACACTTTAAACAAGCTGTTCATTTTAAGAGCCATAGGTTTGTTTTATCTTGGAGGATAACTCATGGTGTGGTCACATGGTAGGTCTAAATCTTAAAAAAAAATGAATTAAAAATATAAATAGATGGCTAGAGATAGATACATTATAATTAGTATGCTTATCAGTTCTTCTGAACTTACTGTTATGTTTGCTGAAGACCCAATAACAACTATTTCTATTGAGTCTTTGAAAAGGATTATGAGCTAATGGTGCTAACCTTTTTGACATCTAGTATAATCATGGTTTCAGAAAAATAGTTTCCATTACCCTGCATAATAGGGGAAGCAATAATCTCTTCAATAAGTATACACAAATAGATCACACACTGATTTTCAGCTCCTGGAAATAAGTACCAGTTACTGGTATTCCTTTGCAAACTTTGACTCTGATTGTCGATCTCAGTGGGGTCAGGATTTGTCTTCATTCAACTGTGGAGAATATCAAATGAGCATAAGATTTCCATGTGTAAGGTGTAACCAGCAAGGTGACACATAAGGCACTGTTTACTGTTCTGGTGTGCTATTGGCATGCTGATAAAAAAAATTTTTTTAAGATAAAAAGGAATAGTATTGACAGAGCAAGAACATGTCAGGCAGGCAGGCCTGATGGCAGGCCATGTGATTATTGGAAATGAGACGTGAATGTGTCTGTTAATGAAGAGCAATGCAGGCTTAGATGTGACAGCGAGAGAGCTCTCTTACTTCATGTCACAACTGGTTCATTGTTGGTTAGTTAGTAGGTGGAATAAATGCAACAATTAGCTGGAAAAATATGACAAATATGCAGATCAGATTTTCCCAGGATGAGGCAATGGGCCAGGTCTTTACAACTCGGAGAGCAAAGTCACCAAAGCATCCATTCCCCATTGTGGTACCATTAAAGTGGCAGATGGCAGAGCATTAGCAGAAAGACACTGGGAACAGCTGGAAAACATCTGGTAGGAAGTGACAACCTAATGGGTGTGCTGGGCTTTTCCTAATTGTGAGGCAGTCACTTAAAAAGCCTGGAAAGAAACTTCAATGTTTTGATGGTGGGGGAAAGGAGTTGGCTGAAGTACTAGATTCTAGTTCGGGGATTTGAGGGAATTCTGAAAATACATGAACTTTAGAGCCTGTTGAAAAGATTACAGAAAAAACTATAGAAAATTAATTTGCATTTCCCCAAGCATTGAATAAGAATACACTTTTTAAAGGTGTCTGTGAGGCTCACAATGAACCTGGAATCTGCTTTAGGAAGAAATTTGATTCATCACCAAATTATGAATAATATTTAAAATGTAGGATTTTGAGGGTATTTGGAAAGGTTAGGTGTTCATAGAGAATATGGAAACACTAATTAAACTGGAATGAGGAAGGTGGACTACTTAATGACTCTATTCGCCATTCCTCTCTCTTGATTTACTGTCTCATGACTTTTCTGGAACCTAGATTAAGTATAAAAAGGCTTTTTGCCTATTTCTGTCTCTATATTTCTTCATTATTTTTTCACTCCACCCATTTGTCCTTGATTGTCTATGTCTCATCACTTGCTCTCCTACTTTCTGACAAGGATCACCTAACTTTTCATAACTTCTCTGTCAAGACTCACCATATAGAGAATGACATTTCATTTTGGGAATTTATTATTTCCCATAGAACAGGAGTGGTGAGGACAACATTCCTTAGGGTGCTGATAGGTAGAATTTGGGGAGACAAAGGCCACTGATATCTGCTACATGATTAGGGCAGATTTTCTCACAGGTTACCAGACAAGCCCTCAGTTGCTCCATGAAGCCTGTGTTGGAATATGCAAGCCCACACATATTGGAAAGGAAAGAGAAATCTGAGTAGGTGCCAGAGGATCCATAAATTCCCCAGTTGTTGTTCAAATCACTTAGAGGATTAAACCAGACTGTTCAAAGTACAGTTTCAATGAATGTTAAGTCCATCTTCCCCCTTAACCACTGGACTGTATGTTTGTCTTGCCCTTGGGACACAGGCTCAAACAAATAAGTAAATGAAAACAAGGAGTGAAACAATTTACTATATGCAGGGTCTGACCACCTTACTTTCCAAACATCTTGCCTGCATGTGTCATCTTTAGAAAGGGCAGGTTGCTGTGAGCAGAGGCCCAGGTGTAACTCAACTACAGAGAAAGAGGTGGGAGGTGGGGAGGGTGATGGAGTGAGGAGCCAGAGATGGGAGGGGAAAGAGTGGAACAACAATACTTGAGTCAGGACGGCACATAAACAAAAGCCCTGGAGAGGTAGTTCAGAGAAACGGTGGTAAATGGAACAGGAGGTCGGAGGGGAACAGGTATAGTGTCTCCAGAAAAGAATAGCAGGGAGGCAAATTGAATGTTAAACATGTACTGCAACCCCAGCCCTAAACTTATAAGTTACCACAGGACCCCTATTAACAGTGGATGTAAATACATCAGGATAACAGTAATAAATTATTACTGACTGGGAGCCAGCCATCAGAATTGTTAAGAAAAAGTTCCTTACAGCAAGGCGGCATTGCTCATCACACCTGGACATGTGAAGGGAAGGGAAGGAGTGACAAGATGGCTGAGTGGTGAGTTATTACCTTCCAGGGCAAGGTAATAACTAGGATACACAGAGAAGGAGCACATGGTGGTGGTACCCAGCCACTAACATTTCGTAATCACTGTAATTTCTAGAGACAAAGGAGCAGAGAGGTTTTCTTTTTTTGTTTTGTTTTTGTTTTGTTTTTTTTTAAATTTATTTATTTTTATTTTTTATTTTTTACAAATAGTTTATTGTCAAATTAGTTTCCACATAACACCCAGTGCTCATCCCCACAAGTGCCCTCATCCATGCCCACCCCTCCTCCCCCCCACATCCACCAGTCCTCAGTTTTTGTCAGCATTCAAGAGTCTCTCATGGTTTGCCTCTCTCCCTTTCCCCCACCATTTCCGCCCTTCTTCTCCCCCTTGTTCCTCTGTTAAGTTCCTCCTAATCCTCCTATACGTGCACACATATGATATTTGTCCTTTCTCTGCCTGACTTATTTCGCTCAGCATAACACCCTCAAGGTCCATCCATGTTGCTACACATGGCCAGATTTCATTGTTTCTCATTGCCATGTAGTATTCCATGGTATAGATAAACCACATCTTCTTGATCCATTCATCTGTTGATGGACACTTAGGCTCTTTCCAGGTTTTAGCTATTGTGGAGAGTGCTGCTATGAACATTGAGGTACATGTGCTCCTATGCATCAACATTTCTGTATCCCTTGGGTAAATTCCTAGCAGTGCTATCGCTGGGTCATAGGGGAGTTCTATTGTTAGTTTCCTGAGGAACCTCCACACTGTTTTCCAGAGGGGCTGTACCAGTTTACATTCCCACCAACAGTGTAGGAGGGTGCCCGTTTCTCCACATCCTCGCCAGCATCTAGAGTTCTCTGATTGGCTCATTTTAGCCACTCTGACTGGCGTGAGGTGGTATCTCAGTGTGGTTTTGATTTGTATTTCCCTGATGAGGAGCGATGCTGAGCATCGTTTCATGTGTCTGTTGGCCATCTGGATGTCCTCTTTGGAGAAGTGTCTGTTCATATCTTCTGCCCATTTCTTCACTGGGTTGTTTGTTTTTTGGGCGTGTAGTTTGGTGAGTTCCTTGTAGATTCTGGATATCAACCCTTTATCTGATATGTCATTTGCAACTATCTTTTCCCATTCCGTTGGTTGCCTATTAATTTTCTGGGTTGTTTCCTTGGCTGTGCAGAAGCTTTTAATCTTGAGGAGGTCCCAACAGTTTATTTTTGCTCTTGATTCCCTTGCTTTTGGGGATGTGTCAAGTAAGAAGTTGCTGAGGTGGAGGTCAAGGAGGTTGTTTCCTGCTTTCTCCTCTAGGGTGTTGATAGTTTCCTGTCTCACGTTCAGGTCCTTTATCCATTTTGAGTTTATTTTTTGTGCATGGTGTGAGAAAATGATCTAGTTTCATTCTTCTGCATGTTGCTGTCCAGTTCTCCCAACACCATCTGTTAAAAAGGCTGTCTTTTTTCCATGGGATATTCTTTCCTGCTTTGTCAAAGATTAGTTGGCTGTATACTTTTGGGTCCACTTCTGAGTTCTCAATTCTGTTCCATTGGTCTATGTGTCTGTTTTTGTGCCAATACCATACTGTCTTGATGATGACAGCTTTGAAGTAGAGGCTAAAGTCTGGGATGGTGATTGTTTTTGTTTTTTATTGAGTCCACGAATCATAGGACACAATAAGTTGAGCCTTGCAAGAAATTGACTGATGTGTATACCTTACACAGGGACTTCATGCCACACCCCAGCTATTTCAGTTGTCTTAGCCCGGAAATCATGGTTGTAGGACTGCTTGCTAAAGAAGATGCCGGAGATGGGTAGTAAAAGAAGCTCTGGACTGGGAGCCAGAAACCCCTGGCTCTTCCTCTCTACCCATGTGACTTTGGACAAACTCATTTATCTGATCTCTGGCTTCTGCATTTCAATGGGGATATTAATACCAGATCTATCTGAGCAGAGCCTAAGATTGTTATATTTATCAAATGAGAAAATATATGTGAAATCACATAAGTTGTAAAGGTACACAAGTAATGTATTGTCAGAAAGTCACAGTATCGTATTCTCAGTGATGATTAAAGCTTTTATTCAGGTGTGCGGCGAATGGTGAGCTAACATAGGTGAGAGATAGTGAACCCAGGATCACCACATCCAATTAACCTGTTAATTTACATACTGAGTCAAATAAGAGAACATGATTTAGTCTAATGTGACTATAAGTAAGGTTTTCTATGTTAGAAAAGGAAGTCACAGAGGGTACAGAGGAAGGTGGACTGGGATCTACTAGTGAACAGTGCTTAAATCGTGTTCTAAGACATTTTAATTCTATTTCAAGAAAACAGAATCCATGAAAAGGCTTTTAGTCTTTCTTGTTATTATTTGAATTTTTATTTTTTTTAATTTTTTTGACTTCGGAAACAAATTATGCATTTTTTATAGTTTATTGTCAAGTTGGTATAACACTGAGTGCTCAACCCAACAAACTTGCTAGTAAGGGATATTTCAATGGGGATTTGAATATCAGGGCACTAAGCTACTCCTGTGATATGTCTTCCATGTAACAGCAGATCACCAACAAAGTTTTAATGTCACATGATTTAGTCTAATGTGACTATAAGTAAGGTTTTCTATGTTAGAAAAGGAAGTCACAGAGGGTACAGAGGAAGGTGGACTGGGATCTACTAGTGAACAGTGCTTAAATCGTGTTCTAAGACATTTTAATTCTATTTCAAGAAAACAGAATCCATGAAAAGGCTTTTAGTCTTTCTTGTTATTATTTGAATTTTTATTTTTTTTAATTTTTTTGACTTCGGAAACAAATTATGCATTTTTTATAGTTTATTGTCAAGTTGGTATAACACTGAGTGCTCAACCCAACAAACTTGCTAGTAAGGGATATAATGGTTTGAATATCAGGGCACTAGCTACTCCTGTGATATGTCTTCCACAGCAGATCACCAACAAAGTTTTAATGTCACTTCATAATAAGAATTGGTTCAATTGCCTATTACTATGAAAAATCCCATGCAGCCCAGATATCTTTGTTCCCAAGCACAGAGCTCCTTTCTTCTTTGTTCTTTCTTGAAATCTTAATATTTACACCTCCAGATATTAACTTTTACATGGTCAACTTTTATTGTATAAGTTCACTACATAAGCAAAATACCTGAACAACCAAAATGCTGCTGAAAATTCAAAGTCTAAAATCTTATGCTCTTACTTTGAGGCTACTTAACTCTTGTTTTTGATACTTATTTTAACTTTCATTATATATTTTCCTAGGTTAATTTAACATGTCATGTCAAAGATGAAACAAGATACTAGAGGCTGTCACATCAAGAACTGCAAGGAATAATGAATTCTTCCAGTCTAGATATGGTACAGGGCATATATTATTAAATAAGAAACAAGAACTCCAAAATCATTGGATTTGGAGCCATTCTATGTGACCAAAAGCAGCTCTAATAATGCCCGCAAGTATAATTGCATTATATTTGTTGTTTATATCTTAACAGTCATCCACAGAACAAATTCTGTTTAAGGATATGAAATATTTCAGACTTCCATACTAAATGGAAGAAATGAAATTCAAAGAAAAATTCTTGACACTTTAAGAGGTAAAGTGCTCCATCCCTCTCCCCTTTGATAATTGACAGCCTAATTAGATGGGTTTTGGATTTGTAAACTCATCTTAGGAAGTTTGACTATTTTTTTAAGAATTTTCATTTTCTGTTTGTTTCTTGTGATTTGAATTTTCCTATCCTGTTATATGTCATTCAACTATTCTTCCCTAATGACTTTAAAGATGACTTTAAAGATTCTGCTTCTGTGGCCTGGAATGTGATATATTTTCCCCATGTCTGAGCTCTACTGAGTCTCTTATCACAAGGGTTAAAGTGTCATAGAGACTGCTAAAATTAAACATCACCACTTTAAATTAAAATATGTAGCATGGAGGCTTAGTAGCCCCTAGGAATTTTTTTGTTTGCAATTCATAGATAATTCAAATCTGTTTCTTAAGCTGAATGAATCACAGTCAAAGCATCCCTTTTAAGGTATTTATCTTGCCACAGTTCAGGAAGTCCTTTGAATGTCACTATTCATATCTTAGCTCTCAGACTGACAACCTGAGGCATTTGCCAGCACTTGCCAAGGATCCGTGCTTTCTACTAGGACATCACTTCTTTTTCAGGCCTTCTACTGAGATTGCTCATCAACTTCTGCTCACCAACCCATTCATTCAGTCATTCATTTAGAATACAAAGTTTTGGGCATTAGGTATGCAATTATGAATAAAAACAATGAGGTCCCTGCTCTTGTAGAATTTACATTTCAGTGGGATATGGATCAGAAAAAAACAAGTATACATGGGGTGCATGAGTGACTTAGTTGGTTAAGAATCTGACTCTTGATTTCAGCTCAGGTCATAATCTTATGGTTATGAGACTGAGCTGTGTGTCAGGCTTTGCACTGAGCATGGAGCCTGCTTGGGATTTTCTCTCTCCCCCTCTCTCTGCCCCTCTTCTGCTCACATGTGTGCATGCTCTCTCTCTCTCAAAATAAATGGAAAATTTTAAGAAAAAGCAAGCATACAAATAAGAAAAAGAGTTATTAAGTCAAATAACTATAAATGTGAGATAGCAAATATTAGGGAGAAAATAAATAAGACCGGAGACAGAGCACACTAGGAGACACCTGTCCTAGATGAGATGATCAGGGAAGGAAGTTAACATTTAAAGTAAGAGTTAAAGAAGATACAAAGGTGATGGCCATTGTATTCATGGTGGGAAGAAGCAAGGTTCATTCAAGGAATTGAAAGAAGCCTAGCAGAGCTAGAATAAGTGGGCCAGGATGAGAGCAGCTCAGGAGGAGTGATGGACAGTGAAGACTAGACAAGCAAGTCCCTGAAGATTCTGGTATTCAAGGGGAGATGTGTCTGCAATACATGAGTTGAGGCTGAGGTCAGATCTTTCCTTTAAATAGATTCTGAGCATAGTATCTAATGCCTATTCTTATGTTGTTAATATGTGAGGCAGAATACAGAATAATGGAAATATAAAATAATGGACAATTTGTTGAAATTTGCTGTGGACAGAGCAATGTTTAAGAATCCTTCTATAACTAGTCTTTTGGTTTAATAGATAACAATAGTTCATTTTTTTCACTCTGGTCCTAAAATAAAGAGCAGAAAAATATATAATTGAGGTAAGCAAAGGTGAGAAAAAGCAAGACGATGTAATTTTTTTAATCTGTCCCTAACTTAGAATAGCACTATGCCTGATGGGTAGGAATCAATTCACTGGAGAGAAAAAAAATATGTATTTGTGTTTTTTCCCCAGGCTCTTCCAGATATAATAGCAATGGACTAGTGGGCATCTTCAGGAACAACAGCACAAACCAACCTTTATGAGCTCTAAGCAGCAGTGATGATGATTGATAATCATTGATCATACATACATGATTGATGTATATAGTCATAAAGATGATATGAATGTTTGGGAATTACTGTTACAGAGTTTCATGCAAGTGTGTTTGTGAGACAGATCTACCAGAAAATAGCACCACTGGCTCCTTAATTTGGGAGAATTAGTAGAAAGGAGGAAGTAATTATTGTATATTGTCTTAGTTGGTTTGGGTTTCTCTAAAAGAATACCTTAGACCACATGGCTTATAAACAAGAGACATTTATTTCTTATAGCTCTGAAGGCTGAGAGTTCCAAGATTAAGAGGTTGGTGGATTCAGTGTCTGTTCAAAGACCACTTCCTGATTCACTGGGACCTTACATGGCAGAGGAGCAAGGGAGTTCTGTTCTAATCCCATTCATGAGGGCTCATGACTTAATCACCTAACAGAGACTCCCAATCTCCTAATACTATCACATTGGGGATCACGTTTCAACATATGAATTTGGGGTGGCACAAATACTCAGTCTAAAGCAAATGTGTTTTGAGTTTTAATTTCAGTTCTAGAGTTTCATTTTTGAGAATATTGCAACTTCAGCCTACAAAAGAATTTTATTGACGTCAAGATTTTTTTAAGAACATTTCATTTTGGGTTCTGTGGGCACAATTGTGATAATCTTTCTTCACACTCTTATCTTCTTTGATTTTTATATTTGCTCTTCCCTGTCTTTATAATTGTCATCCCACTTTCTTCCTATGAGGTCTCCCTTTTGGTTGATGTACATAAACTAACTTCTGAGGCTCTGCAACTTCCCTGGTTATGCAGATTGGGGCCACTTAGGAAATCCACCTTCACATGGTCTCCTCCTGCCTGATACCCAGATCCCCAGGAATGGGGCCAGGATAAGTCTTAGGCATAGACAAGGGAGGTGATCACCCAAGAATTGGGTGTCTTTTTCAGGCTCTCCTCTACTGTGAAAATAGATTTTCATCCATAGCCTTTCCTAAAGTTATCTTGTAGATTTATGCATTTCAGTGTTTAAATGAAGAATATTGAAATTTATGAGCTTGGAGATAACTACCATGTTAAGATGTTAATGCCTGTGAATATTTACTATAAAGTAATATATTGACGTCTTTTTTAATTTAATAGCTAAGAAAAGTGAAGATCAGGGGATGGACAAAGATAATGGGAGCTTTTGTGTGGAGGCTGTTACATATGGCTTTGAAATTTAATGGAGTATTCTTGTCCGACATTTGGGGTTGTCTTACACAGAGTAAGTGAGCAGAGTTGACTTCCATTAGAATTTCCCAACTAAACACTATTACTGCCTTTATATTTTTATTATAACTTTAGTAAATTGATTAATAATAAATATATGGAAAAGCAGAGAGTTTTTCCTAGAAAATATTTTCATATTCCCTATAAATATGCTTTTAAATAAAATATTATAAGTTTTAAAATAACTCTTCTGATTCTTTCCTTTTTTTCATCTTTATTTCTCATTTATCAGTGAACCACATCTCAATATAATATCTAGATAAAATGCTATGTTCCCTCCTTTTAAATACTTCTATATTCTCATCTGTTTTTATGGCACATTACTGCATGTCTCCAGAGACACACAGCATTTTTATTTTCAAGTAAATTTATATTAGTTACAGTCTCCAGCTGTTTTAGATATAGGATCATTTCCTGTCGGTACTGTTTCCAGGACAATTCTTTTTCCTCTCACAAAAATGAAAAATGTAATTTAACAAAGACATCCTATAATTGCCTTCATATATGGCAAGGTATCTAGCAATCTAAATACTTATTTTATTTAAAACATCTGTCTACATAATATCCAGTGATTGTCCAGGGCTATATCATCCTTGGGAGAGGCAGCTGCTGCCATTTTTATTTAATTTATAAGGAACCATCAAAAATGTTTCCTTAATATTGAATATTCTGCCATTATGTCATATGTGTTCCTTTTTTAAAAAAAAATAATAATAGCTTACCTTTCTGGTGCTTGTAATTAGTTTAGTCTTTTTCAAGTTGGGAAGGACCATTCTTTTAAAAATCACTATGGAAACATACTGCAAGAATAGTAGGAATAGTAATAAATATATAATCAAAATATCACAATATAAATGGTGACATGCTGCTCTATTCCTAGAACTAGACTTACACTAGAATCACGTTTTAATTGCCACCTTTATTTATAGTCATTTGTCTGTAGTGCATCTTCTTTTCATTTATTAGAAAAAGCACTGTAAAGTTTTTATTGTGAAGTCATTCTGCTGATTACAGCAGTCACCTGATATTTTTTGTTATTTTTTCAGAAAACATAGGGAAGAAGATGGAAGCTTCTATAAAAGGTCTTTGTCTTGGGGCTGATGCTAAATGTTGCTTATAGAGGAATCCATTTGTAAACTCTGTTTATTGTTCACGACCCTCGGAGCCTCAGATAAAGTGTTTAACTTTTAATAGATCATATCAATTTAGGCTCAGCTGAATGCCAAAAACAAGAGACACCCAGGCTTACAATAGTGTGTCTAAATGAGAAAGTTTACCTTTTCTGGGAAAGTAATGAAAATATTCCTTTTTGGAGCACTAAGAGTGTGAAAGGGAAATGATTATGGTTCCCTACTGACATACAGTTATGATTGACAGGAAAAACCAACATGCGTGCCACCTGAGACATCTTGTTCAGGAACTTTCTGGAGGGTAGTAAATTGGTGTTGGCACAAACACAAAAAAATAAAATGACTTGATTCAGCACTTTTCAATTCTAAATCCCCAAACACTAAAGAAAGAAGTAAATATTCATCAAATGATCAAAATTTATATTGATTTTTATTCTACATTAGCAGCTCAAAGTCGAGATTCTTGACAGGGTGGATGTCGGTTTGAATGATTCTCTTTGAAATGAGGATATAGGCACTGAGCTGAGTGCTACCGTGCATTCCTGAACCATAGGCCCTGATTATTAGAACCCTAGGAGGCTAAATTTTTAAAAGAACAGTATAAAGGCACACTTGTTCAGTTCTGTTTTGATAACTAAATTGTTATTATTAGTATGTAAAGTGATTCTTGTTGTTCCTGCTTCATTCCTTCCTCTCTATCACCATCTAAGGACAACTATTTTATAGAATTTCAAAGGAACTGGGGAGTGCGTTATAGCCATAGAGTTAATAGCAGCATTTGCCAGCATAATTGTACTTGGGAAGGAATTGCCAGTCCTGCAGGGCAAGAGAAGCTAAGATTGTATCTTCACATTATACATCTTTAATTTTTAGTTTCTGCCAGAAAGTAAATAAGGGTTTGCTGTAGTGGAATTTGGAAGATGGGAACAAGGGCAGCCATAGAATATAAACATAGACTTGATGCCAGTGTCATTGTGCAGAGATTTGCTAAGGAAACAGTAATGGAGAAACATCGAAATTCTAATCATCCCCTCCAGTCCACACAGTGTAATCACGCTCCCTTCGCACCGTATCTCATGACATAAAATGCTGAATTTTTAATGATTTTAACTACTTGCATTATAAAGAGGAGGATGGTGGTGGGTGAGGCTCTCCACAAATGCAGTTGCGTGATCTATTTGTTTTTTATGTTCGTTAGGTGGAGGTGGTGGTATTGTTTTTAATAAACTTCTCGTCTATCATTAAAATGGAAGAAGAAGGCATTTTTCTTTACATACAAATAAATGCAGAATAAATAATGAAATTAGCATTCATGTTAATTTGTCTACTTTGTTTAAATGCTCACCATTTAACAAATATCATTAAACACATAGCTTTAAAATTGAATTTCCTAAACATTACCATGAATGTTTTTAATGGCTTACAAACAGCATCAGGTCAGTGGAAATAAAGATGACCTTTGAAAGATATACAGTATTTTTCACTTAAATCAGTTACCTTTTGTCTGAGTTGATTATCCATGTATCCATGAATGAAATATAAATAAACCTTGGGAACCTAAGGCTTGGTTTTCTGGACCTGCCAATATGGTCAGAGGAGTTTTGTATCCTAATGTAAAGTCTGCTGTATACAGTAGTCTTTGCTGAGTATAATATTGCAGTAGCTTTGAGTTGATTATTAAATATTTGATGTATATTTTTCTTAACAATGGGATAATATTTATATTTTTAAATACTTTTATAAGTCTCTTATCCAAGAATAAAGTTCAAAAGAACATTCTAACTAACTGTCTCTTTGTCATCATTTTGAACTGTAATGTTAGTTTTGTCCTTGGATGAATATTTTAGCTCCTATTATTTAGTATCATTTTTCTGTAATTCTAAATTCTACATTTCCTAAAGGCAGGGATCATGTCTGACCCTAATTTGTAAGTTGCACAGTATCTTACACTTAAAACTGGCAATATATATTTGTCACATGAGTAGATGAAGGCCTTTAATCAATTTTACTACAAAAAATACATCGCTCCTTAGTCCTGTGATTCTCTGCTCCAACTCTGTAGGAGAAGAAGGCTTTGCTATTCCACTTAGTCAAGCACACAGGACTTAAAAATGTGAGATTCTAATCCACTGTAATGCCAAATGTTATTTGTACATGTTATTTGTACTTAGCCAGAATGTAGCTAATAATAAATGTATTTAGAGAGTTCACTTCTGCACAGGGGAAATGTACTTTTTATTTTCATTGAGGTAAAATAGGTATATAACATTAGATAGGTTTCTGGCATACAGCATTATAACTTTGATATTTGTATACACTACAAAGTGATCACCACCATAAGTCTCCTTACCATCCATCACCATACAATTGCATCCCTTTATCCATTTTACCCACCCCAAAGCCCCCTTCCCATCTGGTAACTACCAATCTGTTCTCTGTATCTTTGGGCTTGCTTTTGTTTTGTTTGTTCATTTGTTTTGTTCTTTAGATTCCACATATAAGTAAAATCATATTGTATCTGTCTTTCTCGTTCTGACCTAATTTCCATGCATAATACCCTCAAGGTTCATCCATGTTATCTCAAGAGTCAAGATTTCATTAATTTTTATGACTGAGTAGTATTCCATATATATATATATTCCAAATCATCATTATCCATTCATCTACTGATGAACACTTAGGTTGTTTTCATATCTTGGCTACTGTAAATAAAGTTACAATGAACACAGGCCTGCATGTATCTTTTTGAATTAGTGTTTTGTATTATTTGGATAAATACCCAGAAGCAGAATTGCTGGATCATATGGCAGTTTTATTATTAATTTTTTGAGAAATATCCATACTGTTTTCCATAATGACTGCACCAATTTACATTCTCATCAGCAGTATATGAGGGTTCCCTTTTCTCCACATCCTCTCCAGCACTTGTTATTTCTTATCATGTCCAGCAAGGTGTAAGCTGATGTCTCATTTTGGTTTTGATTTTCATTTCCTTAATAATCAGTAATGTTGAGCATCTTTTCATGTGCCTGTTGGCTGTCTGTGTGTCCTCTATGGTAAAATGTCTACTTAGGTCCTCTGACCAGTTTTTAATTGCTTTTTTTTTTTTTTTAGTTGTATGAGTTCTTTATCTGGTTTGGATATAACCCCCTTATTGGATATGTGATTTGCAAATAACCTCTCCTATTCAGTAAGTTGCCTTTTCATTTTGTTGATGGTTTCCTTTGTTATGCAGAAGGCTTTTATTTTGATGCAGTCCAGTTGTTGTTTTTTTTTTAAATGTTTTATTTATTTCTAGGAGAGAGAGAGAGAGAGAGAGAGAGAGAGACAGCGTGAGCAGGGGAGGGTCAGAGAAAGAGGGAGACACAGACTCTGAAATAGGCTCCAGGCTCTGAGCCGGCAGTCAGCACAGAGCCCGACGCGGGGCCCGAACCCACGAACCGTGAGATCATGACCTAAGCGAAAGCCGGACGCTTAACCGACTAAGCCACCCAGGCGCCCCTGCAGTCCAGTTTTTTAATTATTGCTTTTATTTCCTTGCCTTTGGAGTCATGTCCCAAATAAAACAAAACAAAACATTGCTAAGACCAATGTCACGGAGTTTACCACATATGTTTTCTTCCGGGAGTTTGATGGTTTCAGGTCTTACATTCAAGTCTTTAATTCATTTGAGTTAATTTTTGTGAATGGTATAAAATAGTGGTCGACTTTTGTTCTTTTACAGGTGACTGTACAGTTTTCCCAACACCAGTTTATTGAAGAGATTGTCTTTTCCGCATTGTATGTCCTTGCCTCCTTTATCAATAATCAATTGATAATATATGTGTAGGTTTATTTCTGGGATCTCTATTTTGTCCCATTGATTTATCTGCCTATTTTTATGCCAGTATCATACTGTTTTGATTACTACAACTTTGTTGTATAGTTTGAAACCAGAGAATGTGATACCTCTAGCTTTGTTCTTCTTTCTGCAGATTACTTTGGTTATTCTGCCTCTTTCGTGGTTCCATACAGATTTCACAATTATTTGTCTTATTTCTGTGAAAAATGCCATTGGAATTTTGATAGGGATTACACTGAATCTGTAGATTACTTTGGTAATATGGAGATTTTAACAACATGAATTCTTCCAATCCTTGTGCATGGAATCTTCCCATTTATTTGGAAATTTCCATTTAAATTTCTTCAATTTCTTTTATCAGTGTTGTGTAGTGTTCAGTGTATAGCTCTTTAACCACTTTGGTTAAATTTATTCCTAGATATTTTATTATTTTTGATGCAGTAGTAACTGGGATTATTTTCTTGATTTCTTTTCCTTATAGTTCATCATTAGTATACTGAAACATAATATATTTTTATATATTGATGTAGTATCCTGAACCTTTATTAAATTCATTTATTAGTTCTAACAATTGTTTTTGGTAAAGTCTCTAGGTTTTTCTATATCTAGCATCATGTCATCTGTAAATGATGAGTTTTACTTCTTCCTTTCCCATTTGGATACCTTTCCTTTTATTTGTTCTTTTCTTTCTTTCCTTCTTTCTTTCTGTCTTTCATTCTTTATGCCCTCTGCCTCTCTTTTCTTTCCTTTCTTTCTTTCTTTCTTTCTTTCTTTCTTTCTCTCTCTCTCTCTTTCCTTCCTTCCTTCCTTCCTTCCTTCCTTCCTTCCTTCCTTCCTTCCTTCCTTCCTTCCTTCCTTTCTTTTCTTTGCCTACTTGCTGTGGCTAGGATTTCCAATACTATGTTGAATGCAAGTGTGGAAATTGGGCATCCCTATCATGTTCCTGATCTTAAAGGAAAACCTTTCAGCTATTAACCATTTAATATGCTGTTATCTGTAGGTTTGTTATGTGTGGGGTTTATTATATTGATATGTATTCCCTGTATACCCACTCTGTTAAGAGTTTTTCATAAATGAATGCTAAATTTATCAAATGTTTTCTTCTTATTGAGATCTGTTGAGAGGTCGTTATATCTTCAGTTTGTTAATATAGTGTGTCACATTGATTGATTTGGGAATGTTGAACCATCCTTGCATCCCTGTAATAAATCCCATTTGATAATGTTGTATGATCCTTTTAATATATTGTTTGAATTCAGTTTGCTAATATTTTGTTGAGGATTTTTGCATTGATGTTCATTAGGGATATTTTCCCATAATTTTCTTTTTTGTAGTTTCCTTGTCTGATTTTGGTATCAAGGTAATGCTGACCTTGTAAAATGACTTTGGAAGCTTCCCATCTTCTTCAACTTTTTTGGGAGAGTTTGGCAAAAATAGGTATTAAATCTTCTTTGAATGTTTGATAGAATTCATCATTGAAGCCCTTTGGTCCTATACTTTTGTTGCTGGGAGGTTTTTGATTCCTGATTTAATCTCATTTCTAGAAATTGGTCTATCCAGATTTTCCATTTTTCCATGATTGGGTCTTGGGAGATCGTATGTTTCTAGGAATGTATCTATCATTTCTAAGTTGTCCAATTTTCTGTTCTATAGTTGTATATAGTAGTCTCTTATGATTTTTTTGTGTTTCTGTAGTAAGTATCAGCTATAACTTTCCCTATTTCATTTCTGATTTTATTCACTTGAACCCTCTTTCTTTTATTCTGGGTGAGTCTAGATAAAGGTTTGTCATTTTCATTTATCTTTTCCAAGAACCATCTATTAGTTTTATTGATCTTTTCTACTGCCTTTTTAGTCTCTTTTTAATTTATTTGCAATTTTATTACAATCTTAGCTTTAAAAATCTATTTTTTTCTGATATTGGTATAGCAGCACCATCTTCATTTTTTTAAATTTTTTTAAAAGTTCATTTATTTTCAGAGAGAGAACATAAGCAAGGTAGGGGCAGAGAGAAGGAGAGACAGAATCCCAAGCAATCTCCACACCATCAGTGTAGAACCTGAGCAACATCTTTCTTTTTATTTCTATTTGCATAGGATATCTTTTTTTCAGCACTTTCTTCAGTTTCTGTCTCTATTCTTAAATCTGAAGTGTCTTGTATGCAATAAATAGAAAAATAGTTCTTTTTATTCATTCAGCCATTCTATGTCTTTTGACTGGAAAATTTAGTCCATTTATATTTAAAATAATCATCAACAAGTATGTATGTATTGCCAGTTTATTAATTTTGTAGTTCCTCTCTGTTCCTTTCTTCTATTGTGGTTTGATTTTCTTTAATGTTATATTTAGATTTTTTCTCTTTATCTTTTGTGTATCTACTGTAGATTTCTGCTTTGTGGTTACCATAAGATCCATATGTAACATCCTTTGTATATAACAGTTCATTTTAAGTTGATAGCATCTTAAGTTTGAGCACATTCTGACAAGTCTGCATTTTTACTCCCCTCCTCAATGTTCTGTTTTTGATGCCCTACTTTACATTTTTTTAAATTTTGTGTATCCCTTAACCAATTATTGTAGTTATAGTTAATTATACTCCTTTTGTGTTGTAACCTTATAGCTTTACATGTGGTTAATCTACTACCTTTACAATATACATGTGTTTACTAGTGAGAGTTTTACTTGTACATGTTTCCTTGTTACTAGTTAGTGCCTTTCTTTTCATTTTAAAAAAGTTACTTTAATATTAGTTGTAAGGCTGGTTTAGTGGTGATGAACCTCTTTAGTTTTGCTTATCAGAAAAACTCCTTATTTTTCCTTCAGTTTTGCCTGATAACCTTGCCAGGTAGAGTATTCTTGGTTTGAAGTTCTTTGTTTGTTTTGTTTTGTTTTTTGTTTTTGTTTTTGTTTTTACTTTTAGCAGTTTGAATATATCATACCACTCCCTCTGCCTTGAAAAATTTAGGCTGAAAGCTCAGCTGATTACCTTATGAGGGCTCCCTTGTATGTAGCAAGTGTTTTTGTCCTGTTGCTTTTAAGTATTCTCTCTTTAACTTTTGACATTTTAATTTCAATCTGCCTTGGTGTGGATCTTTTTGGTTTATCTTATTTGGAACTCTCTGCTTCCTGAACTTGGATGTCTATTTCCTTCTCTAAGTTAGGAACTTTTCAACCATATTTCTTCATATAATGTTTCTACCCCTTGCTCTCTCTCTCTTTTCTCTATCTATAATCCAGATGATTTTCCTCTTGATGTTGTCCCACAGGTCTTTTAAGCTATCTTTTTAAAATTTGATTTTTTCTTTTTGCTGTTCTACTTGGGTGAGTACCACTGCCTTGTCTGCCAAGTCACTGATCCTTTCTTCTAGTTCTTTGAGTCTCTTTTCTTCCAGTGTATTTTTTAGTTCAGCTATTATATTATTCAATTCTGTGAGTTCTGTTTGGTACCTCCTTATGTTTTCTATATCTTTGTTGAAGTTCTTACTGTGTTCACCCATACTCCTAAGTTCAATAAACATCTTTATGACCATTACTTTGACCTCTTTATCAGGTAGATTACTTACATCCATTTCACTAAGGTATTTTTCTGGGCCTTTGTCTTGTTTTTTAATTGGGACCTCATTCCTGTGTTTCTTCATTTTGCTTGACTCCTTCTGTTGGATTCTATCTATTTGATGAAACAGCTACCTGTCTTAGTCTTGAGGGAATGGCCTTATGCAGGTGATGGAACTTATGGTTCAGTTGTGCTTTAGATTTTGGTTGTTTTTCAAACCTTTGTGATTGTCTAAATAGCCTGATTTGTTGTTGATAGTTCCCTGCTGTTGAGGGTGTGCCTAAAGCTCTCAGTGTTCCAAATGGAGGGATCTAAGACAGTGCCTAGTTTTAGAGTAATTGTAAATGAGGTCTACAGGCAGCGTCTTTTAAGGTATTTAAATATCTACAGTCTTGTGGGTCTGCAGTTATAAACCCTGCTTACTTCTAGACCAGGAGATCTGGAGGTATTGGTTGGGCAATAGTTGTAAATATTGTGTGGCTTTTGATGTGTATAGAAGCACCTTTCCAGGTGGTATCAGCTAGCTGTGGTGAGGCCAGAGAAGGATGAAAATATTGTATCTTTCCACACATGTTTCCTGGGTGCAACTCTGTAGCCTCTGGATGCAGGGCAAACCTAAAACCTGCCCCTCAGGCCTGAAGCTCCAGGACAAGAAAATAAGCCTTTTTTACAAGATGACTGTAGGTGATAGTCTAGTGTTTGTGTAGTGCCCTTAGGGTGGTATCCTGCCAAAGACTGTCTCTTCAGTTGTTTCAGACCTGTGGGAACCAGAAATACACTCCCCTTAACTACCAGAAGCAGATGCTCAAAGAACATCCACTGTGTGGGTTGCATGTTTCCACCAGCTGTGATGGAGTGGAGTGGAGTAAGGTTTGGAGATACAGGGATGGTGGGGAGCACTCAGCTAGCCCTGCTATGATACCTGAGAGTTTATGGCTGTGGCGTGTGGAGGCAGGGTGTTCAGCCAGCCTAGCCATGGTATAGCAGGGCATGGCTGCCGTTCCTAGATGCTGGCATTCCCACCAGGACTAGTATGCCAGGAAGTAATGTGAAAATGTTCCTACATGGGACTAACACCAACAAGACAGAAGCAGAATGCAAAAATGGCTCTCACTGGTACCTTTGTCCTCAGAGAGAATTCCAACGGGCTCCTGACATTATGGCAGATGTTTTAATATTAACAAATGAGTCTCCTTCATTTATGATCTGGGTGCATTTTAAACTTTTGCTTTTGTGCTGGGTCCCTAGACCCCTACTAGGTCTGTTCATGAGCCCTTTAAGAGTAGATTTTATATTCCCTATAGCCCTATAGTTTTCCTAGAAGTAAATCCCATTGGTTTCAAGGCCAGACACTTTAGGACTCATCTCTCCATTGCAGTTCCCAAGGGTTGGAGTGTCTGATATATGGCACAAAACCCCTTGCTCCTCAGGGGTAAGCTTCATATTATGAGATTCCCCCTAGACTGTGGGTCATGGTGCCTGAGGTGAAATTTCTTTCTAGACTGTCTCTCTGCCTATCCTACCCTATCCTACCCCACTCAATGTGGCCCTTTTATCCTTCTCTGTCGAAGTGCTATTCAGCTAGCTTTCAGGCTCTTTTCAGAGAGAATTGTTCCATATGTAGCTGTATATTTGTTGTGTTCACGGGAGGAGGTGAGTTCAGTATTCTATACTGTCATCTCAAACTCTCCTCAAAAGAGATGGACTTTGAATTTAGTCCCAAAGGTGAGTTGTTTTAGGAAGTTATGAACTACCTACAATGACAACAAAAGCAAAAATGCCCCCAATAACTAGGATCTTGAGGGGGAAGAAAACCAGGCACACTGTAAAGTGACAATTCTAAATCCTGGAGTGAGTATGGAGAGCTCTACCAAACAAAATTGTGGAGATTTACAAATGTAGATTCTAATCAACCCTGGAAATCCTTGTCAAGGCTGTGGGGTCTTGAGACCCTTAGGTGCTTCCAAAAGAAGGGGCAATCTGGGCCAGTTGCATGAGAGGATACAATGGGGAGGGAAAAGAGAAGTCATAATAAGTATTTATATAAGGAAGAGAAGAAGTCATGTGCTTAGATTTACTGCATCAAAGGTTAAAAAATGTCTGTGTAGTAAAAGTAGGAATATATTTCTAAATGACAAAATTATTGCCAAAAAAGTACAATCATTCCTCTTTTCACCCCCCACATTATATTAAAGGATCATCCTGAGGACCTGTGGACTCTTCTAAAAACAAATTATGGCATTATTAATGTCTCCTCCAAAAGCTCAAATTACTCTTTTTTTTTTAAATGAGAAATCAGATTTTATTAAGCTAAAACAAGTTCCTACCTAGAAGACTTAAAACTTGAAACACTTAAAACTTGTTTTGAGGGGTGCCTGTGTGGCTCAGTGGTTGAGCGTCCGACTTCAGTTCAAGTCATGATCGCACGGTTTGTGGGTTCGAGCCCCGTGTTGGGCTCTGTGCTGACAGCTAGTCCAGAGCCTGGAACCTGTTTCGGATTCTCTGTCTTCCTCTCTCTCTGACCCTCCTCTGCTCATGCTCTCTCTCACTCTCTCTCTAAGAAATGAATAAAACATTTAAAAAATTAAAAAAAAAACTTGTTTTGAAATGCATTGTGAAGATTACCACATGAAGAAAATAGCTAGTTTTTATTCTGTATGTGTGTGACTCTCATCATTAGTTTCTAATATAATGTATGACATATAAAATCACTCTATTAGCTGAATAAGACATTATCAAGTCATTCTTGAATTAAAGCTTTTATTCTTTTCTTTCTAGAGAAAAGTAAATGTTATATATTTCAATAATTTTCTTTCGTCAAAGAAAAGATAGTCTCCTTTCTAAGTGAGAATGATGCCAACGGCTTCAGAAATCAAGCTGAGGCTGCAGCCTTCAAGCAATCTATTTTAGTTCTTTGTACAGTTTAAACTGTTTCAGATTTTCGAACTCTGTAAAATTTATTCAGCCAGTTTGTATACAGTACCTGTGATATACCCTGTGCTGTACTGGGAACTGTTGATATAGCAACAAACACATAAGACAAAAATCCCTGCCCTCATGGGGCTTCTAATCCACTGGGGGAGGATGGACAATACAAAAGAAGCAGCGTATTTTGTCTAGACATGGTAAGTATGTATGAAGGAGGATAGAGATTGTGGGGGGTGGGTGTGAGTTGAATTTTTAAGTAGGAGATCAGAGAAGACCTGAATGAGAAGATGACATTCCTTCAAAGACCTGAGAGAGGTTAGGGACTGAGCTGTCATGCAAACAAGACCAAGTGCCCCTAGAGCATGCCTACTAGCCCTGCTGGAGCAGGTCAGGGTAGGTTGAGGACTGAGGACTAACCGCTGGCGTGGGGAATGTGGACAAAACCGGACTGGAGTGGAGTATGTTCAAGAGAAAATAAGAGAGGAATTGGACATAGTGAATACAGATAGTGTATGTAAAAGTGACTTTGCTATAATGGAGAACAGAGAAATGGGGCTTTGGCCAGAGGAAAGATTAGTGTCAGTTGGCATCTAGGGGTTATTTTTCCTTTATTTATTTATTTATTTATTTATTTATTTATTTATTTATTTTCTCACCAAGGGAAAAGCAACAGCATTTTTTTCTGGCTGATGTGCTGGTGAGAATAATACAGAAGACAGGAAAAACTCGATGCAGAAGAGAAAGGCAATTTACTACAGAGGTGACAATCTTATGTAGATAAGAGGAGGTCTGGTGCACAGGTGAAGGGGATCAGACTTAGACAGAAATATGGACAGTTTCCACAGAAACAGGAGGGAAGGAAAGGATGTAGACCCAGATACAAGTAGGCAGGTAGCTGTAGTGGGAAGCTATGAAGTACAATATGAATGAGCAGGCAGACTTCTAATAGCATGAGTTAAGAAAGGATGAAATTAATTTTAACATTCTTAGGATACTTAACCCAGCAAAGGATGCTGGAACATGCAGCGATGATGAAGTAATTGACATTTCTTGACTAAATCAGTGCTTTTTAGGGCAAGGATAAGGGATATGTCTATATGTAATTATAAAAGTGATTATGTGTTTAATCCTTAAAGATTGTTAGGAAATGTACACCCCCCTGAAATTTATAATGGGTTAGCTATTTTGTTATTCGGTATAGTTAGTATCAAGGGGAAGTGTATGGTTGAGTAGATATTCAGGCCCCAAAGAAGATTATTGAATTTGGATCACTACATACAAAGCTAAATTTAAATAAAATATTTTAACACACTATACCTTATATTCTGATTAAATCATTAATTTTTAGTCTAAATTTGAAGAGTTGTATCCCTTGTGACTTAGGTTCTAGGTGCTTATAAAACAAAGGCAGAAACATGCTGTTAATGATAAGCAGCAAAGGAATTATATTCAACCTCAGATGGGAAGCAGTGTTTCTAACTTTATTATGTGTATTAGTCTGCTAGGGTGGCAATAACAAAATAACACAGATTGGGTGACTTCAACAACGAAGTGTATTTCTCACAGTTGTGGAAGCTAAAAATTCCAGATTAAGATGTTGGGAGGTTTGGTTTCTAATAAGGCATCACTCCTTAGCTTGGAGACATTCGTCTTCTGTGTCCTCACCCAGTCTTTTCTCTGTGTTACTGCTCTTCATCTTCTTATAAAGATACCATTCCTACTGGATTAGGGCCCCACCATTGTGACCTCATTTAATCTTAATTCCCTCCTTAAAGGTTCTATCTCCAAATATGGTCATATTGGGTGTTAGAACTCCAACATATGAATTAGGGGTGGGAGGAGCTCAATCCATATTATGTTTAAGGTTTACTTAGAGGTACAAGTTACTAGAATCTCTTAGGCATTTATTTTGGACACTGGCCTTCTGGCCTGATGGAAACCTAATTCCTTTCTCAGTGCAGTGTTCTCAAAGCACATCGGGGCGTAGGTGCTTTATGAGCATATTTGGACTAATCCATCAGCTGACTTTTTTGCCATAACACAAAAAGGGAGATAGAGGAAGATTAAGGCCATTACAGAAAAAATGACACCTTCTGTTGTCATGTTGTTGGATAGCACCCAGATTCTCTAACCTGACATCCTCTATGGCCTATCCTCTTCTCTGTAAGACTCTTCATCCAAATGCCCTAACACTTCAGTCCCCCATCCTCTGAACATGCCACATCTTTGCATGACTCTAGGCTATTGAACAAACAAGTAACTGCCTATAAAGAATCAAGTCACTGCTTCTTCACCTGACAAAATCATATCCATCCCCCCAGATCTGGCTTAAATGCCACCTCTCTCAAGCTTTTACTGCCTATTCCTCACTTTCATACAATTAGTTGTTTGTTTTTTAATTCCCATCCTCTCCACATTCATTTCACTTAGCACACTTGTAGTTATCTGTTGGCATGGCTTATTCCTCTTTGTACACACAGTCCCTGGAGCAGTTCCTGACACATGATAAAGGCTCAATGAACATATGAGTAATAAATGGATAGATGGGTGAATGTACAGTTCATTTATTCAACAGTTATTTACTGAGCCCCTATCATCTTCTGCCAAGGTGTTGGGGAGTACAAAATAGCAAAGGAGACAGACACAGTCCCATTATGGAGCTTGGAGTCTGGAGACAGAGACAGAAAAAAAATAAAAACAAGTAAATATAAAAATTTTTAAATTGTGATATGTTCTATGAAAGAAATTAACACTGATGCAAAGGAAAGAAAAATAGGATGAATCTACCTTTGATAGGGTGATCAGGGAAAACCTCTCTGAAATATAAAATGTCATCTGAGAGGTAAAAGATGGGAAGAAATTAGTAAGACAATGTTCTGGAGAAAGACAATAATATGTGCAAAGGTCCTGAGATAGGAAATAGTTACTTAAAGAACTGAAAATAGAGATGACAGGGGCATGCAGATCAAGAGAGACAAGTAGAAAATGACATGTGAGGAACCAAATCTCTTGGAGCATAGAAGTCTGGGATTTTGTTTGTTCATTTGTTTGTTTCTTTTGTTCTGTTTTGTTTTGTATTGGATTTTTTTCTTATGAAAACCACATGGCCACTATAAAGGAATATTGGAGGGGCAGGAATGGTGAATAGAGATGAATGTTAGAAGATAATTGAACTGCAGAGGAGAAGTGATGAAACCATGGACTAGGCTGGCAGGAATGCAGATTGGGGAGACAGACTGGAGAGGCATTTTGGAAGAAGAATTAATGGAATTTAGTGAGTAAATGGCTGTGGGAAATGAGTAAAGGGATGAGTAAAGGACAACTTCCAATTTTCTGACCTGAGCAACACATGGTGCCATTTATTTCAAAAGAAAGACGTAAATACAGAATATTTTGGGGGATGTGGTGAGGATGAGAATGGAGAATTCTGTTTTAAATACTTGTGCCTGAAGTAAATCCAAGGAGCAATGTCAGGAGATTGGTTGGATATATAATGTGGAGCTCAGAAAAGATTAGGAGCCATTACTATATAGATTGCACTGAAAGCCATGGAGGATAGTATAAATAAAGAAAAGCAGTCCAAAATTAAGCCCTGAAACAACAACCAGTGATCTCAGCTATGATTCAGAAATCAATCAATGAACTGTTTGTAAAACAGATTTGGTGATGGTGGAGAAGGAAGGAAGGAGACTGACTGAGAATCCATCACATTAGGTCATCTAAGGGGTAATGTAGACTTTGAGTAGAATAAGTGAGAACTGATCTTTTTTTCTGTCATCATATTCGCTCTCCCATGGCATTCTCATTTCCTCTCCTAATGTCAGCTGTTGCTCTTAGGTTTATATATCAGAGTTGTTTTTTCCACTTATTTACTGATGATCTCATTTTGGGAATCCCACAAGTACCTCAAACCAAAAGACTCAAATCCAGATTATCTGTTCCATCTATTCATATTGCTGTTTTTCTACACCTACTCCCACTGATGACGCTATGGGCCTCTTGGCAACCAGGAAGTAACAGTTTGATCTGTCACTGAATCTGTTCCCTCTTGTTCCTTCATTTTCCTTAATGAGTAAGTTGCCAAATTCTGTTGATAACATAGCAGTAATGTTATTTAATCAAGCTGAGCTACCCTTTGTAAAATATAGTCAACAAGTATCCACAATTATCATAAATGCTAACAAATAAAATTTCCTTAATCAGAGATTCAGTGTTACTATTTTTTAAAGTAGTATATTTTCTTCATATCTTCCTCCTAAAAATTTATCTTTGGACTAAGATATAGTATGAGAAAAATTTAACCAGTCTGCAGAGAGATTTAGACTGGCAAAGCCATTCAACCTTAGCAGAGGAGCTATTTTGGTTCTATTTTTATCATCACGTTTAGGAATGAATCACTGAAAGCAGAGAGAGAAATAGAGATGGATAGGAAAGACTTGGGCCATCTAATTCATCTCTTTGTTAGTGCAGGGAAGTTTTCTATGTCAAATGCCTGTGAGATATTGTGCAATAAAAGTCTTACATTACAACATTTCAATCATTTTCATAAGGTGACTAATTATCTTCAAGTTGCTCTCAGCATTGTTCTCTGAACTCCTCTCCGTGTACCCCTGTCATATGAGAGGTGTGTTCCTTTGTACACAGAAATGGCCTAGGGTCTCAAAGGGAAGAGCTCTAATTATTTTTCTATAGTAGTGATGTCTACATTAAGTTGACCTCACTCTTGATGATTCTTTTTGTGACCAGTGGCACACATTTGTGAGATCATTATCCGGAATGAGGATGGTCTGGCTTGTTATCTTAGGATGTTTAAAAACTTATGAGAATCTCTAGGGATCAGACATGTCCCTTGACACCTAATGGTGGAGAAACGTTATTCAAATGGGGTTTCCAATAGAATATGTGGTGTGGGATGACCTCCTCATTATCCCTACAGCTTGAAGGAGGGGAAGGATAAAAGGGGGTTGGCATTTGGGAGGATTATTGTCAAGTTCTTTGATTATTAGTTGCCAATTAGTTTGGGCAAGAAAAACTCACATGAACCAATATATAGATTATATCTTTTAATTAATTTCTGAAATTTCAATGATAAAAATATGCTAATTTTAGCGTTTTTTAAAAGTTCCTCCTCCATAGTCTAGAGCATTCATAATTAGCTACCTGTAGAAAGCAACAACATAGGACGTCCAGAATGGTTTGAGATCTTACATTTTTTAAACTACCCATTTCATTTACAGAGTCCTGATTAGCTGTTTTAAGCAGTTGCTACTTTGTAACACTGGTGTTGTTGTTTTGCTTTGTTTTGTTTTTCTTCCATGGTCAAGTCTATAAAGCCAGAGATCAGGCAAAAGGCCTTGGTCGGTTCACAAAAAGTAGAACCTTGTGTCTGACTTGGCTTTTCTTAAATGTTACAGAATTCTGGCAACCACCCTAGAGCTGACCCAGAACTGTTTTTAACACAATGTGTAATTAAATTAGAAAGAAGTAGCAGTTTTAAGACTTATCAGAAATGTTAACGGACATGGCTGGATTTTGTGAAGTATGCCAAAAGAAAATAAGAGCTCCTTTGGTGCACAGTGCACATGAAGTCAGCGTTTCTCCCTCCCTTTTACCATGGGCATGTATTCTCGGTCTCATCTGGTGTTCTGGGGAACCCTAAAGCCACAGGGATCATAACAGCTGCAATAAATAAAGCATCTATTCAGTACATTTCCATTCCAAATATTATTCAGCATTCTTTTGGCCTTGGTTTGATAGAAAACAGCATGGTGAACTTACTACCTCTCTTTACTACAGTAAACCCCAAGTAACTGAAAGATGTAACAATTCAAACCAATATTTAAGCAAATCATGATTCCGTCTGTTTTAAAATTAAGATAATAATACAGGGAGCCCAAAAAATGTAACAAAGCAAGTCTGTTGTCATTATTGAAGTGTATTAGAATTTGTACTAGTCTCTTTTATTCTTCTCAGGGAAGATAATGAGAAGCGTTCAGAATATATGTCCATGCAAATGTATGGGTTGGAGGGAGATCTTTAAAAAATAAATGTTACATATGTGGCAGTATACAGAAGAATATTATTAAGGAATTTCACAGAATTTTTATGTAAAATCTCATCATACAGTATTATGATCTCAGGGATATTTTGTGATATTTACTGAGTCTTCTGAGAGTTCATTTATTCAGGACATATTTTAAGGAGGAACTTATAAGATTCAGATCTAAAATATAATTCTGTAATATGCCCAGCTGATCCCATTAAATCCAACCTGAAAAGGAACAGTATAATGATGTGGACAATTCCCATTCTTTGAGTTGTTACACCTTACTTGAAATGCATTCCTTCTGGATTAAAACAGCAATTACCCTTTGTTTCTCTCTCCAGGCTGAGGTTCAACTCTGCTACCTGGAAGCACAAAGAGATGCTGTTGAACAGATGTCCCTCAAGTTGTACAGTGAGCAATACACCAGCAGCAGCAAGAGGAAAGAAGAGTTTGCGGATATGTCAAAAGTTCATTCAGTGGGAGGCAATGGGTAGGGAGCTCTTCTTTTTGTTGTTTTATTCTCGTCAGTCTCTACTTTTTCTATGATTCTCCACTGGTTAGTGTTAGGCAAGGCATTTCCTCCTTACCTAACAGACCAGGAGAAGCTCAGTAGAGGAGGCTCTTATGTTCTATTCCATTTGTGCCAGAAAGGAAGACTGGATTTTATCAAGACTCTCTCATCTAACCCAGAACTTCCTAACATTCTTGTTATTTTTTTCAGAACAGCCTTTTTGAAAACTTCAAATCTCTGTTTCAAAGTAGTGATGTTAGTAATGTTTGTGTGACTATGGTGTGGCTATAGTGTTGGTCTTTCTTCTTCATAATTTTTTTCAGTGTTTTTCCCCCTTTTTAAACTTTACAATTTATTTTAAATTCTATCCAAGAGACTTTTAAATATTAAAATCTCACTAGAAATTTGGTACTACATAACTTCCCTGAAAACATAGATATTTAATAATTCTTCAGAGATCCTGGGTTAGCCAGTTGGATTCACATAGAGTCAATTAGAATAACAGACTACCACTAGAATTGTCCATGGTATATGAATGGACGCAACAAATTCGGTGACCCATCAATGATTTCCTGCACCCTGACATACATGGCTATATTTACATTGTACTAACTACCCAATTATACTATATTCAATTTATACTATGTTCCATTATAGTATTGAATAAATAACTCATACTTTCAGATATTTCCAAATGACTTTAAAGTTATGCAAGTACTGCATGAATATTTTTTCCTTTTTTTTCTTTTCTGGCTCAATTCTATTATTTTATAGGTGATTATTAAAGAGTAAAAGAATACTAATTAAACTTAATTATTTCATTTGTTTAATGACTTAATAATATGTATGCTCATAAAACTGGGAACGGTAACCTATTTCACTTTTATACTTGAGCCACACAACAAGGGAGGAAAACTGTTTCCCCAAGTTCCATTATATACATGTTAATAAGCATCATATGGGGTTTAACTGTAGCCAAAATATTCCCTGAAAAGTTGGGAGGAAAGAAATCTTTTCATCCACTTGTTTGCATTTATACTTTAAATGTGTGTAGTTACAGATATTTTGGGATAAATTAAGTACTGATTATAAATTCTTTGTTGTGATATAATATAGGGTCTAAGAATACAGGAAAAAGATGTGGGTCATAATTCTGTTTAGGAAATGGAAAGGACTTTTCAAATTTCAAATTTTCAAATCTATATTATTTGTTGCTCTACCAAGATATTTAAAACAAAAGTTAATGTTTATTTTTGAGGGAGAGAGAGAGTGTGCATGTGTGCACGTGAGTGTGCAGGCCAGCAGGGGAGGGGCGGGGGAGGGGACACAGAATCTGAAGCAGGCTCAGGCTCTGACTGTCAACACAGAGCCCAACACTGAGCTCAAACCCATTAACCAGGAGATCATGACCTGAGCTGAAGTCAGACACTTAACCAACTGAGCCACCCAGACGCCCCTCTATCAAGACATTTTTTAATATAGACATTATTTATATATCTGATTTATCTTATACGATTCAACAGAGTCATAAGAAGAAAAGCATTACAGCAAATCAGAAAGAAAAAGTTAGATCTTGGAGCATGAACAATAAGCTGTTTTGAGGCTTTAATGTGCTTTAACTTCCCTCTATGCTTAAATAGTCTTTGGTGTAGATGAAAGCACAAACTTTAGGTCACATTTTCATGTTTTCTGAAAGCCTTGGGGACTGAGCCGGCACCGCGTGCTTCTGACCTTAGATTCCAAGGACCCAACCTGAGTACTTACTCTGGGCTTCACAAATCATAAATTTGCCCTGGGAATTGCTTAGTTAACAACAAGCATTGTTCTGTGAAGTGGGAGTAGGTGAACTTGCCTGATATCCTTTGTTTATACTCCTTGGGGTGCTGAAGGCTGTGCATTGTGCAGAAATTTAAGAGCGTACTGAAGAAAAGGCAGCTATTTAATACTAAGGACAAAAACCATATACTCCTTTCTATTTTCTGTTTACATACAGAAAAGCATTGTTTGAGGAATGCATGTGGGTGAGGTTATCTGGGGTGTCCTGCCCCCAAGACTCCCTGCTCCCACAGTCAAATCCTTAATTCTGGAGCCTTAAGAACACAGCCTTGTAAAATTATCTGCTCCAATGATACATAAACTTCATTAACAGTTAGTTTTGTTGCATAGAATGAACTTTGTTTCCAATAAGTAATTGTGGGAATAGTGTGGGCTTTCTAGGGTCTTCATTCCATATCCAGACATCCAATCTACTAAAAGGAAAATTAAGGGTGCCTGGGTGGCCCAGTCTGTTAAATGTCCAACTCTTGCTTTTGTCTCAGGTTATGATCTTACAGTTTGTGAGTTTGAGCCTCACATCAGACTCTGTGCTGTCAGTACAGAGCCTGCTTGAGATTCTTTCCCTCCCTTTCTCTCTGTCCCTCCTCTGCACGCTCTCTCTCTCTCAAAATAAATAAAATTAAAAAAAAATTAATTATGCTGGTGACACAATTCATATATTTTCATTTCTTCCCCATGTCTGTATGCACACTAAGAATATGTGGTTGAAAAAATGTATAAGCGACTCCGGGAAAGACTCAGCTGCTAGACAGAATGGTGATCTTAAATTTCTAGGAAGTTTACATACCCACAGTATTGCTTACAAATGAATTTTAACTGCTTCTCGGCCTTTTGGCTAAAATCAAGTGTAGAAATCATTTTAACCTCAGGGCACCTGGGTAGTTCAGTCAGTTAAGTATCCGATGCTCGATTCCAGCTCAGGTAATGATCTCACGGTTTTGTGAGCTTGAGCCCCACATTGAGCTCTGTGCTAACAGTGTGGACGGAGACTGCTTGGGTTTCTTTCTCCCTCTCCATTTCTCTCTACTCCTACCCTGCTCAGGATGTCTCTGTCTCTCTCAAAATAAATAAATAAACTAAAAAATTTTTTTAAGAAATGAATTTTAACCCTTCTGGCTTAATGAAAAGTTGGGTATCAAAGTGATAGAACAGAGCTTATATACAACTATGAACTGTGTGTTTAACAGTCATGAATATGTGTGGTGGGAAGATTTCTCTGAATATGTGAGGCTGTGTGAGAGCTAATAACAGAGTTGTTTACCTATGGGAGACATTTGGCACTGGCTCCAGCATCGCAAAGTGGGAAACTATGGCTTCCTGGAGGGACATGCAATGCATGAGTCACTGATGATTCTATGTGGGAGCAGATTGGTGCTTTTTGATTCTTCCCAAGTTAAATGAAAACACTTACAAATTGTTTTGATTCTTTTACCCAGTAAGTATTCACTGAAGGCCTACTATGTGAATGGCATGATGGTTTGAGCGAAGTTCCTCAAAAAGACTTACCTTTTTGTCTTATATTTTGTAAAGTGTAATCATCTCTTTCCTTGACACCTCTTTCTATCAAGAGGTTGTCTGATTTCATTTTTTAAATTAATTTCAAAGATGCTGTTTAATTCATTAAGTAGCATCCTACTTGCTGTCAAGACTTACTGTCGATCACAAACCATGTCTTTTGTTCAGTTTGTAAATGATAGAACTGGGAGGTAAAAGGCTGGGTGACTGGCATGCCCAGGATGATTGTTTAAGTTGGAGCTAAGATTTCAATGCAGGACCCTGGGTCTGGATGCAGTAGACAGTTCAAAAAGTCATGCTTCGCCTTCTCTCTGAGGACTGAATTCAGACTGTCAATAAACATTTTTTCCTCTAAATAGTACATTGTGCATATTCCATAGTGTATGAAATTTAATTATGGTATTTTTCTACTATGGAGAAATTGAAGAGTCTTAAGGAGATTTCATTAAAGCCACAAGGAAGTTTGGGCAAAAACATTGGGAAGTAGGCTTAAGTAAAGACAAAATTGACTTCAGTCATTAATTTGACAAATATTACTAATATGAAGTACAGAGATTAAAGGCAAAAAGGAGATGCTCACAGTTTGGTAGGAGGGGCCAGTTTACAAAGAAGGTGGAACAAAGGATCACAAGTACTAAGTTAGAAACCTTTGTTTGGGTAGGGACTTTGGCTCAGGGAAGACATAGCTCAGTTCTGACTATGGTAGGGGAGCTGGAGTAGATCAGGAATGACAGCAGGAAGAGGATTTTTGAAAGCAGGCTTTGTCAAGGATGTTGAGCATCTTTTCATATGTCTGTTGGCCATATGTCTTCCTTGGAAAAAATGTCTATTTGGGTCCTCTACCCATTTTTAAATTGGTTTATTTGGGATTTTTTGGTATTGGGTTGTGTAAGTTATTTATTTATTTTGGATATTAACCTTTTATCAGATATATCATCTGCAAATATCTTCTATTCAGTAGGTTGCCTCCTTGTTTTGTTGATAGCTTCCTTTGCTGTGCAAAAGCTTTTTATTTTGATATAGTCCTAATAGTTTATTTTTGCTTTCGTTTCCCTTGCCTTAGGAGATATACCTAGAAAAAATGCTGGTATGGCTGATGTAAGACAGATTATTGCCTGTGTTTTCTTTTAGGATGTTTATGGTTTCAGTTCTCATGTTTAGGTCTTTAAACTGTTTTGAATTCTTTTTTGTGTATGCTGTTAGAAAGTAGTCCAGTTTTATTCTTTTCATGTAGCTGTCCAGTTTTCCCAGCACCATTTATTGAAAAGACTGTCTTTTTCCCATTGTATATTTTTGCCTATCTAAGTGTCCATCAGTAGATGAATGGATAAGGAAAATATGGTGTATATACACAATGGACTATTATACAACCATAGAAAAGGATGAGATCATGCCATTTGAAACATCATGGATAGATCTAGTATTATGCTAAGTGATATAGTAAGGCTAAAAAAGACAAATACCATAAGACTTCACTCATAAATGGAATCTAAAAAAATGAATAAGCAAACAAAAAGCAGAATTAGAATACAGAGAACAAACTGATGATGGTTGCCAAAGGGGAATGGGGAGGGGGGACAAAGTGAGTAAAGGGGAAAAAGAGATACAAGCCTCCAGTTATGAAATCAGTAAGTCATGGGAATGAAAAGCAGAACATAAGGAATAGAGTCAATGATCTTGTAATAGTGATGTAACGGGACAGATGGTAGCCATACTTATGGTGAACATAGCATAATGTATAAACGTGTGAAATCACTAAGTTGTACACCTGAAACTAATGTAACATAGTATGTCAACTATACTGAAATTAAAAAAAAAAAAGGAAAAGGGAAGAAAGAAGCCTGGGTCAGAGGAAGAGCTTTTCAATTTAATTTGAACAAATGTTTATTTAGTACCTACAAATACAGACCATAGTCCTGCCTTCATGAAATTTATAGTCTAGCAAGACCATGTGGCATTAAGCCAGTGTTTACCTGGGAAATGAGAGAGAAGGGGAAGCAGAGGGTGCTAGAGGATCTCAGAGCAACAGGGTGGGCTCCATGGGGCAAAGCTGCATCTGTCATGCTCACCATACTCTGCCCTACACCTGGTGCTGGGCTTGGTGCATGCTAGTTGGTCAGTGAATAATGGATGCATAAATGAGTAGCTAAAATTGATCTGGGGCTCAGAGAGAGGGAGCAAAGGTCTGGAATCATCAGACTATGTGCTGTGGAGTTCCATATAACTGGAAAGCAAGGTAGAAAGCTGGAGGTAAAAACTAAGCCTTGGGAAGAAGGCAAAGTCCAGATCCTAAAGTTAATCACTGAATTCCTGGTTGTTACCAAGAATCAGAATCACCTATGGAGTCTTAAAGCTGAGAAATGCCTGCCTACTCCACTCCATTGAAAATTCTGATTCAGTAGTCAGGAGTGAACCAAGATATAAATATGTTCTAATGCCTACTTCCAGTTGAGAACCATTGCACTAGTGATTTTCAAAGTGTGTTCTCTGGACCAGCAGTATCAGAGTCTCCTGAGAACTTGTTAGAAATGCCAATTCTCAGTCCCACTCCAGACCTACTAAATTGGGAAGTCTAGACCTGGAGACCAGCTATCTTTGTGTAATGAGCCCTCCAGGTGATTCTGATGCTACTTTTTGAGAAGCACTGCTTTAGACAATGAAGATTTCAGGTTAGAAATTAATCGAGAATGTGGAGACTGGATTGGAGAATAAAGCCAGAAAGAATTGATAAGCTTTGATGACCCATCAGGTGAGGGGAATGAGAGAGAGAAAGAAGCCTCTCTGATGTTCTAATTACTAGTTCGGGGGGGGAGAAAGAAGACGGGAGAATCTGGATTCAAATGGCTTTTGTGTCATTTAACATTGAATTACACCTGTTAAGTGCAGTCTATACTGAGGATGTAGAGACAATGGGACAAACATGTGTAGCAGGTGTGTTTAAGTCAGGAAAGCCTTCCAGAAGTATCATGGAGTATGCCTCAGGGTCATAAGTGACCATGAGAATGCTTCCTACAGAGGGGGCAGTGTGTACAAACATCTAGGACCGGTAAAGCCTACCTGGCCTGACTAAACTGTCAGTTTTGAAACAACATCCTGGCAGTGGTGAGGAGAATAGATTGGCATGGGCAAGATTAGACAGTGTTTAATTAAGATGCTACTCTAGTCATCCAAGTGAGAAATAAATAGGGCCTGAGCTACGACAGTAGCAATGGAAGCTGAAAGTTTCCAATGGAAACTGAAAGAAGGAAGTTGAAGACAGACCCTGGACATCAAGTGGGTGACACTAAGGGAGGGGTAATTTAAGAATTGACTTCCATGATTCAGGCTTGTGCAGTCTGCCAGATGGACATGTCATTCACTGAGGTGGGAAATAAAGGGAAGGAGCAGGAGTGGGAGAAAGAAGCCGAGTGTTTGGGACACAGTTCCTAACTGTTTGACGGTCTGTGGAACATCCAAGTGCAAATGCCTAGGAAGCAGGTCTGGGTCTCAGGAATGTTTTGGGCTCCTCAGCCATCAACAAGGACACTGGTAACGGGGGCGCAGCAGAGGCTGAGAGACGTAGGAACTTACTTTATGGTAAACTACTCCCTCACCTGGGTGGACATAATGTTACCTTTAAGGAATGCTTGTTTTAAAAAGTGTGGATAATCAGAACATTTTGATTTCAGTTGGAATCCTTCATGCTACATTATATAAGTCTTCCAAAATAAAAACTACATCATTGAGAACTCAAGGTGATATCTTGATTGGCAGGAATTTAAGACCATAGTCAACTATCATTTTCTGCTTCAAAGCTGCAGGTAAAAGCACCTGATCCTAGATACTAGAATGAATTAGGACTACTCAGATTGTTTCCAACTGCACAAAAACATGTACCTTTAGGAGTAGTCATGAATTCAGTCTAGCCTAATTTCTTCAAGGAGGAAAAAGTGTGTCCTAGATTTAAAACTAAAGACTGGAATTCAAGTTGGCACCCTACTGCTTTTTAGCAGTGTGACCTTGATTGGGACATTTAACCTCTTCAAGATGCAATATCTCTAAAATGGGAATAGTTATCCCAGTCTACTTCATATACTTGAATTTCTTATTTATTTTTTTTTATTGAAGTTTAGTTGACATACAATGCTATTTTTAGTTTCAGGTGAGCAACATAGTGATTCAGCAATTCTATACCATAAGCAATGTTCACTGTAGTAAGTGTAGTTAATGTCACCATATAAAGTTATCACAATATTGTTAACTATATTCCCTATGCTGTACTTTTTTTAAAAACTTTTTTTAACATTTATTTATTTTTTGAGAGAGAGACACAGAGCATGAGCTGGGGAGGGGCAGAGAGAGAGAGGGAGTCACAGAATCTGAAGCAGGCTCCAGGATCTGAGCTGTCAGCACAGAGCCCGACATGGGGCTCAAACACACAAACCATGAGGTCGTGACCTGAGCCAAAGTCAGGTGATTAACCAACTGAGTCACCCAGGTGTCCCCCCCACCCATGCTTTACTTTCATCTCTGTGACTTCTTTATTTTATAACTGGAAGTTTGTATCTTTTAATCCCCTTCACTTATTTTGCCCATCCCCTTACCCCTCTACTCCATATAGTTTTTGTAGCACAGAAATACAATAGTCTATAAGAAAATGCCTAAAATATTTATAATGTAACAGATATATAAATATTAGTTAATTAAATATGCATTGAGCAACCACTATGTTGCAGGAAATGGTAGGAGAGGCTAGGAATATAAAAGATAGAAAAAACTTAATCTCTATAGTCCTCAGCCTAGTGAGGGAGAAAGACACTCAGATAATCCTTATGAAACAGAGGGTAAAATTCAAGATAGAGAGTATTAGGGAGATACTTAGGAGGTCTGCCTAATCATGGAGATTTATGGGAGTGGAGAATATCTGAGCTATCAGAAAAGGTGCATAGATACCAGCTATTAGAAAAAGGTTCAGTAGAGGGAAGGTGAGGATTTCAACCGAAAGATAGTAACTGTGTAGGGAGTGTGTGTGTGTGTGTGTGTGTGTGTATGTGTATGTGTTGAAAGTTACTATAAATAATAATTCAATGTTGTTGAAGCAGAAAGGCATGGAGATCTCTCTTGATTTTGCTTCCTGGAATCAGGAGGGAATACCAAATGAGTTCGTAGGGACTTCTCCTCTGATGGTAACGTTCTAGAAGATACCTCAGTGTTATCAGACATATGCCAGGCTTCCTCTGGCTATGGAGAAATTTGAGCCATGTCTCAGATAGAGACGTTGTCAAGGTTTCTGCCTTGAATCTAAAAATGTAGGAGTAACTCATTCCTTACCATGCAAGGTTTCAGTGTAAATTTTACTCACAAATATAAACAAGATATATAGGTAATTCCCAAGCACAACAAGCTGAAATGAACTTTAAGTAGATAAAAGGTTGAGTTTGTCACAAAGGATGAGTCCATTTTCCTTTAGAAAAAAGAAGCTTCTCTGTATTGGTGTGACACACACACACACACACACACACACACACACACCCCATCCCCAAAGGGAAATGATTTTGACAAATGAAAACAAATAAATCAGTATTTAAACTATTGTTTGATTAAAGATCAAATTTGATTCTCTAAATTAATTAAGCAATAAGACACACTGAATGATTTTAACCACCTGAGAAGGGAGATAATCACCCTGGATTTTACTGCTGCAGGGTGATCTTCCTGGTTTTCTGTTGAGCAACATACCAGAAATATCTCTGTTGCATTTAAATGAATGGTCATGCTTACTCATATTCTCTCTTTCTCTCTCTCTCTCTTAAACACACAAAATGACCATTTTGAATTTCTCCTCAATGGGTGTTTTTGGAACATTGCTACATAAAATGTTTTCTTTTTGGTACACGCCAGCCATAAAATAAAGTGCCGTCTCTTATTTGTGTTAATGTTGGGAGTGCTCTTGCAGATAAATCACTAGGCAACCCAAAGAAACTATTTCCATCATGAATTTCTACTTTCTTCCTCTGACTTTTGCTCTGTCTCAATCTAATGAATAGCTAGCTGATCAGTGTTCATTTCATGTTGTTTTTGCTCCATCCTTGTATTCTGATGTTATTAAATAGTAAGATCAGGATGTAGTCAAAGGGAGCAAAAAGTACTCAGCTACCTTCTATATAACTGATATTCTGGGTACTATACAATTGTTGAAATAGGTCCTTCTGGGCAAAAAAAAAAAAAAAAAAGCAAAAACAAAAAACTTCACCAGTAGAAATGTATTCACTGGGGTCATGACATTATACCCTTTTAATGAGCAAATACATTAAACTAATTTTAGACCTGGGCAGTCTTCCACCTCAGTGATCTAATGCCACCCATGCCAGGATCAAGCAAAAGGCAAGCCAGAGAGGCAGAAATATACTTTCTGGAGAACTATTACTTCAAAGTTAACAGGAAAGTCAGCTAATAAAGAGATATATTTGTATCTCCCTTCTTTTTTTTTTTTTTTTAATATTTTTATTTATTTCTAGGAGAGAGGGAGAGACAGCGTGAGCAGGAGGGTCAGGGAGAGAGGGAGACACAGACTCTGAAATAGGCTCCAGGCTCTGAGCTGGCAGTCAGCACAGAGCCCGACGCGGCTCCGAACCACCAAACGAACCGCGAGATCATGACCTAAGCGAAAGTCGGACGCTTAACCGACTAAGCCACCCAGGCGCCCCATCTCCCTTCTGTCTTAATTTCTGTACTGCTTCTGTACTACAGTCCTCCAGACTGATGAGGCCCATTGAAGAGGCAGAGAGATGGTAGCGGGGGCAATGAGAGGGTACCTAAGGCAGATCTAAGCTCCCTTACTGTAATGTGCAGAGCTTAATTCTTCTCTTTAAACTTTATTCCTTTATTCATACCCCCATCTTCACAAAGGATTTGAGTCAATTTACAAAAATATTTGCAATAAAGTAAAATAAATACTTGACTAAAGTAAGTTAAGCAAAAGTAAAATATGTATAAGAAAACAAACAGATGCGTATTAGAGAATACTCTCAAGAAGGGTTGTGATTTGGCTCTCAAAATTTTCCATACCAAAATAAAATCTCCTTCATCAGAAAATGTATGGTGTCCTAAGATTAAAAATTATATGTATCTAGAGAAGCACAGCTTCTTATGCCATTTAGGCCTGAGAGGAATTTCTCTTGTAGTTCTTTAAGTAGACAGACATCTGTGATACTACAGCCCTACATGAGAAATAAAATTCCCAAGACAGTTTTTAAACATAGACTGAAGAAGTGATGCCAAAGCGTAATTCAGTAAGAGCAGTTCTACAAGTAACTAAAACTGTAGTCTGAGCATAGCGCTCTCTGGGCAGAGTCAACCTTGATGGAGGAGACAGAATCATTCTGGAAGAACTCTCTGTGTTAGTTCTGCCACCAGGCTCTTGTTAGGGATTAGGTGACAGAGGATAGTTTCCAGATTATTTACTTCCTGCCGTAACCCTGAGAGTCCATATTCTCTATTGCCTATTAAATCTTTGAAAACCAGTGAGGCCTACGGTGTGGTAGTCCTTTCATGAAAGGGTAAGCTACCCAACGCATCCCAGTGTGGCCAGTGACATGTCTAGATCCAGCCCCTCTAACACACAGATGATGACATAGGAAGATTTAGTCTTAAAAAAAAAAAAAAAAAACCACACAACATCACCTCTTGCTTTGTGTTGTTCCTCCATTTGTGTTAGAATCGCTACTGATTCTACATTCTTCAGAATGTTTTCCAGCTTTTTGCCTAAAGAACTTAGAGTCCAGTGTATTATCTGGAAATTTAGATAAGGGTTTGACCTCCTGACAGCCTAACAGAATCCTCCAAATACATCCAGAAATTTACACTGATATTTCTAATTGATATTTTCTAACCTCGGAGATCAGAATTTTGTTTTGCTTTGTGGCTTTTATTGTAATAACACCTGTTTATGGACAGGCAGCTCATGAGCCCATGAGAAAGAGGGGCCAGTCATTAACAGATTTGTAGGGTTGATTTTCTTTTTCTCAGGCATTGTTACATGTATGTGGGTATATATGAGAATTGAGAAAATTACTGCTGGAAAGAACTCCATATTCCTTTTTATTTATTAATGGCAAAGGCAGGCTGCTTTTCTCATGAGGAAGTCGCTCATGAATTTTCATTCAAAATAGTAAATTAGTGTCCACACTTTAATATGTTTAGAGTGGAAAGGGATTCTACATGCAACTGTGCAGATCAGATTCCATGTCTAGAAAGCTAAATTTTATTCTTTAACGATATTATGATTGGGGCAGGTGCCCTTCTTGTGCTTACATTCCACATGGAGCAGAGGATGATGGGAAATTCTGATCTATTATTAGTATTTCACTTCAGTAAAATTCTTAAACCATATTTTTACAAGATTTTGTTACCACTCCCTTTAGTGTCTTTTTTGTTACCACTCCCTTTAGTTACCAAGGAAGAGGCAAACTTCCTTGAGCAAATAATGTGAACAGTGAGCACTTAGTGAATATTTGGGGAAAGAATCAATATGCTAAAGAACCTAGGAAAATTGGATCATTTAATAGAAGTCCCAATATAGACAAGCTGGTATTTCAGGAACCAGTCTTGTATTTTGGATGTGTTGGTGTGAAATGAACCATTAAGCATATAAAAGACGGATTCTTAAATGTTCCCAAATATGTCACTGAGACTTAGGTAGAAAACCTGCCAGGACTTTATAGTGTTATCTTTTCTTCAACCAATAATTGCTCTATTTTGATGATTTCTTCATTTGGTTGTCTGTTTTAATCAAAATTCCTCAGTGGGCCAAGCTGAAACCTCATATATTCACACACACCTCCCATTGATTTCACTTGGGTGAAACTTTATCTTTTAAGCAAAGTTTAAGTTGAAATGTTGAGTTAATGATGCTCACTTTAAATACCAAAGGCTGAATGCATTTATGTATTCAAACACTTAGCTAGTCAAACATAACTCCCATCAGGGTTTAGAGGAAGGATTATTTCTTAAACTATGCTAGCCTTACAAATAATGTATTGCTCTCCAATCTGCAAGAAAATAATACTGAAAAGCTTGGTAGTATTTTATTTCTGTGGTGAAAAGCTCTGGAATCTTTTTGTAACCTTGAAAAGGCAGAGTAAAATGGTGGACAGGATGTTGGGAAATATTTTTGGCAATTACCCATAGTAGTAAACCCAAACTTAGAAACAAATACTAAAGAAAAAGTTGCACATTTATTTCTCCATAGATTTGTCTCCATCTCTATTAAATTCTCCATCTATGAAATAAAGACACATAATTCCGTGCTTTCCTAACAAAAAATTTTGATTTAGAAGACTGTTTCTCCTCATAACATTATTAAGCCTTTCAACCTCCCAAAATGGAAATATTATATCTACAACAGAATGTCTAACTCTTTTATTATAAACCCAGTTAAGATGGAATATATGGCAATTTAAAGAAGTATCCAATACAATACCATTTTGGTGATGTGTTTGCTTTACAACACTTTCATAGAGTAGATATTAGTTTGCTTTGTAACATTTTCATAGAGAAAACAACAGATTCATACAGTACTGAAAAGGTAGACTTTGACATCATTTTAACATCTAACAGATGACATATTTGAGTGGATGAGTTAACACAAACCAAAGCACAACTACAGAGAAAATTTTGTGAGGGAAATAAGTAGTTCCTATATTTATACCCTTGTAAAATTCTGAGCTACTAGCCAGAATTTCAATTGACTCTCTCTCTCTTCTAAAATAGAGAGACTAGGGCCTTTGTCACCAAGAATTCAAGAAAAGAACCACGTTCTGAATTCAGCTGATAGAATCTGCATATTCTTCAAAGGGATATAAAACTGTTAACTAGTTCTATGCTACCCTTGATAAACTAACTCATCGACGATTCTGTTTTCCTGTATAATAGCTGGCACTTTTCCTGGAAGACATCATCTTTCATAAAATCACTTGAAAAACACTTAGCACACCTTTGCAGGTAATGTAAACAAAAGAAAGTAAACCACTTTCTTAGCTAAGAATTTTCCTGAAATAATGAGCACATTAAATTGCATTTCAGAAGCTTTCAAAGAATCTACAGAGAAATTCTAGTAATTTATTTGTGATTTGCTACAAAGTTACATATTTGATTTAGTAAATTTGGAAAGCTTTCAGGTCTTTTCTAAGCTGTGATTAACACATGGCCAAGAAATCTGAAATCAGGCCCGAATGCTAAAAAAATATTTTAATCTTCAGCATTAGGACCTTATGAAAATTGTTGTTTGGAAAACACTGGTGTTGATTTGATGCTAATGAAGCAAAATATGAAACCAAAGCACTTACTGTACCTCCCAAACTCAAGCCTACGTATTCTCAGTTAAGACAAAAAATAGTCTAAAGAAAGGGTGAGCATCTGTCTTAGGTTCATTTTCCTCTCTGGTGGGTCTCCAGCGTAGACCATGTGAGAAGTCTGAGGTGCATTTAACTAGAAGAGATGGTTTTTGTTCTGAGTCCCTTGAGAAGGGAAATAATAGGAGGAAACAGTTCAATAGACATAAAGGTGTGGTAAACAGGCAGTGAAAAAATGTCCATGGTTCTGAACATTTTTCCATCCTATATATGTTTTGTTCACATTTGCTTTAATTTCAGTGTAGAAAAGAGGAAGATATGAAAGGAACAGGAGAGCAACTCACATTAATTGAGAATCTACTGCACATAATATTTTTTTTGTTAGCAAATGCACCATTATCATGTACTGGGAGGCAAAATCCCACCTTCTGAATGAGTGAAGAAGCCTGTCCCTGTTACCCTGGCTGTGTTGGTATTGGCATTTGAGATAAGATACCATTCTCTCTGTCACATGCTGCTCTTCTGAAGTCATTCTTGCCCTGCTAAAGGTTTTTGGCTTCATTATCTACATTCATTCATCATCATTCATATGCTGAGCACTAGCAATACAAAGATAAATTCATATCTTACTCTTGAATTGTTTGGTCATAATCAAAACTTTTTTTCCAGACACATATGGAAAAGAAAACAGACCTCTTTATTTTCCTTGCTGATTAATATTTTTTATGAAACATCCTAAAACATAATTTCCTGGTAAAGCAGGGGAAAACCTTTCTTTAAGATCAGAGCTCAGGCTCTTAAACACAATGCTTATAGCCTCCCCTAAGAAATTAACATTGTCATTAGGGAACTATCTCTTGGGGTAAATGCTGTTTTTTAGATTTATATCATTCCCTTCTTTTTTCTAAGATGAGATCTGGGTTTACACGACTTTTGTGATTCTAGGCTGCAATGAGTTCCCCAGGCTTATTATGGTCCTTGGGTATAGGCTGGCTAGGTTCATTGAAATGGATCTTGTCCTAGATATTCAAAGGTTGTCCCCTACGGAGGACTGTCTGTGTTGTTATCTCTTAGCTTGGTCAGGAGGTATTTCCTGCTGACTAAGCATTATCTTAGCCCTCACTGACCCTGCCAACTCTCTGAGGTCTGGCTTCAGAGGTTCCCCTTCTTCTCCTTGGGGTCACTGTGCCTCTGTTGCTATGGCAACACCTCTGTCAAGTTCATCCGGTGAACTCCCAGAAACATCAAGGTAGGGGTATGTGGGAGAGAATGGTGTCCTGGGGGGGGGGGGATAAAAGAACAGGTAGCAAGGGAAGTGCTGACCAAAGTTCCCTCTGAGTCTAACATTCCCACTCCAGGTTATGGTGAAGGAACTCTAAGGCAGTCTCCTCCCAGACTTCCTAGCAGGTAATGGAGCTGATATCCTTGTGCTTTTGGCTTTCTTTTCAACCTGTTTCACATACCTCTGCTCTGGGTCTTAGTCTAAGAGATGGGAGAATATATACCTTAGCACTTGCTCCTCTTGCTTTTATTTCTTTCTTATTCTTCAGATCCATAGATATGGAAAGGTTGAACTTTTCCCTTTATTTCTCCTTTGCTTTTAATATTCCCCTGAGTCATACTTTTCTAATTTGTAGGGTGGCATTCTGCTTTTCCCCTGTCTTTATGGTTAAAATGTGGGAGAATGCAAGGAGAGAGAAATGATAGCTATAATTCAGGTGGTATTTCTAAAAAAATTTTTTAATGTTTATTTTTGAGAGAGAGAGAGAGAAAGAGAGAGAGAGACAGAGCACAAGCAGGGGAGGGGCAGAAAGAGAGGGAGACATAGAATTCAAAACAGACTCCAGATTCTGAGCTGTCAGCACAGAGCCTGATGCAGGGCCCAAAGTCAAGAACCATGAGATCATGACCTGAGCCCAAGTCAGATGCTTAACGGACTGAGCCATCTAGGCACCCCTCAGGTGGTATTTCTAAATGATTGAATCTGTCATGTGAACAAATGCTTATTAGTCGTTCCTTACTAGTCACTCACAGAGTTAATAAAGAAAGCTTGGTGGTTTATCTGTCCCTGTTACAGTGGATTTTGTTTGTTTTTTAATATTTTGAAATAGTATCTTACTTCAGATTTCTGGTGTATGCTGAAACTCCTCGCTATTCAAAGTGAGGTCTGTGACCGGCAGCCTCACTAGTTACTAGCAGTTGTTAGGAATGCAAAATCTCAGGCCCCACTCTAGAATTACTGAATCAGGACCAGCATTTCAACAAACTCCTCACCTCTGTCACATGCACATTAAAGTCTGAGAATCACTGCTCTAGGCCACCATAGCCTTGCTGAAGCTTTTGGTCATATTACCTATACCCAACATCACCTTTTAGTTAAACATTAATTCTATACGTCAGCCAGTGACGATCCTTGGTCTTGGATACTTATGGTCTTAATCAATAATCTTTATAGTGATGGTGAAATAATAAATAAAATAGACAATTTTAGATTTACTCTCCATCACTAGACACATCTTAAGGGTTTTTTTTGACAGATTAAAATTAAATTGTAAGTTATGAAAAGTGGATGTTCATTTTCTTGGAAAACAGTCGTTTAATGTACAGAAACAGGAACAAGGTAGTAATAAGTTACTCACTTGATAGATAAATCCTGATTCATACTTGAGCCAGCTGCTTCATTGGTACTGATAGGGTTTTACTCAGTTACAGTTTGGCAAGGATGTGATTTCTTTTAAAGAGATGATTTTTGGGGGAAGGACAAAGTCATAGTTTTTCATCCTGCACTTTCATTTTCTGATCACAGTGTTTTAGAAGATTCTGGGCTTTACTTATGCACCAGGCTTTCAATAGAGAATCACATTAATCCTTTTAAGCTCCTTATTCTAATGATTTATTTTGTTGAAAACCATAGTGATCCTCCTTTGAATTTTAATGATTGCTGGCTATTCAAAGATTCATTGTTTTGACTTCCTGTCCTTACCTTTGTTTCCTACATGTCTGTGGGGAACACCTGTCTAATACTGGATCTGCCCCTGGTTCTCACTGGCTTACCAGAGTCACTCAAGCCTATCTCTCAGTGTTAAGCTGAAATGCTGGCTACTCATCCATGACAATAAATGTAAGATATATGTTTGCAGAGATAGGCAGGTAGACAGCAGAGGGACAAATAAAAGATTGAGTTGTTTCTCAGTGAAAATGATATTGAAAATATGATAATAAATTGTGTGATCATTATAGAGAAATTAGTCAAATTAGTATTCTTAATTATGGATGTATTGAGGATGTGATATCTATGAAAATCTAGCAGACAAGAAAGAGATTTGAATTTTGAAGGTGCTCTTCTGACCTAAAATTCTGGACCATGTAACTTTCACAAGGCACTGACCCTCCATTTCTCAGACTGTTAATATGCCAGTGCTCTCTTTCAAGGACGTAGTAGTAGTCATTTTGTTCAAGTGCTGCAAATCCTCAAAAAGGGTTTGCAAATGGACATAGTCATGATGTCCCTAGTTTGAGCATCAGAATTACATGTTATGTTTTCAAAATCTAAGAAATGCTATGTCACAGGCTTGAGTTTCTATTTTGCCCAGTATGTAACCACACAGAGAATTTTTCCCTTCTCTTTTTACAGGTATCACCTAGGAACATCATGGGTTTTCAAGAATATATTATTCTAATATGAGATTTTAACAACTACACTGTATTTATGCATAATACATTTTGTGCCTTATCTTCAGGCTTCTGGACTTTGATTCAGAATATCAGGAGCTCTGGGATTGGCTGATTGACATGGAGTCCCTCGTGATGGACAGCCACGACCTGATGATGTCAGAGGAGCAGCAGCGGCATCTTTACAAGGTTAGAGCTACCCTTCTTGCCTTTACCTTGCTGTGGAAGATCTGATTAGCCTGACAAGTCTCTCTCTCTCAGGATATCTTTGCGTTCATTGTATGTATCATGGTGTCTATTAGAATTCCCTTCCCTGTCCCCAAACTCATTTCCATCCCTTGTGTGCTGACAGGCTGCACCGACATCATAATTGCAAGAAAGTTCCCTTTATCACATTCTATTTGGTGTAATTCTATAGAAGGACAAAGATTTATCTCCAAGATGAATAGCAATAAATGAAACTGCATTAATAAATAGACTGAAACAAAATGAAGGATAAATGGACTGGTAACATTTAACAAGATGTGTTTTCATTGGAGCACTCAGGTGGATTCTATCCACCCCTTAGATCTTTGCAGAAAAAAAGGAAATTTGCCTTCAGTTTGGCTTGCTACTTCCAGGGTAGAGGGCTTGTTCAATTTAATGTTTATTAGTGATACATAGAGCAGACGTTGTCATATTAAGTCAATACATTTGCATGTGATTTAGGAAAACTGGCTTGGAACTCATATATTGATTGCAGGCAATCCATTTAATAACTATCTATATTGTTTTTCCATGTCTGCTAATTCACCTTTAGCCTAGTATGTTTTTACCAATTCTACTTAAATAGTCTTAGAAGTTCTTAGAAAACAGCTATGTGATTTTGACTTAAAAAAAAAAAAAAACCGTTGCAAGATTCAGTGTCTGAAAAAGCTGTTGGGGAGGGTAGAGGGACTTTCCACTGAAATATCAGATTGCAGTAAATCTTCCTCATTTAGGCAATTTTTATTGGAGTAATTCTGACAGTTGTCATCCTTGAATTGCTTTGAGCATATGGCATATTTCAAAGAGCAGATTGTGAATCATAAAAAATAAAATTAATAACTAACCACAGAATCAGCAACAGTGTAATGACAAGAAACAACTACCCTCTAGCTTTAAAAATTTCTTATAGAATAAGAAGTACATTCAAGGTCAAATAAAAGTTGTCTTCTTTCTTTCTCATTATTTATCATTTTAAGTTCCTTTCCTTAACATATCATTTTAACATTAACTTCTCTAAAGAGAGACCTTTATTTATACTTTTCAAGGGTCTGGTTGACTTTAATTAGTGTCCCCTGAGAATCATCTTGGTTAAGAGAAGATATAAGCTCCCCAGGGAGTCAGCAAATGGTGATATTTTATTCCTTAAAGAATTGTGTTCTGACATTAATCGACTTTGTTGACTATTAGCTATTTCCTGTATGGATAGCTGTCCACATTAACAACAAAGCTATCAAATATATCTTCTGAGCATAATATATTGTTAGCGTTACAGTCTTCACCTAATGTAAACAAAGCTAGGTGATTTCACATTTCATGTCAGGATCAAGAATTATGTATGAAAAATGCCCATTAATCTTTATTAATTTATTGATACAACAATATTAGCTTTACTCCTAATATTAAGCATTAGAAATCAAGACAACCAGGAAAAAATAATACAAAAGTTAACTAATCATAAGGCATTATTTCAGATTTTATTGCACTCATGATGCCAAATAATATTTCTTTTCTTCTTGATGCATTTTGTATTTTGCACATAAACCACTATTTTTTTTTCAGTAACAGTGCTATTCTTTGTCAAAATCACATCCATATAATTTACATTACAATTAATAGGAAATCAGTCTTCTCTTTCTTGTTTTCCTTGTAAATGCTCTGCCTAAGAATTCCCATTCTGGTGTATCAAAAGCCATTATTCCACCCACTCAGTACTTCTGGATTATAGTGTTTTCCCAAACATTTTCCATACCGGAGTTCTTCATTTGTGACTCATGTCCTGTTACTGTCTTTCTGCTTTGAGGTGTTCAACATAGCTAAGTTTATAGACTAGCACTAACTTTGCATTTGGCTTATAAGCAAAATTAAAGATTGACTTACACACCAAAGGCAAATGCCACAGGTTTGCAGATTCTTTCTTTATACAAGCCCCCACATTATTCCAGAGGTTTGGAAACCTCCAAAACAATCCTGAGGATATTGGCTGAGGATTCGTTTAGAATTTGGGGTGGCTCCTAAATTAGAAAAATTGATGGAGGAAAATTAATTTCAGGTCTTTGTCTAGAATCCTCAGGGATTCTCAGGTTAGGTCAACATTTTCAAAGTCCCATTCCTATGTTCTAATGTACTTTTTCAGAAATCAACTCAACTGATGACTTGGGGGACAAAGGTTTGGAGTCCCTCTTGATCAGAGAGACCCCTGAGTAATAGAGCTTTTCAGTTGGTCCCCAGACTTTCCTAAGCTTTCTATACCATTTGAGACTTTAATCTTTAAATTTGTTGGCCCTGAAAGATATCAATGCTTTCTCAGCATTTTTCATCAAGGGTACCACTGAGATTTGGGACAAAACAATTTTTTGTTGGTGAAGGTGACTACCTCTTCCACTATCAGGCATTTACTATTCACATTTCCTAGTCATTGTGACAATTCAGCTTTTTTCACAGCATTCCCAATCCATCTCAACCTATGTATATCATCTTCATTTCTTAAAATGCTTCTGTAACACCAAGAAAAAATCCTTGCTTTTATATTTTATACATTGTGAAGCAAAACACCTTACATAGCTGATGTTGAACCAATAGTTGTTGAGTTAAAAAATTAAAGATGAATTCTTGCTTCAGCAGCACATATACTAAAAAATTAAGGATGAGAATGAAGTTTGATCATGATCTCTGTTATTAATGTAAAGATCAAAGGTTAAGCCTTTAAGAGAGACCTTCAACTGAGTGATGGTAAAATCCCAGGAACTGGAGACCAGGACAGAATCATTATTCCTGTTATCATAGAATTCAAAACTTGTTCTCTCCTCTCTCGGGGGGGGATCTCTATATTTCATCACTCAACTCTTTTTCCTGAAATAGTCATGCCCAGATCTTGATTCATTACATGCATTATACAGTCCTAAATTAATCCCCAAAGTCCACATTTGGATATGTTTTATTGGAGAAAGTATAATATGTTAGTAGTCAATGAGAGTGAAGATTTTTTAGCATTTTCAACATCAGGAACTACCTGCCTGACTTTACCTATTTATTGTATATTCTGGTCTTCAATAGAAAGTCATCTGACCTTTACTCCTAAATGGGGAGCTACAGATACACACCTTAGATTATTCATTAACCAGACCTCCTGAGTTTGGTACCTATTGTGATATATTGTTACCCTAAACCAGCAAAATATCAAAGGGATTTATTAAAGGAAAGGAATTAGACCTAATAGACAAAGAATACATTGACACAACCTGACATAATTTAGAACCTCAACATTACAATCGGCTACAAAGTAGATTTTCTGTTTAAACCATTTCTTGTTATTTTCAGATTATTAGACTTTTAAGACCACTTTTTTTCTAATTAATTTTCACCTGTAGGGTCTTAAGAGCAACCCGAATCTTCCTTATATATACTCTCCTTATATAATCACTTCCTTAAAAATACTTCCTTACTTGTTTTGAGACAGTGAGTCATACTGCCAATATCTTTCCCTCTCCCATTTTTGTCTGGCCCACTGACCCAACCTCTGAGTGGGGACTTTCTATAGCTATTTTCTAATAAACACTAGCAGGATTATCAGCCTAGAAAGCACAAACATAGTTCTTTCTCGTTTTTTCTTCCTCAATGTGAGAATCACCTCTAAGGAGAATTTGCTCCCCCTCTCTCACTTTCTTTTTCTTCATTCCTTCTACCTTCCTAAGTAGGACAATTTAATTTGTCAAAAGTAACCACTGTGATTTTGAAAGTTCAGCTCCTATTTGGACTGGAGTTACGAAGCCAGAATTCATAATCACAGGGAGCTGTCACTCTGCTGGTCTGCATGTGCATTAACTATTAATGGAGAAATATTTAAAACCCACTTGCAAAGAAAAAGCTCCAGTTTTTTCATTTCTACAGATCAAAGGTGGCATTATTCTTGGGCTCAGGGAAACTCCGGACACCCCCTCCCCCATCCTATGAATTTTATAGACTGAATGACCTAGAAGCATCTCCACAGCCGGAGAGGCTGGAGCTCAGGAGGCTGCAGCTCAGGAGGCTGCTATTGCCTTACTGCCCTCAGCAGCAGACACAGCTGACTGCAGGGCTGGGAGGGTGAGCCCTGGCCAGGCCTCCTTAAGTCTCGCCACAAAGCACTGCCCCCTCTCTGCCACTTGCAAAGCACAGATGACAGAGCCCTTCGTGATCCTGGATTGGTGTGGAGTTCCAGAGTCCAAAGGTTAATTTCAAGGGCCAAATTCAAAAGTTGCAGTCTGGTGATTACTGTTATACTTGAACAAGAGCTATTTTCAGATAGTCTGAAGCTCACCAAAACAGCACAGTTTATGGATTTGTTCCTTGAGAATGGCCTAGCTGCTCCTTATCAATAAAATATTAGATTATCTGATTTCTAAGGGGTTAAAATAACCCTTTCAGCTTAAAAATTATATAAATTAGTACCCATTAGTACTCAACTAAGACCTTTATACTTTCAAGGAATTTACACTGAGGATTTTATATTTCATTTTGAGGGTTAGTTACTCTCATATAGTTCTGCTTTTATGGGAAAAATGCAAATGTCCTCTATCTTTCTCTGTTGGTATAAGTATTATACAATTATGTCCTATGTGCAAAAAGAAAAGCCCTGCTCATTTTGCATAATACAATGCTCACTAAAGAGGCTAATTACATTTTTACTCTGCTCCGGATTTGAATTTGCTTATAAGAATTCACAGGAAAAAATTTAAAAATATTTTTAACCCTAAAATACAAATCAAAACTGGGGAAAATATACATAGACTAGAGTCTCTTCCTGGGAAAAGAGATAATATGTAGGCATATCGACTGTATAGTCCTACACACTTAGTAAAGTTCCCAAAATTTCACCCTGGGTTTCCTGGTAGTCAAAGCAAAGAGGGAAATATGCTTAGTTGTAAAATTTACATCTTCAAAGAGAAAAAAAAATTGCACTTCATTTGAAGAAATTAAGTTTATTTTGATACTTAGACATGAAGACATTCTTTTTTAGCATTTTTATTTTATATGCAAGGAATTAGAATGGCACGGAAGTGAAATATCTAACCACAATTTTTCTTACAAGTAAGTTTCTAAACATAATACTTCTAACAAGTGAATTAATTATTTTTCTCTAACTCTGTTGCCAGGTAATGTTTATAGACTTTGATCACAGCTCTCACTGAAGGTAGCATTCCTCTCAACGATAGTTTGGTCAGGTGAGATCAATAAGAGAGGACATCAATAGTTATATTTAAAAAGGAAAGGATATTAGGAAAATGAGAAGGAAATATAAGTATTGAAGAGAAAGAAACACAGTTAAAATTAGTTCGTCTTCAGTTAACCAAACAAAAATGAATAATTTAAAACAATTAATTAGAAAAGAGTAAATTAAAATCATGGGTGGATGAATGAATAGATAAGAAAATGCTAAAAATCAAATACAAACAAATAAAAAGAATTACACACTAAAGGATTGTTTTAGGAAAAAAACAGATAAGAGAAAGGGATACATTTTAAAGGAGAAAACGTCACTTTTAGAGAATTTGGGTCTGTATTAAAAGGCAAGCATTATGCCTTTTAAAAGAAACGTGTATGGAATAGGGTGAGAACTTCTGGGGAATAAGAAACGTAGTATGAAAGAAGAAATATTGGACATAGTTGACTTGTTATTTTATAACTATTGATGCCAAAATGATGTTGTCATAGCTATTCATAGAATCATAGAAATCATAGAAAACAGATTAATCACGCTGTCTCTATATTTTATAATTCACAAATTTCAACCCTCTCTAATAGTTCTCGTTCATTTTGTTCTGGACCAGGTCTAAATAATTTTACATATGGCCTGATACCTTTATGACTGAACTTGAGCTCCTAAAAATGTAATGCTAGAGTGGTTCATAGTCCAGGTCATAGTAACAAGGCTTAAAATAGAAGAAAATCCATTACCCTAAAAAAATTTTTTTTACATGTTGGTGTTGGGGTATAGAATAGAAGTATGTGCCAAAAAAATTAAATTCTGTTAATTAGGGGTTAGTTTGGAATTTCAGTACCAAAATGAAGCAAATCACTAGTTATTGAAGCAGCAAAGGTAAAAATATACCAGATATATCAGGCATGAGAATCTAATGATAATTTTTTACCTCTTTCTCAGTAGATTAATTGTAGAGCTTAATTGTATGTTAGATTAAAACTCCATTAAGATAAGAATATGCTTAAAATCATTACAATATTTCAAATAACATTATCTAGTCATTTTAAAAGTGATCAGAATAGGAAAATCTAGGCTACCCCCACTGCTATGTGTAAATGGATTTGTTGTTCCATTTTTATTAAAGTTAAAAAGTCCTTAAATTAACTGCCATATTAATGGGAGTATTTGATGAATCAGTGTTTGCTCTGAAGACTTAAATATGTATATTTTTTCTTTTCTTTCCTTTTTTGAGAGAGGACAAAACTCATCCCGAACACGTTCAGAGGAAAAAGTGGATGGATGTGGTTTCTGAACAATGTAGGAAACACTGTTTTTGCTGTGGCTTACAATTCCCGTTTGAATCACTTTTTTAAGAGGGGGGAAAAAAAGAAGGATGTTAAGAGACTAGTATGCCAAGAAATAGTTGGCTGTGTGTGCATAGGGGCAAGCAAGGGAAGGCCGCCAGCAGTCTTTGTCTCTGGTGGGTGAGCTACTGTCCGGAAGGTGCGTTGGCTCTCTGGGCTGCCTCTGCTGTATTGTGCTGCTCCCTGTCTCCCTGGCCTGGCCTGCTCTGGCCTAGAGTGGATCAAACAAGCCATGGGGAAAGTTCCCCTCATTTGCATCACTTCTAGACAGCCCTGTCGTACTCTTTGCTGACAGGAAATCACTGTCTTTGTCACCTTTTCTCAGGGCCCTCCTTTTGGCAGAGATGGGCCATGTGACCACGCTTAATCACAACAACAGCGCTGGCTCAGGACTCAATGACATGTTTTCCTCAGCACTTCAATAAATGGGGTAGAGGAGTCAGGAGGAAATGACTACATTAATTTTAAAGTGAAAAGATAATTAACATTTGAAGGACTAATGCTACAACCTATGGAATTATTATTCAAATTGAAGTTAATTTATCAAAAACTTGTGAAAACTATCTCTCCTAATGCAACTGTTAAAAAAAAAATAAACCTTGAATAGTAAGAGTTGGGCATGTTAGAGGGAGAGTGGGAAGAAGGCGGGGAGAGAGGGGCTTCGGATGGAGAGGGAGAGAGAAAAGGGGGGAGAGAAAGAGGGAAATCATAGCAGGCATTAGCTGTGTTTGAAAAAGCAACTTAAATGGGCTAACACTTCAACATTTGGGACTGAAGGCTGGAGCATGTAAAACGCTTACTTAGATGATATGAATAGGACACTGGCAAACAAAAGCAGCAGTGTGCTCCTAGAAAACTGTGCTTCAAGGAGTTTCCTTGGCAACAGAAATGCAGTTCCAAAAGTAGACAGAACTTTCCTCAGAAAACATACTATTAATAACAACCTTCCGGAACAACTTGGAACAATTTGACGACTTGGCAATAATAATGCCAAGTGTTCTGCAAATTAATCTAACACGTAACAGTTATGTTTCCCTTGCCCGTAATTCTGCTGGACCCTACCAAGAGCTAAGTCCTTGCTTTTCAGTGGCAAAATGTGAAAAATATTTCTAAATGTTGTCATGGAAAAAGAAAACCAAAAGAAGTGCTAGTGGCCATTGGTGGCCAGTAATTGTGTTCAACCTATTGGAACCTACAAGAGAATTTAATGAGATGAGTTTATTCCAATTAGAGCTACTAGAGCTACTACCTTTAGTATCTCATCCTAACAAAGATGCTTCCACGAACAAAACTTGTTAAAGGGTTAACAGCCTGAGAATTGCTGTGATGTGAAGCACATCTTAAGGCCATTGGTTATATAAATGTAACACTTCACTAAATATGTGCTGGGTGTTATTTTTAAAAGCATCATCATTTCTTGTCAGCCCAGAGAATAAACTAATCTTGGATCTACATGGCCAATGGGAATCATTTAAATTCTCCTGAAGGCAATACGTTTGCCAGCCAAGAAAGGTATGGTGTTCCCCTCCTCTGACCTTTCCTGAATCCTTGGATCTAAAGGTTAAAAGTAATCAATATCTCATTGCGCAGCTTGGTTTCAGGGTAATAAGTAATAACCATCATGTTAAAATCCAAATGATTACAGATAGCACTTAAATGAGTTGACCTGTTTGGGAGCTTTTATTAATTGCAATCAGGATAATCATTAGAGTTTGCTAATAAAATTTTGGATTAAATTGCAAAAATTTCAGCCTTTAACTTTTGAAAAACAACTCTTACTTAATTAGATGTGAATGTTCAGTGTTCCCTCCTGTGTTAAGCTGAGAGATTTGGCTTTAACCCCACATATTTGTAGATTTCTCTCTGGTTTTTATAAAATAAATTAGAGGAACATTTAAACTCCTTCTAAGAAAGGGTGCTTGTTAGTTTCACCGCCACCTTTGGCTCCAGAACTGCTTCATACTACATGAATGTTTCAGTTCAATGACTGCATGGAAAGGTCCCTCACCTACTTTTTAGCATTTCCTATTTTTAAGTTACTTATCTTCAATGGTTATAATCATATTTAGGCTAATCTGGCTTGTAGCTAGAAAAAAAAAAAAACCATGATGTGTGATTACACCTTATATGACAGGAACTGGGAATTATTTATTTTGTTAAAAAAAAAAAGACTACCAAAATTTAAACATGAAAACCAAGTATTATCATTTACAAAGAGGTCTCAATATAAAAAGAATAGATATTGAGTTTAATGTTCCATGCATTTACATCTGGAAGGCATTGATTGTCGTAACTATAAATGCCTATATCAGGAAGGCATTGATTATCATAACTATATCGTAACTGCAACATTAAATCATATAAATCATATAATCTTCTACCTGGAAGAGACACACAATGCTTCCTTTCAAAATCATTGACCAGAATTAATCACATGGCCCCACTCAGCTCCAAAGCAGATGGGGAAATGCATCTCTACTATATGCCTGAAAGGCAGAAAATAAGAAATTGTTGTTGGACTGTATCAATAACTATCACAAGAAATAAGTCAGAGTTTGAACCCAGTCTGGGTGTCTTTAATGCCCACAATCTTTCTTTCACATGCTCCTTGCCTGCTCACTATTGTCCCATATTTTCTTCTCTACAACAGGTGAAATTCCTGCAAGTGCATTTTTCTCTGTCCGCATGAGCTTTTTGTGCCTAGCTAAGAAAGAAGGTCCTACATATTCAACGGAACATTAGCAGAGAAAACATGATGGACTTGGGTTGCTCTTTAGCCAATCCCGTCTTGCCTTTAGCTGTTCTGTGAAACTCTTTAAACTTTCTTAAGCACCTTAGCACTCTGGGAAAGTATTGCCATTTTGAGCCTCACAGGAACCTCCTATATTTTGTCCTATTTTTAAGGCTGAAAATATTTATGTTTTTGGGTGAGATGCCCTAAAGGCAGTGTTGCCCTAGGAAAATTCAACCTCATGGATCCTGTTATTGCCAAAGGGAGTTACTGAAGAAGAGTCCCCACGGAGAAATACTCTAGGGGAATATCATTTGCAGAAAAGCCATTTTCCCGTCTTGTCAAGGAGGCAGTTTCAGCTCTCAGAAACAAGGGCATTCCCAAGCATATTTTTAATAATGTTGGCATTTGCAAAGCTCATACATTCTTAAACTAGGCACTTCTGTGACACTCTGTACCTAATGAGGCACACTGGGGTAAGCTAAGAGGGAAGCGGTGATCCTTCTGCTGAACCTTCATTCATTTACATAAGACACAAAACATAAACATACATGCACATACATACACATGTGCAAACTTACACACATACATACACCCTCGTATTTTCTTCTAGTGAAGCAAGGAAAGAGTCAGGCAGACTAATACTTTTGGGGTTGATTTTCATTTTTATTCTAAACATTTTTAGACCACAGACCTCCAGGTTTTCTCCAGAAGGACATCTATACACCCTGGTAACTCATCTGAACTTACTATTTCAGCCTCTTTCCTAAGTAATTGATTCTGTATGCTCACTGGCATTTGCTTAAAGAAAATCTGCGATTTGTGATTTGTGATATTTCCTGTGTCATCTCATTCTATCCATTAAAAAGTAGGAAGTTTCATTTTTGAAAAGTAGGGAGTTTGTGGAAGAGGTATAACATGCATGTGGTTATGCACACACATTTATGTATGTTTACAAATATACACACATATACAAAGTATTAACTCATTTAGTTAAAAAAACTTTCATCAGGATTGAATTTGGATGAAACCAGATTCCTTGGACCAGATATGCTAGTAGTCCCAAGACATTTAAATCATGCGTATGTAAATAACTATACAAACTTCCTTCATATATGCCAAGTTTTAGTTTGGAGCTCATCTATGTTATAAATATGGGCATATTGGATTTTGCTACCTTCATTAGAACGGTTTTACTCATTCAGTATTCATAGATGCTTCCCTAAAAGATCCCTCCTTGAGAATAATTTAGCCATGAATACTTTGTTATAATTAAATGCATATTTTCTAAAGTGATGATAGATTTGGACTTTGTGGACCAAATTTGAAAATGAATGATTATAATTTTTGTTAGACTCCACACTCTAGGATGGCAAGGTCCACGTCTGTGTTGTTTATTGCCATGTCTCCACTGCCTGGTGCAATACCTGGCACATAATAGAAACTCAATAAATATAAGTTGAGAAACACTTTTCAAGTAGGTTTGTTTAATAATCTTAATTAAATTCTATCAATCAGAACTATGCTATCATCTCATTACTTTTGCAAGACAACAACCCTTTTTTCATGCCATGGTAATTCAACCTGAAACATCATGGCATTCTCTTATAATGTATAAAATAAAACAAAAACAAAATCTCTCTCCTTTAAAAACCAAAGTACAATTAGTGTAGTTCTTAATACTCAGGATACTTGGATTTGGCCAGGTTGATATCAGGGAGAAAGAGAGGGTGCTTGCGAAAGAAAGAGGGAGGGACAAAGAGAAGGATTAATGATGTCCGTGTCTGAGACAAATGGTATAAAATGTACAACTAATCACCATAATTCTATAATTCTGTAGGTGGTCTACAAACTCTCAAACTGTAATATTTGTTGGTGTATTTTGATTATATAGACAGCATAATGACATAGTGCATATAAGGATAACAAGTACCGTTCAAATATAAAACCTAAAAATAGAACAATAGATACAGGTGAACATGGACAGTCATTAGAAATGGTAGGGATATCAGCACATTTTTTTCTTGTACCGTAATTAATGGGAGAGTTTATTGACATATTTGTTGTAGAAAATTAACTTCAGAGAAATATGTATATTTAACAAAGTTGTTTGAAGGAAGTGAGAAAAACAATAAGAGATTTAGACTTGAATTCACTCTTTCACCCAAGTCCATCATGATGAGAAGGAATGGATGGAGCCTAAAAGACTGATTCATTTTTCCAAAGCTATAGCTAACTAATTCAGAATACGCAGCTTCAAAAAAATAAAATTCCACTGCTGTAACGTCAGAAGAAAGCTAAAATGTAATTTTGAGACTTTCTCCCACTGTTTCATGTAAAAAAAGTTTCACACTACTCATAATTTTAAAAACAGTCCTCATATATGGTCATTTATATTTTTAGTTAGCCATTAATTGTAAGCTTTATTGTTTTTAAGAAATTAAGAACAAGCTAAAAGATGTACTATTTATAATTAGAATTTGAGAATGATTTGTGATGACTTTATTTCTTGCCTCTATTTGTGTCCACCTTGACATCCTTTTGGGTTTGCTCTCTTCCCACTGAACTTTGTCCTTCCTCCTCAGCATTCCTCAGCTGAGACATGTTGAGATTTGACAATACGTATGAACAGCATTCCTTCCTGTGTGATTTTTCTCTCTTCTTCCTCAGTCTCTTCTGCCTGTTGATGCTGAAGATCCATTCTGTGAATCAGTGGATTTATTACAAGCCATGAACAAAATCCTCATGTTCATTAAAACTTAAGCTAATTGAATTCTTGTTCTACAACATGGGAATATAGCAAAGTAACTCAAATTTGGCTAGCATTTTATAATCCATGTTTTGATGATAGTTTAAGAGGCTCCGTCCATCCAAGTTTGGGTTAGAAAAAGAAGTGAAGTATGGAAACACTGTCAGAAGCCTTTTCTGTTTACAAAAAGATCCAGGGATACCATGAGTAATGCCAGAAATCTCATGTGACAGCCAGCTCTTATGGGATTTTTTTCAGCTCACCAAGTTCAGGAAATAGTTCCAGAAAGCTGATTGAAGTTCAAAGATTTTTTAAAAAAATTAACTGAAGTGAATAATTGTGTTCTCTGTCCATTGGCCAACACTGCTGCTCGGATCTGTGCTCTCCTGGGGCCATACGTCTCCCCAGGGCCAGGTAACATTGGGCACTCGATAAATACTTTCTGGTTTCAGTTGCCTGCTTAATGAGTGTCTTCTCCTGAATCTTCCAAAGTGAATCTCTTAGAGGTTTTGCACAGTTATTTATTTCCATGGGAAGTGAGGATATTACCTGGAGTTTCAGGACTGCAAGTGACTTCATAAGGACCTTCATTTCATTTCCTCTCTTCCAAGGATTGTTTTTCCTCCATTCCAGATAGGAGAGAATTTGTCCTCCATTAAACATCTTTCCAGAGGGAATTCCACAGCTGCCCATTAAAATGTTTAACAACTCTCCCTGCCTTTAAAGTCTTCTTATATCTAGTGTAAATCCCTTCTGTTGTTAGGTTTAATTGTCAAATCGGCCAGAATCCATGCTCTGTAATTAAACCTCTTTTTTCTGTTTTCTATACAGTCACATCTCTCAAGCTTTTACAGGTTTCTTTTCAAGTTAAAAAATCTTTTAGAAGTCCTTTATATCAGCTTTGTCTATATTCCATCTAACTGAAACCACTTCTGTCCTCTTTCGTAGGAGAAAATATGCTAATATTGAGACAGTACTGCTAAATCCATATATTTGAGGGGCTTTAACAAGCTCCATGGATTTCTCCATCAGGTTTTTCAACTTTTTCTTATTAACAGTTAATAAAATAGTTCATGGATGGTTTGGAAGAGGAATATGGCTTGTCTGAGATGGTATGGCTTATAGTGTATACCTAAGGAAGAAAGACTTTGAAAGGAAAAGAAAATGATACAAAAGTGGGCTAAAAAATCCTCTTCCCATTTAGGGACAGAACTGCTTCTTCTCCCAGTGGATGTGTAATATATTATTTATGTAAGAGTGAGCATCATGTTTTTGGCTCACATTCCATTTGGAGCACATACAGTGTGACAGTTTCCTTGGCTTATTGTTGTATATATGGCTATCTATTTTTAATACATTGCTTTTGTCTTTTTTTCATGCTTGCTTACATCTGTTGTTATGAAAACTGACATAAAGTTTTTAAACATAAAAGAAGTGATGGTGAAAGAGATGGTAAGAGACAAACAACATTTCAAAGGAACGCAAGATGGAGAAACAGGAGCAAAGTCTCCATGGAGAGAACCAAAAGCAGCCTCTGCAGGATAAATAGGGGGGAGGCTCAGAACATATTTCTGTAGTCACAGAGGAAAAATGGTCATGAGGCTACAGAAAGCATTTCTAAGTGAGAAGGAGCATAGTACATTTTCCACCAAAGTGTTTAGACTTTTTAAGCTGCAGTTTTCAAACCTGTGAAATGGGTATAATACCCACCTTGAAAGGTTGTCAGGGTTCAATGAGTAGTGTACGTAAGGGATTCATCCTTGTGCTTGGTAAATAACTTAATATATAATACAGAATCAGGGGTTAACAAACTATAGCCTGAAGGTCGAATCCAGCCCACACCCTGGTTTTTAAATAAAGTTTTATTGGAACATAGCCAGGTGCATTCATTTATATATCATCTGTGACTCTTTATACTTCAATAACTGAGTTGAATACTTTTGACAGTGACCATATGGCCAGCATGCCTAAACTATCTGACTCTTTACAAGAAAAGTTCACCAGTCCCTGGTATAAATAACTATTATGTCAACTCTTTAGTAATATACACTATTCTACAGACTTGCCAATTCAATTTTCTGTCTGTTGTATCACAGTAATACCTGTTGAATATCATTATTTTGCCCAAGGTTCTAGTTTTCCTTTTGTAACAACCCAAAGTTGTCCTGTTATCCTTGCTTTTCAATGTAACATTAAATGGTTAATTGGTTCATTTCGCCACCAGGTGGCCTCCTATGCTCTATTGTGCTTGTGGGACCCAAAGGAAAGCAGAAAATGGATCTAATGCACTTCTTTTAACTTGGGCTGTGATTCTACTTTTATTGGCACTTCTCTGGTGGTTCAACTGCTCTGAAATCTCTCTATATTTAGAGAAACATAAACATACGTTTCTCTATGTGGCCCCGAAACATAAATTCACATTGACCTTTTTAGAAGATGAATTCTAAATCAGAGTTAGAGTTAAAACAGTGAACAAAATAAAAATATATAACTGCATACTCACACATACATCAAAGTGATTTCTTAAAAAAAGAAGTTTGGCTATCACTATAAGAGATTAACCAGGACTCTGTATTATTCTCATATGTGTACTGGCAAGATTAACTGATCCTGAAGCTTCCACAGGAAACACCAAAGCCACTGCCACTCAGATCTCCATATACTAATTTCTCTTGAAGAGCATGCTCAGTGCCCCAGGTTTATTAAGTTATTTTATTTTTCTAGATTCTTATTTTGAGTTTTCTTTTATTTTATTTTTGAACTTTGCTAAAGACCAGTGCTAGACAGGATTACAAAGCTGTGCAATAAAGTACTAGAGAAGGAGGCTGAATTCTCCTTGGGCAATGACTCTTATCCTTGCAGGTTTCATTTTCTTCATCTGTAAAGCCAGAAGGATGGACTGGGAGCCTCTAAGGTCCATTCCACCTTCAGTATTCTCTCATTAGTCAAAAATCAAAGAGTGTTCCAATTAGTAACTGATTTGACTATAAGCATTCTGACAAAACCAGAATTTTAGGAACTCAGTTTCAGAGGATAAGGAAACAAATTCATGGGTAAATATAATTTTTTGGAAAACTACCATAAAAAGTGTATAGTTTCTAAATGTAAAATTATCTTGGTTCATTTCACATGGTATTCATAAATGCATACTTTATGAGACTTCTAGACCCTTTTTTTTTTACATTTTACTTTTGTTCATTGGTAGATAACTGTTCCGTTGGATTCTCAACAGTGTCTTGTGAAATCTGCCATGGAAGTTTAGCTCTCTCTTTGACGTCTTATTTTCTACACATTTTAATTTTCCTACCTTTTTCTTGGGGAAGAATGATCAAATCCTCAGGTTTCTTTAGGGCAGAGAATAGATATATTCATTTATATTTCCATTGAAAATGGGTCATTTTATATGGTACAAACAACCTGTTCGTACCTGCTGCCTGAGTTGCTATATGCACATCACTGGTTGTATTTGAATTGTCACACTGGATGTAATGGCAAATACTGCCAAAGGCATTTAGCTGTCTCTGAGGAAAGGACCAGAATTGTCCCTCGGGCATTTTGGTAAAGAACAGGCTCATGTTTGAATTCACAGTTACCCAGAGAGACATTGTGACAGGCAGTCTCTCTAATTCCGAATTCCCTACTGGGGCTACTTCTCTGGAAAGCTATCTGGTTAAAGACAGATTCATACTTGCTTGGGGAAAAATTGATTACAAGTTTTTTTCCACTTTGCAAACTGTACTAGTTAGTATCGAGCTCAACTAATAACTTATGAAAATTGCATTACTTTCTCTTTGCCTAAGCACAAACATTTCCTACTTCAATTCTCTTTTTCCTCATGTATTTTTAAATATATGTTCATATGTCTCATGTTCTAATACATATTAAGAATGAATGGTCTAATACTTTCACCTTTACTTTAAAAGTAAGGAAAAGTAGAAAATGATGCTGTCTAGTCTATTAGGCATTACTATATGCTATGAAAAATCAAAATAAAAGGAAGACTATCCTTTTCCTTAAGTAATTTATAATCCATTTGGAAAAGCAAAACCAAAAAACATGAAGTTATAGCAAAGATAGCAAATATGTGTGGTACCAGCAAAATAAATGCTAGTCTTCTTAGAAACATCTTCATAGAAGAAATGATATTTGAACTGGGCCTCTCTGGATAGAATTTAAATATGTGGAATGGATATAGGTGCATTGCAGAAAAAATGGGATATGGGGAAAGAAAACCTTCAGATATAGGAGTTGGTTTGGTTTGACACCTGACTATGACTTTGCCAAAATCAGGAAGACACACTGGAGAAGAGTAGGAAACCAGCGGCACATCATAATTGCTCTCGTCCATGTGTTCAGTTAAGGCCAACAAAAGGCAAAAGAGATTTTTCTATTGAATATTGAATCCTAGATTCGATGTTTTCCTTAGTGAAGGGAAATTATATGCATAAATATACAAACTAATAGCATAAAAGAGATGAGAAAAATTATGCCAAAGGTCATATTTTCTTAGCAGGAAACATTTGGATCAAGTTTGACAAAACACTTGTATGTAGTTCTTATTATGTAATAGAGTTGTTCTAAGATCTTTGAGTATATTAACGCATTCAAACCTCACAGCAATCTTATGAAAGAAGTATTAGCATTATCCCCAGGTGAGCAACTAAGGCACAGGAATTGCACAGCTAGTAAGCAGTACAAACAAATTTTAAAAATGGGCAATCTGATTCCAGGCATATATTTTACTTTTACTTATTTATTTGTTTTTGCCAAACTCCTTGGATCTCACTGATTCACAAACTGAAATGTTCGGTATGGGTCCTTTTCTATCATCATGTTTATAGAACCTAGTGATCAAATCGTTATGTGTATGTAGGTTTTGAGAAGTAATTTTACTAGGTGATACCAACATATTCCCTCCTCTTTCCATTACTGGTAGAGAAAAATAGTAACACTTTGTTGATGTATTTTCTAGAAGAAGGAAACTATATATACATAGTTAATGTCTATGTATCATAATAAATATGTATGTATATAATACATATTATATATAAATATTATTTATCTTTTCAGTGACTCCATTCCAATGTGACCTATTTTATTCTCTAGTGTGAACAGTAGTTACAATACATTATTCCGAAGACAGATAATAAAAACAAGTGGGCAATATGCAGTCTTGCCTTGCAAATGGGTAACAAGTGAGAATATCTTTTACAAACATACTAAAATCAAAGACTTTGTTTTAAAATGGTACATTTTACATATAGAACTAAAATTTCATACAAACAAGATTTATTTATTTCTTAAAATGTCTGTGATGGACAAGTGATGAGTCTAATCATCGTCCCTGTTTTACAGATGGGATGACCAAGGGAATGTAAATAAAATCCCTCAATATAACAAGCCACCAATAAAGCAAAGGCAGATGTAACAGTCACAAAGGAAGTAATGCCCAGTCTAGGGGCTCCCTAATGATGTGCTTAGAGAAAATCCAGCAAAATCACAAGTGTACCTATTTCTTCTTGAAAAGTTATCTAGGGTTATAGCTGCCCTAAATGGCCACATTCTGGTACTCCTGTTTTTTTTTTTTTCTAGGAGAGAGAGAGAGACAGCGTGAGCAGGGAAGGGTCAGAGAGAGAGGGAGTCACAGACTGAAACAGGCTCCAGGCTCCGAGCTGGCAGTCAGCACAGAGCCCGACGCGGGGCTCGAACCCACGAACCGTGAGATCATGACCCAAGCGAAAGTCGGATGTTCAACCGACTAAGCCACCCAGGCGCCCCCTGTTTTTTTTTTTTAATTATTTTTTTTATTTAGATCTCCCCTTGATGAATTTTTGAGGCCTTATGCAAATTTTTAAGTCATCATTATCATATTCTTTCATCTGATTATTTCAGAGGAACCATTCACTGAAAACCTTCTCGCTAGCTGCAATGTTCCCTATTTTTATATGGTTTTTATGCTTTATTCTCTGTGGACTGTTAATGTTTCCCCTATCTGGTGAAACCTTTGTAATTTCCCTATTTATTTATTACTCTCTCTCCATCCATCTGTGCATTTCTTTCATTTTGTTCTCTAAATCTTTTCTCCTTCCTCTTTCTCACTTTTATCACTCTTGTGATTGGACACACACACACACACACACATACACACACACATTGTATTTCTTTTTGATAGAGCTCTTCTAATAAACTTCCTTAAATGTTTATGGCAGACTCCCTCACATAGCTAGAAAAGTGCTGAAAAGCAAGTATCATAACCAAGGTTTGTTTGCTTTTTGTAGTCTTAGTTATGCTAATAAATTTTCACCTGTACCCTAGATCTTCTTTAAATTATAAGCCATCATTCTTTTGAACAAGTATGACTATCATTGAGAGCCTGTCTGCCCTTTTAACCTCAACTTGATGCTATTAAATATGTGTGGAGGTTGGGAAGATGAACTATACCAAATGAATCTGCCGTAGAAGCTGCAAGGGTGGAGTTGTTAAGTGTGTTTTGACCACTCCAAAATCATTTTGTGTGTGTGTGTGTGTATTTAATTTACTTATTTAAATTCAAGTCAGTGAACATACAATCTAGTATCGGTTTCAGGAGTAGAAGCTAGTAATTCATCCCTTAGTGAAGACCCCACTAAAAAGGAGAACTACAGGCCAATATCCCTGATGAGCCTGGATCCAGTCACATTTTTGAATGGCATTCTTGACCTTATTTACTTTATACTTACAGGGCCTACTAGTTTCCTCACAACTCTGGACTGATATTTAAAGATGTGTTTTTAAGCATAACAGTATAGCTTAGCAAACTAAGCTGAAATTTGTTCTGAAAATTCCATTTCTGGATTTTAGGGATACCTTACTGACCTTGGGCAAGTCACTTAGCTTCTGTGTATCAATTTCTAATCTGTAAGACAGAGTGATACCACTGACTTTCCCCATAGGCTTGCCATAGGAGAACAAAAAAGAAAGCAATCTATTGAAATGATGGTCAAACTTTCTAATGCTGAAGCAACAAACAGTGCTTAAAGCTTAAAGCCTGAAATCTCTGGTTTATTTCCTTAAGATCTCTGTCTAGTAAATATGGACATGTACCACAAAGAAGCCAATAAAAGAAGCCACAACAGAAAAGCTTTTAAGTCTATAGTAGACTGGTGTTGGAACTGGAAATTGAACCCAGCCTGTTGCCTCATGGTCAAATAGTATTGCCATGTGAAACCTGTGAATTCCCAAAAGGTGTCCTTAAGTATGAAAAGGTTTCTGTCACCTTCCTCTTTTCCTTGATACATTTTATAGAAGCTTTTCTTATGTTAACCATTCCTGGCATGGGAAACACAACTTTGTTCACAGTTTCTGTCTAAAAATTGAGAATAATACTTTGGTATTGGAAGTTCTTATCAAGTAAGTTTTTCATTCAGCATGATGTTCATTTTTTTTGTTTGTTTTGAGAAAGAGACAGACACAGTGTGAGCAGGGGAGAGGCAGTGAGAGAGGGAGAGAGAGAATCCCAAGCAGGCTCCGCACTGTTATCACAGAGCCCAATGTGGGGCTCAAACTAATGAATTGTGAAATCATGACCTGAGCTGAGACCAAAAGTCTGATGCTTAACTGACTGAGCCACCCAGGCACCCCTAATTCAAAGATAAATGGAGGCAATCACATGCTACTCATTTGGATACTAATACTATATTTGACATATATACCAGCAGCTGATATAGGCTCCCGTAGCCTTTTTGGGGGGAGAAATTAAAATGAAAATATATTTTCCAACTTCCTTCTACATCTAACCCATAATGCTAAAAGTTACAGTGGATAAAGGGTGAACAGTGCATGATTGCTGACATTACACACTCCATTATAGGAATTTATACTGTAATTCTGAAACTAAATTCATCCTCATCTGCTGTAAAGGTACCAGAGTACACTCAAAAAGTGGCCTATGGCATCAAATATTTTACAGTTCAGGGATTTGGGTGGTCACCAAGAAAAACTCCATGGCATTTGGATCTATTAAGATTATAGATGTAAAAAATCATAAATGCTCTAAAAAGAAAAAGTCTTGATGTGAATACATAAAGGTATGATGGCATTTCCATTGTGTTTTGGGAGCAGCAACTCTGGAAATGTTTTGATTGGCTTTGTCTTAAAACCTACAAACACGATGAGGAAATGTTCTCAGTGCTAGTGGCCATAGTCCCCAGGAAATGCCCATTTGCACTAACCTTGACGAGACAGTTTTTTATAATGACAATATGGGGGAAAGAGCTTTCAGTCTTCATTTGGGCCACTGATTCTCATGGACTTGAAGCAAGTGTTCTGAAGCAATATCTTCTTGATAAACTACTGTGGATACAGTATTCTACCTCTCATTTTTCTTGTCAGCCTCAAAGAGAAAGCGAGGCATTCTCTTTGAAGAAGCATTATCAACAGCATTAACATGAGAAATATATAGTCTCTTCCTTATGAAATTAATTTGGCATTATTTTTGAGGTGTGCAACATCTTGGCAACTGCTTTGGTTTAAAACTCTGTGATTTGGGAAAAGCACGTTTCAGAATGTTTAATTCAGCGATACAAAAGGCACTAATGAAATATGCATGTATGAATTTTATATCATATTAGTTCCCTCTTTCTAGAAATCTGAATAAAAGCCAAACATCTGGATTATGTTTGAAAAGCCTGAATTTCCAATTTTCAGAGAGATTCAATCTATTTTGACATTGCACACTTAGCCTTAACATTTACAGTGTGCTATTAACATTACTTGCAATTGTAAAAAAAAAAAAAAAAAGTCCAGATTTAAACAAACTTGGTGCCTCCTAATGCTAAAAATATATCTATCTTTGAAATGGCTGCCACTGCATAACCGTATACATCCATGTTTTAGACCTCATCAGCATTTCTATTATAAATACTTGCAATGAACAGGCCTATAATTCAGCTATAGAGATATGGGGGTAAGCTTTCATATAGAAATACGCCTATGGTTGTATATTAAAACAACAGACAGCATTTCATACGTCACTTCATTTGAGAAACTATTCATTGACTCTATGTTTTCTGAAGATCTCAAATATTCAAGGTACTCCGTGATTGGCCAAAATATAGTCCTCATCCTTTGAGAGTTTGTTCTTTGAATACAAGACAAATAATAAGATTGCTGTTTTTTTAAAAATAGATCTGTGAGTATATTTTGGCAGCTAGATTAAAGGCAAGTACATATTTATGGTCCTAATTCAGGGAAGTAAGTATGGATATTAGTGCTTTATCTCATTTGACTATCATAGTTTATTTAAGACATAGGTGGTCAGCCAAGCTTTAAGTGTTAAGGTAAGAAGTTCTGTGTCTACACAAGAGAGTAAAGAAGACAGAAGGTGACCTTGTGTTTGAAGTTTGCATAATAGTAAGTCTTCAGTGGACTGTACTTTACTACATTCAAGTTTTGACTGGATGTCTAGCATATAGTAGTAGGTAAACCTCATTTTTCTGTTACATGGGGAAAACAGCCTTAAGTCAGAGATGTCCCTTTTCTCATCTTATTTTGCTTTATTAAAAAACCCATTAAATTATACAGTAGTACCCAATTAAGCAAAAATAAATGTATTTCAAGGCATTTGTTTAGGTTGGGAGATGGAAAGCAAAGAAATAATACTTTTACATTGGAAACTTTTTAAAAGGAGAAAACTGAGTTTTGTTACATTAATTGCTGATCCTCGTGTTTTTTTTTTCCTTCCTACATTGCGTACTCTAACAGATATTACATAATTGCATAACTATTCTTACTATGTGCTGACATGACATTACGACAGCCCTGATATGGTGCATCATAATGAAACCGTAATTAGAACAGTCATGATGTATTATGGCAATGATCCACATCGTCACTGAAGTGCATTGGAATGCACAGGAAACCCATTGAGATGTGCAGATTTTCAACATAATATAGCACAACCATGAAGTTTCATAGCATGGAGGAGAAATTGCCATTATGCCCACACTGCTGGCAGCAAGGATATATAACACGTTTCTTCAGTCTGTTAGAGAAAGCTCTGTATTGATGGAAGAAAATTTTTTAGAGTGATATTTGTGAAGTTTTTGTCTTAAAAAAAAACTACTGGAAAGACCTTGTTGAAATATGGACTTAACTGCATATATTCTAGAGAAGTTTCCTATAAAATATTTACATTTCATTTAATACCTCAAATTCAATGATTGAAATATTTTTCCTAAAGTAGGACAGATTGAAGATGATTTGAGCATTTTCATTTAGTCTCATTTTTTCTTCTCATTTTCAGTGTCCTATCTTGAGCTTAGATTGTATAGCTTACATTTTATGTGGTTGTAGCTTTGCTCCCTTATTGTTCTCCTAAGTTTTCCTACATGACAATCTTATATGTGAATCTTGTTCAGTAAGTGATAACTTCTTAACTTGGTGTATTTTGGTCTTGGCATTCTTTCTATACATAATAATGATTGTTATGGCTGATTTGGCAGATGTGAGCCCAAAGAAACTCAGCTTTTTAAAACAGCATTTTCAACTTTATTTTCTAGGCCAGTCCTCATTTAATGCCATATTATCTCATAAAATTTCCCAACCAGATAAACTGTTGGTCTCTGTCAGAATACCCATGGTAAGTGGAAACTCACTGTCGCCCAAGCTTCATTCCTACTTACTCTTTAGCTTCTGACCTCATTCCTGATCTCTGAGATCAGATGAAATAAATTAATATTTTCTATTGAAAGCCCTCTAAATTTTCCAAGTCTGTTAACATGTCCTCCCCTCTCTTCTGTCATCTTCAACTCTTCTTTACTCCTTGGCTGAATAGCTTCCTCTCCTTCAACAGCTTGCTCCTTGGAGAAGTGTTGAATATTCTCCCTTCCTTGAATGCTCTCCTTTGGACATTTTATACATTGTCTAAGTCCCTCTTGGAAATGGAACCCAACCAGAATCAGGATTACAGGTTTGAGCTTAGTAAATCACAGTCAAGCTGATCTGTTACTTTTCTTATTTATAACCCTGTGATTGTCTCAGTCCAGCTCCAAATCATATTTCTATTTTTTATATTTACCTTCCACTATCTGTTGACTCACTGAACCTAATGACAATTGAAGCCCGCTAACTTCTATTGTGTATGCAGTTTTTGTATTTTTATTTATTTTATCAGGGTAAGATTATGAACTCAGGCCTGACATTGATCTTATCTCCAGTTAGATTTAATCTACTATGCCAGCATGTTGTTTTCCTTTTAGAGTACAACCATCATAAATAGAGAATGTGAAGAAGTTACCTACACATTCAGATCCAACTCAAAGATATAGTTTGGACTGTAGGTGTTAAAAAGTTTTAATTCATCATATAAAAATTCACATAAAGAGATTTCACATAAAAATATCTTTCTATCTGCTCTTAAATACATATATCTGTCCATACGGAAGCCATATTGAAACCATATTTCCATATATGAACAATTGGCAGAGCTGACTAGTGGTTGCCCCTCTTAGAGGAAACTTGTGTTCTCCTAACCCCCACAATCCACACTACTTCTTCCTATTGCCCCTTCACCGGAATCAAATGTTAGTCATCATCACATTTTTGCATTGTTTTTCTTTTAGTAGAGAAAATAGTTCTCTTTTTCCAAGACACTAGCAGTAGTTAGAATATGAGAGAAAATGGAGCGCCTGGGTGGCTTAGTCAGTTAAGCAAGCATCCGACTTTCGCTTAGGTCATGGTCTCGTGGTTCGTGGGTTCAAGCCCCACGTCGGGCTCTGTGCTGACTGCCAGCTCAGAGCCTGGAGCCTGTTTCAGAGTCTGTGACTCCCTCTCTCTCTGACCCTCCCCTGCTCACGCTGTCTCTCTCTCTCACCTAGAAATAAAAAAAAAAAAATTTAAAAATTTAAAAAAAATATGAAAGAAAATGACTGAGCTCAGCTCAACTTCTTCACTTTATATTAGTTTCCAGTTAGTAGGCTACTGGGGCTGGCCAGTACTGGCTCAGGAGAACTATTTGTTAAATATTCAGGAACTTTCCCAACAGTAGCCACTTTTTGTAGTTTGGAATCTGCCATGGTGCAAATATGCACACCAAGGAAATCAGCGAACACCGTAAATTGGGGTTTCCCCCACATCCCCAGAGAGCCAGTATACCAGTACCAGTAGGTATTTGAATTTCTGATCTCTGAACTAATATATTTGTTATTCTTTATTGATCATTGATCATTCAACATTGATTAGTGTAATTGGGCAATCAAATCAACATTCCATACACATATTTTACTCATATGTGTCATTAATAAAAATATTGAATAAGATGACCCAAAAAGAGCCCTGGGGTATAACATATCTATTAAACAGTGATCTTTACATATGGTTGTTCAACAGGTTCTCAGAAAAACTCCTTGTACTTCTGTGCTTCTAAATGATTGCATCCTTCTGCTCCCTTTATGTTTATGAAAATCTAATAGAGGCACATACACCTGATACAGGAATTCACATCCTTGCTGTAGGGATTTAAGTCATTAGATTTTGGGTGTATGTTCTTAGCAATCTAATTATGTTTAAAATCTGGTTAGTAGAGTAGTAAATAACTGGTATTGCTACAAAATTGCATTGAGAAGGTAATAGGATTGAATTTCTACCCAAGTTGACAGTCAATTAAAATTTCCATATATCCAATGAGTTAGCCAGTTCTTGGCTGGGAAGCTAGAACAAATGCCTTCCTCCTAAGCTGATCACTTCAAAACAGGCAAAATTTATAATACAGTCAAATCAAGACTCAATGCATCAACTAAAATGTGAGTTTGCCTTATCAAATAGAGATCAAAAGCAAGAGGTAGACTACAGAGCATCCACAATACTTCTTACTTAAATTTTTCTATTTTAATTGTCACTGGAGGAAAAATAACACATTAAAACCTCCTTACTGAATTACTGTCCTAAACCAATAGATCCATGGGGCTTGTTCAGCTAAAAACCACAACAGACTTTGTAATGCAGTGATGTAATCTTGGCTTTGTGTCATTTATATTCAACCTAAAAAAAACAATTTTCCTGAATAGACAGGCTGACAACAATATTGTTCAGTGTGGGTTTTTATTTGGATTCTTTCCAAATGGTTCACATGCCTTCACAGTAACACATCATGCTTGCTTACGTTTTTTGCCTGAATTCCAAAGTTTGCCCCTTTTACTAGCTTTCTATTTTTCTTTTAAGGTCTCAGTTATGTTTGTAAAACTAACCAGCTCCACCACAAAATTAGGATGTATCTTGCAGAGTGCATTCATTTTACTTTTTGCATATTTTTCCTGAGGTCATGTCAAGGTTAGTTTGAATTCCATCCTACATTAAGACTTCTTTCACAGCTATTTAGCTCGGCAGCCTACTCCCCGCTGGGGTCTGCCCCTTGGGCACGTCAAAGCTTCAGACCTGACAAATCACACACAGATGAAGCTGTACAGTTTTTTAAACAGTTTCATCAGTAACTTTTCTTCATCTTTTCCACTATCCTCCTTCATATTGAGATTTTTTCCCCTCTGAATTACCATTTAAGGAATCTTAAATTCTATTCAAAACAGTTTGTTTTCCATCAGCATTGCAAACTGGCAATATCATTTATTTTCTAGTAAATCATACTAATAGCCTCCTAGTCACCAAGACTACAGACCAAAAGATCTATAGACTGTTTCTGACTAGTATAACTGTAATTCCATTGTTAAAATCTATTTGTAGCAGGAAGCTTAGTGTTAGGTGCTACATTTACCAGAATCAGAAAAAAAAAAAGTCAACCATAAAAACATGTGGAGTTTATGACGTATTACAGGTTGAGCCTGGAAATGTTCCTCAAATGGTTAGCAATATGCTCTTATCAGTATTTTAGCAAATTGTGAAACTAATGGTGCAACTCAATTTCCTGTTTAATTGACAAAGTTAAAATGCTTGGTTGCTAATGAGTGTATTAGCAAACAATGTCCCCTCTACAGGCTTAAGTAGATCAGGATTTTTTTAAAGCAGCTTACAATCCTTATTTTTATATAACGAAAAAAATTGGCTGCCACAAAACTGCTAGATCAACTGAAGGAATGGTGTAATTATTGCTGTATAGTCACTTTGGCAATGTCAAATGGCCAGATTACAGTTTTCTAGTTCTCACACTAGAAAATAGTTATTTTCTTTTACAAACCATAGGCTTTTCATTACATTTTCATTCAGGACAAACAATACCTGAAAATCTTAACTGCAGACTAAGCAGAAAACTTAGAAGTGTGAAGAAAAAATAATATCTGAATGATTCTCTTCTCCTCAGTCCTCTTTTACAGTTAGCTCAGTATAAAAGTACCCAGCGAAGGGGTCTATAAAGGTTGCTTGGTTGAAACTAATTAAAGACAGGTCTAAATAGAAAAAGAAAAGAAAAGGGGATCAAAGGAATTACATTAGGTGTCAGGACATTGTTTGGAGACATTTTATTTAGATTTTTGTAATTCTATTCCAGAAAAAAGCTAAATTCTAAAAATGCCCATTTTTGCCCTAATTCCATATTTGCGTTATTTTTGCAATAAGATACGTGTCAACAGGCAAACATCTTGAAGAAATCATTTCGGCATTGGCGCATTAACACATTATGGTGAAAAGAGAGGCTTGTGCTTTTCACGCAGCGCATTTCAGTCTTCAATTAATGTGAAAGCACTACAATGCCTATGCAACTTCTCTTGCCTAGTGGTGCACCATTTATCATTGCAGTTTTACATTGACCTTGACACCCACTTCATTAGAATAAAGATTGTCTACCATTTAGGTTACATTGTTCCTTTGCACAGAGACCCCATGCAAATTTCTGTTCAGATAGAAGAGCTGCGAGGCTGTCAGAGGTCATCTGCATTAAATGATTGCAGCTATTTTCCAACTGCTTCTTTTCATTCTACTCAATTCAGGCTAGGAGGATCAATCAAGTCCTCTGCCTGAAACAGTGGGACTGCTGGGAATATAACTGTTTTTGGTAGTAGTGGATATGCCCTAAACAGTATTAAATATTTAATATAAACTCATTAAAGGCCATGCAAAGGCTTCAGAAAGATATCAGATTTATAGAGAAATGTAAGGGGCTAGAGAACCTTTAAAAGATAAATAGAAGAAGAATAATCAATTTTATAATTTTAGAGAGTAAGATTACAATAGTTCTTAAACTTAGTAAATCTTTTCTATGGAGACTTTTTTCTCACCCTTGACATGGGCAGGGAAGGGAGGAGACAGGCAGGCTCAGTGCACTTATGCAGTGTTTTACATGAAATCAGAATGAAAAGTTTTCAATTCTTGGTATTTTTAGTTTTGTTCTATAACAATGAATGCCATTCTGGGTATTTATTTTTAAAGGCTTAGGTATTTGTTATGTAAAAGAAATGATTGGAGAAATAAGTTGCCAGGTTTTCCTACTTAAGTTTTCTGAGTGATATAATTGGAATTAAATTATTAATGGGAGATACTTTAAAAAAGATTGTTTTATGATCTTCTATTAGGGAATTTGCAATTCATTTTAATATTTGTAGTTTGATTTATATTAAAGATAATGCAATCTATGTCCAATTAACAATACATGGACAATGTAATGTGATTTCCAGATCATGCAAATGGAATAAGCTAGAAGAGGGGGTAAAACTCAATTCTTAACCTCAGATGTAATTTGCTGTGCGAGTTCTGGCAATTTTAAATGACATTGCACTTTTTAATTTTTCCAAAGGCTCAGCAGCAAATTTATCCCAATCAAGAAAGCCTATTATTAATTTACAAGGACAATTGTAGGAGTCTTTATAATTTCTCTGTGCAATTATTCGCCATAAATTGCTAATGGTAAAACACAAAGAGTTCGCAAGAAATAACGACTATTATTTGTCTTGGGCTCAAGTCGCCTTCTTCAGTCTTGAAGATCTTCCCAAAGTGATGGTGGTACTGGCTCCATGTGAAACATCACATGCGTCATGAGATGCTGGAAACTGGTGTTCTGGAAAAGGGGGCAACACCAGAGCCGCTGCAAAGACGGCACTGGCCTCTAGCAGATTCCTGCATGTGGGGGCATGTACAGCTGAGCTGTGGACCCTGGACTTTCATATAAAAAGACTCTTTGTTCACCACTGAATGGCATTAGGCATGGACTTGCTGAGGGGCCACCATGAAGCCTCGCATGAGGAGGGCAAACACTAGCCAGAAAACACAATACGGGAGTCATAGACAGACATATCTCTGGATTTTTGTGCAAAAATGCATAGTTTCCACATATCGTTTTGCCAGTACTTTGGTGTTTTGATGTGTTCCTAGCATATGCTTTCTTGTTACTAGACTAATACATTTCTCCCCCTTCACTGTGTTTTCTCTGTTGTGTGTTTACAAGAAAGGAGATTATGCTGGATATACAGGTGTTTGTGGTATTACTTTGCACTGGGAAAGATACTCAAATTTGTTATTCTAATGACTAGATCATTTTCCTTGCTTTAACTCTTCCTAATATAAAGTCACATAGAGCCCAGTTAAAATATGGTACAGGATGTAAATACTCAAACCCTGAAGACACAGAATCAGACAGCCCGATTCTAATAATCAAGAAAATTCTTTGATTTAATTCTTGTGTTTCTTGTAGCCAAAACTTCACTCTCTGCTCAGCAATGTCTGGTCTCTTTTCAGCATAACCAACAGAAGCACCATACAAAAGTCTTACAATGGATGTCTTAATCTCTCTGTGTGCTTTTAGAGCATTATTTTGAATTCCATCATGCTGCCTTTTTTCTTTCCTCTTCTGAAGTTTTATTACAACAGCAGAATTCCCAGGGAGCTTTGGGGGCAAGGTTCACATAATATAGCCCTGAAGTTTTGCTTAGGTGGAATCCATCCCCCAATCCTGGCCATCTTTTGATGATCTTTCTATTTCAAAAAGATTCACTGGATAGAATCTTAAAGCATTAGCTATATGTAGTTTATTTTCTGTTGTGTTTTTTTTTTTTTTTTTTTTTTTTTTTTTTTTACCAGACAGTGAGCATCTACAACCCTTTCATGATGCTTTCTTTCTCTGACCTCACCGTGACAAGGCATCTTGTTCTTTAACACTGAGGGAGGCAGAAAAATGCTGGAGTTTTCTCAATGTGTGCCTTCTATACCAGTTTCAAAATGGCTTATTCTTCTGGTTTCCATGGTGACAATTAACACTGTTTCAAGGCATTGTTCCAGTCTCCATTTGGGCAGAATTTTTGGTGTGATTTTTAACAACAACAACAAAAAAAAAGATTTTAGAAGGGAAAAGAACCTTTAGCATAACTGTCAAAAAAGTTATCTCAATCAAGTCTTTGTGCATTTCTAATTATATATACTTCAGAAATCCCTGTTTTTACTGGCTTTGTTTTATAATTCAATGTTGTTAGCATTTGTGCTTTTAAAAAGGATGGGCCGAATGAGAATTTCTAAAAACTTCTTTAATTTTTAGTGACAACAGCAAGCTAGCATTGGTGGTGATTTGTAACTCTGTTTTTAAAGTTTTCTTTATATACCTTCTGTATACCTAGGAGTGACATTTAGGATAGGCGTGGCCTGTGATTTTAATTTAGATCATTCACATATCTATTAGGAGGCTTCATTAGTCAAAATTGAATTGGCCAAGCAAATACACTTAATAATGTAAATATGCCCTTTCAATAGAGTATATTTTATTTTTGACTAGACAGAGAGGCCCACAGCAGGTGCTGTGGGGAAATTAAATACTGAATGCTTATTTACCTTAGCACTCAAGAAAAGCCATCTGACTTTAACTTCGTTAATCTCATTTTTGGCTATTGAAGAGTAGTCTCTATCATAATATCCCAGACTATAGAACACAATGGGGCAGCCTCTGCTCACTTACTGCTGTGGGTGAAATGAATATGAAGATTAAACTATCTTCTCACCACAGGATAAAGTAGCCCTATTTGATAGGACGATTGATAGAGCAGACCATTGGTTCTCTGTCTAATGTTTCTGAAAAGATGTTGGAGAGAGAAGAGCAAAATGTCTTCAGCATCAACAGAAACAACCCTTTGCATTATTATATATGTGTACAGCTTGCAGTCTGAAATCCTATCACATTCAACCTTCAGAGTGCCTCAAAAATTAAAATAAATATGTTTGCCTTAAATTAGTTGATATTCTAGTACCTTTCAGGCACACACCAACACACTTAACAATTGGCTGGATTTTCTTAGCTTTTATAGTTTGAAAGCATTGTCCATCAATCACATCTTTAATCAAGCTTTTTATACAGTAGGTTCCATGGGGACAAGACAAGGGAGCATACATAAAGACAAGTTTTTTTTTTAATGTAATAACCTTTTATTAGTGGTTGCTGTGACTACTTGCACCACATTTCATAGAGAAAATTATTTTATTATGTCTAAAATTAAATTAATTGCTTTTTATATTTTTATTATTACAAGACTGTCATTTTTATGGGCTGAATCTAAACTGTTCTCTTTCTTGACTGATCCTCTATGTGGGAGCCATTAAAAGTTGGGGCAAAGAGAGGGGATGAGCTTGTCTCAAGTGACAGTGATAACTGGTTGAGGCTGCTCCCAGGTGGCACAGCCGGAGGACTCCCTCTGTCAGTGCACGTGGCATAAGCAAAAGATTTGAATAGGATTCTCTGCCTGCCTGAAATGCTGGTTCCCCCAATATTATGTCAAAGAAGTCTTATCAAATTAATTATGTAAATCTTTGTCGACAGCATCATCTTTAGATGGGAATCTGATTACATAAAGCAGATTGCCCTCTCCTCAATCATCGCTCTGATAAATAAAACACTATCTAGGTTTCTGGAATACTTGTTGAGTGTTTTGTCCAGAAAGCTTGAGTGGCCAGTGTATTTTTTAAGTATTGGAGTAACATGACCCTGGTAATTGCTTGCCATTAGAAAATGCAATCAGAATCTCCCACCTATCAGAGGTCACATTCTGGAAGAGTTCTCAAACAACCCTTGATTTTTTTCATTATGCATATTCATGTAATTTTGGATACTTTGACACCCTGATCAACATTCATTAATACTATGAAATGCTTTAAATCACCTCATTTAAAACATTTTGTTCTGTGATCCACAAATGACTAACATTTGGATAAGTTTACATAATACAAATGATGTGCATGTTTAGCGTAAATGAAAGATTAAAATAAGAAACTAAAAGTATGCAAACATATGCATGTAAATGCTGAGGATCTATTACCCAAAACAAGGATTTCACACCTTCTTTTCCTTTAAGCTGCTTCCAATTGTATTTTCATTTGGGATCTTACACAGTATCATGTTTTCAAAGTAAATAACGTGCTTGGGCATGTTTTGAACTTGCCGATTTGATGCTTTGCCCAGACAGAAGCTTTTCTTATCAGATCTGTTAAGGTGCTCTGCTTAGCTCAGCTCGGTTAGAGCAATGGAGCAATACTACCAAAGACCTCAGTGCCCCCAACTTTTGTGGTTCGAAGAAAAAAAATTGGGGATTGTCATACATTTTGTAAATGTGCTAAAGTTGTAAAATATGTGTAGTATTTTAACCAGAATCTAGTTTTCTACTCAGAGGTGTTTTGTGTATGGTACCTTTCAAAAGTACAGCCATAGTCATTTATAGCTATTCATAATACAAGACTTTCTAACTATGAAGTTATCCAAATAGAGTTATTTGAAGAGAATCACTATAGTAACTGCCATATTAAATGGCACTTAAATTACCTCTAGCAAAACATCTTTTAGCAGAGACTCACTTGGCAGTTTGTTATAATACAATGTAGATTGGGGGAGAGGAACTGTAATCAGTTGTGATGTTTGGGGACATTTTATGGTAATCAATAAAGAAGCATAGATTTGTAGCCATTCCAAAGCTCTGGTTTGCTTTTTTTCTCTATGTAGATACTCTTTTTCAATACCACGCAGTTTTTAAGTAAAAGAAAGATGGGGGAAAAAAGGTTAAATGAGAACTCAGGAGACTTACAGAATAAGGAGGAAGTTTACACCATCTTTAAGGATCATTTAATTTGAACCACAAGTCCTTTGTGGAGCAGACGTGAGAGATGAGCACCGCTCTGGAGCCAAGTGTTGACCAAAATTAGCTGTAACATTAAATTTTCAGAGGCCAGATATTTTCCTACTTGGAATACTTTAAATTAAAGATCAAATGTGTGTGTAAACTTTACTTTAATATGACATAAATCTTAGTCAACCAAATGGAATACCTTCGATGTTTATGTATGTCTGAGTAATATATATTTTAACTGTTTTCAGCAATATTCCTCAATGACTCAAGGTAATTAGGTTTAGTCTTCCCATAAATTTTACTGGAAACAAAACTTTTAACCCTCATGAACATTACTAACCCTGTGCTCAAAGATTTGCTAAGAACACCTGTCTCCCTAATGATAGCTCTCCTCTCTTCTTGTTTTAGAGATACAGTGTGGAAATGTCCATCAGGGACCTGAAAAAGACGGAGCTGCTTAGTAAGGTTGAAGCTTTGAAGAAAGGTGGCGTTTTACTACCAAATGATCTCCTTGAAAAAGTGGATTCAATTAATGAAAAATGGGAACTGCTTGGGGTATTTGCATTTTTATTACTGTTTGTAGGTTATGTGTACATTTTTTGTGTAGTGAAGTACTCTGTCTGATTTCTAATTTGAAGCACAAATATCTCTCTCTTTCAGTTCACTACCTACATTTCAAACAAGCTATTTATGCTATTATGAGGAAAAAACACTGCTTTTCCTTTTCTGTTGGATTTTTTTTTACTCTGAGCTTTTCTCCTCTCAGATTTTAATAATTTTGCTTCTTTAATACATAAAAAACTAAGTAAAATATGCCATGTATTATGGGTATGCACCAAGTCAACTATAATACAGTATATCTGATATACACTGACTGTCATGCTTGAATGAATGTTAATAGAATTTACTCTGAAGGTACATGTTAGAGACATCCACTGTGTAACTATTTACTGTACCCTTCAGATGAAAAGGGGAGTTGTCACTACAGCTTTCAAGTGACACTAAAGCCACCAAAACAAAGATGCAAATCTGACCCAAATCTGAATTGCAGAATGAAATCAGCCTCTGTTTTGTGCCTCAATTTCCAGCTCACTTTTAACAAAAGCCAAAAAAAAAAAAAAAAAGTTTCATGTAATTCATTTCACGCAATGATGGGCTGGGTCTCAGCCAAAGACTGAGATGCAAGAATCTGGCAAAAAGGCAATATAGAGATTCTGTTACCCAGAGACCAGGATGGCACTGTGCGCGAGACAGTACTGTCCTTCTGTTGGAAGACAGCTGAGAGAGAGAGAGGTTAGGCTGTATTTTTTCATCAACTTCTCTCCTAAATTGCCTTCACTTCAAATCAAGGGTAAGCTAAATTTGTCAATTACTCAAATGATTAATTATAACAGCAAAGTATGGGTGGTGTCAGTTATGGAGCATAATTTTGCATGCCTTCCATTTCTGCATCTTTTTTTTTAATTTTAAAGAAATAATACTCCAAAAATATTTTGAATTAAAAGCTCTCCGTGTACCTTGATGACTTGGAGGAATGCCAGTGTTCGGTTTATGCAATACTTAATCTAGGTGATTAAAAAAACTGCAAGTTTAAATCCTTGCTTTCTCATCTAAATTCACAATGCTCTACACTTACGCAAAGTAACTTAAAACCTGGGAAAGTTTTTACTCTGACCTACTGTTACATTACTTTTTAATAGTAATTAATAGCTTCCACCTTGTAATATGGTGATTTAAATTGGAACCTACTAAATTCTACAGAATTCATTGATCTCTTGCAGGAGAAATGTGGTCAGCATATGACATTTTTAAAGGGTTGTTTTACTAAATAGATGAGAACAGCAACTTTATGTGCTTGACAGAAAAAGCTGTAGTTTAATATGTCTTTTTATAATTTGATAAATAACTGAACACAGCCTCTTTTGAAAATCATTTGATGTCACATATATTGTTTCCTCAACAAAAATTTTAAATCAACATAATTATTAAATAAACACAACATTTAGCTATCCTTCATGAGTCAGATACCTGAAAAATTGTTGCCATTTTGACAAAAATACCATTTGAATACAATATGCAGAGTTTTGTCATGATTTAGGGGGAGAGAAGGGTGGAGGGAAGATTTTTAACAAAACCTGTGCTGCACTAACACCACCAGGCATACAGCTTTAATTGGCATGATTACATTTTAATTGGCATGAAAAAAATTTAAAGACAAGGATTTTAACTTCTAACAATAGTAAAATAGAAGGATATGGTTTTTAATATTACTTTCATCTAAGGTGAACAGTGTGGAATGGAAATACATTAGAATGAAATGTCAGTGGTGCGTACAGTTTAATCTGTGAAATTTTGTCCCCTGTGCTGCATATTACTCTGTCTCAATTGCATATTAAACAACCCTATCAAGGCAGGCATTGGCATCTGCTGTGCTGACACAAATTGTGAATTAAATGAAATTGATGTCCTCTGTCGTATATTTATGAAGACGGACCATTCTCTGAAGTATTCTGTTTATGAAGAATTTATGATTGCAAACTGTTCCAGAACAAAAAAGTGGCAATAAATTCTTTTTTGTGACCCTACCCTCCAAGGGCATTGATTTCACCTCCTGCTGCTACTTTTGTTACAGCATAAAAACAATAGCTAAATCTGGATTCCACTGAGGGTCTTCAAATTATCAATATTTGCACCATGAAAATACAAGGGTGTTGCCAAGAAAGGCTATTTTTCTGTTATGATCTCCTAAAGATACTATTTACAGAACACCACACAGCAAATGAATGTTTGTTGACTTAATTTTATTTGTCTTTTAAGCTTATTTTTGTAGGTTTAATTCATCATTATAGATTAACTCCTACTGATTCTCCAGAGTGTTTTCCATCAAAAAAAAAGAAAGAAAGAAAAAAAGCCCTCCCAACTGCACATTCATGCCATAGCGGTTAATCTAAGAAGGCTTCTAGCATAGTGGATTGGGACTTATTTTGACACACTTATAAGAAAATCTAGCATCCAGAAACGCAAAGTGGTTAAGAACTGTGGGGCTGAACAATTTCCAAGTCAGGTAAAATGCACTAACAGCACCAAGGAGGCTACCCCTTCTGAACAGCCCTCAGTCATATATGGTTTGGGGAATTGTACTTTATGAAACAAAACAAAACAAAAGGGATTTATTTCTCCATGCATAATTTGCTCTTGCCCTCTTTAGTATATTGATGAAACTCAGACTTCTATCTCCTGAAAATGTTATGCAGAGACTATTTTACTGTAAACTCCTGTCATGAGAATTCAAATGAATTTTCATCAGTGACCATGGTGAACGTTTACTTCTTGTTAAAGGAAATGATAGGTGAATGAGGTCTTCTTAAGCCTCTAGTGGTGGTCAGAACAACACACATGGCTCAAGAATTTGAAAATCCTAAATGGAACAATGAGTTAATCTGAACTGAATGTCAGTTGTGAGGTAGCAGGTGTAGCCGAACACCTTCCAGGTGGCCCTCGTTGCCAGCCAAACTGTGATACGTTTTTTGGTACCTGAGCTAATCGATGTTTTTTTGTTTTTGTTTTTGTTTTTGTTCTTGGTGTGTTTTTTTGTTTTTGTTTTTGTTTTTAATCCGATGCATTAGAAAACCCTAGGACAGAAGATACAGGACACAATGGCAGGGCACAGTGGGTCTGGTCCACGTGACCTACTCTCTCCTGAAAGCGGAAGCCTGGTAAGGCAGCTGGAGGTCAGGATCAAAGAACTGAAAGGGTGGCTAAGAGATACAGAGCTTTTCATCTTCAATTCCTGTCTGAGACAAGAAAAGGAAGGAACAATGAATGCTGAGAAACAACTGCAATACTTTAAGGTAATAAAAAAACAATCAAAGTTGATAAAAAGCTTTCTTTATGGTAGGGATGAAATATTTATCAAGTACATAAAGTATTATACCCATGTATCTATGTATCACTGTGCACTTAAATGTTTCCTTGAATTTATAGACACCCTCCACATTTCTTGCACGCCAACGTCTGTGTGTGTATAAAGATGAACATTAAGCATATCAAATACACATTGTATGGGGGGATCTCTGCTGCTTGTGTGTTTTGTGCAGTGCCTGTGGAGGGAGGGCTTTGATAAATTAAAAGCAGACCAGCAAACACTCAAGATTCCTGAGGACTTTGAAAGGCGGACCTAAATGTTCCATAAATAATGTAGCTAAAAATACTTCCATGAATTGATATGATAAAAGCACATGATTTAATTGAAGACCATTAATGCTAACAAAAGGAAAAATAATTTTTACATGTGAGAGAATCAACTATTTATGGAGGCAAGAAATAAAGAGGTTCCTACATTACAGGCATATTCCATCATAGAAAAATGCCAACCTTCGCAACTGTGTGCGTGTTCACTGGACGTCCACAAAGAAGCCTCTACCTCATTTGTGTCCATGGTTTATGCACTAACTATTCAAAAGCAGTTTAAAATTCAAATATTTTCTTGTATGGTCTATACCCTTTGAATCCTCCTATAAAGGCAGTGACTATTAGGCTCTGGTTATTATTAGTCTTAGGCTTTGGGGTTAGTTATGAATTTGGTGGCAAGAAACCTTCTGGCATGAATGGTCTCAAGGAGGAGAAACAGGAAAACCAAGAAGGAAAGAACTTCTTAGGACCAAGCAATTGTTCCTTTTTCAAAGTCTTCTAGGACCAGGTTTTATCACTTTCCAGCCCCTACCCCCCACTGCCATCGCCTCACAGCCCTGCAACCCTCCTACTGTCTGAGAATTTGGTCACATAGTGGCTCCTCTTCCATCTGCCACATAAACAGTCTCAAGTTGCCCACTTTCATAGCCTTAGAGGAGGAGCCATCAAAGGCAGGGCCACAATACTTCCCAGTAGACTATCTGCAATATACGCCTACAAATTGCTTTGCTTGAAAACCTTCTCTTCTGCCACTGAATTGACAAAACCAAACTGGAAATTAAATGAAAGCCTCTTTCAAAGGCAAATGGATTTTACTCTCTAAAATCTAATGTCCAGAAGATTTGTTTTTCATCTGTACTTGTCTTGCCCTAAACCCCAGTGCAGGGAGATGGAGTCTTCTAGTATTTCCCTCTGTTATTTGAACTTAACGGGCACCTTATAAAACATGCTGGTCATTAGTAGGCTAGATGTTGTGAAACATTTTTTCTCTATAGTGTCTATGTCACAGCATTAATGAACCAGTTAATGACTCCAGCCAGCTGTGTGACGTTGGTCATGTTGCTTGTATTATCCCTTGGTGCCTCAATTTCTTCATCTATAATATGGGATGCTGATAGTATTTATCTCAATAGTTATGAGTTTACATACATAAATTATTATTTCTACTTTTTTGTAATGGTGCATTTAGGGCTAGAAATATCTTAACATTATAAACCCAACAATGCCGGGGCGCCAGGGTGGCTTAGTCGGTTAAGCGTCCGGCTTTCGCTTGGGTCATGATCTCGCGGTTCGTGGGTTCGAGCCCCGCATCGGGCTCTGTGCTGACTGCCAGCTCAGAGCCTGGAGCCTGTTTCAGTCTGTGTCTCCCTCTCTCTCTCTGGCCCTCCCCTGCTCACGCTGTCTCTCTCTCTCTGTCCTAGAAATAAATAAAAAACATTTAAAGAAAATAAAAAAATAAACCCAACAATGTTATATAATAATTGAAATAATAACAGGTAGCTTGTTATTACAATTATTTATATACCTACACCATATCTTATAGACAAATTTTTATAAACAACTCTCCCCCACTCTTGTTGTTATTATTATAAATGTAAGAGTGAGCTATTCTGCATTAATTTTGCTGATCTTTCCAAAAGACATTAGTTTTATGCTTTAGCTTTGTATAGTGTCATCAACATGATTTTCAGCTATTCTAGTAACAAATTTAAGAGAGTTTAAGAAACAAAAGAGAAACTGTGAGAGAGAAAAATCTTTAAACTTCCAGATCATTAGATGATTCCTAGGTGTCCTAGTCATTCACTAATACTTTCTAGCCTCTAGGGAAATATTCACTACATCTGATTCATTATTTACCATGTGCATTTTAGTGCCTGAAAATAATCCTAGGATTTTTATTTCAAAATTACCAGAGACTGTCACATGCTCTTTGCTATTTTCTTTCTTTCCTTCAAAGATAGTTTTTCTTAGAGCATTTTTATGTTTTCAGTGTCACTAGTCATCAAACTAATTGCTTTTGTACCCCATTCTTTTATGTTTAGCTGTTTTTAAAATAGGCATGGACACTTATCTACTCTGCCCCCACACTCCCCCCGCAAAAAAAAAAGGTAGGACCTTGATGATAATGTTCACCTCTCAATCTGATTTCCTAACCCTATTCCATCTCCTGCTCTCCTCACCTAAGATAATCATGAACCCCATATTCTTTGTGCCCTTGCTTTCTATTGATAAGAAAGAATATTTTTTTTTAAATTTTAGTTGTTTTTAATTTTGTTAGAAGGTAATAATGCTATATGTTATCTTTTAGGCCTTCCTTTTCATTTACTATTGTAATGACAAGATTCATTCATGTCATTGAGGATGGCTGGAATTCACTTATATTGATATTTGTATGATATTCCATTGTGAATATATACATGTATCCCATTTAATGCTAATAGCAGCCTGCGAAGTTGGTATAAAGATCTTGATTTTGCAAGTATGGAAATGGCCACTTGAAGGTTAAGTTTTGTACATCTAAGGCCATAATGAGTGGCAGAATTAGGATTTTTTTGTTTTTAAAAAAATTTTTTAAGTTTATTTTTAGAGAGGGAGAGAGAAAGAGAGAGAGAGCAAGCAGGGAAGGGGCAGAGAGACGGGAAGAGAGAGAAAGAATCCCAAGCAAGCTCTGCACTCTCAGCATGAAGTCCTATGTGGGACTTAGACTCACAAACCATGAGATCATGACCTGAGCAGAAACCAAGAGTTGGATCCTTAATTTGCTGAGCCACCCATATACCCCTAAATATGCTCCATATACACCATGAAACCCTAAAAGTAGGTTTAAATCCAGAGCTGCCTAACTCTAAAGCCTATTCTCTGAACTACTATGCAAAATTAATATTTATTGAATGCCCTTCAGTGCTGGATAACTCAAAGTGAAGAACAGGACAGAACTAAATGTCACTATTTCTTTGTGGTTGGCTTATCAGTCATAATCTTCAGCAATTGGAACAGAATAGCAAATAGTTTTGGGTATTGAAGATCTTGGGAAGTGAAAATATTTGTGTTTTTATTTTACAATTTTATCCTATATCAGGGTAGACTTTTATTTTTGCCATGTGTCACTTTTTAAACTGAAACTTTCAAAATTTTTGAGATTATGGAGTCCTGATAATTCTTCTCTATAACCTGAAACTTGAGTCTCTTCTGAAGTTTTGACCTTGAGGAGTTTGATCAGGTAAGTTAAGTGGATCTAGCTTGATGGCCCTTCTTTTTTGTTCTGTAAGAAAGCTTTATGCTTGTCTGTTGGAATAAATGTCTTTCCTAGCCAGAATTTTAAATATTTCTGAGCTGTTTACTCTTTAGCACTTAGTGTATAATTAATCAAGTGTTCTGTATGTTACCACATGCATTGGAAGAATTAAGCCAAATGTTTGTAATATAATAATAATGTAACATAATGTTTATAACCTATCAAAATCATAATTGATAATAAGCATATGCAGAATAAAAACTTTTTACTTATCACAAATCCAAAGAACAGATACCCTCTGTCTTTGTAAGTGATAAAACCTCTCAGATAAGAGTTATTAAGGAATCTTTACACGTGGAAGTCGGCCACACTTTGCCTCTTCTTGTGGGTTCCCAAATGTCTACTGCTGTCATTGGTCACACAGAAGACAGGCTTTATCCACAGGGTTTAGCTTTATGATTCTCCATTCTCTCTACAATCTCAGGCTTTTAATGAACTAATTCCTTTATATGACACCCAGAGTAATGATAGATAAGCCACAATACACTGCCCAGGAGAATGGGTGGGAGGGTGCTGCACATGAAAAGGAAAACCTGCCCCTCTGTAGACACAACTGTTTTCCTTCTTTGAGTTTGGTCTGGGATGAGAGAAAGGATCAGGATCTTAAGTTTTCAGAAAAAGGGAAAAAGCAATTGTGGAATGTATTCTTTTTCTTTAATGCAGTAAGTATGATAAATGTGGGATTAGACACAAGATGAAATTCTACCTAAGGAAGAAAGAGTCAAAGCCCAGCATGGGGAGATACATGAAGATGTGAACCTGAGGCCCCTGGGACAGATATGCTAAATTGTCAAGGAGTGAACACACCAGTACAATAAAATGTGGAAGGCACATCAGAGATTTAATGAGGTCAGCTGGCAAAGGGCCCCCTAGAGCTGTTTGCATGCAGTTTCAATGCCATTGGCTGGAAAGCACTACTTTTTAATGATGACCCTTCAAAGAGAAAATAATTACCTAATCATATGTTTCTTGTATTCCATAACCAAATTCATTATTCTAAAGACTCAAATTGGGGAGAATGTATTCATTACCAGCTAGAGGAGGCTGCAACACTGGACTGGTCCCAAAATCAGCCTGGGAAGGACAAGTTTAGAGCTGCCAAGAGGCTCTGTCATTCACAAAGGTGAATGGGTGGAATAGATTTGGTAAGCTTGGCAATGATCAATGCCCCAAATTTGCTTAGCAACTTAGGTTTGGCCAAGCACTTTTATGCAAGCAATTATACTTAAACCTAAGACTAAGTCTGTAAGTTGAAAATTGTGGTCACTTAAGGGTGTTTTTATTTATGTTTATGAATGAAGAACTTGAGATGGAGAAAGTCACCATGACTTGTTTGAATCCACATAGCAATGAGGAGCAGAGACAGAGTAAATGCTATGGTCTTTGAGTTCAGATACCAGTTTTCTTCCTGTCACTCACTGATCCTTCAAAATAAACATTGAAACCTTATTTTACTCTACATCAAGGGTTGGCAAACATTTTCTCCCAAAGGCCAGATCATGCAATCTCTGTCACAATTACTCAGCTCTGCTGTTGTAGTGTAAAAGCAGCCAACAATAATATGTAAATGAATTAATATAGTGTGCTCAGTAAAACTAATTTACAAAACTCTTTACAAAAGCAGACAGTGGGCCAGGTTGGGCTGTCAGGCCTTAGTTTCCTGACCCTGCTCTAAATTACAAAAATTATCATAAACATGGGAATAGCTACCGTCTGCATCTCCTTTTAGGAAAAGAGACCATGTTGGAATTGCAGTAGAAGGAAACAAAATGTTCTTTAATAATTTTAACAATGACACAATGACAACTAATACCACGTGTTCATAGGATGTAAGTCACAATTTCTAAATGTTTTACCTGCATTTGCCTACTTAATCCTCATCACCATCCTGAGGCACATAGTTTATTATTCTGTATTTATAAATGAGAAAACTGAGGCAGGGAAAATTGAAGTAATTTACTTAAGGTCATTCAGGTAGTAAGTGTTAGAGCCAGTAGTCAGACCTAGTAAGTTTATTCCAGAATCTGCCACTACTTTGTAAACTCAGTAGTCTCTAGGTCACAGATCTATAAAACACACATCAGCTGGTAGCCTGCTCGCATCTCATGTCTGAATACTTGACAGCCAGCTGAAGGAAATCAGCAAATCAATGCTTGAAATCTTGGAAATTAAAATTTTTAGGGTAGAATCTTTAAAAGAGTTTCAAATCAACTATTAAATGTGCAGCATTACTAAAGTAATTACTCCGAAAAGGGATATCACTAATGAAATTAAAAAAAGAGAAATAAAAGAGGTAAACACAGTTCACATGCTTTAAGAAACATTTTTTCAAATCTCACTATGTAATTTCCAGAAGTAAAAATTGGAACAATCTAGCCAAGACACATTTCGAGGGAATTTCCCATGTCCCCTGTAACCAATCTCAAATGGCAGCATAAATAAGCACACTTCTTGTGTCCTCACAAACCCACATTTTTAAGAAGATCAGGTTGAAAGACAGAAGAGACTATTTTGGAAGTTTTGAAATATGTGAAAGGAAGCCATGGTTCCTACGGGTTCAGGATCATCCCTGCTGCTGTGTCCTGGAGCCATTACAAACTTTGTAATGATGTTGGCAAAGCTGCAAAGAATTACAGTGATTCAATCTGGCTATGACAAAAACATGCGGATGCTTTCAAATCAACAGACATCAGACAGGATTTAATTTTTTCTATATGTATTAGATAAAAAATTATAAAAAGCTATTATATTAACCATGTATGCTCATCAAAAGAAAATACTAAATTCAGCTTTTATCAGATATTTTATCCCACCATATAAAAAAATCCATCATCTAACACTTTGGAACTAATTTTAAGTAACTGGATACAATCCAAAACTGCCTTTTAAAAAGTTTGGTTGGGTTAAGGTTTAAATTCAAAGATAGATTTAAATAAATGTTATACACACTATCATTCAGAGGTGGTAAGAAGATCCACAGGAAAGTTTTTTTGGCAGTCCCTGTGCAGTTTTCTAAAAGAAGAAACAAAACGAAAGAAAAGAACAACAAAGACCCAATTCTTTCTGAGCACACCTTTCACTAGAACAAGATGCTGAATGATTCCCATGATGGGGAATGAGTTGATACAAAGATATAGCGATGTACTCATTTCAAAGGTGTTATTTGTATTATTGCTATCAGGTGAACCAGATTCATGGCAATTAAAGACTAAAATGCTAATATAGGAAGTTGAGAGAGAGAGATCTCACCCATTTTTATTGTTGCTTAGAAAATCAGAATTGCATTTAGGCTCTGAAACCACTATCATTAATGTTTCTCTTCTGAAGTCTTAATTGATTTTTTAACATTACTTCAATGTTATTTTTATTGTTAATATACTCAAATTAGGCAGAAAATGGCGAAGACAATTGTAAACTTGTCTCCATGCTCTCCACTTATTTAAGTGTCGGTGGGGAGCTGTGAATCTGATCCACAATAGGGAAGAAGCTTACACAGGTGTGTTCAAGATGCCTGGGTTTATCGTGCCTCTACCTATTTCTAATCCTTGATCTTGAAGCCCCTTAGCTTTCTTATCTTAAAAATAGGGACAGTAAAAAAAAAAAATAGGGACAGTAATAGCACTTACCTCAAAGAGTGGTTTTAAGATAGTATATATGAAAGTTGTTTAAATCAGAGCTTGCCTAGTAAGAATTCAATATATTTTAGCTATTAGCATTATAATTACTATAGCATAAACTGGTCCTTTTTTTAAAAAATTATTTATTGTTAATACAGGAAGATAAACAGGTAGTAAACAGATAAAGAGAAATACATAGGGTTTCAATTACTTGAGGTAAGTTGTATGCTCAATAGGAACTGAATTATCTTATTCCTATTATCATCTAGGTAAAATCACAAGAGGATTGTTTTCCTCACAAGACTAGCCAAAAAGGAGGTTGTCAGTACACCTTACAAGTTTTCCCTCTCACATGTGAAAAGGACGGCTCTTTTGGGATGCAATAGACCAGATCCAGATTATCAAAGTTGGGTCTCCACATTAGGCTACTTTTCAGCTTTTGAACAAAATGGCAAAACAGCTACGTAGAGTCCCTTTTCTTCCCCATTTTCTTTCTCCCTGGCCTTCTTTTGTAAACACTCATTTTATATCTTCCTCATATTTCTCTGGGATTACTGCTCTACACACACAATTAGAACTCCACTTGAGGAGATAAGTTAAATTTCAGTTTTTAGTGTTCTTATTGAGTTGTGAATCCTCTTCTTTAGTACCACATCATTCTTCTACAGTTTACCAACTAATGGTAGTTATTGAGTACCCTCAGTAGGTCATGTTAGTTGGCAACATTATGATCTAGGATTTCCAACTGTGTTATCTCAGTAAATAATTTCTTTTTGCCTGATATTCTTTATTTGTAAATTTAGGGTTTTTGTTTGAAAGGATTTCCCTCACCTTTAGCATTCTGTAACTGTGTAGTAGCCATCTTTTTCCTTTGATGAATTTATTCAATTATAGAAGGTATTTAATTCCTCTAAACAACACTATGTTTGGCACAAAACTTCTGGTATATAGCCAATTCTGTATACCAGTAGTCATGTTTACTTCATTGAGAATGATGCTTCAGAAGGACAAGGGTATCTTTTGAACCAAAGTTTATTGCCTTTGGCACCACAGTAGCCAACTTTGTCTTCATATCCATTTCCTTTCTAACATTATAATATCTTTATAATCTGAATAGACATGCAGGTCTAAAATGGGAAAGAAAAGGTCTTCCTAGTTGTAAATTTCAATCAGAAAGGTGGCACAGGTAACATGAATAATATGTTTTTGTTGTTTTATACATCATTAGGACTTGGTTGATTTAAAAGTGGAAAGAACTATCCCAGTAAATTGCTGGTACAGTGATGACAAGCAAATGTACAGGTCTGTAAGAAACAGAATACAGAAAACTCTTGGTTAAAATTAACAACCAGGTTGAAGAGATGGGGAATTTGAATCTCAGAGAACTAACCAGAGACCCTACAATCAGAGGCATCGCCTTATTCCTTTCTCATCTATTAGGTGCCTTAAAGTCCTTCACAATATGTCTAAAGTCTTCATATCTCTTTCCCTACCATTTTGTTATCAAATTTTTAGCATGTTGTTTTAGGTGAATTTTTTATAAATTACATTCTAATTAAATATGAAAGTCTATATCTTTTAATAAAAACAGTAAGCCCTTTCATATATAGTTTCTTTTTTTAATTTGAAAGAGAGAGTGCACACATGCTTGAGCAGGGGAGGGGCAAAAGGAGAGAGACAGAGAGACAGTGAAAGAGACAGAGAAAGAGAGGGAGAGAATTTTAAGCAGACTCTATGCTCAGCATAGAGCCTGACATGGGGTTTGATCCCACAACTCTGGGATCATGATCTGAGCTGAAATCAAGAGTCGGACACTCAACTGATTATGTCACCCAGGTAGCCCACATTTAGTTTCTTGATTAAGACTGCTTATCTTTTATCTCATCATCTTCCTTCATTTATTCATCCAATAAATGTTTCTTGGACACCTACCATGTGACCAGCACTGGGCTGAATGTTAGCAATACGTGAAACTTACACAGTTGTCTTGTTTAAATATTTTGCTATAAGCCATGTTCTTTTGTTCATTTTTACCCTATGGAATTGGAATTTTTAATTCCCTTATATCCAATAACAAGAATGAATCTACCTTTTATTGATGACACTGTTAAAATGAGAATTTGACTTTTCTACATCCTCTACCCTGTTTCTCCATTTTTGTTCGTATAATCTTGGATGTAGTTACTGGTTAATGTTATTATTATTTTACTAATATAATGACATTCTTTCTCATACTTGCAATATTTTTTGTATACATTATATTTTTTAAGAATACAAAAAATAATTCAGAATTAGTTATTTGTAATACTCATTTCATTGCTCAACATCAGGTTTTTAATGCTATGGTTTCCATTTAAAAATTATTCTTAGTACTATTAGATTATCTTCTAATAATTTTTATAAGAGAAGTACATTCTTAGTATATTCTCCAAACCTTGTATGTCTGAAAATATATTTTACTTGACTTCACATGTAAACAGTAGCTTGGCCAACTGTAAAATTTTGCCATGTGGAATATAACGTTTGACCATGAAAATGGGATGATTCTTTTAGTATTTACAGTCATACAGGAGAAGGCATTTTTGTTGATCCATAGTAACCTTGTTTATCATTTGTCTACAGCTGGGTGTTTGTCCCTTTGCATTTATTTGCTGGGAACCCGGTGAGTCTTAACTGATTTTTGACAACTGAAATTCTGCTTTAGATCAGAGTTTTACCCACTGTTTGATTATCACAAGTTCTCCTTATGTTTAGTTTTCTTCCCTCCTTTTAGAGGTCCCATTGCATGTATAATGAGTCCCCCAGATCTTTCTTTCACTCAAAGTATTTTTATTTCCACTTTTTACTACAAGGACTTTTGGTAGAATTTTCAAGGTTTTCTGTTTTCGCAGTGCCTAATTTTGTAGTGTTTCACTGCAATTTTTAATTTAACAAAAGTTCTTTTCATCTTTGTACAATCTTTACTGTTCTTGATTTGTTTCATTTTCACTGCCTACTTCAGTGCCATGAATGTAGTATCTTTGTGCATATTTTTGAGACATAAATTAAAATTTTCTAAGGTTTTCTTTTTTCTTGTATTAATTCTATTTCAAAAGGAGTCTATTAGTCTGTTGCTTTGAGTGCTCACATTGGACCCTCCTTTGAACTACAATGTCTATTAGTGTATGTGTTGACTTTTCTATGTCTCTTTGTTCTTAAGGAGAGGGTTTTGTTTTCCAGGACTGAGTGTTAAGTTAGGTCCTCTGAGAGGTTCTGTAAGTGGCTTCCTCCACAAATATTTCAGGCCCTGACAAAAAAGAAATGGAAAATGTAAATTGCCTTGAGTTTTATGAAAATTCAAGAATGAGAAAATATAGACCATATACAAGGAATAGCCACTTGTCCATTGATACTGAAACACAGGGTGCCTATATAACTAATATCAGGTGAAGTTTAAAGCAAGCTAAGGAGTCCATACCTTTCTCATTCAACAGGGGCATCTTCAGTGTCCCAGAGCAGCAGAGTGGTCTTGCAGAGTTGTATGTCTATCAGCATAGAGAGAAAGCCCCATTAGAAGGTAGCTATTCTGTAACTTAGATGATGTTGTGGGGACTTGAAATAGTACAATTATAGTGGAAGATAGGAGCCTGGACTTAAGAGAGACCTCAGGGTTAGAGACGACAGGATTTAGAAACTGCTAATGCTGGTGCGGGTGAGGAAGTAGGAGAAGGCCTCCTCAGGACTCACTCCCACTAAGAGCCCCTCCATTCCTAGAATGCTGTTGCCTCTGCCTTCACAGTCCCCTCTAAATAAGGAAGAGAATCTTCAACAAAAGCATTGGAAGTAATAGAACATATATAAGGTTGGAGAGGGACTGGTACCTAAAAAGGGAAGCCAATTCAAGATTATTTGGAGCTAATGAAGTACATCGGTCATTCCTGGGAAGGGGCAAGGAAGTTCCTAGAGTGAGTGACTCTAAGTTGACATCTGAAGTGAAGGAGGGGGAATGTGAACAGAATAAATATGTGCATGGAGCTCTGGAGATATGAGAAGAAATTTCTGTGTTGTTTTCTGTGCTTATTTAAATGTTATTCTAGTGTGTGTAGGTATGAGTCTATGTGTCTTATTAACAAACTAGAGTGTAAACTTTTTAAAATTAATATTTTATTATTTTTTAGAGCAATATGGGTTTCACAGAAAAATTGAGAAGGTTCCAGAGATTTTCCATATATTCTCTGTCCCTCCTAATGCATAGCCTCCCCCATTATCAACATGGTACTACCAAAAATGTTACATTTGTTCCAGTTGATGAACTTACAATGACATAGCATGATCACTCCAAGTTCATAGTTAGTATTACAGGTCATGCAGTGCTATATATTTTGTGGGTTTAGACAACTGTATAATGATATGTATCCATCATTATGGTTTATTATATCAAGTATTTTCACTGCCCTACAAATTTTCTGTGCTCTGCCTATTTATTCCTAACCTCCCACCTCCTGACCAAATCCCTGGCAATCACTGATCTTTTTATTCTTCCTAGTTTTGCCTTTTCCAGAATGTTGTATGGTTGGAATCATACAGTATGTAGCCCTTATAGATTGACTTCTTTCACTTAGTAATATGCATTTAACATTCTCCCATGTCTTCTCATGGCTTGTTAGTTCATTTATTTTTAATACTTAATAATATTCCATTATCTGATTATAACATAGTTTATTAATCCATTCACCTACTGAAGGATATCTTGGTTGCTTCCAAGTCTGGGCCATTATGAATAAAGTTCCTATAAATATCAATATGCAGATACCTGTGTAGAAATAAGTTTTCAACTCCTTCAGGTAAATCCCAAGGAGCATGGTTGCTGACTTGTATATTAAGAGTATGTTTAGTTTTGTAAGAAACTATCAAAGTCTCTTTCATAGTATTACTATCACTTTGCATTCCCACCAATATTGAATAAGAATTCTTTTTCCACATCCCCTTCAGCATTTTGTGTTGTTAGTGTTTTGAATTTGGGTCATTCTAATAGGAGTATGTTGATATTTCATTGTTCTTTTAAGAGTTTAAACTTTTTAAAAGTAGGAATCATCTTAAAGTATTTGTTTTGCATACCCTTCATAGTACCATAGACAATGTACCTTAGAGTCCCTAGATACTCAGGAAGTACTTAGCAGACTGCAGATTTCATCACGAGATGGAACCTGAGATCATTTAGCTAGCTCAACCTTCTTTTTGCAAAGAAGAAAAAACCAAGTGTCTGATAAATTAAATAACTACTCAACCAGAGCCAGATGTCAGCCCACCTCTCCTGAGTCCTAATCCAGACCATAGTCCAATAATAGCAAACCAATGATTTCATGTGAGCTAACACTGATGTCTTTGCCATTTTCACAACTCAATTTTTTTCTCTATGAAATAGAGATAATAAGTCTATCTCATTTGATGAATAGAATTTAAAAAATGATCATTACAAAGAGACATTGTGATTAACAGGAAATGTAGAAATGCTTATTAATACTATGAAGTCCTATTTTAAATAGTATTAAAAATACATCTGACAAAAACCAAAGCTCCTCTGGTATTGGAATTCAGAGACTTACCATCTTGACCTGAAACAGCTTCTCATTTCCAGGGGCTTTACTTTCAGGAGTTCAACTCAGTGTAAAGTTTGCTATCATTTTTCACCTTCTGTTTATGTTGCACCTCCATATGAGGAGCTTAAAGAGATTTAGAGACATTAGCTCATTAATCCTCCCAAAACCTCTCTAAGATAGGATGGAGGCATAAATCATTATTCCCATCTGGAAAAAAAATAGCCCAAGTTATCTCTCTTAATTTCACTGACACTCTAAACTGTTGACTAAATTCTATACCCTGTACATTTAGAATACCGCATTTTCTTTCCCAAGGATATCTTCTTCTATTTTTTTTTAAATTTAATGTCATGATGATAAGTGTAAAAATAGATCAATGGGTCTGGTGTTAGAAGCTCTTTGAGAAGTACAGGATAGGTGGTAAACTAGGTTCTTCCTTCCCCTCATGCTCTCCTCCTTTTCTCAAAACATCCTTCATTATTCCCCTTCAGTCATGACAGGAGAAATGACTTTTAGGAATTGGAAGGATGTTTCAAGACTCATTCATTCCTTTATCTGTCAGCCAAGATTACTACCAAGAGGGCCAATGGATATCCATTCAACCATGCCATCCTAACTTTCAGTAAAACACTGGTGCAATGGACTTCAAAGCTTCACAAAAGTAACAATCGAAGTTAAATTTTCAATCTTGTGTGCTATGCCTAGGCATGTGGTTCTCACTATAAAGGTTTTTGGAGTTAGACTTTGAAGATGTTAGAAAATGAGCAGAATCTGAGGCCAAGCAAGGTTGATTCATACAAATGACTGCAACAAAACACTTGTGCCATTAATTTCTTACAGTTCAGGACAGTGAAAGGAAAAATAAATAAAAATGAAAGATAAAATGAAGCTCACCAGAGCAGATGAGAAACAACTTGCAACTGATTGAGAGATATTCAAGGTTTTATTTTATTATTTTTTAGAAGTCTGTCTTAGGCAGACTGATATTTTTCCTGTCCCATAAAAGTATAAGATTATGTAATAATTTAACATCAGAGGATGTGAAATGCTAAAGGATCATTGCATTTTAGAGAAAGAATATTGAGGGCACATAAAAGTTACATGATTTACCTGATATCACACAACTACATATTGCCAGTCTAACTTGTGTTTTTTTTTCCCTCACTCCAAGTTGCTTCTCAGATGTTCAGCTAAGACACCTTAGTGTCAAGATGCTATATATTCCACCTTGCCACCAAAATATTAGATGGGGTAAATAAGGTCACTACCCACCAGTATACTCATTCATCTTTGGGGGATCAAGCAGGAGAGAGATGTGGTGTCTCTTCTCAGAAGAAATGAAAACATCATCCTCTAAAAGTAAAATTAACTTTATTCAGTAAAATGTTCTTAAAAAATTCTCCTAGACCTCTGCTTTATTTTAGCTATGGGAATGTTTAAAGAATGAGGTTCTTATTACATTTCCTTTTCACAAGGTTCTGGAATATTGCTTTGAGCTAAATAATCATTATAGCAATTTACCAGTTGGCTAATATTGAGTCAGCATCTCTCTACTACCTAATATAATGGTTGAAGAGTGTGTTGCTGTTATACATTAGTTAAACTTCTAAACAACCCTGAGAGTGTGGTTAGTGTTACTGCACATCTGGGAATACTGAAAACTGGCGAGAAGGAGTCAAGTTGCCCTGGGCTTCCACCACAAAAGCAAAGGAAAAGAGCTAAGAAGCAATTTCCTAGTGATCCATACTCACAGGAAAATATCCTATTTAGATGCCATAAAAATAAAATAAAAAATATGAAGTTTATAGAGCTGTCTATACTTCAGTATCTTCCAGGTCAAGGAAGAATAAATGAATAAACACTCCCATAGCTAAACCATCTTTCTAGTGTTGACTTTTTGTCCCTAGTATAATTTTCCTCCTTTTTAGTGGCATTATTCCCCAAAGCCCAACTCTCTTCCTGCATTTTTGTTGTGTCCCACATGTGCTTGAATTCATTTATTTCCCATCTGCAGGATTCTGGAATAACAGTAATACTTCCCTAAAATACTGATTCCTAGCTGTTTTACTTCAAGTAACACTCTGAGCTTTGTGACAAGTGCCAAGAGTGGCTTCATAGGAAATAAACAATGTTACTCGGAGATAAATTTTGGAAAATAGGATCTGATAGGCGAGAGGAGTGAGGAATAGTCAACTGTATTGACGAGAGAGCTGAAAAAATACCATGCAACTTAGCTAAGCAAGTGATGAGAACAGTTAGTTCAGTAATCTGTCCTCTCCTGTGCCTTCCACAGTATCCCTTGAAATTCCTCTCATATTATCCTTGCTCCTGTGTTCTCTATCACTGTCCTCCTTTCTCCTTGCTTTTCCTCACTATTTCATTCTCCAGGTGTGGTCTTTATGATGTTCCTTCTTTTGTAGATTTAGCCTAGTGGATGTATTGTGCTGTACCTAGTCACATAGAATTCCTTTCCTCCTTTTCTCCAGACCATCCTGAATGTTCCTTTGACCCGGGCAATGAAGACCCAATATCCATTAAAAACACAGATGAGTTCAGGTACCTGGGATCAACAGATAATCCAAAGGAAGAAAATCGCCTTTATCCGTTCCCCAGAATTACTTTGAAATGATTCCCATGGAATCTTACAAGAGATAAAAAGTGCAGTGGGTGTTGTAAATAGATTTCAAAATATAATAATGTAAAACTAAATGGCAATTAATGCCTTATCTGCTTATGAAAAGAGTGATTGTGGAATTTTAAGAAAAGGTATTTTGTAGTATAATGGCTAAGTTGCATTCATATCCAGCACCCTTTCCCCCTTATTGCTAAAAGTTACCTTTCTATAATTGCAGACTAGTTTAGCATCTTAACAATAATGGACATGTTTTTAAAAGATTATTGCCAAAAGTGCATTCTTTATTCCAGGGAGACTCTGTAATAGATACCAGCATTTTAGTAATGATACAAGCAATCTGTAAGCTATTACAGTTTTCTTTAGAGTAACTTAATCTTCATATTGTTTTGTATGTCTGGAATTTTAATAGTGTTTTTAATTTAGAAAAAGAAGTATATAACATATTACTAATTACATGTGAATATGAACTAAGCACACGACCACTGAGCTTGATCCTTAAAAACAAGCGTATTTAAAAGTACTTAACCTAATGTAGGGAAAGTCACAAAAAAATTAAAGAATACCACACAGGGATAACAACAGCTTTCATGGAATAATGCAGCGAGGGTTTGCAATTTTAGAATGGTTATTATATTTTTGTGCACAGCTAAATAAAAAGAATAGCCAATAGAAATAGAAATTTCCTTTTCAAATATAATTAATAGTTTTCAACACATGAAAAGTGTAAACAATTAAAACATCAAATGAATGTAACAGACTGGTTAGCTTTTCCCTTGATGACCATTCATCCAAGAATTTAGAGCATTAACTAACAGTCCTGGTGGCCCTTATTGGTGAGGATACTAGATCCAACCTTATTGGTGAGAATGCTAGATTGCAAGAAAAAGTAAAATCTTTTTATAGGTCAAAGGTCAAGTTAATTAGGCCATGAAAGTTAAGGTAACTTGTCTTTGGACCTCATTCATCTGCTGCCTCGATGAACAGAGAGAAGATGATTTTTCTTAAAAACAGAAGTACTCACTGAAAATATTTTGATTTTAAATGGTTATAAGAAATCATTTGGTATTAGATTCTAGACTTCTATTGTCATGTACAATTTTAAAACTATTTTGGCACACATCCCAGACTGTCTTCAAGGAGCTGATAGAGATGTGCTTGGTAAACCAATTCAGGGGTCTTTAATGCTATTTTTAAAATCCAGCTTTTACATTAAATAAACCAGTTTGTTATTTCGAAAGAAGTTATAATCTACTTAAAACTGTCATTCTCTGTTTCTAACTTGCAATTAGGTGGTATTTCCAAAATGTCAGACCTAGATTCTGCTTCTACCGTCACCATAATAAAATGTGACAGCCAAGATATTATATCAATACCTTTTCCATAATTAGCAATAAGGATCCTGCCAAGGGTTAACTAGAAAAGTTTCATAAACGTTTTTCTACAAATGGTTCTGAAGGCAGTATTATGCTTTTGAAATCTGCTAATGTAGCAAAGACTCATGACAACCAGGAGACAAATCTATGAGCAAAACTGTTTGGAGAGAATAGTTTTGTAGTGTATGATGTATGTTATGTAAATGAGCTTATTAGGACTCTCATCTATTTTATTATTGGTGACCAATTTAATAGAGGCATTTAAAAAACAATATTTCTGCCTGACTCCTAGAAATGAAGAAGATACATTGATATAATTGAGAGCAAATGATTGCATGTCGTGCCATTTAATCATGTCATTTTTCAATTGCTATTTTTTGCACTTCACTGCATGCTTATATAATATTTAGCTTCAATATAGATTAAGTCCCAAGGTTTGCAACTGAGCTGAGTTCCTATCTTGGCTGATGTTGTCTTTTAAGTTTGGAATCAGTTAAAATATGCAGATGTTATTTGCCCATATTTCCTTTAAAATATGCAAGTCATCATTCATACCTCACTTGAGGTATTTTAATTTTTTTACCCTTTTATAATTTCTGGATGGAAATTCTTAATTGCAATGCTTATACACTACATATAGTTGTGGTAAGCACATAATTGGCTCAAGAATGACATTGTCAGGACCAAAAGATCTGCTGACCCTTTGCTGGAAACTTTGATAATCATTTGCCTAATAAATTTTCTTACCTTTGTTCAGTCTCTTTTTGATTATGTATATAATTTACATTTTTCTCAGAAAAAGGATTTTCCTCCACTGTCTGCTAGAATATGTGGCCCTTGAGGGTAGAAAGTTTGTCTGTTTTGTTCACTCCTGCATCTCAAACACTCAGAACAGTACCCATCACAATAGGTGTTCAGTAAATATTTGCTCAGGAAATGAATTACTTTTTTGACCTCTGCTATTGCAACATCCTGGAATTAATAATTGCATAAAGTACTAATTTTTTAAACAATTTTCATTTTTAAGTAATATCTACACCCAATGTGGGGCTTGAATTTACAACCCCCAAATCAAGAGACTTAGGCTTTACCGATTGAGTTAGCCAGGCACCCCATAGATTACTGACTTTTTTAAAAATATTTTTTATTTATTTCTAGGAGAGAGAGAGAGACAGCATGAGCAGGGGAGGGTCAGAGAGAGAGGAAGATACAGACTCTGAAATAGGCTCCAGGCTCTGAGCTGGCAGTCAGCACAGAGCCCGACGCGGGGCTCGAACCCACGAACCGCGTGATCATGACCTAAGCGAAAGTCGGACGCTTAACCGACTAAGCCACCCAGGCGCCCCAGATTACTGATTTTTAACATAGGCCTAGAAATGGGTATAAGATAGACCTATGAAAGGTATACTGAAGTACATTGTTAGCTCTCTTATCAACAATAACTTTATGGTTGTGACAACTTCTGGTTGGAAATAAGGGGCTGGAACAGTCTGAAAATGGAGAAATTTTATAAGCCTCTTAGGTCTTGTAGAAAGGAAATGTAGCATAGTGTTTTTATGAATTAGCTCAGGATTCAAGTTGCATGGAGTAACATCCTGCCTTTGCTGCTTATTAGCCATATTATCTCTGGTTAGTTACTTAACTTTCCTGTGTCTCTATTTCCTCATTTGTAAAATATGTACATGACAATAATATATATCTCATAGTGCTATTGTGAGGATTAAATCAGCCAATACATAGAAAATACCTAAAAAATGCATAGGAGAAAGAAATACACAAATAATGTTTGTTATTAGTGCATGAGATTAGTGAAAAATAAGAAAATACTAAGAATAGTGCTCTAGCAATTTAATAATATTCAATGATTGATGGCAATTATTTTACAATCAAGTAAATCCTTGATTAAATATTTGAAGAGAGCAGAACAATTTAAAAATTTCTTATAGGTTCACCCACATATAGTTAACTTAGAATGAACATTGGTAAAGTGCATGAAGTACATCTGATATGTCACATTTCTCATTTTTGGACTGATACCAACGACACAACAGATTACAGTTTCATAAGATATATATGATCGTACATGAAACTCACCACTGCAGTAATTAGGCTTAACTAACATTCCTTAATTTCTACATTTTCTTTAATTCCTTTTCCAGATCCATGCTCTTCTATATATACTTTTCTGTTTTTGTTTTATAATATCTCTAGAAGTAGGACAGCTATATTAAAAATGGCACTGTATTATTTTTATCATATAGCAGAATGTCTTATCTGTTGACTGAGATTTATAGGTTTGTAGTTATGATTCTATCCCAAGGAATTGTATAGCCATTACTTTAAAGAAATAAATGAAAGCTCTAAGTTTGCATTTCTAAGTTTATTAATAGGTATATGGACCCATTGTTGCAGAACTGTGATATCTGAATGTTATTAGTAATATCATAAGATCTCTTGTCATGACACACCCTAAAGGTATGTATGGTAAATTCTCTGGTTCCATTACCAGTTATGTGACTGATAATATATACCTGACCTTAACAAGAGATTAAAAAAATAGCTTTATTGTGATATAATTCACATACCATAAAATCTAACTTCAGAATGTTTTCACCACACCCGCCAAAGAAATCTCTTCACCATTAGCAGTCATTCCTTGTTCTCCACTGACTGTAAGCCAAGGAAACCACTAATACATGTTCTATGCATTTGCCTGTTCTGGATCTTTTATGTAAATGGAATCATACAATATGTGGCCTTTTGTGTCTGGTTTATTCACTTAGCAAAATCTTTTTAAGGTTCATTTATGTTGCGGTATGTATCAGTACTTTACGCCTTTTTTAAAAAAAAAAAGTAAGCTCTATGCCCAACTCAGGGCTTAAACTCATAACAGCAAGATCAAGAGCCACATGCTCTACTGACTGAGTCAGCCAGGCACCCCTTTTACTCCTTTTTATGGTCAAATAAGATTCCATTGTATGGATAAAATATACATTTTTTAATCCATTCACCATTGATATGTATTTGAATTGTTTATACTTTTTGGCTATTGTAAATAACATGGTTGTCAATATTAGCCTGAAAATTTTTGTGTGGCCATATGTTTTTAGTTTTTTTTGGCATTTATCTATGAAAGAAATTACTGGATCATATAGTAATTCCGTGTTTAACTTTTTGAGGAAATGTCATACTATTTTTTTTTAAGAGAGAAAGAGAGATCGGAGAGAGGCAGTGGGAGAGGGAAGGAGAAAATCTTAAGTAGGCTCCATGCCCAGTGTGGAGCCCAACACAGAGCCCTGTCTCATAATTGTGAGATCATGACCTGAGCCGAAATCAAGAGTCAGTTGCTTAACCAACTGATCCACCCAGGTGCTCCGTGTCATATTATTTTCCAAAATGAATGCCCTACTTCACAATCTCACCAACAATGTATGAGAATTCCAGTTTCCCTATATCCTTGCCAATATTGTTAATTTGTCTTTTTTATTTTAGCCATTGTAGTGCAGGTGAAGTAGTATCTAATTGTGGTTTAGATTTGCATTTTCTTGTTGGCTAATGATATTGAACATTTTTTTGTATGTTTATTGGCCATTTATATGTTTTCTTTGAATAAATGTCTATTCAGTATTTTTCCCACTTTATAAATGGGTTACTTATCTTTATATGGTTGAGTTTTAAGGGTTCTTTATATATTCTGGATACAAGTCTTTGTCAGATATAGGATTTTCAGATATATTCTCCCATTCTGTGGGTTGTCTGATTTTTTATGGTGTCATTTGAAGAGCAAAATTTTTAATTTTGATTAAGTTGTTTAAAATTCACTTGTACTCTTAGTGGCATATCTAAGAAATCACTGCCTAAGAAGTCAGAAGTCACTTTTACTTTAGGTATCCTATTAAAAAAAAATATTGCCTATCCCCAAGTAATGAAGATTTACTCCTATGTTTTCTTTGCAGATGTTTTTAGTTGTGGTTCCTTTTTTAAAAATTTTAAAAATGTTTTTATTTTATTTTTGAGAGAAAGAGACAGAGTGTGAGTTGGAGTGGCGCAGAGAGAGAAAGAGACACAGAATCAGAAGCAGGCTCAAGGCTTTGAGCTGTCAACACAGAGCCCGACATTGGGCTTGAACTCACGAACCATGAGATCATGACCTGAGCTGAAGTTGAATGCTTAATCAGTTGAGCCACCCAGGCACCCCAGTTTTAGTTGTAGTTCTTATATTTAGGTTTGTGATCCATTTTGAGTTAATGTATATGATGTGAAGTGGGGGAGTTCAATTCATTCTTTTGCAGATAGATATGCAATTTTTCCAGAACATGTTATTGGAAATGCTTTTTCTGACTTAATTGTACCAACACCTTTTTAATTCTTACTTAGTTAATCGGTAAGCTGTCGGAGGCCGCACCGGCTCCGACAGGTCCAGGGGTCCCTGAAGGATGGACGGTGTCGGCGAAAGAGATTGAGAGAACCCCGAGATCCTTTCTGATCACCAGGCAGGCATCTCCGTCCTGTCGGTTTTGGTGTCTTTATTTATAGGTCAAACGTTAACATGGCATCAGGAAATGGAATTTTTACAATGGATAGCTCTTTGTGATAAGGTGTTTTTGGAAAATGTACAGAAACAGGTTTTACAGAAGTCTTCTTGCAGATCTACCCCAATTATAGTGAGGTTGAGTAACTAAGAAAATAACAAGGTGTTCACATTATAACACTAAGATTAAGTCATAGGTTTGTAGATACTCTTATGCATCCTCATTACAGCAGCCAGGGTAAGGGAAGGTGTTTCTGGAAATTAGGCCTTAGGGAAGGGGCTGCTATACACCATCAGTTAGCAAAGGTGTATGTACTAACTTATCTTCTGTCCTTCTCTCTAAGTTAGGCTCTTTGTCTCCAGGCAAGACTTGATTTTCCAGTTATATGCTTTATTGCACCGGAGAGCCAACCATACCTTTAAAGAGTTTAGTTTATTTCCAATACATAGAATAGCCTCTTCGAGTGCATTTACCTTTGTGTCTACTTTTATGATTTCTTAAATAGCTAGGGCATGAGAGACATTTTTGGTTAGTTGATTTACATGATGAGCTGTATGAACATCCTGGACTAACGCAATGGTAGAAACAGAATTGTACATGTAAAGGTCAATCTTTTATGAGTAAGGGTCATTAGCCTGTTCACAGCTCAAGGGAAAGTATGGAGGGAAACAGGACCTTCTGGAGACACAATGTCTGTTCCCATAATCAAAAGAAGAAGTTCCCACAATAAGTTCCTTCACAAGGTGCAATCATCATACCAGGGCCGGAATAAGGGGACAAGTCCCTCCCAATATTGATCAACAAGGTACCTTAGGGGTCAGTGCTCAAGCAGAAATAATTGAGTGGGGGTGGATATCGGTCATCATCTGATTGGCAAGAGACCATGCAAACTTGCTTTAACCTCACCAGGAATTTTCTCGACTAGTGGGCTCAGAATGGCTCCCAAGAGTAAGCATTCAATCTTTAATCATTAATACCCTATACTTAATCATAATATAGGCCTTTCAATGGCATAAATTGGTCATGTTATAAACATTATCTTGTCTAAATTATTGCAGCATCAGAAAACTAAGTTATGTTGTTTCTATATCAAATGTTTTATTATGTGATGTTACCCCCTCAGAGAAGCTTTATTGACTATCCAATGTAAAGTAACCCCACCACTTTCCACCATATTACCCTATTTTATTTTATAGTTGTTACCACTATCTGATATTTTCTTGTAGCTTTATTTATGTTTCATTTGCAGCCTCTTCCCACCATCCCTCAACACACCCAAATTCAAATGTAAGTTCCACAAAAGCAGAAGTCTTATTGATCACTGCTATATTCTCACCCCTGAGAACAGTGCCTGGTGCATAAGAGACACTCAATAAGTACATTTGGATTGTTGGATGAATTGATAGATGGATGGATGGATGGATGGATGGATGGATAATTGAATTATGATTATCATCATTTTCCACTTGAACTTCCATCCTGTTTTAAAGTGTTACCAAAATTATAGTTTCTTGACCTTTCTTATGTGACTCTCCCAACAGTAATGCCTGACCTCCCTTCCCTCCACCTTTCTGATCTTCTGGAATTTTAACATAGTACTAGTTCCATGAAACTTAATCTACATACTCCTGCTAGTAATCATCTTTTAATCCCCCAAGTCAATGTTCATAGTTTGGCATGTATACATATTGCCCCTAACATTGGGTCACAATCTCACTATTGACTATGCACCTCCCTTACTTTATTTAAAACTTACAGCAACTTGATGGGTTAGGTCTTATCAAAAACCTTTGCCTTGCATCAATTATTTTTAAATTTTTACTTTGACAAGACAGAGTCTTTTCCTTACAACCAAATAACAAGCACCTAAAAACAGGTACCACATCTTATTTTATTCCTCTTACTTACTAATTTCAATCCTATAATGAAAAGTATGGTGTTTAGCACATAGATGATACCCAATAAATGTTTATTGCTGTAAGAAATGCCATTAATATTATCTTTGCCATCCTTGGCCCAAAATAATCCAGAATTAACCAATTAAAAGCATCTTTTGAAGGCTTACAGAGGTACCAGTATTGCCTCTCATTTTCCCCATCTACTATATGTTCTTGTTAGACCATGGCTACAGCATTGACATTACCTGCATCTGATGCTTTGTACCTTCCATACAATCATCAAGATATTGTTTTATTATATACAGTTTCTGAGAGAGGCATCCTTAGCACGATGCCATATGTATTAGAGTCATTAATTACTAAATAACTTATATGATAAAATTGATTAAAAGGAGTAAAATCTGCAAATATAGTATTCAAACAACCTAATGTATTATCATGCTCAATAATTACATTGAAAATTCCAAAGATCATCAAGCAAGTAGTAATAAGATAAAGATATCTATGGTCAAAAAGACTTACTCATCGATTTAGTCATTCTCTTGCAGTAATTCAGTAACAGTTAAAAAAAATAACTGATCACCAATGGGTGTGATCTTTACTCTTTGACCTAACAATGTGACTCCAGAAATGAACTTGTAACTTCTATTTTATACTTCTGAAAAAAAAAAATCTGCTCAATTGGATTAATTCTCTTATCTATAAAACTAAGTTCCTCTGTTTCCTTAGGCCAGTTTAGGTTTCCTTAGGCAAACTTTAACATGCACTGTTATTACATGTAGCATTTGTTAAACCATAGCTCATTGGGGCCTGTCTCAGAGTTGCAGATTCAGAATGTGTGGAGTGACACTAGAGAACTGGCATTTCCAAGTTTCCAGGTGATGCTAATACTGCTTGGCCTGGGGAAGTCTAAGAATCTTTGCTCTACAAATCTAATCACACTTAGCAGACTAAGAGAAGACATCTGCCCATCTCATGAAATTAAAATCTAAAATACAGAAAGTGCAAAAAGGAAATAAAACATGAAAAAATATAGGAGACCCTTGCAACAAAGAGATGGAGCCATTTACTTATGACTATTTAAGCCAGAGGAACTTACATGTCTTTTTCACTTTTTTGCTCTCTCTCTTATTTCCTCACTCCAACTAGAGTGAAGGCAGCTATGTAGCATATATGCAGATTGATACTTCTTCATTGTGATTGCTACAGAGATGGCCTACTCAATAGGCATTGCTAAAAAATTGATCAATCTAGAAAATAAACTTATGTTTGACCTTATAAATGGAATTGCTTCATAAATAGTTTTTATTTGACAGATCACCTAAAGTCCTATCACTTTGTTCATATTGACCTACTTAAAGATGTTACATTAACCTGCTAAATAAAATTATGTAAGAGATATAGAGACAAATTGCTTTGGAGTTTCTTTTTTTTTAATGTTTTATTTATTTCTGAGAAAGAGAGAGACAGCATGAGCAGGAGAGGGTCGGAGAGAGAGGGAGACACAGAATCTGAAGCAGGCTCCAGGCTCTGAGCTAGCTGTTGGTACAGAGCCCGACGCGGGGCTCGAACCCACAAACCGTGAGATCATGACCTGAGCCGAAGTTGGATGCTCAACCGACTGAGCCACCCAGGCGCCCCTGGAATTGCTTAAATAAATTTTTTTCCTGCTTATTTTTGGCATTTTTAAATTTTTATTTTCCTCCTCATCTCTCTTTTCTCTAGTTCTTACATTTTACTTATTGTGTGGTTTGGTTTTGGTCTAATTCTAGTTCTTTTCTTGCAAGCTTATTTATATCCTTCTGTGACAGTAGATGACACTATAATGTCAAGAATATGGATATACAAGTAAATATAAACATATTATACAATATGTGTGTGTATATTTGTATGTTTTATATATAATGAAAAATAAAGTATCAGTATTGGAAGTCTTTAATGGCGTTAAACTGAAGCCAGTGTCAAAAAGGATGTTACATCACACTTGGCTTAATAATAGAGTGGCTTAAACAGTCAAAAAGGTTGACAGAATGTCAGGAGAGGAAAAAGAAATACCCTCATTAAAAAAAAATGAATAGGGATGCCTGGGTGGCTCAGTCGGTTAAGTGCCCTACTTCAGCTCAAGTCATGATCTCACATAGTTCATGAGTTCGAGCCCTGTGTCTGGCACTGTGCTGACACCTCAGAGCCTGGAGCCTGCTTCAGACTCTGTCTCCCTCTCTCTCTGCCCCTCCCCTGCTCATACTCTGTCTCCTCTCTCTCAAAAATGAATAAAAATGTTAATTTTTTTAAATAAATAAAAGAAACCCCTCCAGATATACCAAAAACATTCCTTTGTATCACCACTGATTAATTGGAAATCAGATCGACAGTTTATACGTGTAATATAAAAACCTTCAGCCTGTTGGCAACCCTATTGGAACACGTCCTAAAAGATGTGTTTAAAGGGTTAGATATCTGATTGTTTTAAAGGAAAACAGTGACTAAGAAATTTTGATTTTTACTTTTCTACACTTCTCATAGCAAGCCTGCCTTTTTAATAACATGAGGAAATTGAGTAGAAATGCAAAATAAAGAAAATAAAAGAGATTATTATAAATTTAAAAGTAGCACATCAAACTGTATTCCACCACTTGGATTCTGAAATGATACAAGACAATGTTCTCCATACTAAGAGGTAGTCTTCTAAGAAGAAATTGCCTAACAATTACTAAATAATAGGACAACTAATACAGACATACTGATAATTAGTGGGATTTTTTTCTTTCTTTTTAAATTTTCTTTACTCTATATGCTTTTCTGTGAAGGCAGTATGACTGTGCTTGAAAACCAGTATGATCTCACCAGATATCAAGGAAAATGCTTCAAAATTGACAATAATGAAAAGCATTCCAAAGTTTTCTGTTCCTTACTTCCTGTCCAGTTGCTTTCCTGTCTCTTCTCCCTAACACACTAGGTGCTCCCACCGCCCCAGGCTACTTGCTTCCTGACCCTACTCTTTTTATAACCACAACTATTCAGCTTGGACCATCTGATTCCCATTGTTTCCGTGGAGATTTCACCAACTCCTCCAAAAGCAACTTGCACAAACTTCTGTTAACAGATCTCTCTTTACATGCTTATTTGTGAGTAGTCCACCTTCAGTTGACTCTCAGCTCCTTGAGAGAAAGAACAGTAACTTGCTCCTTTTTGAAGCCTCCATGCCTAAAACAGTGCCTAGCAGATGGAAGGTACAATGTACATTTGAGGAGGTCTGAGAGACAGGGATTAGTTTATCTTATTTCAGTGCCTTACTTAGGTTATTTAGTTTGGATTTGTGTTTAAAAGTACTTTCCTCTGAAAATGTAAGCCAGGAATAGTTACAATACTTATTTGTTTCTGTGTAGTTATATTTAACATTTCTCTGTGCATAGTTTATCATAGAAGTATCATAAACTACTGATTCTAAGAAACATTGCCAGAAAATGCACTGGTTTTATTTAGTATGTGTTTGTGATTATAAATAAATATGTATATTTTAATGGTTGTCATGGAAACTCATGTAGAAGAATGTTATTTTATCAGTTATATCTCCTACACATTAAAAAGTATCAAAAATATTTGGGCATTTAAAATTCTCAATTTTCACCTCCTGTTTAAAGTAGTGTAATTTCCCAATGTGCACATAGGACAAATTATTGATCTAGAATGTAGACTAAGCTCTTTAGGTATTTAAAGTAAAAAAACACCAAAAACTGTAGATTTGTGAAGATCCAAAAATTAGGTATGAATGTCAACATTGAATCAAATCCTATATTGAACATCAAAAAGAGCTTTCACAGTTTTTAAACTACCTGGACTGACCCACATTAAGATGTGGTTAAGGATCATCTGGATGCTTAAATACTGGGTACATTTCAGATACTCATAAAAAGATTATGGCCAATGACCTTTATGAAAATTTCCCCTAGTGATCTCGCATGCCCCGTTTCAGAACTTTGAAAATGGCTTTAAGGTGAATGAAGCCCATTTGGGCTACTTTGTAAATGTTATCAATGTGGCTGTGCTAGCTGCACACATACTTTTAGTGCCATCCATGGTTTTCATTTGGCTGAGAGACACAGGGACTTTTTGCTGGATTGATTAATGCAATTACTAGTCTAGTCATTTTCAAAAAGAGTTTTGCAAGATCCAGTTTTTTCTTTATGCCATTGCAATACCACTTTTGATTTTTCTAGCCCTTTATTAAGAAATTTATAACAAAACAAAAACAGAAATTGAAATCCCCAATATTCATATTCACAGAACTCATTTCAACCAATTTCAGTTGGCTATATTATTATCTTAAAGTGTTAATATTGGACCAAAATTTGTCAGGTATTAGTTGGGCTTCATAGTTTGAATTGCTCAACAGTTCTAGAGCAGGAGAGCAAATTGAAGGGTGGTGTGTGTGTGTGTGTGTGTGTGTGTGTGTGTGTGTGTGTGTGTGTGAGAGAGAGAGAGAGAGAGAGAGAGAGAGAGAGAGAGAGAGAGAGAGAGAGAAAAAGAATGCATTTAGGAGGGGGGCAGTTAGCAGGGTTGGTGAAGATGGAAACAATGCTTTTTACTTTGGTAGGCCCTCAAATTTTATCTTTGAATGTCTAGGGGATTTTTCCTCATTCAGAGCCTTGAACAAATGAATAGCATCAGTAAAGAAATTTGTCAGACCTGGTGGTTATATTAGGAGTTATGTAGGAAAATAATAATGAATGCTAGGAAAATAAATAAGGGTAGGTTCAGGAAACATAACTAAAAATCCTGCACTGGTATAAATTGAATAATAAAATTCCTAGTCATATTTTGCCATAAATAGAGGTTTGGGAATTTGTCATTCACCTTATTTAAAATTCAGAAATATTAAAGGTACAGTGTTCTCTCATTACAGAAATAATAGAATTTCAGCTATTACTGAGTTAGGGTCATTTAAATGGCTGCAGCATGTATTATATCAATAAGTGGAACATCTGTATGAAATGTCCACCTGCTGATCTACTACCACTCGGTGCACATTTCAATGAACTGCATTTAATCATTTTAAGACTTCTACTAATGAAGCCTTATCTAGATTAACATTTTAAGCACAAATACTTTTAGGCATTAAAACTCTCACACTAAATGAAATTGCATTGTCTTGTTTACCCTTGTTGATTAATAAGCAATCTGTTAACTGTTAGAACAGTCCAATTGTAGCAGTAGAAGGAGATTAGTAATTCAGTGATGTTTGTGGATATAATCATCATTTCTCCTGAAGGCTTTGAATTAGAATATCACTTACACACTATCCGTAGGCAAAGAAAAGATATAATATTTTTAGACATGTGTACCCACTATTTTGCTTGAATCATTCAGCTTAGGGTCACTGCAGTAATACAAATGCTTCTAGGGGCAAAATGCTATTTTGATGCATGCATATCCTTCTTAAATTGTGAGAATGTCTATTAAAAGAAACAGCAACCAACAAATAGTGCAGTAATAATCCAGTATCCTAATTTCTGTTGTCAGAACATTATTGCTTTGTTAATCAAGCTTTGGAAAAGAAATGTTGCTTATCCTTTTTTCCCCAATAATAGATGTTATATATGAAACTTCTTTGCAATTTTATTTAACTTATTCCCAGCCAGTAGAAAACTAAACTTTCAAAAAATCTAGGAGTGAATTTGGAAAAATTCCATTTCCTTTTGGGGCACTTCTCTATCTTTTGTGTTTCCTGTCACCTAGAATCAAAGGGTGTCAATCTGTTTGGTATTCATATGACCTAAGTTACATTAAGTTATAAGTTGTTAATCACCTAGGTATCTAGGTGGGACTCAACATTTTAGATGGAGAAATTATTGAAGGAAAGGGAAGAGGAATGGGATGCAGCTAAATTATTTGGCATTAGTTGAGTATCAATAGACAATCTCCAATCTAAAGGCAACTCCAGACCCCTTCTTGTCTTATTGTTTATAGCTGAGCATTATCACTATAATTTGAAATTATGGTGGAAAAAGGTGTTTCAATTTGGGGGGAATTCTGCTTTATAAACATCCATGGATCAATCCCTTTCTGTGTTGCAGTCCCTCTGTGGTGAAATCAAACAGAGACGACGTGGAGTGGCCTCCATCCTGCGATTGTGCCAGCATCTTCTGGATGACCGGGATACTTGCAATCTGAATGCAGACCACCAGCCCATGCAACTGATCATTGTAAATCTTGAAAGAAGATGGGAAGCCATTGTCATGCAAGCTGTCCAGTGGCAAACACGACTACAAAAGAAGATGGGAAAGGAGTCTGTGAGTGATATATTTTTTAAGTATAATGGTCTCTTATTTTTCCCAAGAAAAAATATTATTTCAGAACTTGGAAAATGTACTCAATTTACAAGTGGTTTTCTGAACAGAAGGGATAGATCTCTCCAATCACTAAATGAAATTCCATTTCTCGTAACACAGAGATTTACTTGCCTGCCAATAAGAGTGGTTCAGTGTATCTCATTGTCTTGAAAAAAATCACTGAAGAGTTTGCTTAATCTTACCAAACTAAGCCATTAATTCCTTCAATCATTCCTTCACCAGTGATATTATTTAATCATACAACACTCCATGAAGATTTTGTTAGAAGGTAGCTTTCCACTCTCAAAACTTATGTAGCAATGTATATGTTCTACAGATAAGGCAATGATGTACTGCTTACCTTTTCATTAAATGATGAATTAGCACTGTTTGCACAACAAACTCCATTTCTTTTGCTTGGAGCTCCTTCTCATAGATGCACATTGCTGAGAGGAGAAAGTTTCCTCTGTGAGTTTTAATGCAGTGTTCAAGGAAGTGGTAGGGTCCCTTTTAAGAATTTTCCCAGTTGATTATAAGTTCAAGCCATTGATACATGAAAGAAATATATGTGACTAAGGTTGTTTAATATTAATATAGAATAAGCCTCTTGTCCAGAAAACCTTCATATTCTTAATGAAAAAGATTTATTGATAAAGAAGTTTGCATTACCCAAATGACCTTTAAGTTACTGTCCATTAGTTGAAGGCCTAGTTTTCATGTTTTGACTTACATAAATGAAATACATATATATATATACATGGAATGGAAGGTTTTTCTTATGGGTTTACATTATCAGTTCTATAGGTTTGGAAAATCCAAGATTCAAAATTAAAAAATCAAATGTAATAATGCCACTAAAAAAACTCTTCTCCTATAATTCTAGTTTTAACAAAGGCTTAATATTTGCCATCTGATGTGTTTGGCATTAGGGACTGGAAACAGAAGGGACAATGAATCAGTAAGCCTTCTCACTTTTTCTGCATCTGAAGCTATGTTGAGTCTAGGGGGTGATTGTATCATCAGCAGTTCAATTTAATTGTTTTGAGCTGAAGTTGTTAAATTTCTTAAGACTTCCAAGTTATTACCAGTAATCAGAGTCTATATAATTGGATGTCTTTTCTGGAAATGATGTGTTTGTTCTGAAGCTATTTTGCTGGTGTGTTTTCTCTTCTCTCTTTCTTTCTTTCTTTCTTTCTTTCTTTCTTTCTTTCTTTCTTTCTTTCTTTCTTTTTCTTTCCTTCCTTCCTTCCTTCCTTCCTTCCTTCCTTCCTTCCTTCCTTCCTTCCTTCCTTCCTTCAAGTGTTTAGAAGGGCACAAGAGGTTATTTTCTATTCTATAGTATTGAAGCCTCTAAGCAAGGTAGTGGCCATAATAAAACTAATACAAAAACCATCTGCACCTGGAGAATCTCTGACATTTTGGAAGCATTCAAGCTGCTTTGGAAGAGACAAAATGGCTTTCTTTGGGGATTTACTTGAAATCATATGATTAGGGATGGAGGACTAGATCTCTGTGGAATAGATGTAGACAGTTTTATCCTGCTTCTGTGGTGGAAGTAAGCTTTCATTTTAAAACCCCAGCTACTTCTTAGAGGCTCAAGCTAACACATAGAGGTAGATATAAATTGCAGATAGAGAAAAGTCTCCCCTTTTCTTTAGGTTGGCTACTGAATGTGTAGGCTTTTGGAATGATGGAGGTAGCAAATAAGGTCTGTGATAAACTAGGTTGAAAATCACTGTCAAGAGGCGCCTGGGTGGCTTAGTCGGTTAAGCGTCCGACTTTCTTTTAGGTCATGATCTCGCGGTTCGTGGGTTTGAGCCCCGCGTCGGGCTCTGTGCTGACTGCCAGCTCAGAGCCTGGAGCCTGTTTCAGTCTGTGACTCCCTTTCTCTCTGACCCTCCCCTGCTCACGCTGTCTCTCTCTCTCTCCTAGAAATAAAAAAAAAGAAAGAAAGAAAGAAAGAAAATCACTGTCAAGAAAAGGATAGAGGAGAATAAGACTAATGGCAACAATATAGTCAGCAGAGGGTATCTAATTAAGTTGGAGATATTGCTTGCTTCTGGTCTCTGTTGGTTAGATAAAGAGTCCATATTGTTTTGATGAGCAAGCAAGTACTGACCATTGTGGGATGCTGCCTATGCAGAGAATCAGGAGTCTCTAAGTGGTCTGTTTGTTTATTTATCATATGCCTCATCCTTATGCTATCCCCTTGGACTTTCATGTACAGGGATTTTCAGTGCTCTGTTTGCAAGGCCTGGGACATACTTGCACATGGTAGATGTTTGATAGATATTTGCTTAATTAATGAATACATGCTTTTATTCAATAAATTTTCTTTTATTCTGACATTTGGTTTAAAACTATATTCATTATCAGGGTTCATATTCCCACAAAATGGCTTTGAATATATTTACATTTCTGTAAGACTATTCACCTTCATGAGACGACCAAGAAGATGCCTTTTGACCTGTGTGATAGTGACAGTGTTTCCAATGATAATGACAATGTTTCCAAGTTCTAAAACATGATGTGAAGTACCTGGTGGTAAACTCTTTTCTTCAAAAATTATTTCTGAAAAGAAACTCTGTATGAGCTATTGGAGAAAAATGTGGACTACATCAATGTGATACCACACATTAATAATTTTAAAAAAGGATAAGAATTTCATGATCCTCTCGATAGATACAGAAAAAGCATTTGACAAAATACAGCATACTTTCTTGATAAAAACTCTCAAGAAAGTTGAGATATAAGGATAATACCTCAAGATTATAAAGCCCATATATGAAAGACCCACTGCTAGTATTATCCTCAATGGGGAAAAACCCAGAGCTTCCCCTTCAGGTCAGGAACACAACAAGGATGTCCACTCTCACCACTGTTATTCAACATAGTATGTGATATCCTGGCTTCAGCAATCAGTTGACAAAAAGAAATAAAAGGCATCCAAATCATCAAGGAGGAAGTCAAACTTTCACCCTTTGCAGACAACTCTATGTGGAAAACCTGAACGACTCCACCAAAAAACTGCTAGAACTGATCCATGAACTCAGCAAAGTCACAGGATATAAAACCAGTGTACAGAAATCGGTTGCATTTCTATACACCAATAATGAAGGAGCAGAAAGAGAAATCAAGGAATCATTTGCACCAAAACCCATAAAATAGCTAGAAAATACACCTAACCAAAAAGGTGAAAAATCTATACACTGAAAACTATAGAAAGCTTATGAAAGAAATTGAAGAAGACACAAAAATATGAAAAAACATTCTATGCTCATGGATTGGAAGAACAAACATTGTTAAAATGTTGGTACTAAACAAAACCATCTACATATTCAATGCAATCCCTATCAGAATAACATCAACATTCTTCACAGAGCTAGAACAAATAATCCTAAAATTTGTGTGAAACCAGAAAAATCCCCAAATAGCCAAAGCAATCCTGAAAAAGAAAACCAAAGCTGGAGATATCACAGTTCTAGACTTCGAGCTATATTACAAAGCTGTACTCATCAAGACAGTATAGTACTTGCAGAAGAACTAGAGACACATAGATCATTGGAAGAGAATATAGAACACAGAACTGGATCCTCTAACGTGTGGCCAACTAATCTTTGAGAAAGCAGGAAAGAATATCCAATGGAGTAAACACAGTCTCTTTAGCAAATGGTGTTGGCAAAACTGGACAGTGACATCCAGAAGAATGAACCTGGACCACTTTCTTACACCATACACAAAAATAAACTCAAAATGAATGAAAGACCCAAACGTATGACAGGAAGCCATTAAAATCCTAAAGGACTAAACAGGCAACAACCTCTTTGACCACAGCCATAGCAACTTATTACTCCATATGTCTCCGGAGGCAAGGGAAACCAAAGCAAAAATGAACTATTTGAAGAAAGGGGACAAGTCACTCCCGATATTGATCAACAAGGTACCTTAGGGGTCAGTGCTCAAACAGAAATAATTGAGTGGGGGTGGATATCGGTCATCATCTGATTGGCAAGAGACCGTGCAAACTTGCTTTAACCTCACCAGGAGTTTTCTCAACTAGTGGGCTCAGAATGGCTCCCAACAATTATCAACATCAGGAAAAATAGAGAGACATCAATACATATTCTACTAATAGTAAAAGAGTATGAAAGGAATATTAATGAATAATTATGCCATTAAGTTCAACTATTTAGATAAAATAAAATAGAAACTTTCTCAACTTAATAAAGGGTGTATACAAATAATCTATTTTTATTTATTAAAGTTTATTAATTTATTTATTTAGAGCAAGTGGGACAGAGACAGAGGAAGAATCCCAAGCATGCTCCACACGATCAGCATGGAACCCAACTTGGGGCTTGAACCAATGAACCATGAGATCATGACCTGAACCGAAATTAATTTGGATGCTTAACAGACTGAGCTACCCAGGCACCCCTACAAATAATCTAAAGCTAATGTATTTAATGATAAAAGACCAAATACTTTCCTCCTAATATCAGGTACAAGTCAAGGAGGTCCATTTTCACCATTTCTATTTAACATTGCATTGAAAGTTTTAGCCAGTACTAGAAAGCGGGGTAAAAAGGATTTAAAAACATGCCACCTGGAAGATAAGGAGCCAAATTATCTTTACTCACATGCTCCATGATCATATAGAAAATGCTATGGGCTCTTAGAAAAAAAAACAAAAAACCCAAAGATCCTAGGGCTAATAAAGGACTTTAACAAGGTTATAGTATACAAGACCAATATACAAACATCAATTGTATTTTTATGTACTATCCATGAACAACTAGAATTTGAAATTAAAAAATAGTATCATTTATAATAACAGCAAAAGATGAAATACTTCGGATATATCTAGCAAAATATATGAAGACCTATTCTCTGAAAATTATGAAATATTTGTGACAGAAACTAAATAACTGAGTGATGAAGTATACTGTGTTCATGGATTAGAAGGCATAATATTATTAAGATATCAATTTCTCCTCAGATTTATCTGTAAGATCAATGTAATTCCAATGAAATTTCCATTAATGTATTTTGTAGAAATTTATAAGCTGATTCTAAAATTCACATGGAAATGAAAAGGTATTCGAATAATCAGACCAGTTTTGGAAAAGAAAAATAAAGTTGAAGGACTTACACCCCCTTATTTCAAAACTTACAATAAAGCTACAGTGTTCAGGAGAGTATGGTTCTAGTGTCAAGGCCAAGAAATAGATCAGTGGAACAGGATAGATATTTCAAAAATAGAGCTGTGCATCAATGGTCAATTGATTTTTGACAAAGATGCAAAGGCAATTCCAAGCGTAGTCCTTCACCAAATGATCCTGGAACAATTGAATATCTATATGCACAAATATGAAATTGACTCTATATTGTACAATCCTGAAAAATTGAAGTCAAGAAGCCTGGGTGGCTCATTCACTTGAACATCTGACTCTTGATTTCAGCTTAGGTCATGATCTCACAGTTTGTGAGTTTGAGCCCTGCACCAGGCTATGCACTGACAGTCCAAAGCCTGTTTGGAATTCTCTCTCTCCTCTCTCTTTTCCCCTCACCTGCTCACTCTCTCTCTTTCTTTCTGTCTCTCAAAATAAATACTTTTTAAAAGTTTAAAAATAAATGAAGTCAGAATGGATTATAGATCTAAATATAAATGTAAAACAAAATAGAAAAAAAATCATAGGGTAAAATCATGGTGACCACTGGAGGAATTTTGAAGGGTAATGAAGAAGATTTGGGGGATGATAAATATAGTCATGATCTTCATTGTAGTGATAGTTTTGTGTGTGTGTTCATACATCAAAATGTATACAATTGTACATTTTAAGTTGTGCAGTTATTTTATGCCAATTATACCTCAATAAAACATGGGGATATGCAGAATTTTACATATAATTATAAATGGATTGATAGATTACCCTGAAGCCTGATAGCAAGTATTCTTGCTTTGGAGTAAGTAAGTAAAAATGAGCATTCCCTTTCTGAAGGACCAAAAAACAGCACCACCATCAATAATAATAGCTAACATAATAACACTTAATAGGTGTTAGTCTCTTTTCTGTTACGTGTTAATTCATGTAAGACTTTAATAGCCATATGTTGTATGAATTATTATCCTCTCAATTTTGCAGAAGAATGGTTGAAGCAAAGAGTTTCAGCAACTTTTCTAAACATACCCAGCTAGTTTGTAACTGATCTGGCATTTAAAACTCAGCATTTTGGCCCCAGAGTCACTTTCCTGAATCGGCATCCTAAATTGTCTCTCTCAGATAAGGCCTTTTTTTTTTTTTAGTGATATGAAAATTGCATATTCTTCCACTCTTGCTTTAATTAAGTAAATTAACAGGAGTTTCATAAATACAAATTAAGTCTACTGGTTTTGAAATTAGGTCACTCCATTTTTCCAATACAGTTTAGGAAATCATAGATCAACTATATTCATTATCACGGGTGATATATGAAGAAGTTTAAGTTGCCAAAAATTAACCATATCTGATTTGTTTAGGAAAAGAAGTAATATTTTATAGAGAACCTGAAGGAAGGGGACTAAGCAAGCATTTCCCCTTTGAAAGTACCAGGAAAAAATAAAACAGAGAGATTTGGTTTGCCATGTGAGTTGGTTGACCACTGATATTGCATTTATTTATTTAAACATTTCCTTTAATAACTTAGAGGTTCTTGTTAATTCACAAATACTTCACAGAAACTCCTGACTTTCATGAAATTTGTTGAAATTTCATGTCAATTTTCCATTGGTGAATTGTGTGTATCACAAGTCGTGTTTGTTTTTTCAAATGCCATCTCAATTATTTTTTCCTTATAGTATAAACTTCCTAGAAATCTTTTTTTGAACTGCATATAAGAAGAATATAAACAAATGACAGCACAGTAATTTCTGTTAATATACTATTTTTTATTAGTGGTCTGTCCTAAGAATTTGTGAATGATATACTAAAGATCTAAAGACTCAAGCTAAATTGGATTTAGTTAGCGAATTCCATGTGAAAGCAAACCCAATGCTTCTTTGCCCTCTTATCCATTGGCTGTTAGGTAAGGAAAGAGTTGGATTCATTGATTAAAAAATAACATGGGTAGAGTTAAGTATTGGATTATTTGGAAAAAATAAACCAAGCAATGAAAAAAATCACTGAATAAAAAATATTTGATAAGAAAAAATGTTTCTTTTGAAAAATTGAGAAGTTTGAATAATAAGGTTTAGATTTCAGCATGTAGTTTTATGACTGACATGCTTTGGATATGATCCTCAAACACCATCATTCCATGTTTTTTACTCTATAAGTATTTCTAAAAGTAATAGGATGAATTCTTTGTAAAAACTTTCTTAAGTTTGCTGTTGAATCCGAAGACAAAAATAAAGGGGAAGACGACATGACAGTTAATCTATGCAAGAACCTGATGGAAAAGGACCTCAAAAGTGTTGCAAATACAAGGCTTTTGCGGTGCTGATTGGAAGGAAATAAGTCTGGGATTTTACCATAAGTATACCTGCTCTGCCAGTGTTTAAAAGCTGTAATAATCAAAACAGTATGGTACTGGCACAGCAACACAGATCAACAGAATAAAATAGAAAGCCCAGAAATAAACTCATGATTATATGATCAATTAATCTTTGACAAAAGAGACAAGAATATGCAATGGGAAAAAGAGAGTCTCTTCTACACATGACATTGGGAAAACTGGACAGCTACATGTAAAAGAATGAAACTGGATCACTTTCTTACACCATACACAACAACCAACTAAAATGGATTAAGGACCTAAATGAAGCCATAGAAATTGTAGAAGAGAGCACAGGCAGTAGTTTCTCTGACATTGGCTGTAACAGTATTTTTCTAGATGTGTCTCCTGAGGCAAGTGAGGAAAGAAAAGCAAAAACAAACTTTTGGGACTCCATAAAAGCAAAAAGCTTCTGCACAGCAAAGGAAATGATTTAAAAAAAAAAAAAAAACTATAGAAAAACCTACTGAATGGGAGAAGATATTTTCAAGTGCCATATGTGATAAAAGGATAGTATCCAAAATATATAAGGAAATTATACAACTGAACAGTAATAAATCAATCAATCAATCAATCAATCAATCAATCAATAAAATTCCAAAGAAAAAAAATGGGCAGAAGATAGAACAGACATTTTTCCAAAGAAGACAAGCAGATGGCCAACAGACACATGAAAAGATTCTCAAAATCACTCATCATCAGGGAAATGCAAACTAAAACCAAAATGAGATATCACTTCACACCTGTCAAAGTAATAAAATCAGGTCATGATCTCACAGTTCATGGGATCAGGCCCCACATCACGGTCTTTTCTGACAGCACAGATCCTGCTTGGGATTCTCCCTTCCCTCTCTCTCCACCTCTCCCCCGCTCACACTCTCTTTCTTATTTATTTGAAGATAAATAAGTTTTAAAAAATTTAAAAATGAGAATAGTTTAAGAGACCTCTGAGACAACATCAAGCATACTAACATTAGCATTACAATGGTCCTAGAAGGAGAGGAGAAAGAGAAAGGGGGCTGAAAACTTCCCTAGCCTAGGAAACAGATATGCAGGCTGAGGAATCACAAGAGAGTCTCAAACAAAATGAACTCCAAAAGATACAGATCAAGACACATTATAATTAAAATGTCAAATTTTAAAAATAAAGAAAGAATCTTAAAAGCAGAAAGAGAAAAACAACTAGGTAGATAATAGGGAACTCTTATAAGGCTATCAGCTTATTTTTCAGCAGAAATTTTGCAGGCCAGAAGGGAGTGGCAAGGTATATTCAAAGTGCTGAAAGGGAAAAAGCAACACATACTATTCTACCTGGAAAAGTTATCATTCAGAATTGAAGTTAGTTTTCCAGACAAGCAAAAGTAAATGAGTTCATCACCAATTAACCAGTCTTACAAGAAATGTTAAAAGGACTCCTTTAAGCAGAAAAGAAAAGGTCTTAAGTAAAAAGACAAAAATTTGACTGGTAAACGCAATTATATAATAAAGGTAGTGGATCAGCCTATTATAAAACTGGTGTGAAGGTTAAAACACAAAAGGGAAAATCAACTTTATCTATAATAATTAGTCATTTTTGTAATATACAAAACAAAAAGCTGTAAAGTATGATGACAAAAACATAAAACATGGGGAGGTGTTCAGTAAAAATATAGTACTTTTAAAATATGTTTGAACTTAAGCAACCAATAGCCTAAAATAGACTGCTATACATACAGATTTTTCTCTACGAATGGAATGGTGACGACAAACAAAAAACCCTATAATAGATCCTCAGAAACAAAGTGAAGGGAGTCCAAACACTACATTAAAGAAAAGAATCAAACCAGAAGGATGAAAAGCTGCAGAAGATAAAAGGCATAAAGAAGAGGAGCTACACAACGTCACTTATCATCAGGGAAATACAAATCAAAATCACAACACCAGTCAGAGTGGCTAAAATGAACAAATCAGGAGACTATAGATGCTGGCAAGGATGTGGAGAAACAGACATCCTCCTACCCTCCTATATTGGTGGTAATGTAAACTGGTGCAGTCCCTCTGGAAAACAGTGTGGAGGTTCCTCAAAAAATTAACAACAGAACTTCCCTATGACCCAGCAGTAGCACTGCTAGGAATTTATCCAAGGTATACAGAAGTGCTGATGCATAGGGACACATGTACCCCAATGTTTATAGCAGCACTTTCAACAATAGCCAAATCATGGAAAGAGCCTAAGTGTCCATCAACTGATGAATGGATCAAGAAGATATGGTTCATCTATACAATGGAATACTACATGGCAATGAGAAGGAATAAATTCTGGCCATTTGTAGCAATGTGGATGAAACTTGAGGGTGTTATGCTGAGGGAAATAAGTCAGACAGAGAAGGACAGATACCATATGCTTCCACTTATAGGAGGATTAGGAGAAACTTAACAGGGGACCATGGGGGAGGAGATGGGGGAAAAATAGTTGGGGAGAGGGAGGGAGGCAAACCATGAGAGACTCTTGAATACTGAGTACAAACTGAGGGCTGATGGGTGGGGGGAGAAGGGCAGGGGGTGATGGGCATGGAAGAGAGCACTTGTTGGGATGAGCATTGGGTATTATATGGAATCCAACTTGACAAGAAACTATGAAAGAAAAAGAAGAACAGGAGCTACAAAAACAACCAGAAAACAATGAACAAATGGCAATAAGTACAAACCTATAATAATTCTTCTAATGTCAATAGACTAAATTGTCTAATCAAAAGGCATAGGGTGGCTGGATGGATTTTTTAAAAAAGCAAAAGCCATTTATATGTTGCCACAAGAGACTCACTTCAGATCTAAAAATACACAATGACCACAAATGAAGGTATGGAAAATGATATCCTATGCAAATAGAAATATATAGAAAACTGGGGCAACAATACTTATACCAAATAGACTTTAAAACAAAGACTGCAATAAAAGACAAATCCATTCTATAATGGTAAATGGGTCAATCCAACAAAAGGGTATAAAATTTGTAAATATTCATGAACTCAGCACAGGAGTACCTAAAATATATAAGGCAAGTATTAACAGACATAAGGGGGAAAATTGACAACAAAACAGTAATAGTGAGAGACTTTAATACTCCACTTATATCAATGGATAGATCACCCAGACATAAAATCAAAAAGACAACACTGGCTTTATATGATACATTAGACCAAATGGATAATAAATATATACAGAACATGAAATCTGAAAACATGAGAACATATTATTTTAAGGTGCATGTGGAACATTCTCTAGGATAGACCACATGTTAGACCACAAAGCAAGTATCAGTACGTTTAAGAAGATTGAAATCATATCAAGCATTTTTTCTGACCACAATGATATGAAACTAGAAATCAATTACAAGAAGAAACTGCAAAACCAAAACAAACACATGGAGACTAAACAACACCCTTTTTAATAACCAATGGGTCAATGAAGAAATATAAGAGGAAATCAAAAAAATACCTTGAAAAAATGAAAATGGAAGCACAGTATTCCAAAATCTATGGGACATAGCAAAAGCTGTTCTAATAGGGAAATTCATAGCAATACAGGCTTACCTAGAATATCAAAAACATTTTCAAATAAATAATCTAACTTTACACCTAAAGGAATTAGTAAAAGTAAAAACAAAGCCCAAAGTTAATAGAAAGAAAAAAATAAAGATCAGGGTGGAAACAAATGAAATGAAACCAAAAATGAGGAAAGATAAACGAACCAAGAGCTGATTCTTTGAAAAGATAAACAAAATTGATAAACCCATAACCAGATTCATCAACGTAAAAAGAGAGGCCCAAAATAAGTAAATCAGAAATGAAGGAGGAAAAGTTATAACTATAGAAATACAAAGGACCTTAAGAGACTACTAACAATTACTTACTGACAAAGTAAACCTAGAGGAAATAGATAAATTCCTAGAAACACACCATCTTCCAAGATTGAATCTTGAAGAAATAGAAAATCTGAATAGACCAGTTACTAGCCAGGAGATTGAATCAGTAATCAACCACTCCCCCTCCCTCCCTCTACCCCGCAAAAGTCCAGGATCAGATGGCTTCTTAGATGAATTCTACCAAACATTTAAAAAGTTTTATTACTTATATTTCTCAAATTATTCCAAGAAAATTGGAGAAGAAAGAATGCTTTTATTTTTTATTTTATTTTATTTTATTTATTTATTTATTTTTGCAAATAGTTTGTCAAATTGGTTTCCATATAACACCCAGTGCTCATCCCCACAAGTGCCCCCCTCCGTGTCCATCTCCCCCCTCTCCCCCACATGGAAAGAATGCTTTTAAGCTCATTTAATGAGGCCAGCATTACCCAGATACAAAAGGCAGACAAAGATGCTACAATAAAGGAAATTACTGCCCAATATCCCTGATGAACATAGATACAAAAATCCTCAACAATATGAGCAAACTGAATTCAACAGTATGTTAAATGGGTCATAAATCATGATCAAGTGGAATTTATTCCAAATATGCAAGTATGATTTGACATCTGCAAGTCAATCAACATGATACACCACATTAACACAAAGGGGAAAAATCATATAGTTATCTCAATAGATGCAGAAAAAGCATTTGAGAAAATTCAACATCCATTTATGAAGAAAGTTCTCAACAAAGTAACTATAGAGAGAACATACCTCAGTATAATAAATTCCATATATGATAAATCCACAAGTAACATCACAGTCTTTTCCTCTAAGACCAGGAACAAAGAAGGATGCCCATTCTCAGCACTATTATTGAACCATGTATTGGAATTGCCACCCCAGTAAGGCAGGAAAAAGAAAGAAAAGGTGTCCAAATTGGAAAGGAAGGAGTAAAACTGTTACTGTTTGCATATGGCATGATACCATCTAAAAAGTCGTAACAATTACATCAGAAAACTATTAGAACTAATAAATGACTTCAGTAAAATTGCAGGATACAAAATTCATATTCAGAAATCTGTTAAGTTTCTGTATACTAATAACAAACTACTGAAAAGATGAATTAAATAAACAGTGCCACTTACAATTACATCAAAAAAGAATAAAATGCTTAGGAATAAAATTAACCAAGGAGGTGAAAGAACTTTATCAGAACACTTTAAGGCATTGATGAAAGAAATTGAAAATGACATACAGAAATGGAAAGATTACTCACGGGTTGGAAGAGTTAATATTGTTAAAATGTTCATAGTGTCCAAAGCAATCTAAAGATCTACAATCTCCTATCAAAAACCCAATGGCATATTTTTCACAGAACTCAAATTTGTATGAACAAATAATCCTAAATTTAAGTGAAACTACAAAAGACCCCAAGTAGCTAAAACTATCTTGGTAAAGAAGAACAAAGTGGGTAGTATCACATTTCCAGATTTCAAATTATACTCTCCAAAGCTATAGTAATCAAAACAGTATGTAATTGGCACAAAAATGGACACATAGATCAATGGAACATACTACAGAGCCCAGAAATAAACACACTTCTATATGTTCAATTAATTTACAACAAAGGAGGCAATAATATACAATAGGAAAAGACATTCTCTTCAATAAATGGTATTGGGAAAACTGGACAGCTACATGCAAAACAATGAAATGGACTGCTTTCTTACAGTATATACAAAAATAAACTCATAATAGATTAAAGACCTAAATGTGAAACTGAAAACCATGAAGCTCCTAGGAGAAAACTAAGCAGTAATTTCTTGACATTGGCCATAGAAACATTTTTCTAGATATGACTCCTCAGGCAAGAGAAACAAAAGCAAAAATAAACTACAGGGACTACACCAAAATAAAAAGTCTTTGCACAGTGAAGGAAGTCATTAACATAATGACAAGACACTATGGGAGAATATATACAGAGAACTCATCCAACTCAATACCAAAAAAACAAATAATCTGATTAAAAAATGGACACAGTGCCTAAGCAGATATTTTCCCAGAGAACACATACAGATGGCTAATAGACACATGAGAAGATGCTCAACATCACTAATCATCAGGGAAATGCAATTCAAAACCACAATGTAATATCAACTCACACCTGTCAGAATGCTAGAATCAAAAAAATAAGAAAAAACACATGTAGGCAAGGATGTGGAGTAAAGTAACATTTGTGCAGTGTTGCTATGAATGCAAACTGGTCCAGCCACCCTGGAAAACAGTATGGAGGTTCCTCAAAATATTAAAAGTAGAGCTATTATATGATCTAATACTCCACTACTGGGTATTTACCCAAAGAAAACAAAAACACTAATTTGAAAAGATATATACACTCCTATGTTTATTTCAGCATTATTTATAATAGTCACGTTATGGAAACAACCCAAGTGACCATTAGTAGATGAATGGATGAATGGATAAAGAAGATGTAGTATATGTATATAAATAATGGAATATTAACCAACAGTTAAAAAAATGAAATCTTGCCATTTGCTACAAAATGGATGGACCTAATGTTAAATAAGTCAGAGAAAAAACCACTCTTGCATACAGAGAACAAACAGGTGGTTTCCAGAGAGGAGGTGGATGGGGGAAGAGATAGATGATTGACAGATTAGATAGATAGATAGGTAGATAGATAGATAGATAGATAGATAGATAGATAGATAGATAGATGAGATTAAGAGACCCAAACTTCAAGTTACAAAATAAATAAGTCACAGAGATAAAAAAAATGCAGTGTAGGTATAGGGAATATCATCAGTAAGATTGTAAAAACAGTGTTTGGTGACATGATTATTACACTTGTCCAGTGAGCAGTGAGTAATATATAGAATTGTTGAATCCCCATGTTGGATCCCTGAAACTAATATAACACAGTATGTTACCTATATTTCAATAAAAAATTTTAAAAAAAACCTAAAAATGGAATTCAGATGTAAATGTAAGACCTGAATCCATGAAACTCCTAGAAGAAACATAGGCAGTAAGTAAGCCATTCGATGTCAGTCTTAGTGATATTTTCTTGCCTCTGTCTCCTCAGGCAAGTACATCAAAAGCCATAAAATCAATGTGACTGCATCAAACTAAAAAGCTTTTCACAGTGAAGGAAACCATCAACAAAACAAAAGGCGATTTACTAAATGGGAGAAGATATATCTAATAAGAGGTTAACATGCAAAATATATAAAGAACTCACACAATTCAATATTGAAAAAATAACCAATTAAAAATGGGCGAAGGAGTAAATAGACATTTTCTAAAGAAGACATACAGATGATCAACAGGCACATGCAAAGACGCTCAACATCACTCACATCAGGTAAATGCCAATCATAGCCACAATGAGATATTACCTCACACCTGTCAGAATGACTGTTATCAAAAAGTCAAGAAATAAATGTTGGCTAAGATGTGGAGAACAGGGAACCCTCATGCACTGTTGGTTGGAATTTAAATTGGTACAGGTTTTATGAAAATCAGTATGGAGTTTCCCCCAAAAATTAAAAATAGTACTATCACATGATTCAGTGATTTCACTTCTAGTTATTTATTTGAAAACAATGAAAATACTAATTGGAAAACACATATGCACCCCAATGCTCATCGCAGAATTATTTACAATAGCCAACCAAGATATGGAAGCAATCTGTGTCTATCAATAGATGGATAGATTAAGAAAATAGATTAAAAAATATATATATAAGGGGATATTTCTCAGCCATAAGAATAACATCTTACCATTTGTGATGACATGGATGAACCTAGTAGGTATTATACTATGTGATTTAAATCAGACAAAGAAGGACAATACCATATAATTTCACATATTTGTGGAATCTGAAACACAAAACAAATGAAAAAATGAAACAAAATAGAAACAGACTCATAGATAAAGAAAACAAACTGGTGGTTGCCAGAGGGTAGGGAGGATGGGAGTAGGAAAATTGGTGAAGGGAATTGAGAGATACAATTTTCTAGTTATAAAGTAGATAAGACATGGGGGTGTAGTGTACAGCAAAGGGAATCTATCAATAGTATTCCAGAAACCTTGTACGATGACAGACGGTACCTACATTTATTGTTGCAGTTATTTTGTAATGTACATAAATATCAAATCACTGTTGTACACCTGAAAATAATATAGTATTATATGTCTTTTATACTTCAATTAAAAGATAAAAATTGAAAAATAAAATAGATCTTTGTACAGTACAATTCCTCCTTTCTCTTCCCACTTTCCCAGTTTAGTTTCCTTTATCATCTTCAGCATATAAACAAATTTTTACCAATCTGGAAACACTCAAACTGAATCCTAATATAAACTAATAAGTAGAAGGACAGAAAATTTTCTTCAGGTTTTAGAAATCTGAGAATGTGATTTTTTTGTAAACATAAAACCTTGTGAAGACAAAGGGATCATTCTCAGAAAATGAAACTGGTTTGACATAGTATTAAATTATATCTATTGATGATGTTCCAAATACTTTTCTAAGTCATTCCTAGACTTTTATGGAGAAATAACCAGGAGTCATTCATAATGACTACAGACACTGCTGGTATTGAATGGATGGGTTGTTGCATAATCAACAATGGCTTCCCCCCACAAACATCAGTTGTGTCATCATTGGGCAACACTATGTATTATAACCATTTTAGAGTGATCTCACCTTCACATTCATGCTGGGACCAATCTCTGTAAAGTATTATCATGCTTGTCATAAAATTCTGCAAAGTACTCAGTATAGTTTTCCTTAGCTCTTTTCAAAACCCAAACCATTACTACCTCTCTCTCTGACCCTCCCCTGCTCACGCTGTCTCTCTCTCTCTCCTAGAAATAAATAAAACATAAAAAAAAAAATGGGGCGCCTGGGTGGCTTAATTGGTTAAGCGTCTGACTTTCACTTAGGTCATGATCTCACAGTTCATGGATTCAGTGGATTCGAGCTCCGCGTCGGGCTCTGTGCTGACTGCCGGCTCAGAGCCTGGAGCCTGTTTCAGTCTGTCACTCCCTCTCTCTCTCTGACCCTCCCCTGCTCACGCTGTCTCTCTCTCTCTTTCCTAGAAATAAATAAAACATAAAAAATTAAAATTAAAAAAAAAACCCAAACCATTAAAATTTATTATTTTTTTTTAATCTCTGTTGTCTCACCTAACTCACCATTTCAGTTCTCTGAATGGTCCCATCACTATTTTCCTAGTTAGGAGGAGTAGTTATCAGTAGCAAATAAATCATTCTTCCTTTTTCAAATCGACATTTTAAACAGAAAAACCTCTATTCTTTTGAAATACCTTTAGGTTAGCTAATGTACCTTGACTCCTTAGTGAATTTAGGATTTTACATTTTTGTTCTTCACAAAAATATTTTTTTTCTTTTTGCCCTTGCATTCCAGAGCCCTGGCATTGAAAAACAGAACCTTGCATTCAGAAAATCCCTGCACAGTTATTGGCCTTGAAAGTATGCAACACATCTAGCCACATAATTGAAAATAATAAGGCCACGATAAATGGGATGGCCCCAGGGTAAAACACCCAAGGGATTCAATTGGTGTCACTTTGCATCAATGTCCATGCATCATGGTAATTGAGGTAACATAACCAATTACCACATTTTAATTAGAGTTCTAAGAACTTGAAAAAATTTGCAATGACGTGACAGTTTACTTTTAAAAGGAAAAAGAAAAAGAGGGAAGGAAGAGAGGAAAGAAGGAAGGAAGGAAGGTAGGAAGGAAGGAAAGGGGTATTGGGGGAAACCCATATATTGTTACTCAAGCTTGTTTCATGCAAGCAGATGTTACAGAAAATTATGTTTTGTGAGTCTTTATTTCTAATGCTTTTTCTCTCTCTCAATCTTATTTGGTGATGTGCTTTGAGAAACCAGGTATTTTAAAATGCTGTTTTGTGACTAAAGCAATAGCACTCTCACCCAAATATGACTGATGGTTTTAGAAATTTATGATCAAAGAAATTCTCTAGAAAGTGGCCTTGGCTTATAATTTTATTTCCCAACTAAGTGTTTCTCACCATTGTAACTTGGAGGTTCATTCTAAGTTTTAAGTCAGTTTCTGAACACAGTGACACATTATTAAATTACATATTTCACTGGCTCTGGTTGCTAAACAAAAATAGACCTAGATTCCCTGCCCCCCCCTCAAAAAAATTAAAAGCAGAAAAAAATTACTGCATTTAGAAAATAATTTTAACTTGTGGCAATTATTTTTATAAGGCTAGAGTTTAAGTGAAAAACCTCCTGTAAAATTTTAGTGCTGCTACATAATCAAGTAATTATGTAATTACTTGTACTTAATTACTTACAAGAGAGATGGATGTTAAAAAATCTTTATACATGTCAAAAACAGCTTTCTTCTTTGGAGTATTTCTAGCCAAGCTTCAAATACCAAAAACTCTTTTAGAAGTAATTTCCAATATGTTTCATTTTCTTTCATGAATTCCTTACCATTTTTTTCAAATATACGAAGTGGATTATATACAGTTTCCACTCCCTCCTGTTTCCACTCAGCCAAAAAAAAAAGATAATAAGAAAGAAAGAAGGAAGGAAGGAAGGAAGGAAGGAAGGAAGGAAGGAAGGAAGGAAGGAAGGAAGAAGGGAAGGAAGGAAGGAAGGAAGGAGAAAGAAGAAGAAAGAAAGAAAGAAAGAAAGAAAGAAAGAAAGAAAGAAAGAAAGAAAGAAAGAAAGAAAGGAAAAAGATAGAAATGAATTTTTTATGTTTATTTATGTTTTGAGAGAGAGAGAACAAGCAGGGGAGGGGCAGAGAGAGAGAGAGAGAGAGAGAATCCCTAACAGGCTCCACACTGTCAGTGCAGAGCCAGATGGCAGGGCTTGAACTCAGGAACTGTGAGATCATGCCCTGAGCCAAAACCAAGAATTGGATGCTTAACCAACTGAGCGACCCACATACTCCAAATTATAGTTGAAGGGGTTCATTTTAAATATAAGATATATGTCCTTATTGTGAGAATTTTCAGTAAACACAATAGATGTTTAAGGGAAGTTGATAAATTGCCTCTCCTTGAATATTGCACTAGAATGTGGTGACAAAGAGCTTTGGCCAGACTTGGCCACTTAGTAGCAATGTGATTATGGCAAATTATTTAACCTTTCTATGCCTCATTCTCTTTACCTGTAAGATGGATATAACATTAATATCTACCTCATTTTATGTGAGGTTTAAATGAATTAATAGTTGGAAATTTCTTTTTTATTTTTTTTAAGGTTTTCATTATTTATTTTTGACAGAGAGACAGAGAGCAAGCAGGGGAGGGGCAGAGAGAGAGGAAGAAACAGAATCTAAGGTAGGCTCTAGGCTCTAAGCTGTCAGCACAGAGTCAGACTTGGGGCTCAAACCTTCAAACCTGGAGATCATGATCTGAGCCAAAGTTGGATGCTTAACCTACTGGAGGCACCCAGGTGCCCCAATAGTTGGGAAGTTCTTTGAACAACTGCATTTGTTGAACAGAGTCAACAAATGTTAGCAACTATTTTTATTTATTTCAGGGACTGAGTCTTATTTATCTTTGTAATTGTCTAGAAATTGATACATTGCCTGGCATAGTGAGCAACCAATATATTTTTACTTAATAGACACGTGACCAGGTGGCAGAGAAATGAGTGAAGGATTCTATAACTGACATAGCCTCTCATTTTTAGCCTCCTTTCCAGCCAGAATTGGCCAAACCTAAATCAGTTGAATTAATTCTAGACAGACCCCTCTTAGCCCTGGTTGATTTGATTTTCTCCATTGTTCCCTTATTTCTACTTTAATTGATGTCTCTTTTTGCTTTAGGCTTAAATTGCTCTTTTCCCCCCTGTTTTCTAAGGTAGGAGCTTAATTTATTAACTTTTAGATCTCTCCTTTTCTAATATATGCATTTAATGCTATAAATTTCCCTTTAAGCACTACTTTTGCTGCATCTCACAATCTTGATGAATCGTATTTTAATTTTTATTTAGTTGTAATATAAAAAAAATTCTCCTGATACTTATTTAACCCAAATGTTATTTAGAAATATGTTGTTTAATCTCCATATATTTGAGGATTTTTCAGCTCTCTTTCAGTTAATGATTTCTAGTTTAGTTCTATTGTGGTCTGAAAGCATACATTGTAGTAAGATCTTTGTTCTTTTAAACTTGTTAAAGTGCGTATTATGACTCAGAATATGGTCTGGGCTGGTGAATGTTCCATGTGAGTTTGAGAAGAATTTATATTCTGTGGTTTTGAATGCAATTTCTAAAGATGTTAATTAGAACCAGTTGCTTGATAGTGATGTTCAAGTCAACTATATCTTTCTTCCTGATTGATACATTAATTACTGAAGATAGAGCTAAAACCAGAAGCCTTCAGCACTGGTTGAAATTCAGCTAGAATAATGAATTTTTTTCATTTTCCATGCAGTTCTATCAGTTTTTGCCATATTTTGACATCTTGTTAGAAGTTTAGAATTGTTAATTCTTCTTGGATTACCAATCCCTTTATTATTATGTAATGCCCTTCTGTATCTCTGATAAATTTCCTTGTTTTCTGAGTCTGCTTTGTCTGAAATTTATATAGTTACTCCAGCTTTTGATTGATATTAGCATAATATATCTTTCTCCATTCTTTAACCTTTATGAGTTTTTGTATTTAAAGTGGAGTTCTATAGGGGCGCCTGGGTGGTTCAGTCCATTAAGCATCCAACTTCAGACCAGATCATGATCTAGTAGTTTGTGAGTTCTAGCCTCGTGTTAGGCTCTGTGCTGACAGCTCAGAGCCTGGAGCCTCCTTCTGATTCTATGTCCCTCCTCTCTCTGTGCCTCCCCTGCTCATGCTCTGTCTCTCTCGGTCTCTCAGTAATAAATAAAAATGTTAAAAAATTTAAAAATAAATAAATGGAGTTCTGTAGACAGCATGTAGTTGGATCTTCTTCCTTTCTATAGTCTGAAAATCTCTTTTAATTGTAGTAGACTATTCACATTCAAAGTGATTATTAAATATAGTTGGATTAATATCCATAATATTTGTAACTGTTTTCTGTACCGTGCATTTGTTCTTTGTTCCTTTTCCTCATTTTCCTGCTTTTTAAAATTTTAATGGAACATTTTACATTTTATTTTGTCTTCTCTTGTAGCAAATCAAAAAAATTTAGTGATTGTCCTAGATATTTCAATATATATGTTAAACTAATCCAAGCCTGCCTTCAACTAACACTGTCTTTTTACATGTGTAGTGCAGATGGCTCATAACAGAGTATTCTCAATCTTTCCCTCCTATTCCTTATGACATTGCTGTCATTCATTTCCTAAAACATGGTTACTACTACCACTTTAAATAAATGGTATCTTTTACCTCCGTTAAGAATAGGAGAAATGATTTTATTTTATCTTCATTTATCCCTTCTCCATTGCTTTTTCCTTTAGAGATCCAACTTTCTGATCTATGTAATTTTCCCTAGTCCTGAAGAACTTCTTTTAACATTTCTTGCAGAGAAAATATGATGACAATGAATTTCTTCAGTTTTTGTTTGTCTGGGAAAGTGTTTCTTCTTCACTTTTTAAAAAATGATTATTTATTTTGAGAGAGAGAGAGCATGCACACACACAAACAGGGGAGGAGCAGAGAGCGAGGGAGAGAGAGAAACCCAAGGAGGCTTTACACTGTCAGCAAAGAACCTGATGCAGGCTTGATCTCATGAACCATGAGATCATGACCTAAGCTGCAATCAAGAGTCAGACGCTTAACCAACTGAGCCACCCAGGCACTCCTCTCCTTTACTTTTGAAGGAGAGTTTTCTGGATACAGGATTACAGATTAGTGAGATTTTTTTTTCTTGTGATAATTTATTTTTTTAATTTTTAAAAATTTTAAATCCTTATTTTTTTTGAGAGAGGGAGAGAGCATGCATAACCACGGGAGCAGAGGATCTGAAGCAGGCTCTAGGCTGACAACAGCAAGCCAGATGTGGGGCTCTACCTCATGAACTCTGTGATCATAACCTGAGTTGAAGTCAGACCTTCAGCTGACTAAGCCACCCAGGTGCCTCTCTTGTGATAATTTAAATATTTCATTCCAAACTCTTCTTGGTTGGATGGTTTCTGATGAGAAGTTTATTGTATGTCTTGTCCTTGTTCTTCTATAAGTGAGGCTTGTTTCCCCTCTGACTTCTTTCAGTTTTCTCTTTATCATTGATTTTCTATATTTGAGGATATGATAGGCCAGTTTGGTGTTTGTCCTGATTCCTGGCTCTGGGCTTGGTGTCTGCCACTAATTTTGGAATATTCTGTCATTCTACTTCAAATATTTCCTGTCCTCCATTCTCTCTGCTCTTTCTGGCACTCCATGTACACATCTATTGTATCCTTTGAAATTATTCCAAAGTTCTTCGATGTTTCATTCTTTTCTTAAAAAAAACTTTTTTCTCTTTGCATTTAGATTTGAAATTCTTTATTGATTTATCTTCAAGTTAATTATTTCTTTGGCCATAACCAGGCTAATGATCAGTGTATCAAAAGCATTCATCATTCATTTTATTGTTTTTTTCCCCTAATATTTTCTATTGATTCATTCTTAGAATTCCTGTTGCCCTGCTTACACTGCCTTCTATTCTTATATGTTGTCTACTTTTTTCATTATAGCCCTTGATATATTCATCATAGTTTTTAAAATTTTTCTGACTGCTAATCTCCAAACCTGTGTCTTATCTGGGTCTGATTCTGATGCTTGCTTTGTGTCTTTAGACTTTTTTTCCCCTCTCCTTTTAGCATGTCTTATAATATTTTTGTTGAAAGCTGGACATGGTGTATCAGGTAATAAGAATTGAGGTAAATAGTGCATCAATGTAAAGTTTTATGTCGATCTGGCTAGGAGTTGACTAGATTTCATGTATGCTTTAGCTGTAATCCAATAAAATTACCACACTCCAGACTTCTTTAGTGTCCTTGTTTTTGTTTCCTCTGTTGATTTTGAGGTTCCCCAAGGATTTTTCAGATATTTTGCTGCTCTTTTAGCTCTAATCCACTGTTACTCTACTGGCACCCTATGTGGTGTAGGTAATGAGTGGGGGAGGAGAAGCATTATATAATTTTAACATTAACTCTCAGTTTCAGTGGCCTACGCCCTTGGGCTGCATCCCTCATAAATGTTTCTTAGCTTCTCCACCCCTTAGGAGAGATAAGAAAGCTAAAGGGAGTTCCAGACAGTTTATGGCTCTAGTAGCTTCAGCTTTAGGTAAGTAAATCTGATTTATCTGTGATTGTCTGGACTTGCCTATGTCTACAGATTGGAAGATGGCAGTTTTTCTGGCAACCTCAGAGCTTGGAAGGGTCCAAGACAAGTCCTTGGCTTTCAGTTTGTTTAGCTTTTCCTTCTTTTGAAGATGGGAGTGACACCATCCAAAGCTCTTTACCTGCCAGAGCTAAATAGAAGTCCTCGGCACTAGCTGAAATGTTCTAGCCCAAACTAAGGCTCCAGAGTTTCATACTAGGGGCAGGAGATAGGCACACCTGATCCAAAGCTACAGGATGTAACTTCAGGAGAAATCTAAGATGCAGGATCAGGATCAAGCAGAGCTAAGAATCCAATTCTTGGCAAACATCAATCCAAAAGGGCCCAAACTTTTTGGATCGAAGCAAATGGGCTATTTGCACAGTAAGGGCAAGGGCAATGAGACTGATTCCCAAAGTGCAGACCTTTTTAATAGAGAATCTGTAGAAATATAAGTGTTAGTGGTACAAATGGTTTGGGGCTGGATGTAGGCTTCCGTTTCCCTTAGTAATATTTATATATAGTTGATGAAAAGTCACACTTTCCTTTTTCTGTTTTCACCCTTCTAATTCTAATCCACTATCAGCACTGCCTAATGGCTAGAGTAGAACTCCTTGTCAGTGTGTTCATTTCTACCTAGCCTCTTCAGTCTATGCATCATACCACTATATGGCTTTAATGACAGAAATGCTACTGTAATGATGCTATCTTACTGAACAAGGATATGTTAATAGCTCTATTTTGCTTACAAATTAGACTTCATAACCATCTAAGCCATCATAGGCTGGCCATACTCTGACTACTGTCAACCTGAAGAAAGAAGTAATCCGAGGCAAGCTCGAATTACCAGAAATTAAGTTTATTCAGGAATACCAGAGGAATTGCAATTCAGGGAATGCATGCTGTAGCAAGCTACAGGTAAGTCCATTGAGGGTTAGGGATGAGCTGTCTTTATGGGCAAAGAATGCAAAGGTCGGGAAATCCAGCCAGAGTCCAAGCAGTAAGTTCATTGGCTTGAAGGTGGGGAGAAATTCCTGGCAGATGTTCATTGGTCAGAAGATAAGTCTCAATTTTCTGTAAATCAGGAACTTAAGAGAAATCAGTTTCTCAGTTCTTAACATTCTGTTCTTCTGAGGGAGCATGTGTGAGATTCTCAATTCCATATACTCCATTTCCATTTTATATTAAATTCTTTCATACTACATAAACTGTTTACTCTAATAATTGTTCATCCAGTTAATTCTAAATACTCAAAAACTGGGCAAAGGGTATGATCAAGGAATAAATAAATACAGTTTATTTAAAATTTTTTTTAATGTTTTATTTATTTCTGAGAGAGAGAGAGAAAGGCAGCGTGAGCAGGGGAGGGTCAGAGAGAGAGGGAGACACAGAATCCGAAGCAGGCTACAGGCTCTGAGCTAGCTGTCAGCAGAGAGCCCGACGCAGGGCTCCATCCCACAAACTGTGAGATCATGACCTGAGCCGAAGACGGACACTTAATCAACTGAGCCACCCAGGAGCCCCTAAATGCAGTTTAATAAATAAGAATGGTTATTAAACCCAGGAATAAATAAATATCCAATCTAATGACAAATTCCAGTGTTACAGAGGTGAAAATGAATTGCAAACTGGCATAATTATTTTTTAGCCATTTATTAATATCCTGAAAAGTATGACACCTTTTGGTCTAGTGTTTATTCTTCTCGAATTTACTCTCAGAAAATAATCAGAGCTATTTATATGAATAGTCTATCATACCTTTTTTTTTAAAGAATCAAACATAATTGGAAATAATAGGGATTTGTAATAATATGTATTTAAGTAAACTGTAAGTTGATGGAATATTTAAGCCCATTAAAATTCATGGTTTTTTTTAGAAATGTTTTTCAAATTCTATTAGTTTTACTTTCTAAATAGCTCTGAAGTCCATCCAGTTTTCCCTAACAGTCCACCACCTTAATCCAAGCTACTGACACCGCTCATAAGGTGTTTAGGATATTACCTGGCACAGAGAAAGTGCTCAGCAAAGCTTAGTTATAATTTTTACCTGTACCACTGCAATAGTCTCTAAGGTTGCCTTCCTTACATCAACTTTTGCCCCCTTTCCAGCTTGATCTCTTCCCTGCAGCCTCAATAATCTTTTAAAAACACTCATCTGATCATGCCACTTTGCCTGCTTCTCCAGACTTATTTCCTCTCTCTGCAGGCCAGACCCACTGCCTGCTGTCAGGCCCCAAAAGTAGCATGTTCCCTCCTGCCTGAGAGCCTTGTTCCTTCAGCCTTCGCCACTCACCGTGCTGTGAGTCCCCTCCCAGAAAATTCTTATTATCCTGCAGGTATCAGCTGAAGAGCCAATTCCTCTGGCAAGCTTTCTTGACCTCCTAGATTAGATCAAGTCCTCCTCTTATATCTCAGCACAGATTGCAGTCTTACCTACTAGGTAAATCTTACCCACAAAAACCTGTCTTTTTTTTTTATTTAGTACAGAGCATTCAGTAAATATGTGCTGAATACATTTACTGAATCCATATTTATTGAATGGGTGGCATTGTCTAAAAAGTTCAGATTAACTTGCTTTAGTCTACTTTTTAATTTTTTCTTCCTATATCAAACTATTATTTCAGTCTTCATCAACCCATTTCTCCATCTTCTCGTATATTCATGGTTTTCCCAACCAAAGAAACCTCTCATTATATTTATGTCAAGTATAGCTTCCCACCCACATACCTTAAATTAGTTAGAGGTGAGCTACGATATTGAAACCCTTATTCCTCCTGGTGTGTGTGGGGAGGGAGAACATGGGGGCAGGGCCTGGGAGGAGTCCAGGTCATCTGCCTTCTGTAGTAACCTCTTCCTTCCTGGTAAGCAAATCTATATTAGCATTTTCCATATGTCATGACTTGAAAAAGATTGGGAAGCACTGGTCTAGAAATAATAGGTATTAAGCCTCAATACCAACCCGCTGATCTTGAAGCAATGGTCACATTTAAATTTTGATTGAAGAGAAAACAATTGAAAATGCCATGGGGTCAAAGAATTTTCTTAACCCACTATAGGAAGATCTGATTTACTCTAGTTTTCTTTTTACTCAGGTCTAATATTATTTTAGGTCTGTTGTTTCACTTGAATTGTGTTTATGATTTTTTAACATATAAATGGCTAAGTTTACTGAAAGTCGAAGAAAAGATTTTATGTTTTGTCATCCAGGAGGTTAAATTGGATACCAATACTGCAAAAGCTACTTTTTGCATAGAAGAGTATAATAGTGCAATATAGTAAAGGCAGATCCATAGTCCCTAAGTCTGAAAAACTAAAGCTCTTTTAACTTAGGTTAAATATCCTTCCCATAGCCATAAAACCATCAGTGTATCACTGCTGATTATGCATGAATTGGATTCTGAATATTTTCAAGGTAGTCTGATTCCATTGGGCCATGGAATTGGAAGGGACTGAACCTATAGATGGATCATCAAGTATACCTTGAGTACTTACTATATGCTCAGCTAGTCCTGAGATTTATCTACATAGAAGTAGTACAAGACATGGTATTCACTCTGAAGAAATTTAAAAGCTGTATGAAGTGATGGTAAGATAATATTGACATACATGAGATAATTATTCCAATCTGTGTCTGAGCTGAAAATGATAGCATGAATTGCAAAACTAAATATAAAGCTACAAGATACCTGAGAGGTGATATGCTCAGTGATTGAGTCGTGGTTCGTAGTAAGTATTCAGTGAATGTTTGTTGAATGAATAAACAACTGTCAATATTAAGTCATATGATTCTATTACTGGTGTATGAATCAAATAAGAAATCACTGAGGGCAGAGTATACAGATGAATTTTTATAGGGGAGTTTAAGACTGAATTTTAAGAGACTTGATGAGGGCAACACAAACCATATTCTTTCATTCATTCATTCATTCATTCATCATTCAGAAAATGTTTATTGAATACCTGTTTTGAACAGAGGCATGGTAACATAAGCGAGTGGGGGATATTTGTGAGGCACTTACTGTGGTGAAGATCAGCTTTGGAAGCATTAAATTAAATTCTGATCATTTTTAAATTTTTTTTAAATGTTCATTTATTTTCAAGGGAAAGAGAGACAGAGTGTGAGGAAGGGAGGGGCAGGCAGAGACAGAGATACAGAACCTAAAGTAAGCTCCAGGCTCTGAGCTGTTAGCACAGAGCCCGACTCGGGGCTGGAATCCATGAGCTGCAAAATCATTACCTGAGCTGAAGTCAGACGCTCAACAGACTGAGCCACCCAGGCACCCCAAATTTCAGTCATTTTTTATGACCAGATTATGGAATGCCTTAAAAGTCAGTCAGAATAATTTATAAGAGAAAATAATGACTGAAAGTTGTTAGTGTTTGTTTTGCTTTTAATGACAGGAGTAGTACCATGAAAGGATTTATTTTAGGAAGCTTGGTTTGAAAGTGGTGAGTAGGATTATCCTGAACATATTTTTCTCCCTTCTCTTTTTAAAAAAGTCCAGGAATAGATTTTTCACAAATTTTAACAGGAGTCTATGAGAATGTTTAGTAGCCCTTTTATTTTACTTTTAATTAAAAATTTTTTACTTATTTTTGAGAGACTGCAAGCAAGGGAGGGGCAGAGAGAGACACACACACAGGATGAGAAGCAGCCTCCAGGCTCTGTGCTGACAGCTCAGCTTGGTGCTCGAACTCATGAACTGTGAGATCATGACCTGAGCTGAAGTCAGATGCCTGACTGAGGCACCCAGGTGCCCCTCTCGTTGACCTTTTAGTCAACCTTTTACCTTCCTTGCTACAATGTAATTCTATTTCTTGAGTTTGGAGCTTTGGAAATAGAGAACTTTTTTTAATGTTTATTTATTTTGAGAGAGAGAGGAGGTGAGGGGCAGAGAGAGAATGAGAAAGAATTCCAAGCAGACTGAACACTGCACCACGTGGGGCTCGGACCCACAAACCTTGAGATCATGACCTGATCTGAAATCAAGAGTTGGACAGTTAACAAACTGAGTCACCCAGAGCCCCTGGAAATAGAGAACTTTTTCTTTGTCTTAGTCATAGAAACCTTCCAAGTGCTATGAAAAATAAGTCCTTGTATAGCCTTTTGTGCACCAAGTAAAATGGCTCCAACTCCCTTGACCTTTCTCAAATCGTTTGTTACTTCAGTGTTAAAGAACATTCCTTGACTATTAAACTTTAATGATATCTAACTAACTAGATTCTCTCGGTCCTGATTTCTCCCCTTGTTTTTACCCTTATGCAAAAGTAAGTATAATGGCAATTACTTCTAAATATTAAATTACTAGATGCTCCTAAAATAATCCCAGTTCAAGGGCGGTTTTTGCATACCAAAAAAGTCAAGCTTGTCCAGTGTGGGGTAAAGAATTTTTAATTTGGTGGAGGCTAAAAATATCGAGCATTCTCTTCATTCCTCACCTTGTCACTCTCATCATTCGTTAGGTGTTACTGTCTTAGCTCTTCATACAGTTCTTGTTATCCCCAAGGACTGAAAAAAGAGTTATGGTAGTAAATATCTAGAGAGTTGTCCCTTCTTCCCTAGGACACCTATCCGTCTAGCCACGAACAAGTAGGGTCATTCATTTGTAGCAATTAAGTGATCAGCATGTGCAGAAATGAAGAGAGAAGATAAATTAGCTGAAGGCTCTAGGCGAGTTCCGTCCACTCTATGCTGTTTGCTGCTAGAGCTTTAATGGGCCCAAACGGCCTACTGGACCTCCCTACCCACGGGTCCCATTCATGGAACTTAAATTCTCACTTAAAGAGCAATGTGCTCAGCCAAAATTATCAAGGGCAGCAAAAGGACTAGGTGGGGTGGGGGCACCTGGTGGCTCAGTCGAGTGAGCATCTGACTCTTGATTTCGGCTCAGGTTGTGAGATCGAGCTCCACATCAGGTTTCTCACTGTGTATGGAGCCTGCTTAAGATTCTGTGTGTGTGTGTGTGTGTGTGTGTGTGTGTGTGTGTGTGTGTGTGTGTCTGGAGCTTAAGAATCTCTCCTTCCCTCTCCCTCTCTCTCTCTCTCTCTGTGTGTGTCTGGAGCTTAAAATTCTCTCCCTCCCTCCCTCCCTCCCTCTCCCTCTCTCTCTTTCTCTCTGCTCCTTCCTCTCTTTCTCTCTCACTCTCTCTCTGTCTGTAAAAAAAATTTTTTTTAAAAAGGACTAGATAGGAATTCAGGTGTCTGTATATTAAGGGTTGTTCTTGTAAAATCACTAAACCATTTCATTCAAACTGATGTACATTAAAATTGGCTTAGCTCCCAAGACGAAAGCACGGAATATTAGGGGATCCAAAATATTCCATGCCTTTTTGCTCTTTTTCTTGTTTTACATTCTGAAAGAACCCACTTCAAATGAGGAAGGGAGTCCAATTTTCAAAAAGCAATGCCTCCATTTTTTTCTCTCTCTTGAGTGGCACTCACACAGTAGTGGTGGTAAAATAAACAACGATGTGTTGGATTTTGTTTCTCTTTATCTATATGACATTTGTGTCATCACCGTAGCTCTAATCCATATTCAGGTCTTCGTGTTTGGTGTGCAGGAATATGTAAATGATCTTGCCAGCTGCACGGAGCAGTGTTTGTTTATTCTATTTCTTTTGGCACTTCACAGAACTGAATTTCTGCCAAAATGGGGCTGCTTCAGGGAGCACTAATGCTCCAGGAGGAAGTTTTGAAAGGAAACGCACATCATAAGTCTTCACTCTGTGAAGCAGCAAAATCAAAACAAACTTTCTGTTTACTAAAATATCGGTATTATGAATGTAAAATAATGTGTTTGTTAAAATATAATGAGCGCGCTGCCCGTCTCCAGGATGCTCAGTGTACGTGGATTTTGGAAATGAGGACACAGTGCTGAGAAAGCTGGTGCATTTTTATTCTTGGAAAGAAAGTAGGTGAAATGAAACAGACAGAGACAACATCTAGAAGTTTAAGGGGAAAAGAAATATTTCAACATGCATATTAATCTCGGGAAACACATGGCATTTACATGCATTTAAATGTGGACAGCTGTGGCGTTTAAGTGTTAAAAAATTTCATTAATGATGCATAGAGCTATCTACTTCTGTTGGCAGGCCTTTCAGTCTTCAATCTGACACTTCCTTTTTTATCCAGCAAGCTAATTTCCCCTCTTTTGTGAGTAGTAACTGTTTTCACACTACTGCTTACCCAGCAAGCCTCCTTATTGTTTCATGGTTAATTATCTTCTCCAGCTTCACCTTCCCCAGTGAAGGGAGCAGGACCAGTTTCTCCCCAGCACTAATGAAAGCTGGGTTTTATGGGTAAACCGTGTAAATAAATGCAAGGTCTGATCAGGCAACATAGTAAGTGAGTTCCTAAAGTTTATAGAGTTGCAGCTCATCTAGTGATTTTACTAAATAACAAGAGAAAATTATTAATTTGGTGGGAGGAGGGACTTTGAATCTGGAGGTAAAAATAATGCCTTGTTACCTTAGTATGGAACCTATCTGCAGATAAACAAACATAAGGGATCTCTATTTATCTGGGCATTTCCCATGCTTCCTAATAGCAGCGATGATGTTTGCCAGGAGGATGTCTTGTATAGAGTAGACCTTTGAAGAATATTGTTGATTTGGTAGAAGGTAGGGGTCACCTGCATTATATTTCCCTGATTACTTGCTATTTATTAAGGAGGAAAAAAAGCCCCAGTCGAGGTTTATGTAGTCAATGCATGCTATGTTGTGCATCGACTAAACACAAAGCAGAGATAAGTCACAAATGCTACCGTTGTTGAGTGCCTAGAGTAGTAGATTCAGCAGGTCTTGCCCAAGTAATTAGCTCCAGTGGCCAGTCAGTGTCTTGCCTCCCTGGACTATAAAACTCAGCATATTCTCTAAATTGCCAGCTTAAGGACCCATACCTGAAGGGTTTGGGCTTATAGTTATTTTTGGTTATTTCTCGCATTGCAAAAGGATTTTAAGGGATTAAGGTGACCCTAAACCTCTAATACTGCTTTTTAGAAAAAAAATTACAAAATGAATTCACATTTTGAGATCATTTTTCCTCTAGAATGAAATTTACATGTCTTTGATTTAGGAACCTTTGATTTGGGTTACAGTTTGAATTAATGTCCTGACATTCAAAACTCTCAAGTGCCTCCTCCGTGAGAGACCAGGACCAGAGCTTCTGTTGCAATCAAGACGGAGTTTTTAAATCTAATCAGAATCTTAAGAGCCTTAGTATTTTTCTCATGAGATCATGAAAAGAAAATCCCCCAGAGATTGTACATTTTTAACATGTCTAAGGATTTAGGAATCAAAAGTATAGTATAAAATCTATTGGAAACTTACTTCAAAGATGTTTATTACCTTATGGGAAAATTCATCCTGAAATTTCAAGCAACTTTTCTAGCATCAAGTGTAACTTGTACACTTTCTCATCCTTTTCATGGAGGTAATAGTGACAGTGCAAGGGAGGTGTTCTAACAATTCTGAGAATGTGTAGTTCTCCCTAAGTCTAAAAGCAGTTACCTTTAAAGGAGCTATGAACAATATAAATCAAATGAAATAAAATCAGATACAGAAAGAATGGTTAAGCCATCTTTTTTAAAAATTTTTTAATGTTTTATTTATTTCTAGGAGAGAGAGAGAGAGAGAGAGACAGCGTGAGCAGGGGAGGGCCAGAGAGAGAGGGAGTCACAGACTGAAACAGGCTCCAGGCTCTGAGCTGGCAGTCAGCACAGAGACCGACACGGGGCTCGAACCCACGAACCGCGAGATCATGACCTAAGCGAAAGTCGGACGCCTAACCGACTAAGCCACCCAGGCTCCCTAAGAATGGTTAAGCCATCTTAAGAAAATGAATCAGAGATGATCTGCTTGTTTATCATCTTGAACCCTGGACCAATCAGATGATAAACTCAGAAAAGCAATGTGTTTGGTTGATTGGCATTGATAAGAGGGAGAATAGCTTACAATTATATGTAGCATTTAAATTTTTTTCTTATGTTTATTTATTTTTGAGAGAGAGAGAGAGAGAGGAGAGAGAGAGAGAGATCACAAGCAGGGGAAAGACAGAGAGAGGGGGAGACACAGAATCCAAAGCAGGCTCCAGGCTCTGAGCTGTCAGCAGGTGCCCCTGTACCATTTTTGATAATTCTTAATTTGTTTATCAAACTTGACCAACATTTTAGTCTTACTTTTTTTTCTCTGAACGGTGAGTTGTAGTCAGTCTTAGAATTAAAAAACCAAGGGGTGTTTGTGTGGCTCATCAGTTGGGGGTCTGACTTTGGCTCAGGTCACCTTCTCATGGCTCATGTGTTCAAGCCCTGTGTCTAGCTCTGTGCTGACAGCTCAGAGCCTGGAACCTTCTTTGATTTCTGTGTCTCCCTCTCTCTATGCCCCTACACTGCCCATGCTCAGTCTCTCTGACTCTCAAAAATAAATGAAACATTAAAAAAATTTAGAATTAAAAAACCAAAACCAAAACCAAACAAAACCTTCCACACCCTTTTTATCTGAGAGGAGCAAATGGTTAAGAATACCACGTTGCTCTTAATATGTATCTTGTTGGAATGAAAAGACCAAATTCTCTTCACTAATATGGACTTTGTAAAGGGTGTAGGTCCTGAACAGGGGTAAACACTGCTATCTGATGTTCAGCTTTTCAGGCAGACCTTAGCATGTTGGCAAAGCTCTCCGTACACATTAGTCTTCCTTGGGAACGTGCCCCAAATTTCCTGTTCTTAAAATTCAGTCTGAAAGTTGTAGTGTAGTCAACTTCACTTGCTTAGAGGACTTTTCATTTCCACCTTACTACAAATATGCTTTGTAGTTTTAAAAATTAGACTTTTTTATTAATTGGAAATCCTTATCATAAAGGAAGAATAAGAGTATACTTTTCATTAAGGCAAAGGTGAGGCAAAAACTATATCCAGAGATATAAAACTCAAATATTATGTCAGTTCTCAGAGTTAAAAGGCAAAAACTGGGGTGCCTGGTAGGCTCAGTGGGTTGAGTGTCCAACTCTTGATTTCTGCTCAGGTCATAGTACCAGCATCATGGGATTTGAACCCCACATTAGGCTCTATGCTGAGCATGGAGCCTGCTTGGGATTCTCTCTCTCTCTCTCTCTCTCTCTCTCTCTTCTCTCTTTCCCCCTTATCTCCCCCACTCATGCTCTCTCTCTCTAAAATTAAAAAAAAAAAAAAAGGCAAACACCAAGCTGCTAAAACAATGCCAGAAATATGAGGCCAGATGTTATATCATTAGGGGAAAATAAATTGTTTATGAGACTTGGCATGTGGTTCTGTCATTGTCATCCAAGTAGATTACCATGTGCTAGAATGTAGAAAATACCACCATTTTATTGTAGTTGGGTTTTTATAGCTTAATTGAAGTTTTGTTTCTTCTGCACTTCCTTTTATTTGTTTTAGTTCTGTATAATGCTGAAGAGGTCAGATAAGGAAATTCTTTTATTTAAAAATCTCTTCCTAAGGTCTTTTTTTTTAAGATCATTTTTAAGCAGTTCTGAATTTAGTTACTTCCTTGCGACTCTGGGGAAAATTTTTCAGAGAAACAAAATAGTGACTAAGAAGAGAAAAATAACTAATTTTCCTATTCAGTCTGTTCTGAATATAATAAAAAATTTCAATATATTTGCATATAAAGCAACAGTTAAGATAAAATAATTTATTTGCCAGTAGAAGTAGATTATTTTTCTAGTAACTTCTAGTAAAAAATTCATATTTGGGTGGGAAGGTACCTTTTTTCTACAGTGGATTCCTAACAAATATGAGTAATGATTTATATAATAATTAGCTTATTTAAGAAAAACAGCTTGAGGGGCGTCTGGGTGGCACAGTTGGTTAAGGGTCCGACTTCAGCTCGGGTCATGATCTCACGGTTCGTGGGTTTGAGCCCTGCATTGGGCTCTGTGCTGACTGCCAGCTCAGAGCCTGGAGCCTGCTTCAGATTCTGTGTCTCCCTCTCTCTCTGACCCTCCCCTGCTCACATTGTCTCTTTCTCTCTCAGAAATAAATAAAACATTAAAAAATTTTTTTAAATAAATAAGAAAAACATAGCTTGAGGGGAGCCTGGGTGGTTCAGTCGGTTAAGCCACTGACTTCTGGTCAGGTCATATTCTCGCAGTTCGTGAGTTCAAGCCTACGTTGGGCTCTGTGCTGACAGCTCAGAGCCTGGGGCCTGCTTCCGATTCTGTGTCTCCCTCTCTCTCTACCCCTCCCCTGCTCACATTCAGTGGCTTTCCCTCACCTCCCATTCTTATCTTTTCTATCAAAAACAAACATTAAAAAAAATTTTAAAGAAAACAAAAACATAGCTTGAAGCAAGGTGTTTGCCACCTAGCTTTAACACTACCAACGCTGAAGCTACTGTACTTGAGAGTTACTAAGTAATTGTGACAATACTTAAATTTCTTTAATTTATTGGCACAAACATACTGCTTTTTTTAAGTTTATTTATTTATCTTGAGAGAGAACGAAAGAGCACAAGTGGGAAAGGCGCAAAGAAAGGAGAGAGAGAATCTCAAGCAGGCTCAACGCTGTCAGCACAGAGCCCAATGCAGAACTCCAACTCAGGAACAGTAAGATCATGATCTGAGCCAAAACCAAGAGTCAGATGCTTTGCTGAATGAGCCACCCAGGTGCTCCAGACACTGCTTCTTAATCTAAATAGCACTCCTGAGGGGCAGGCCCTCCAGTGAAACTGAAGTTGTAGAAAGGGAAGAAAGCAGTGCTTTTATTTTGGGTATCCATCTTTCTTCTATGGAATTCCTTCCTACGGCCTCATGATCACCCTGTTTATTGAGCCTGATACCTCCTTTTGCTTCTGTGGTTTTTCCACTTCTGTTCTCCTTCCAAGACTGATGCCAGAAGGCAAGAAAGGTAGTGAATACACCTGCTAAGACAGGGCTCCCAATTTCAACAGCAATTTTACTGTGGAACCAGATAAAATTGGTTCCTATCCTTCTGGATCCTCCTATCCTATCCAAATCCTTCTGGCTACTCTCTTGCACATCCACTACTCATTTCCTCACCCATCAGCCTCTAGGACCGGCCCTCTCTCAGGTTACAAATAACTTTCTTTTGCTAATTCAGTGGCTTTCCCTCACTTCCCATTCTTATCTTTTCTGCTCTCTTAACACTCTTAACCATCCACTACTTTAAATGTCCCCTTCTTTCAGCTTCCAGAAATATTACACCAGTCCTACTTGGATTTCCCTGCTGTTTGTTTCCTTTGCTGGTTGCTCTTCCCTCCTATGAAAGTGCCCATAAAGCTCTATCCCATGTGCCTTTGCTGCTTATTGTTCCCTCTTCTCGCAGTGTCCCCTCCCCCATTACTTTCTGTGAATTCCTTTCTCAACATAGCCTATATACCCTTCCAAATAACAGACAACAGCAATGTTGCAGTGGAGACTATAGGGTGAAAAGAGGCAAGCCAGAACTGTGAGACACACTGTCATCTCAAAGGCAGCTGAAGTGGATTTTATAAGGAGGCTTAGCATCAAAGTAATCAAAAGAGAAGAAAATTTCAAGAAAAAACGGAGTCAACTACTATAGAGGAATCAAGTAAAGTAAGGTTGAAGGAGATTGGGCTATCCCAGCAAATAAGGGCTCTGTTAATCCCACTCCTGTCTCTCAAAAGAGACTGTGGCATCAAAATGAGTGAAGTTGAACCGAGAGAAGTACTGTACGCAGGATGTTCTTTTCTTCAGCATTTCTGAGAATGAGGAACATGCATGCAGGCCAAACAAAGAAGCCTGTAATAAAAAATTGCTTTATTGATAATATATGCACAGAGATGTACGTGAATTCAGAAATATTATCTGTTGTAATATTTTTATGAGCAAGTTTCTCAATAGAGTGATGAAGTCCTGTTATTTCTGAAACTCAACAGGACTAAAGACTCCTGTTAGCTTGTTTCTTAGTTTATTTGTTTAAGTGAGGTGAAATTAACATAACATAAAATTAATCATTTTAAAGTGAGTAATTCACTAACATTTTCATGTGGTGTCAGCATCACTTCTGTGCAGTTCCAAAACATTTCATGAAGCAATTCCCTTCTCCCTTTCCCCAAGCTCCTGGTGACCACCAAATTTTATTGTCTCTTTGGATTGACCTAGCCTGGAATTTCATATCGATAAAGCTGTACAGTATATGACATTTTCTATATGGCTTTTGCTGAGCATGTTTTTGAGGATATTAGCTTTCTTTTAGGTTTATTTATTTATTTTGAGAGAGTGAGAGAAAGAATCAGCAAGGGAGGGGCACAGGGAGGAGGACAGAGAATCTGAAGCAGATTCTTTGTTGACAGCAGAGAGCCTGATGTGGGGCTCGTGCTCACAAACTGTGGAAGTCAGATGCTTATCCGAGTGAGCCTCTCAGGTTCCCAGGGGACGCTACCTTTTTAAAGTAGGGGGTAGCAGCTAGAAAGTCAGAACTCTCTCAGGTAGTTTCACCGTGGCAGAATTTAACCTTGGGACCTTTCCCCAGATCTCTGCAATACTTCGTGAGACTACAGCCCAGTCACCCTTCATTCAGTTCACTCATTTTTTGAGAACCAGTTTTCTGCCAGGCACTGTTGAAGGTTCTGGGCCTTTAGTGGAGCCGAGACAGACAGAGTCCCTGCCCTCATGGGGTTTATATCTGGGAGGAAAACCCCTGATTCCCAATATTGGATCTCTTTTGTCCCTGGTCCCTGTTGAGAACTAAGACAATTTTTGCTATTGTAAAACTTACTTTTAAACAACATCTAATGGATTTTTCATTTTCTACTATTTCAGAAATGTCTGTATAGTCGAGACTAGGAAATATGTCCATGTCAATACTCATTTTAGTGAGATTTGTGAGATGACTTTAGGTTTTACTTGTCTGTTTTGAGTTTCTGATCAGCTTTGTTATTGAAAAAGAGCATTCACTAGAACAGTTTTTGATCATTAGTGTGAGATAGACTTTCAAAGCATTTTCTGAGCTGAGACAAGTTACTTTAACATTATTGTCAATCTGATAGATAGTGAGCAGGATTTGATTGCTCTCATGTGTCAGTTGTGATAGAATTTCACAAACAATGGACCTGCCTTTAAAAAAAAGATGATTTTCAGGAAATAGAAAGTGCTTGAGTTATGGGCCTTATGGAGGGCTGGGCAGGTGTCTTTTCTCATCTGGTTTTTCCTGAGGGCTAAGACCAGTCAGGGCATAGAGAGACAAACCCACACACCATTTACAGACCAATGGGAGTGAGTAAGGGGTCTAACTGATGTTTATTTCATGCATTTGGTCATACAAAAAGATTAGCCAACCAACCACCAATCTTCAGGCAAACATGGTTATAATTATTTAATGGTCAGCTGTACTCTCCTTCCCATCATCAGTACTGGGAATCTATGCCAAAAGCTATCAGTCATTGGCATCTGCTGTATACCAGCCTCCCCACTTTCACCATAGGACTTTACATGCATTTTCTCATTTGAAGCTGCCAACACTCTCTAAGGTAGAACCAATGTGCTATGGTTGTCATGGATATACAAATGATCTTACCTGAACTAAATAACTACCTAACTGTCAAGGAGCTTGCCCAGGATCATAGAGCTAACATGTGAGGCAGGGGTGGGGGTGGGGGGATCTACAGTTCACACTCAGATCTGTTTTGAGCTTCTGCCCTAAATCCCAAAATGACTAATAAACAGTGAACATTTTTGCTTTTCATCCTATTTCTTTTTTAATCTATGTTTTTTCATTCTAACTTTGAATCTATTCTCCGCCCAGAAAGAGGCAGAGTACTACAAAGACTGAGTTCTCTTAAAAGCTGTCTTTGCATTTTCTAAGGACTACTGGGCTGTTATGGGTGTTGATGTTCTTGTTTTGAAAAAATATCTACCTGAGTCAAATTTAGGAAAATAATTATGCATCTAAGGCTCAGATACTTTGGTTTCAGATTTGGAGGGGGATACAAGGGAAAATAATTGCATCAAAAAATAGAGTGAATATATGAAAGTTGAAATTTCCCCTGTTTAATTCAATTCTCCTACCCTCATCTATGTATATTATTTCTCCCTCCTGTCCTACACCTCAAACTTCCATGTGGTCTGCTTTTTGCCCTGAGATAGACACGCAGATCTTTATTCGATTACAAATTAATGATGTTTGTGTTATCATTTTTATTTATTTCTGTGTTTTTGTTGCATTCCACTTTTCTATAGATAAAACTCTCTTCCAGGACTTTGCAAGTGGTATTGTTTTAATAAACTCCTGAATCTAGGAGTTTCAGGAGGGAAACTCCTCCTGAAATGGGGGGAACACAAGTTGCAAGACCTCCTAATGGTATAGAGCACCACAAGTTCGATTAGAACATTCAGTTCATCCTGATCTTTTTGACATTTTTTAGTTTTTCAAAAGATGCAACCTTTTAAAAGAAACTAAAGGAATCTAGAAGTAGCTGTATCGTATCTATCTCTGTTGGTTTGTTTTATAGAATGTCAGATTCCTTCATCCCCACTCTTTAGCCGGTATGTGTTTCTCATCTCTTGTAACCTAAAATCTTTATGTAACCTAAAATTTTTGGAAAATCCTAGAAATGTGATCCTTGATGACCTAATTCAATTGAAGCCATACAAGTGCAGATGGAAATGAGTTTGGGTAGATGGTACTTACTACAGTCGGAATCTTTGTGCTCTCATCAACATCGTCACCTTTTCTCCAGCCCCTTTCACCTTCTCTGTATATACTATGCTGAAATAAAGTAAATCACCTGTTTCCAAGAATGAAACAAAGAAAATATAAGAGTGCCAATTAATTCCACTTGTTTCTTGAGCAGATCTTGAAGGGCTGTGTGTATTTGTACATAGCTATTTATATAGAGCTTTAGGTTTAGGCCAAATTCTGTACCAGTGAGGCAAGTTTATGAATTAAAGACTCCAGCACAAATTAATTTAATTCTGAATTATCTACAGAATTGCAGACTCTCTATTGGAACCTTATCCTTTTGGTTTCAGTCAAATATTCTTAGAATTTGTCTAAATTAATTTTTGATTTATCACTGTACAAAAGACAGGAACAGGTGTGCCTTTTAGAAGTACCCAACAGAACCTCTAGAAAAGCAACAACAAAATAAAGCAACAGCATTATTGGCCATTGACCTAATATCAAAGAAAACATTCAATCAAATAATTTTCCTGCCAGTTACATCACTCTATACATATATCATTTTTTTCAAAGATCACTTTTTAGTTATATAAATATTTCATTGCCCTTCCTCTCAGAAACTTTACACACTCTCTTGCCCCCAGGGGATATTTTATGTTTGAGGTTAAATCTTGAGGAAATGGAGATTTTATTGAAAATATCGACAGAATTTAATCTACATCAGAAGGGAGTGAATGAGGGCAGAACAAATAGCACTTCCTTAATATGTAAACTTTAAAGTCTAAAGTGAATGATTTTTATAAAGGATCCCATCAGAAATTCCCAGGAATTGACATATAAGAAATGTCAGCAGTTACAATACATTTAAGTGGCGTAGAGGAAGAAAAAGTTGAGGAGGGGAAAGGACAAGAATACATCCAAAAGTTTAATCTTTTCCAATGGAAATTCCCCACTCCAACTACTTTATTGAGCAAAGGCTTTGCTCTTTTAGGTGCTGCTATAAGTTTTGAGGCTCACATTTGTAAAGTCACAGAGGCAGCATTTGGTCAGAAAACAACTGTGTCATGGAAGACAGGTCCAAGTTATAGGTGTCATGTGGGCTGAGCTCCTGACATACACCCATATGGCACAATTCTGGCATCTAGTGTGAGCACCCGGGTTTGGGACTCTCAAGGAAAATCTGCACTGCTAAGTGTTTAAGTCAACCAGAGAGCTACAAAGGGAGCTTCTTTGAAAGACGAGTTCAATTATTTATTAGCACTCTCAGAGAACAGTGTCAGGCAAGATAGTATTTGAAATTAATATACTATTTGATTAGACTGATTGATTGTTTCTACAGCTGAAGATTTTAACATTCATTAGCCATACTAACCAGTCATTAGTACTTCCTTTATCAGAAAGCAAAGAATAAACAGAAGTTCTAATAAAAATTCATCACTGTGAATGTACTCCATACCTAAGTGAGTGTGATGACTGCCAGTGTTCTAGATTAACTGCTGTAACATTGGCAGCAGGAAAGATTTCTGTTATAAAATTTAAAAATATCCTTTAATTAATGTTTACTTTGTAACTGGACTCTTTTAAACTGAAGTAGGCTATATGGAAAATCTTTTACATATCCAGTATAATAAAGTGCTAATAGGTATTTTACACTTAATGAGGCTGTGTGGTATCTTTAACTACTAGTTTCAGGAAGAATTGAGGGCTTGTTAGGATAGGTTTTTGAGTGTGCTGCTGGTGAAGCCTTTTCCCTACTACTGAGGAATAAAAGCATCATGGCCTGTTTTTCAACTAGACTGTTAAAATAATTCTACATTGTAATGCAAATATGCTGATCTATTAGACTGTGTGACATCTCTCTCTCCCTACCATGTCATGAATCCCTTACAGTTTTTAGGACAAATGGAAAGGAATAATGAGAAGGAGAGAAGAAGATAGGCAGGAAGAACCCTTTATGAATGGACTGAAAACCACTCTGGAGCAATGCTACATGTATTCAGAATTATAGCTACCTCATATTGACTGCCTCCTCCAGCCCTTCACAAGCTTTGACTTGTTAGTGTTCAGAATTCTCTCAAAAAATAAATAGTCCTAGCCCCCCTTAACAAGTGATGTGAAGAGATTGGTGCTCAGAAAGGCTAAGGAACTTGCCCAAGGCCACTCAGCTGGGAGGCAGCAAAGTCAGCATTTCAACCATTCTGCATAGTTTCGGAGCCATGGTCATCTGCCTGACTACCCTGCATAAACATAAGCTGAGCTGATTATTATATTTGAGTTTCTGTGTAGAGATGAGCCTGTCAGGGCCTACACACCTGTATCACCTCTCTTGGCTCTAGCATAAATCTGGACAGCTGGACAGCAAGTGAGGATGGTGAAGGATTCTGGACAGAGTCCAGGAACACATTCAAACCACTGTGTCTCAAAATATGTCAAGCTCTATCTAAATAAGTTAAAACCAAGAAGTCCAAGATCAAGGATCCCAACTGTGTTGGCAGAGTGCAGCACAAGAGAATCTGGGTTAAGTCAAACTTGAGAGCCAGAAAAGTCTTCCAATAGTTGTTATTCTGGGGCTACAGGTGGGCTGCCTTTAATAAATAGAGGCAGGACTGATGATAGACAAGTTAACAAGATCAAGTTAACAAGAGTCTCTGTCATAGAAAGAGATTGGGGAAGAGAGAAACTGAGAGAACTGGGGCCCAAGACTCAGCTCCAGGAAGATATAGGTGAGGAAACCAGTCAAGTGTTGCTTGTCTTGAGTCTATTTGGGATCAGGGCCAAATTCTCAAGAGGCAGAGCCCTGAAAGGGAAGGCAGAAGAAAGGATAGATACTGAAGAGTCTCTGACCAAGAATAGTTCTACAGGTGTCCATAGGTGTATCCTATTTCCCAAAGGCAAAGGCCGCTTCAAGTGGAAAACCCAGAAATGGACGCAAGAGGAGGTTTGTGATTTGTAGCTGCAGATAGTATTCTACTGTTGACTGCAGAACGAAGAGCATCAGAGTGAATGTGCCTTAAAGATGTCATAGGCTGTTCTCTACTTACCTTCATTTACCCAGCAGTTTTATCTTCACCCAATCCCAGGTTAAGAATGTTGAAGAATCAGTAGGAAATGGTTAATTCCAAAACTTAACAACTTGACTGTAATAATCTAACATTTTAATCAATGTGATTGCCTTCAGTGATAAATTGCCATTGATAGAAAAGCCTATTTCAATAATTTTGGATGCTACTCCAGAGAAGAATAGAGCTGATAATTATGATATCTTTCAAATCCATGCTTGGGGCAAATTTCTTTCCTGACTCTTCCAAGAGATTTTGAATGGATAAAATACTCATACTTATGTTCCCTAATTCTTCTTTTGTTTCTTCCCCCTACACAGGAGCCTTTGAATGTGATTGATCCTGGCTTGATGGACCTAAATGGGACAAGTGAGGATGCCCTGGAATGGGATGAAACTGACATAAGTAACAAGTTAATTAGTTTGAATGAAGAGTCAAATGACCTTGATCAAGAATCCCAACATCTCATGCCTTCCTTAAAGCTTGAAGAGATAGGTGGTGAGGACCCTGGTTATGAAGAAGAGGCAGGTGACCATGGGGGATCTCAGTATGCTTCAAGTATCACTGTCCCCTCTAGTCCACACATTTACCAAGTGTACAGCCTTCACAATGTTGAACTCTATGAAGACAGTAGCATGCCATTCCTGAAAAACAACCCGAAGTTCACCAGCATGACACAGCCTAGTGTTTTGACTAAGAGTCTCAGTAAAGACTCTTCATTTTCATCTACCAAATCTTTGCCGGACCTTCTAGGAGGTTCCAATTTGGTGAAGCCCTGCCCATGCCATGGAGGAGACATGAGCCAGAATTCAGGCAGTGAGAGTGGAATCGTCAGTGAGGGAGACACTGAAACCACTACCAACTCTGAAATGTGCTTGCTCAATATGGTGGATGAGTCCCCAAGTAACCCTGAAACTGAACATCTGGACCCACAAATAGGAGATGCAGTTAACGTGTTAAAGCAAAAATTTAAAGATGAGGAGGAACACATTAAGCTTCCAAATAGCTCTCAGTCATCCATTTCACCAGTGGGTTGTGTAAATGGAAAAGTTGGAGATTTAAACAGTGTTACCAAATATACCCCTGATTGTTTGGGAGAAGAATTACAAGGAAAACATGATGTGTTTACATTTTATGATTACTCATACCTCCAAGGCTCAAAACTCAAATTACCAATGATAATGAAACAGTCACAAAGTGAAAAAGCACATGTGGAGGATCCCCTACTTCATGGATTTTATTTTGATAAAAAATCCTGCAAATCCAAACATCAGGCTACAGAGTTACAACCAGATGCACCTCCCCATGAGAGGATTTTGGCAAGTGCATCCCATGAAATGGATCGAAATTCATATAAAAGTAGTGATGTAGAGAAGACATTCACTGGCATGCAGAATGCCAGACACCTCTCCCTTTTATCACATAGTTCATCTATTGAGTCCCTTTCTCCAGGGGGTGATTTATTTGGATTGGGCATCCTTAAAAATGGCAGTGACAGCCTCCAGCGAAGCACTTCTTTAGAAAGTTGGTTGACATCCTATAAAAGCAATGAGGATCTTTTTAGCTGTCACAGCTCTGGGGACATAAGTGTGAGCAGTGGCTCAGTTGGTGAACTGAGTAAAAGAACATTAGATCTCCTGAATCGTTTAGAGAATATCCAGAGCCCTTCAGAGCAAAAGATAAAGCGAAGCGTTTCTGATATCACTCTCCAAAGTAGTTCCCAAAAGATGCCCTTTACTGGCCAGCTGTCATTGGATATAGCATCTTCTATCAATGAAGACTCGCCAGCCTCTCTTACAGAACTTAGCAGCAGCGATGAGCTCTCTCTTTGCTCAGAGGATATTGTATTACACAAAAACAAGGTCCCAGAATCAAATGCGTCATTCAGGAAGCGCCTAACTCGTTCGGTGGCTGATGAAAGTGATGTCAATGTCAGCATGATTGTTAATGTCTCTTGCACCTCTGCTTGCACTGATGATGAAGATGACAGTGACCTCCTTTCCAGCTCTACCCTCACCTTGACAGAAGAAGAGCTATGCATCAAAGATGAAGATGATGATTCCAGTATTGCAACAGATGATGAAATTTATGAAGAATGCAACTTGATGTCAGGGCTGGACTATATAAAGAATGAACTACAGACTTGGATTAGACCAAAGATTTCCTTGACAAAAGATAAGAGAAAGTGTAATATCAGTGATGAGATAAAGGGCAATAAGGATGTAAGTAGTAGTGAGATAACCAATCCATCTGATACCCTGAACATTGAGGCTCTACTAAACAGCTCCATAAAATGTCTCTCTGAAAATAATGGAAATGGTAAGAATTTACCCCATACCCATGAGATAGGGACAAAAGGTGAAAATAAGAAAAATATTTTCAAAGTTAATAAAGATCCATATGTGGCTGACATGGAAAATGGCAATATCGAAGGCACTCCAGAAAGGCAGAAGGACAAACAAAATGGGATTTCAAAGGAATCAGAAAATCTTGGTTCAGCTAGGAAAAAGAATTCAGACAGTGAGCATTGTAAGTGTAAAGTATTTATGGATAGCTCAGATGATTCAAATATTGCTGGAAAAGAATTTGTTCCCCAAATCGTTAGACATCGTCCAAAGAAATGTCAAAACCACCACCATGTTGAAAACCCAACTCCTGTTCCTACTCCCACTGAGAAGTCTTGCTCAGAACTGCACTCAAAAACCAGCGTTATCAATAGACAGGATTCTGAGGCACTGAAATCTTCATCTAATGATGTACCAAGTATGGCTGGAAAATCTGCTCCCTGCTGCCTAGCACTTGAACAAAATGAAACAGAGGAGAATGTTTCTGTCAGCGACAACATTTCCTGTTGTGACTGTGAGCCAGATGTTTTCCATCAAAAAGATGCTGAAGATTGCTCAGTACATGACTTTGTTAAGGAAATCATTGACATGGCTTCAACGGCCCTGAAAAGTAAATCTCAACCTGAAAATGAGGCAGCTGCTCCTACCTCATTAACTCAAATCAAGGAGAAGGTGTTGGAACATTCTCACCGGCCAATCCAACTGAGAAAAGGGGACTTTTATTCCTATTTATCTCTCTCATCTCATGACAGTGATTGTGGGGAGGTCACCAATTATATAGAAGAGAAGAGCAACACTCCATTGCCACTGGACATTAGTGATTCTGGGTTAGAAGACAAGGACACCGAATGCTTCTTTGAGGCCTGTGTTGAAGATGACCCAGATGGAGATGAGCCCTGCATCTCCAACCCTCCTCCAAAAGAATCTACTCTTTCTGTTGAAGCTGTTTTGCCACCACAAGCAGCATCTGGCTCTTCTAAGTTCAATGATATTTCTCTCTTGGCTGATGAGGCAGGCATGGTGGCTCTTTCAGGTCCTTCCCATCAGAAAGAATCTGATGTTGGAAAGGAAGGGGATGGTTTACCCCAAACTACTGTCTGTGGGAAAAGCTCAGAGTTAACTACTTCACAGCTGGGCAGTGAAAAGGAAAGTTCAGAAAACATAGGTGAATCTGGAATGCCAGGAGAACATAATGCTGCTTCAGCCAAATCTAGAGTTCCAGGACTCTCCTTGACAGCAAAGCAGGCAAAAGACAAGGCTGCATTGCATCCCAACCCCAAAACTTTAATCTGTGAGGAAAATCTAAATGTTCATGAAGAACAACATAAAAATATGCATAGGTAGAATGCAACCCTCTCCACGCATGAAAATCATCTCATTGAAAGGTATGTCTAGTCCTCGTTTTGATATATATTTTTAATATACATTAAAATATACATATACATACACACACACTTGAAATGTGAGTTTGAGTCAACAATGCCATGATAAGAGAACACACTAGTCAGAATGACTGGTCATGGCAGATATTTATTTGAATAAGACATTTAGGTGGAAGAAAGATTCCCAACAATGCAAGTAACTGTGAAGCAAAAGAGAGAGAAACAGTCACAATTGACATTTTTAGGAACATTATCTGTATGACATCATTCCAGCAAGAATACCCAATCTGAGGAAATAGCTAGATAATTTAGGGCCTCACATCCTTCAATTGAGGGAGCAAAGAAGATTTTCCCAATTGCAATTATAGGCTCCGATCAAAATGCATGCACAGTGACAATGCTTCCCACTTGAGTCTTCTGCACGCAGAGATGCCCACACCCTTCAGTGCCTGGAAATGAACAATGATTAGGTAAAGGCTGCAGCTCCTGATCTGGGCCTTCCTTTTATGCTTCTGTCTAATATAACTATCATCATGTTTGCTTTCCCACTGGAAGGCTGTGCTGTCATAGCTCCTGATCATGGCCAAGTCTGAGGATTCACACAGAGGGGAAAGTTGATGTTTAGGAAGAAGCTCTTATTTACCCACTCACAGACCGAGAACAGGCCCAGAAACCAAATGCAGAGAGAATACATGACAAGTTAATGGCATTTTGATAAAAACAGAATTTTTGAATTTTGCCTGAAGGTGACAGGCTGATTTCCATCAAAATTTTTAAGAAAGTCATTCCATTCTTCGTATTTAATAAGACAGCTATTGATTGATTATTCTGAGATGATGATATAGCTCTAAAAGTGACACAAAAATTCTGTTATTTTCCATTTCTAAGCCCCAGTGATGAATATACTTACTCAATCAAGGCTAAAGAATAAAATTTGAGCTTTTGAATGTGAGAGTTGTATCTCACCAAAGTGTGAGGTGCCGAATGGCATCTCCACCCCCAACTCCAAGAAGCTTAATGCCGTAACCTAAACTCGTGCTATAGGAAATGAATTACAGAAGCAATCTACCCTAATTTGTTAACTTATTCAAATAACAGTTATTATACTTAACTATGCTAAAGATTATCTTTTTTGTGGCAGATTGTTTATTTTTTGATGAGCCTAATTACTGATTTTCTAAAAGTAATTTACATTTATTACAAATACATCTTTTAAAATGTGACAGATAAATGTTGTTCCCATAATGTATTATGAAAAAAGTTACTATTTAAAAACACATTATTTAATTTGAAAGATGAATGGCAAACATCATTATTTTTTTTCCTGCAACACCTGTGCCCTAAGCTCATTAAAATGTGTGATTCTGTGTAGAGCTGCTAGAAATGGGGAGTGGGGGGATCTATACCATAGATATACCCTAAAAATAAACTCAATATGCAAAACTGAAGAAAGACATCCTACTTACTCATGTAGCTCAACTAATTTTCTGTGTTTCAGACTCAATTTACAATTGGCTGCAAGTGAGAACAAAAGTAGGAGAGAGAGAAATATATTTTCTGTGAAATATGTCCACCCTGTAATCACATTCTCCATCAGTATGCAGTAAAACTGACCATTATGGGAGAGTAACTGCAATTCCATAAGCTGCTTCTAAACAAGTTCTATTAGTACCAATTGTACTGCTGGCTCTGCCAACCTCCACAGAAGGGCTGGTGGAGCCTGACTGATTTCTGTTTCCTGAAAGGGGATAAAAGGCTGGAAAGTAACACCACTACGAACATGATATCACGTGACGATGACTCTGAAGTCACCAGTCATGCTGATATCCAGAGTTCCAGAGGCTCTGGTACTACAGAAGCCTCCGGGTCACACTCTTCCCTTTTAGACACTCTGGGAATTTCTTCTGTCCCTTACATAGCTAGAGAATTGACATGTAAATGACAAGCAGCCCCATCTTTAGACACAGGGAAGTGAATGTGCTGTTGGATCTGTGTAGCCCTCAACATTTTACCAACATGACAGTGTGAAACTATCAGCTAGCCTGCCTGCCAGCCAGTAATATTTTGTCGAGCTTCCCCACCCCAACCCTCCCAAGATGTGGTTCCTGCCTGATCTCAGGCAAGTGGGGCAGGGAGCAGCCAGATTTTACTTCTGCAGAACTCACATCGTCCCCAAGTGACTTGTTACCACCCGAGAGCCATTTAAATAGCTGTATTTACTGGTCCTATTCATTTTTCTTAGTATCATGCAGACAAAATACCTGAATGCCCAGATTTTTCAGCAGTCATTAGCATTGGGTACCTGGGTATTTTACATTTTGTTAAAATACTACTAACCAGGCTGATTTATTGATTTATTGATTATTTATTGTTGGGAGAGACAGTGTGAGTGAGGGAGAGAGAGGGAGACCCAGTATTGGAAGCGGCTCCAGGCTCTGAGCTGTCAGCACAGAGCCCAATGCGGGGCTTGAACTCACGGACCGGACTGTGAGATCATGACCTGAGCTGAGGTCGGATCCTCAACCGACTGAGCCACCCAGGCACCCCCAGGATAAGTTATTTAATCTCAAAACATTGGCATGCCTTTGGTGTTAAATATCAGGAATACATAGTAAAATTATTTGGTAAATATGATACTTCATGTCTATAAAAGCTTAACTGTTCTCATTATTCCTCCTACAAGATTCAAAAGAGGAAAAAATGTTCTACTTTTTAAAGCCATTTCAAAACCATCAGTTGGGGTGCTCTATCAGGGTAATAAAATACACCATATTCAATTTGCTAGGCTTTTTTTTTTCAGAAATAAGTTCTCAGATGATGAAGTGATGATGTCATCTGGAAGAACTTCAACTTAGAATAGCAGATACGGTCTGCCACGGTAACAAAAATTGTTTTTCAATAGTTTTTGAGAAGATTTTTCAGTTGCTGCTCTAATTAAAAACCCACTGAACCCATTGGAGTTTAAAATGTGATCTAACACAGGATGCATTTTCACTGATTTCTAGGCACACTGCTGGGTTTTTCACTATTTTCATTTATGTGTCATGTTTCTACAAAAATAGAAAGGTCAGTTCTAGCAAATTACATCAAAGGAAAGTTAACTGGGTAGATCCAGATATTTTTGCCTAATTTGAAGGAAGTACATAATGTATGTCTAGAGTGCCTCCTAGGACCTGCCTAAGAGATGTACTTTGCACTAATCTTTCTGCTGTATTCTGACAGTTATTTCTTCATAATCCTCATCATAAGCTTCTGATCTTTGGTGAATGATTTAACCGTAAACTTCAGGCTGGATAAATCCTGTGGTATAAAAATTTAACTCATCACATTCAGCCAATGTGTCCTTTTTTTTTCCCTTTTGGTTTACTCTGGTTTTCAGTTTTGTTTGTGTATGTGTTTATGTGTGTATGTTTTGGAGGGGCTGTATTTACTCAGGACTCATATATTTCCTTCAGATCTTTTTAGCTCCATTGCTTTTCCTATCTTATTGGTCTGCAGATTTGATTGTTGGTAGCTCATAGATTTTAGATTTTTCAGCAATTACGTGTAATTATGCATGCTCGAGCATACACATACCTAGTGAAATTGTTGCTACTCAGTTTTTACAAATTGAGAAAACCTTAATAGCACACATTCCTCAGATATACTATATAAATTCTTATTCTGTTAGTTGGATTGATGCTAAGTGTTTAATATGATCTGAAGCTGGCCAAGCAGATTTAAGAAACTACTCTGGGTGATAGTGTATTAATCTTTTACTAAAGAATGCAAGTATAATCTTATCAAAGTTACCTTTAAAATCACTTTAATAAATCAAGGTTCTTGTGGATGTGAAATGTTTTTTAATGATCCAGCACTTCTGGGGGCACCTGGGTGGCTCAGTAGTTATCCAGCTTCAGCTCAGGTCATGATCTTATGGTTCATAGGTTTGATCCCCGCATCAGGCTTTGTGCTGACAGCTCAGAGCCTGGAGTCTGCTTCAAATCTGAATCTCCCTCTCTGTCTCTGCCCCTCCTCTGCTCTCACTCTGTCTCTCTCAAAAATAAATTTAAAACAATTTTAAAAATAAAATTAGAAAAATAAAAAAATTATCCAGCACTTTTGAATAACTTGCCCTGCCATGCTAAATAATGAAATTTTATTGAGCATCACCCATCTCACACACACACACACACACACACACACACACACACACACACACACACACCACAACACAACACAACACATATCCCACATCCCAGATCTGTACTTCAATGAATTTTGCCTGCGCCTTTCCAAGTGGGCCAAGTTGAAAGAATTGATTATCCAGAGAAAATTTAAATACCAGTATTTAGTAAGGCCAGCTTTGCTTCACCTAAGGATTCCTTACTCAATGTCCAGATTTCCAGGGAGTCATGTCCTCAGCATGTGAACAATGCACCCTGCTCTATCTTGAGTTACTGAAGCATTTTACTGTACCAAATTTTGTGCCATCTGTTCCTGTCTATCTCTCTATCTCTCCCTGTTCTTGAGAACCTGCCTTTTCTCCCCAGCTTCCTATGGCATCAGCCAAACCACATTTTCTAGTTTTTCTGGCTTTTAAACAGATTACAAGATTATACAGAAAAAGAAAGAGAATGATAATATTTAATTCCAGAAAGATAAAGCAAACTGACATCAGACATCAGAACTCCTTTTAAACCCAGACAAGCAATACCTGCTTTATTTGAGAGCTGGTCAGTGGATTTAAAGAAACCACATCCTGTACTGCCTGTACCTGGAATTTAGTTGTTCCTCACATCCAACTTGTTACTTTCAGCCACTTAGAAATAGGCAGAACTGACTGAGTTTGGAACGACTTTGTATCTGAGCTATCAAAGTGTATAAATGTAATTGAGTCATTCTTATTTGCACAGTGCATCTGTACCTTTAATGAAATGCATTCATATTTGAGCTAGAAGCCCAAGTTATCTGCTTTTACAGACAAGGGGCTGAAACATTTGGGAGCATAACGATGCTATGAATATTTCACTGCTATATAATAGCATAATTGTTCAGTTCCACTGTCACACATACAGTCACTGAAATAAAGGTTAAACCACCTGAGGGCCCAGGTTCCCAGTCGGTGAATGACTGTTGATACTTTGCTGCCTCACTTGGCATCAGCAGCCTCACATTTTCATAATGATTTGAAGCTATTTTGAGTGTTCAAAACTGAGTTCACAAGCAAAAGAATAGATGATATCCAGGGAAAAGGTCAAACTTGATGATATTTCTTGTTTTCTTCAAAACAATGTCACTTAAAAAATCAGTGTATTTTTCAGTGGATTCTGAAACACCGTTGTCAGTAATAGGAATCTTGGGCTATCAAGATCTCTATGTTTTATGTATCCTTTTATTTCAGAATATCAGCAGGTAGTTCCAAAATGGCAGCCTTCCTCAAAGGGCTCGGTTTTGCAAATGAAACAGACACTTCTGATACCTTTTCTTGTCACTTTCTTGTTTTTTATAGATAAGCCTGGCTGTAACTCAGGGGTGGTCTCATAGTCCCACCCTGGGCTAGTCTGTGGTTCCATCGCGTCACTGCCATTTGTTACATTGATCTCTCCCAAGATGAATCTTCCCTCCGAATGCGATTTGTCCACATGAGCCTTGTGATCTGGATTGTGCACTGGTTTTCTTTAGGTGATTGTCTTTGAAGTTCGGCAAAGCTGCTTATTCTCCCATGGATTCCTCTCCCAAGCTACCTCTACCAACCCTGCCTCTCCAGCGAGACTTTTCTGTTTGCCTCCTCCCTCCCCATCTACTCTTTAAAGTTCTGCGGTCCACCAAATTGATGGTCCATTAAAATTCACATGTCTGGAATGATCCCCTTGCTGGTACTTGACCAATTTCATGTTTCAATCTGGATTTTTTTTTAATGGTATGATGCCTATGTTTATTGAAAGAGATTTACCTAAAAGGCCAATATTTAATTTGATTGCAGCGTACAGAAGAAACACTGGTCCTTCTTTCAAAATTAAGCAACTTTTAAAAGCGTCATTTTATTTATTTCATTTTAAAAATCATTATCTATGCAGCACTTCAGGAAACAACTATATGGTGTTGTATATTATAAACTGGTGACATTCTACTATTAAATTATGTACAACATTTTCGTTTTTTATGCTTCTTGAGGTGGTAATGAGAAAAAAGTTTTTTAAAAAAGTGTGCCTTGCTGTATTTCTTATACCATTTATTAAAAAGCTGCTTTCATGGTAAAATTATGTTGGTTTGAAAGGAGGAAATAGCAAGGTTAAGATGTGTGAATAATTTCTGTATATATGTATAACCAAGTACAAACATTGATGTATAATGACAGTATAAAATGCTTTCATGTTTATGATGTCTAGTGATGTGGAAAATATAAGCCTTAAACCATTAGATTGCATGGTAATTAAAATTGGCATAATAAACATAGTTCATTGGGGGAAAAGGAAAATCAGTGATCTCTTCTACCTGTGTTCTTTACCAAATTGTTACATCTGGTTCTGGAAAAACTAGAACATGTAGTAGCTTCCAAAATATCCATATTGCATAAGAGGCTTAAACTTAAACTACACGTGAAGCCTTCACAATTTTTAAAATCTTTCTGATCACTGCAAAGATCTTAGAACACAAATGATTACATGCCAGTTCCTCTAAACCAATAAAAAGCTATCCTAGATTGTTTTATTTCTACTTATCATTAACAGTTTAATATTGGATTTCAGAATATCTAGTATGTCTCATATTTATCCTATGTAATTCTTTTGAATGGGTTTGATAGAAAGATGGTAGAGAAGTCTAGAAAATTTGACTATTTTGAATTAGACTATGGATTTCAGGTGTATTTATCTTGTGCTAAAAGAAATCAGCTGAAAAATATTCCATTTGGTCTTTACTGCTCTTGTGAAACACAGTTTTTAATTTATACCCTAACACCTACTAAAGTGCCTGATACACAGTAGGTATTCAGTAAAAAATTACTGAATTGAAGTATTGAATTAGGCAATATATGTGACATGTACTTTTTCATTTTGAGAGACCTACGCTATAACATATAAACAACTAGAAAAATACATAATGCAGTCATTCACTCAACTGATAGTTAATTAACACCTTTTATCAGCAAGGACTGTTCTAGATGTGGGGGATGCAATGATGAACAAAGGCCCTGCCCTCCGGAGGCTTGCCTATACACTGTGGACAGAGTGAACACTCAAAGGTGATGCAGTGGTTGTCCTGCAGGCAAGGAAGAGAGTAAAGTAGTAAAAGAGGCACAAAGAAGTAGCAAAGAGGGACAAGGAGGAAGCAAGAGTCTAGAAGGGAAAAGAAAGTGAAACCACAGAAAAAGAGTGAAGTTTTCCTGCAGGGATGGTGGGAAAACAGGTAGACTGCGAGACGTAATGAGCAGTCTTTTAAAAAGTTAAGTTGGAGCTTTTGTATGTAATGTAGTAGGTAGTAAGGAGACTTTGTGGTCTTTCTTTTGCACCTGATTTTATTTGTCATTAGAATATTAGCACAACACCAAGAAAAATTTTAAAATACTAGTCTATGATTTTACCATTTTCATAACAATTTATATTGTTATGTCCCTTCTAATCTTTTCCATACCTATTTCCAAATTGAATCATTCTAGGCTTTTGCATAAGTAGTAATTATTCGAAAGAAGTTTTAGGCAGACATCTAGTAACTGTGGGCAAGATGATGACAGGGGAAAGAGATTAGAGATAAATGTCTCATTAGGAGGCAGCTGTAGAAAATAAGGTAGGCTTGAAATAACAGTATGCAGGGATAGTGGCCAGAAATGCAGAGAAAGAAGAAATCCTAGTCTTGAACTACCTAAGAGCATTCCGGATCCCTGTTGAGGTATTGTACTATTTTATATAATGAGACAACCTAAATTTTCCTTGGGTGATGCCAAGGGCCACATTTATTGGTAAAACCTTCAAAGAACAAATTGACCATTATGTTCTATTTCCCTGTTATATATGCTCATTGAATACCATGAGGTATTAAAAATCATTTACTAATTATCTACTTAATACTAACACTGAATTTGTAAGATGACTTTCACTGAACCGTATTTTTTATGGTTGGAAGGGATGAAATCACCTCAACCTCTTGCTGTGTGTAGGCACAACCTCCCTAGTCATCCTTGAAAATGGTCACGCCAACTCTGCCACACCTTCCAGTAACAATGGTTCATTATTTGTTAAGGCAAGCTGTCCCTCAGTTGGGCGTGTCTCTTTGTTGGAAAGTTCTTTCTTCAGTGGCTAAAAGCTGCATAGAGCTCCTTTCCCCTTGTCTTTCATTATTGCTCACGATTCTAGCTCTACCCTGAGGAGCCGCTCAGAGTATTTCTACCCCTTTTTTTCTCACGGCAGCCTTGAAGATAACTGAGGTCAGTTACTCGTCTTCTCCCAGCTGCTATGATTTCTGTTCTTCATTCCCTCAACTGCCCTTCATGTCATGATTTTCAGATCCATTTCAACCTGAATGAATGTTAACAGACAGAATCCTTGAAACTGAGGAACTGTCTTAATCATCATACATGTAGAAAAATATCTGAACATTTAAGTGGTTTTCTCTAAAAATATATTTCAAGATATATGTCTATTCTATTATTGTAAATTTCAATAAATAAATAAATAAATAAATAATCCATTACATCTTTAGTGGCCCAGTCTAGTGCCGGAGTCCTCTTGAATCTTTTCCTTACATGAAATACAGACCTAACCTGTTTCCCTATTAAGCAGTGTCTTTCCTCCCTCCCCCCCATTTATTTATTCATTTATTCAGTCATTCAACAAACATTCATTGAGTGGCTACTTGTGTGAGGCACTGTGTTTGGCATTAGAGATACAAAGACAACTAAAACATGGTCTCTGCCTACAAAAGGTTTATAGTTTTCCTTGTGAAAGTGCCTTTCATATCCTTGAATAGAATGATCACTCCAAATTAAATGATGACCCATTTATTCTGTTTTCTGTCTAGTTTCTCTACATTTTCAAAACCGTAGTGAGCAAAAATCGTAGGCAGAATTATCTGGATCTGACTACTAGAAGAAGTGAAATGTTCTTTTGTATTTGAAAGTTTTAATTACAGAAAAAATATTTCAGATTTCTGGTCACTGAGTACACATCTCACACAGCAACAGAACAATCTAAATTGAGGGCTTCTGAGAATCTTGGTTTGATGATTTTGTTGTGTTTGGTTCATCCAGCTTAGGTTTTACCCATGCTAAAATTCCTGGGAACAAATAAGATACAAATATCAAAACATACTGAAATAATCCAGCTATTTCTTAAAAGTCAAATTATTTTAATTTCCAAATGAGTTTAGTATTATTTTAGAATTTTGATGAATATATTTCAAATTTTCTAGCTTGAATCAATTACATCTACAACTGTGTTTTATATATACTTTTCCAATTTTTATTTTGAATAGTTTCAGACCTATTTAAAAGTTGAATGAAGAGTACAATATTTGACATGCTCATCACTCAGATTCATGTGTTGTTAATATCTTACCACATTTGCTTTTTCGCTCTCTTTACACATATACACATACTCTTTTTTGTGTGATTGACCCATTTGAAATTAAATTGCAGATCCTAACACTTCATTTGTAAATTCTTCAGCATAGTCATCTAAGAACAAAAGTATTATTCTACATGTCCACAATACCATCCTAACACCCAAAGGATGTAACATTGATACAATAATATTTGATAATTTGTGTCAAACCTATATTCACATTTCTCCAAATACCCTAAAAATGCCCATTTATACTTGTTTTTGTTTTAATCCCAGATCCGAACAAAGATCATGCATTACCTTCATGTTTTCATGTCCTTTTCATATTCAACAGTTTCCCTGTGCTTTTATTCTTTCTTTCTTTGGTCTTCCATAACCGACTTTCTGAAGAGTCCTGGCCACTTTAATAGAATGACCCACAATTGGGATGTGTCCAGTTGTTTCTTCATTATTCAACTCAGGGTAAACATGTTTGTCAAGTATAGTGCATAGGTGATGTTTTGTTCAATACCTACTCTTTAATGAGGAATGAATGAGTCACTGACATTCTTAAAGTGTCTTGAAGTTCACAAATTACTCTTACAGCTCATGCTTTATTAGTTTAAGGCAGGGGTCAGCAAATTACAGGGTGGGCTAAATCTGGCATACTGCCTGTTATTGTTTGGCCTTGAGCAAAGAATGGCTTTACATTTTTAAATGGTGGGAAAAAATCAGAAGAATATTTCATGACATGTGAAAATTATTTGAAAATCAAATCTTGGTGTCCATGAATAAAGTTTTATTGAAACATAGCCACACACTTTTGTTTACATATTGTCTATGGCTGCTTTTGGCTATAACTGCTGAGTTAAGTAGTTGTGACGTAGACTATATGACATTCAAAGCCCAAAATATTTACAATTTGGTCCATTACATAAAAAGCTTTCCCATTTCTGGTCCACGATATTCTAGATTCTGACCCAATTTTCTTAGAGGTAGATAGATTTCCAATTGCAATATCAATGTAACATATTAGCACCTGCACTAGTTATTTTTTTGCTTTTTAGATTTTGTTAAGGTTTCCTTTTCTGTTTCATCTTACCTTTAGTAACATAAAGTGTGCCTTGTTTCATAAATTTAAGATTGTTCTACATCTACAGTTAGTTTAAGGGTTTAAATTTAGTTCACTTATTAAAGCCTGGTTTTGATTGATTTAGAGGGTTAGTCAATTACAGACTAAGTCATTAGTTCAATCAGAACCATCAGGAAAATTGACATAACCCAAACTCCCATTTCAATTCACTGATAGGCTAGAATCCTTTCTCTAAATGTTTTTCTAAAGCATTTTTAAATCCAGGCCATTTTAGACTCAGTTTTTTTCAAACTTATTTTTTATCCAAACAAAGATAAAACCATGATCAGTGATTGTTTCAGATACACTTTCATTTCCCATGTACTGGTCATAATTAACAATCTGAATTCACCAAGGAAATAAGTGTTCACCACGGACCCTCCTGTGGCCATAGGTAGGCATTCTTATTAAATAGAAGATGTCCAAAAGTCAAACTCCTTAATTTACCTTTGTGAGCACTACCACCTCCCACTGCCACATGCCTGTGGAGGGGATACTCAAGGAAGGCTTTTAGCCACTTTCTCCTGCATAAAAAGCAACCACATCCCTTTCATATAGCAATGGCCTCCAAATATGAGACTTGGTATGTACTTGCATTTACAGAGTAAAATAACACAATGATGTGTGTAAGCCAGGCCCACAATAGTCAGGTTTCTTTTGGCAGAGGCATTTTGACCAATGCCTTCAGACCATCTGATCCTTGACTGATGGGCCCTCACTGAGGCAGAAAATATTCAAGATTATTTGCCCTTGTGTTTTGAATTAAAACAAGTCCTTTCATAAAACAACTGTCTCATTCTCTCTTCTGTTGTAACACATATAATTAGATGTTCACATGTGTGAGACGCTTCCAGGCTTTTACCAAGCATTAATAAGCAATTTCCAGTGAGGAAAGACCCTCCCCCAATCATAAAGGGGATCATAATACAGCTGAGTGGAATGACATTAATACATAACTGTGAAGCCAGTCTAATTCATACTTTAAAGTTAGTTTTAAACATTGATAACTTATTATTGATTACAATTCCCTTATGACCTCATGTTTAAGAATCACTGATATTGAGGGTTATACTCTCCTGGTTGAAAAGAAGTGCTTCAAGACCTGAGAAAGGACTTCCAAGGAACGAGAGAAGCAACACCCCTCTGCATGGATGGACAGCCTTGGATGCTGCACGACAATGAAGAACTCATAATCTCTGGTGAGTATGTTCTTTAAAAAAAGTGCATTTAGGGGAAGCTAATGTAAAATACAATGAAATTTGGCTCTAATTTACATTGAAGGAAAATGGCCAATGCTGAGGAGTTAGCCCAGGTAACTTCACATATGGTTAACTACAGAGGCATGAGATATGGAACATTAGGACCTTCCAGAGTATACAAAACCTTTTGTGTGTCTACCACGTAAGCTGCTGTGTTCATCAGCATTATAGACTGTGACATTGCTCTTTCTCCCTTCTACATCCATTTTATGTGGGAAAGATTACCAGATGTATAATTTGGTGTTTTTCCTCCACACCATCAAGACATACAATAATGGGCTTTGTCTATTTAATAAAAATAAATAAATATGTGATTTAATAAGAAACAACGCTAAAGTCATTAAAATATTTCTTTGTGCTTACACTTATCCTGCCATTAAAAATATGCTAGCTCCCTATAAACAAATGGGCCATTACAGGCATAAAACAAACATTATTGAGCAAAATTTATTCAAGAGCTAAAATGACGGAAGGTATTAGGATCATAAAAACGCTTAAGATTCTCTTTAAATCCCAATATTACCTAACCACTCATTTATAAAAAATACTCTAAGGTTTATAGAATTAGTCTGGTTCTATTAGTTGATCAAGTTACTTACACTGTGAACAATTCGAAATAATTCCCTCTCTGTGTGTTGGCTTGCGTGCAAATATGTTTCATTTATTTTAAAGTGTCTTTTTATATAGAAATCCAAGTTGCTGAAAATTTATCTTGTCATTAAAATGGTGTGAAAATCAAATCAGTCTTCATATAGGTTCTCTTACTCCTGCCGATCTCAAGTGACTAATGACACTTACAGCAAGATTTTGTAAAATGAAATCTCCTTAACTTTTCAGGAAGCAGTTCTTTTTTTTTTAATGTTGATTTATTTTTGAGAGAGAGAGAAAGAAAGAGGGAGAGGCAGAGGGAGAGGAGGAGAGAGGATCCAAAGCACTCTCTGCCCTGACAGCAAAGAGCCTATACGGAGTTCACACTCACAAACCGTGAGATAATGATCTGAGTGGAGATCAAGGATCTGATGCTTAACTTACTGAGTCACCAAGGTGCCCCCAGGAAACAGTTCTTTTTCTACATATATACCCATTTTGCCTCTTCTGAATACTTTTATAAATGTTCTAAGTTTAGGATGGTTCTCTTACCAATGAGGTCTTTCCTTACAAACTATATGTAAAAACATTTTTTAGAAAGTAAAATTACTAATTATTTAAAGGCAAAGAAACATTTTCTTCAGGAATGAAATAATATCCAATAGGTATATTATTTTTTAAAAGGAAAACAGCGGTGCCTGGGTGATTCAGTCAGTTAAATATCTGACTTCAGCTCAGGTCATGATCTCATGGTCTGTGGGTTAGAGCCCTGTGTTGAGCTCTGTGCTGACAACTCACAATCCTGGAGGCTGCTTCAGATTCTGACTCGCTTTCTCTGACCCTCCCTTGCTTGTACTCTGTCTCTGTCTCTCTGTCTCTCTTTCTCTCTCAAAAAATAAACATCAAAATTAAAAATAAATTAGAAGAAAAGAGAAAAGAAAACAGATTCTGATTTAGAATGATTGTAAACCAGCATATTCTTGCTTAGGACCTAAGGGTCTAATTATTTTATTTAAGTCATTAAATAATTATTTAGGTCATCTGTGACTCAGTGGCAACCTGAACATTTTTAAATAAAACGTAACCTTTCATTCTGTATCACCATATTGATTACCAATTATTGTTTGGCATAGTAAATGATTAAGTTATAGGAAATCAGGCTATGTCAGTAAACATATTCTGGATATTATTTTTTAATTCAATCTACATAATAATAAAACAACTCATTATCACCCAAGTGCTTCCCATGTACCAGGCACCATGCTAATTGGAGATAGCCATTTTACAATAAAGGAACTGTGGACTAAGAGAGGTTGGCTACTTATTATTTGCTTTCCTTTTTGTTAAAGAAGAGCATGGAGAGAAAAAGGTTGTTTTAGAAATGAATTTCCCATCTAGATAAATAAGGGGTTATTTTACAGAGTTCACTTAACATTCATACACACATTGCTAAATTTCCTGTCTGTATTACTTATTGAACATATAATTCATGCCAAACCTAAAGAAAAGATTTTCACTTGAAAAAAATTCTTACAAAAACTCTATAGGAAGAAATGATAGGTAAATTAGCACTTGAAAAAGGCCAAAGAAAATTATATATTGTATATAATTATGCCTCATTATGACCTCTGCACATTTTCCAGAAAAGTTAGGCATTAAAAACCACACACAACAGGAACACCTTAAAGGTCAGAGCCTGATGAAAGAAAAGCCCAATAGTTAATCATGAAGGATGAGAATAATGTTCTAGCAGGAACATACATTTTTATCATTACATTTTGCTTGATAAATACTTAAAAATGGGTAATATCCCTTCCATGTATTTCTTTCATATATGAAAGAGGTGAAGAGAGAAAATTCTATAAAGTATAAGTATAATTTAAAATTTAATTTGATTTAAATGTTGGCTTTGCCATGATTCCTAGCATTCTTTATGTGATTTTTCTTCACATGGGTCTTTTTCTCCCCAAAGTTATTTTAGCTTTAAGCGTAAATACACAAGTCTCAGTTTCCAAAAAATTTATCTCAAAATTTTTATTTTCAAGAGATGTTTTCTAAGATAGCAGAATTCCTGAATCATATTTGTTGGATTTCACCCTGGCAGCACACCAAACTATAAACGTTTAAAATAACTAATCCAATGTTTCTTTAATTTTTTATAATGAAATAACTTCAGATTATACAAACTACTGTGAAAATTAAAAAAATATTCTTAAACCAGATTTGCCTATTGTTAATATCTTACCCCATGTATTTTATCATTTCCTTTATTTTTGAAGTATATTAACATAAAATGTTATGTTAGTTTCATGTGCATAATGTATTGATTCAACAGCTTTATGCATTACTCAGTGCTTACCATGATAAGTATAGTCACCGTCTGTCACCATACAACATTATTACAATATTATTCATTATATTCCCTGTACTGTAAATTTCATCTTCATGACTTATGTATTTTATAAGTAGAAGTTTGTGCCTCTTAATCCTCTTTATCTTTTTTACCCATCCCCCCATTCACCTCTCCTCTGGCAACCACCTGTTTGTACTCTGTATTTAAGAATCTTGCTTTTTTGGCTCATTTTTGTTTAAATTCCACATATAAGTGAAATAATGCAGTATTTGTTTTTCTCTGACTTATTTCACTTAGCATAATTCCCTCTAGGTCCATCCATGTTGTCACAGATGGCAAGATCTCATTATTTTTTATGGGTGAATAATATTCTATTGTATGTATATACCACATCTTCCTTACCTATTCATTTCTTGATGGAAACTTGGGCTGCTTCCATATTTTGGCTACTGTAAATAATGCTGCAGTAAACAGAGGGGCACATGTATCTTTTTTCATTAGTGTTTTTATTTTCTCTGGGCAAACACCCAGTTGTAATATTTCTGCTTTATCATTTTCTATCTATCCATCCATATTGTTTTCTGAACCAATTGAAAACAAGTGACATACATCATAGCCTTTAATCCCCAAATACTTCATTGTATTTTTCTTAATAGTGACACAGGTATATTCTCTTATATGACCATAGTATATTTACCAACTTCAAACATTTATATTGATACAATAGATTTATTGAATCAACTTTTCACATTCCAATGTTGTCAGTTTCTTTAATAATAACACTCATAGCATTATTTCCTTCTTCAGTACAATGGGGTAGGTATTGAATTTAGTTGTCCTATCTCTTTAGCCTCCTTTGATCTGGAAACATTTCTCCAACCTTTCTTTGTCTCTTTATGATGTTGATAATTATGAAGAATAGACCCTCACCCAACCTCTTTTAAAAATACATTATTCCTCATTTTGTATTTATCTTGTCTTTCTTTATGATCAGATTGAAGCCATGCACTCTCAATAGGAATACTGGTGTTCTGTCCTCCTCAGGGTAACATATCTGGAAACACACGGTATCTGTCCAACTGTCCCCCATTAGTGATGTTAGTTTTGACCATTTTGTAGAGAAACACTTTAAAGCCAGCAAATACCTGGTTTTATTTATCCTGCTCTACCTAAAAATTTTCTTGTCTAATCTAATCCTTACCAAGAGGGTTGCAAAATTATGATTTTCCAACCAAAATTAGATTTTCCAACTCTACCATTATCAGTTGTCATTGGTATTCCTCTGTATTCCCTTGGCCTTGTAAGTCCACAATTTCATTGTCTTTGCTTTATCTGTCCTCTGTTTCTTTCCATAATAAGCATATATATGTATGCATGTATGTGTGTGTATTGTCTAGCACAAAGGAACATATTACTGTGTCTTTTCCTTTTTTTATATTTATTTAATACTGTCCCCTAGAATTCACTCTATATCATTTCATAAGGATCTTCCTCAGTATTTTCTGTAGCTATATGGCACTCATTGGTCACGACTATTTTGAAGCCCTATTGTAACTACAAAAGATTTTGTGTGAAGATTAATTAACGAGAGATTTTTTTCAAGTAAAATGTTGGTGTAAATGGCCATATTTGCTCTGTTTATTTTCTAAGAGCATCTGTGTTTTGAATCCATCATTTCATGCTTCTCTTGATTTTCCTTTAGCAGTTATCCCTAACCCCCTGTCTTTTCTACGCCCACCAACAACGGGAAGCTTTTCCTAGGCCTAGAATCGTGCTTAAATATCTGTGCTCATCAAAACCTTTCTCTCAAGGAATGTTACTTCTGTATACTGCACAAAGGCTCCCAGCTGGGGAGACAAGTCAGGATAAAATACATCTAATATTCTGCTGGCCAAGTCATGGCCATACGCACATGGGAATATGTCTCCTCAGAGCAAGGGTGGAATTTTTGTCATTTTCAGAAAGGCTCTGTAGAGTCTGGCATCAGCTCTGTCCCCCATTGTTCTTCCCTATCATGGTACCATCATATCGCTCCAGCCTACACTATCTGAATTCTCAGAAGCTTTATCCCATCATATCCTTCCCATTCATTCTCCCTCCGTAGTCTTATTTCTGCCTCCTCCACTCCTCTGAAACTGCTCAACCACAATTCCAAAGGAAATGATAATCCTACTGGACAGCAAAGAAGCTTCTGGAACTTGAAACCTTTCCCAAAAGCCACTTTTCTTTTGACTTCTGAAACCTATAATCCTCTTCCTTATATCCTTGGGGTTTTTTTTTTTTTTAAGTTTATTATTAATTTTGAGAGAGAGAACGTGAGTTGAGGTAGGGTCCGAAAGAGAAGAGAGAAGGAATTCCAAACAGGTTCTGTTCTGTCAGCACAGAGCCCAACAATGGGCTTGATCTCATGAACTGTGAGATTATGACCTGAGCTGAAACCAAGAGTCGGATGCCTAAGTGACTGAGTCATTCAGGTGTCCCTACCTCCTCCATTTTGTCATGTGTCTCATTCCTGCTCTTTCTGCTAGATGTCTTTCTCCAGATTTCCTTCATAAGCTTTCTCTCTCTTTGCTCTGTATTGCTGAGTTATTTCCTACTTTCATAATTTCACCTCACTTCTAGGTGTAACTTTCCAGCAGCTCCTCGCTAAGCTTGGCTTTCCTCAGGAATTCTGGGTCTGGTTTATTTTACTCAACTGTTTTTCCGCCAGATATTTCACTTCAGAACCCATACTTTAAAACCAAACTTGTAATTTTTCACTCTTTTATATAATTCTCTGGCAGGTAATGACATTAGCTTTTTTCTACTTGTTCAAGATTCAAACTTCAGAACAACTTGATTTTATTCTCTCTCTTTAATTCCTCAAATGTGACTAGAAAAGTTATGGTGTTATTTCCTCCCCAGATTTTGAAACCCTATTTAGGTACTTTTCATTCCCATTGCCACCCTGATGCGAAGCCATATATATGTAAACTCATGGTTTATAGCAATAATTTTTTAATTTATTTTGGTGTCATTCATAGTGCTTATCAATTTCTCTCATACATTTGATTTAATCAAGTCCTTTGTGAGTATATAAATTTGTGCACTATTGGAGCTAAAGACTGTGCTTGTAAAATATAAGAGGTATGTTCTTGAAGGTGGTTTGGCAGCTATTAAATTCTATTTAGTTTACGGAAGTTTGTAAAAATGAAGATATCCAGTGCCCACCTGTATTCTGATCCAGTATACCTGGGGTAGATCCTAAGCATATGTATAACAAATACCCCAGTTTATTCTTTTGCAGGTAGTACACTGACCACATTCTTCCAAATAGTCCCTAATCTAGTACCAACTCCCTGTTGAACAGATGGCATTTTCCATATGCATTTATACACTACCTACATCCAAAAGTGAAGTGTGATATGATGCAGCTTACAATAAAAAATCACAATTAGATGGAAAATCATTAATACAATACAAGGCATGAGCCAATAAATAAAAACAATGAGGGAATAATTATTTGAAAATCCAGACTAAGTGAAAGTACTAAAACTAAAGCATAAAAATTCACCTGAAGCTTCTCAGCCATCAAGGTAAAGAAGAAGAAAACATGACCAAGAGTATTCTTCGTCTAATAAGAGGAAGTAACATTGTTGAACCTGGGCTTTGAGTGGAATTTGCCCACTGGTTCTTTCTTGGGGGACCACTGATAATACAGTTTAAATCTTTTTTTTTTTTAATTATTTTTTAAGAAGCCTGCATAGAGCTACTTCTTACAGTGAGCTTAGGTGAAAACTGAAAGCATTATATGGTATCATTTCGGAGAACTTAAAAAGGAGTGAATGGTGGATTCCTTCGATTATGTTTTCTAAGTATCGATAGTCTCAGCCAGGCTTTTGACTGAAGATGAATAATAGACAATTCACAATTGAGAATACTATCCTGTTTTCCTCATAGGCTGTCTACATTTCTGACTGAAAACAATCCAATGTGTGAATGACAAAGATGCTGTTTCCTTGTAAAGATAAAATGACTCGTCTGATATTTTTATCTGAATAGAAAATAACTTTACCTCTGGACAACAGTACTTTACCTCTGGACTAACTGAGTACTTTCAAACAGAAAAAGGGCAATTCTCACAAAGCATTTCAGTATCTGCACAAATGAATGGCAGTGACAGAATTCTGTACCATAAAACACAAAAGAAATGGCCTGCCTTGGAAGATTTTAAGGATAAGAAGTGCCAAAGGTCTGTCTTGACCACAGAAGATCCTTAACATGACCTCAGTGAAATGTTTAATTTTGAGACCAACTGTATACTAAGAGTTAACCAGGTAAATCACAAACTCTGATCCTGAGGAACTACATATGGCAATCAGTTGAGCAGACCAGGTTAAAATTATCCATTTAGATGTCAAAGTGTGCCTACCAACATTGATCATTTGGTTTTAGGAGAATTAATATTTAGTGACTTCCTGATATAAGTTAGCCAGTAGGTTGAATTGCTTGTCAAAACCACTTCTTTGGCCATACAGGAAGGCATGTCATCAACACATGAGAAGTACTTGTCTTGCTGTGGGTAGGTCATCTAAAAACAACCAATTTGTTTAGTTATAAAATTAAAAGGAGGGCACTAGGATCCATCCCTGTTTTATGCCATTTGAAATAGACATTTCATCTGTCAAAAATAGGGCCTTTTCTATCCATGTTAATTTGGGCCATGTTATTCAGCAATAATGGCTCCAAGAAAGAATTATAAGCCTAGAATCTCTGTTGAGATCATACACTTAGGCCTCTTTATGGATTCAATGTCCATGATAAATCAATAAGTTCCCTGAAAATCTTAAAAGGCTTCTAACTGATTGAAAGACTGCGTTTTATCTTCAGAAATATATTCTGCATGCTGATTTCTCCATTTGAATTATCCAAACTCTTTTCTCAACCTATCCTCATGCCCCTTCTTACATACTCTTTCATAGTTACTTTAACATATATCTTATAGGTCCAACTAGCTTTCTGTAATACTGGATCACCCAAGGGCTTTAACAGCCATTCTATAAATACACAAATGCTCTCAATGTTTGTTTTTAAAAAAATGAATAAATAGTGGGTAAATGAATAAATGGATGAGTATTTCCTACTTTGGTGATGTTCAAAAATAGAGTTCCTAACCATACAATTTGGAGAAGGAGAAGGAAGAAGCAAAAAGTCACAGAAGGTGATGAATGTGATCTGTTTCTTTTATTTTAGCTCAAGAGGTCGTTTTGGCTTTCAGTCAAGAAAATTTGGAATCCTATCACTCTCAGATTTTCAAGATATAGATTTTTAAAATGAGTGGGGTCCATCAGCACTTGTCATGAAGTTACAGACCTTGCCACATCAGTCAAGCCATTATAATGCCCCAGTTGGATTCCTCTAAGGTTCTTAAGGAAAATTTAAAGGACATCCAGAGACTCTGAATTATGAGACTGTAAATTCCTTAAATTTTTTTCATTTCTCTTGTGGTTTTCATGTGTGTATCAGGGAGTTATCTTTAGCCTCCAAAAAGTTTTCAGTTGATGGATAATAACTCTTTATTTAGATACCAGCTCTTTTTCAGTACATTACACAAGCAGGTCAAGGATTTGTTGTATGTTTCACCTCATGACATATGTAAGAAATGATGATTTCACACTCTGGAATAAATGAAGGAGGCTGGTGGTCACGGTGATAGGCCCTCTGGGCCACCATGGGAGTTGACAGGATCCAACCTCAGCACAACAGTAACATTATATTCTGGTGTCTGACAAAATTAAGTTTGGGGAGCCCTGGTCTTCAAGTATAAAATACCAAATCTTAGAGAAGAAAGTGGTTATCAGTTCCAGGTTTTCATTCCCAGGTATTAGATTAAATGACTCTAAATATCCAAGATTGTGTTGTTTACCATACGTTGGAAGACTGAAGTTTCTTCAAAGACCATTCTGCTGCAAGAATATCATTCCTGTACAGTCATTATGTCGGCCAGCTTACTCTCTGCTATTTATAGTCAGCTCCTTTATCTTCCCATAAGTAAAAGTCCACATTCTCCTAAAAACTATCCTTCAAAACCTTGAATAAGTCACATGTCAGTCTCTTAAGGTAAATAAGGTCAATCTTTTCTTTATCTTTTCTCAGAGTTGGTTTCCTCTTTTCTCAATATTTATTTTATCTTCTTTTTAAATTTTGGCTTTTTGAATTCACTGTGATTTCTCCACATTTTTAAAAAATACAGATATAAAAAAATGACAAATCATTCCAGAAACATTTGACCATCACTGCCCTATGCTATTCACCTCTAACTGTGGTCCATTAACATTCTTATGTATTATTTCATTCCAGGTATAGTCAATTGATCCCATTTACATTTACTCTTAACAAAGAGATGAAAAAGTGTGGACAAGAGACTCAAATAATAAAACTATAAATATTAATATTAATTATAGCTGTTGTTGAGTAAAACACTATACTTCGTAGTTCTTAACAAATGTTATCTTATTTAATTCTTACAACAACCTAAGGGATAGAATATATTAGTATTTCTATTTTATAGATGAGGAAACTGAGGCTCGGGGAATTATATAGATTGCTGTTGAATTAGAACAGATTAATTCCTTGACCACTGCTACTTACTGTTTCTGAGACTCCCAATTCAGAATAATAATGGTTAGACCAATTTGCATTACGTACATTCTTTGGGTTCTTTCTGTAGCTACCCTTCTGTAGAGACCAATTCACATTAAAAGCTGACCTATAGTTCAAATTTTATTACCTCTTTAAGAGGACCAAGTATAACTTCAAAAGAATTAATGTTTCTCAAAATCTGCTTTTATTTTATTTATTTTTTTAAATGAGCATTATATGTATATTCTTTTTTACAAATAGTTTATTGTCAAATTAGTTTCCACATAACACCCAGTGCTCATCCCCACAAGTGTCCTCCTCCATGCCCACCCCTCCTCCCCACCACATCCATCAGTCCTCAGTTTTTGTCAGCATTCAAGAGTCTCTCATGGTTTGCCTCTCCCCCTTTCCCCCACCATTTCCGCCCTTCTTCTCCCCCTTGGTCCTCTGTTAAGTTCCTCCTGATCCTCCTATACGTGCACACATATGATATTTGTCTTTCTCTGCCTGACTTATTTCGCTCAGCATAACACCCTCAAGGTCCATCCATGTTGCTACACATGGCCAGATTTCATTGTTTCTCATTGCCATGTAGTATTCCATGGTATAGATAAACCACATCTTCTTGATCCGTTCGTCTGTTGATGGACACTTAGGCTCTTTCCATGTTTTAGCTATTGTGGAGAGTGCTGCTATGAACATTGGGGTCCATGTGCTCCTATGCCTCAGCATTTCTGTATCCCTTGGGTAAATTCCTAGCAGTGCTATTGCTGGGTCATAGGGGAGTTCTATTGTTAGTTTCCTGAGGAACCTCCACACCATTTTCCAGAGGGGCTGTACCAGTTTACATTCCCACCATCAGTGTAGGAGGGTGCCCATTTCTCCACATCCTCGCCAGCATCTAGAGTTCTCTGATTTGCTCACTTTAGCCACTCTGACTGGTGTGAGGTGGTATCTCAGTGTGGTTTTGATTTGTATTTTCCTGATGAGGAGTGATGCTGAGCATCGTCTCATGTGTCTGTTGGCCATCTGGATGTCCTCTTTGGAGAAGTGTCTGTTCATATCTTCTGCCCATTTCTTCACTGGGTTGTTTGTTTTACGGGCGTGTAGTTTGGTGAGTTCCTTGTAGATTCTGGATATCAACCCTTTATCTGATATGTCATTTGCAACTATCTTTTCCCATTCCGTTGGTTGCCTATTAATTTTCTGGGTTGTTTCCTTGGCTGTGCAGAAGCTTTTAATCTTGAGGAGGTCCCAACAGTTTATTTTTGCTCTTGATTCCCTTGCTTTTGGGGATGTGTCAAGTAAGAAGTTGCTGTGGTGGAGGTCAAGGAGGTTGTTTCCTGCTTTCTCCTCTAGGGTGTTGATAGTTTCCTGTCTCACGTTCAGGTCCTTTATCCATTTTGAGTTTATTTTTGTGCATGGTGTGAGAAAATGATCTAGTTTCATTCTTCTGCATGTTGCTGTCCAGTTCTCCCAACACCATCTGTTAAAAAGGCTGTCTTTTTTCCATTGGATATTCTTTCCTGCTTTGTCAAAGATTAGTTGGCTGTATACTTTTGGGTCCACTTCTGAGTTCTCAATTCTGTTCCATTGGTCTATGTGTCTGTTTTTGTGCCAATACCATACTGTCTTGATGATGACAGCTTTGTAGTAGAGGCTAAAGTCTGGGATGGTGATCCCTCCCGTTTTGGTTTTATTTTTCAGGATTACTTTGGCTATTCGGGGTCTTTTGTGGTTCCATACAAATTTTTGGATAGTTTGTTCTAGTTGTGAGAAGTATGCTGGTGCAATTTTGATTGGAATTTCATTGAATGTGTAGAGTGCCTTAGGTAGTAATGACATCTTAACTATATTTATTCTTCCTATCCATGAGCATGGAACGTTTTTCCATTTCTTTGTGTCTTCTCCAATTTCCTTCATAAGTTTTCTATAGTTTTCCTCATACAGATATCTTGTATCCTTGGTTAGGTTTATTCCGAGGTATTTTATGGTTTTTTGTGCAACTGTGAATGGGATCAATTTCTTGATTTCTCTTTCTGTTGCTTCATTGTTGGTGTATAAAAATGCAACCGATTTCTGTACGTTGATTTTGTACCCTGCAACTTGGCTGAATTCTTGGATCAGTTCTAGTAGGCTTCTGGTGGCGTCTGTCGGGTTTCCTATGTAGAGTATCATGTCATCTGCGAAGAGTGAAAGTTTGGCTTCCTCTTTGCCAATTCTGGTGCCTTTGATTTCCTTTTGGTGTCTGATGGCTGATGCTAGGACTTCCAGAACTATGTTAAACAACAGTGGTGAGAGTGGACATCCCTGTCGTGTTCCGGATCTCAGGGGGAAAGCTCTCAGTTTTTCCCCGTTAAGGAAGATGTTAGCTGAAGGCTTCTCATAGATGGCTTTGATGATGTTTAAGTACGTTCCTTCTATCCCAACTTTCTCGAGAGTCTTTATTAAGAAGGGATGCTGTATTTTGTCAAATGCTTTTTCTGCATCTTTGACAGGATCATATGGTTTTTATCTTTTCTTTTATTGATATGATGTATCACATTGATTGATTTGCGAATGTTGAAGCAGCTCTGTAACCCAGGAATGAATCCCACTTGATCTGGGTGGATGATTCTTTTTATATGCTGCTGGATTCGATTTGCAAGGATCTTGTTGCGAATTTTTGAGTCCGTATTCATCAAGGATATTGGCCTGTAGTTCTCTTTTTTTGCTGGATCTCTGTCTGGCTTGGGAATCAGAGTGATGCTGGCTTCATAAAATGAGTCCGGGAGTTTTCCTTCGATTTCTATTTTTTGGAATAGCTTGAGAAGAATTGGGATTAATTCTGTTTTAAATGTCTGGTAGAATTCCCCAGGGAAGCCATCAGGTCCTGGGCTCTTATTTGTTGGGAGATTTTTGATCACTGATTCAATTTCTTCACTCATTATGGGTCTGTTCAGGTTTTCTATTTCTTCCCATGTGAATTTTGGTAGTGAGTGTGTGTTTAGGAATTTGTCCATTTCTTCTAAGTTGTCCAATTTGTTGGCATATAATTTTTCATAGTATTCCCTGATAATTGCTTGTATTTCTGAGGGTTGGTTGTAATAAGTCCATTTTCATTCATAATTTTGTCTATTTGGGTGCTCTCTCTTTTCTTTTGGATAAGTCTGGCTAGAGGTTTGCCAATTTTGTTTACCTTTTCAAAAAACCAACTCTTGGTTTCATTGATCTGTTCAATTGTTTCTTTGGTCTCTATGTTGTTTATTTCTGCTCTAATTTTTACTATTTCTCTTCTTCTACTGGGTTTAGGGCGTTCTTGTTGCTCTGCCTCTAGTTCCTTTAGGTGAGCTGTTAGATTTTGGACTTGTGCTTTTTCTAATCTTTTTTTTTTTTTTAATGTTTTTATTTATTTCTAGGAGAGAGAGAGACAGCATGAACAGGGGAGGGTCAGAGAGAGAGGGAGTCACAGACTGAAACAGGCTCCAGGCTCTGAGCTCGCAGTCAGCACAGAGCCTGACGCGGGGCTCGAACCCACGAACTGCGAGATCATGACCCAAGCGAAAGTCGGACGCTTAACCGACTAAGCCACCCAGGCGCCCCTCTAATCTCTTGAAATAGGCCTGGAGAGCAATGTACTTTCCTCTTAGGACTGCCTTTGCCGCATCCCATAGATTTTGAATTGTTGTGTTTTCATTTTCATTTGTTTCCATATATTTTTTAATTTCATCTCTAATTGCCTGATTGGCCCATTCATTCTTTAGAAGGGTGTTCTTTAACCTCCATGTTTTTGGAAGTTTTCCAGACTTCTTCCTGTACTTGATTTCAAGTTTCAAAGCATTGTGATCTGACAGTGTGCATGGTATGATCTCTATTCTTTTATATTTATTGAGGGCTGCTTTATGTCCCAGTATGTGATCTATCTTGGAGAATGTGCCATGCGCACTTGAGAAGAAAGTAAATTCCCTGGCCTCAGGATGTAAAGTTCTAAATATATCCGTCAGGTCCATCTGGTCCAATGTGTCTTTCCAGTCCATTATTTCTTTAGTGATTTTCTGTCTGGTTGACCTATCCATTGCTGTAAGCGGAGTATTAAAGTCCCCTGCTATTAGCACATTCTTATCTATAAGCTTGATTCTGTTTGTGATTAATTGTTTTAGATATTTAGGTGCTCCCATATTCGGTGCGTAGACATTTATGATTGTTAGTTCTTCCTGATGGACGGACCCTGTAATTATTATGTAGTGCCCTTCTTCATCTCTTGTGATTGTCTTTAATTTAAAGTCCAGTTTGTCTGATATAAGTATCGCTACTCCGGCTTTCTTTTGATTTCCTGTAGCATGATATATATTTCTCTATCCCCTTACTTTTAAACTGAAGGTATCTTCCCGTCTAAAATGAGTTTCTTGTAGACAGCATATAGATGGATTTTGTTTTTTAATCCATTCTGCTACCCTATGTCTTTTGATTGGAGCATTCAGCCCATTTACATTCAGTGTTATTATTGAAATATGTGGGTTTAGAGTCTTTGTATCTTTTGTAGGGTTCATGTTTGTGGTGGTGTCTCTGGAATCTTTGTTCCTTGCAACCTTTCCTTCAGAGCATCCCCCTCAGGATTTCTTGTAGGGCTGGCTTCGTGGTGACAAATTCTTTCAATTTCTGTTTATTTGGAAAGGTTTTTATCTCTCCTTCTATTTTGAATGACAGGCTTGCTGGATAGAGGATTCTTGGCTGCGTATTTTTATTGTTCATCACATTGAAGATCTCCTGCCATTCCTTTCTGGCTTGCCACGTTTCAGTAGATAGGTCTGTCACCACTCTGATGGGTTTCCCTTTGTATGTGAGGGCCCTTTTCTCCCTAGCTGCTTTCAAAATTCTCTCTTTGTCCTTGTATTTTGCCATTTTTATGATGATATGTCGTGCAGAAGATCGATTCAAGTTACGTCTGAGGGGAGTCCTCTGAGCCTCTTGTATTTCCACATTTACTTCCTTCCCCAGGTCGGGGAAGTTCTCTGCTATAATTTGTTCCAGGACTCCTTCAGCACCTTTCCCTCTCTCTTCCTCTTCTGGGATTCCTATAATATGGATATTGTTGCATTTGACCATATCACTGAGCTCTCGAATTCTTCTTTCCTGTTCCTGGATCAGTTTGTCTCTTTTTTTGTCAGCTTCTTGTTTTTCTATCATGGTGTCTTCTAAATCACTTATTCTCCTTTCTGTCTCTTCAATCCGTGCATTGGAGGCCTCTAATTTATTATGTATCTCATTTATCGCATTTCAAAATCTATTTTTAAACGTATTTTTTCTAATCCATTATGATTATTTGTTTTTTTTAATTGAGGTATATTTGACATATATTAGGTGTATAACATAATGATTCAATATTCGTATATACTGTCACATGATCAGGGCAGTAAGTCTACTTAACATTAGTCACCATGCATAGTTAAAAATTTTTCTTGTAAGGAAAACTTCCAAGGTATACTCTTTTAGCAACTTTCAAACATCCAGTACATTATTAACTATAGTCACCATGCTTTATATTACATCCTTGTGACATTATTTTATAACTGAAAGTTGGTACCTTTGACTCCCATTTTATCCTCTCCTTAACCCCAACTCCTGCCTCTGGCAACCACCAGTTTATCTCTGTATCTGTGATAAACCTTGTTTTTGTTTCTTTGCTTCCACAAATAAGGGAGATCAGACAGTGTGCTCTCTCTCTGTCAGACTTACTTCCCCTACTATGATGTCCTTAGCGTCCATCCATGTTGTTACAAGTGGTAGGATTTCCTTCCTTTTTATGGCTGAGTAATATTCTAACACACACACACACACACACACACACACACACCTTTTCTAGTGTTTTTGTTTTCTTCAGATAAATATCCAGAGCAGATCATATAGATCATATGGTAGTTCTATTTTTAATATTTTGAGGGATCTTCATATCATTTTTCAGGGTGGCTGCACTAATTTACATTCCACCAACAGTGTACAAGTGTTCCTTTTTCTCCATATCTTCACCAACATTTGCTATTTCTTCTTTTGATGACAGCCATTTTAACAGGTGTGAAGTGATATATAATCATGTTACTTTTTGAAAAAACGTTACTTATTAAGCAGATAGTTGTATAGCATTAACCATGTGTCTAAATATTCTTCTAGATGTTTTATAAATATGAGCCCATATAGACCTATAAAATAGGCACTATTTTAAATATGGAGAAGCTGAAAGAAAAAATAATTTCCCTTAGTCGCAGAAACAGTATGGAAATACAGCTGGGATCTGAACCTATGAATCAGAGATGAAGCACTTAACTGTTCTCCAACCCTCTATTGCTTTGCTGAGCAATATGTTTTTTATATAATGAATGATGACTTTTTTTTAAGTCTATTTTTTTAAGTCTATTTTTAAGTCCATTACTGAATTTAAAACCATAAGGTTTGTGTGTGTTGATAAACGTGTGTAGGCAGACATATGTGTACAGATACACCTTTTGAAAATTTAAATGGAAATGAAAACAAGCCCTCTTACTCAGAGATGGTTTTATTTATAGTTGCATTAGCCAAGAAACCTATGGTCAAACATACATACAAACCTCACGTTTCAAAGCTTCCAGTGCAATAACATAAATAGGAATCACCAAAACCTCTCTCATAGTTTGGGATACCTGAGTTTTCAAGTGGGTCCAAATTTTGCATCTTGACTCCATTCCAAGCAGCAGAGCTAAGATAGTATTGAGAGCTCTGAAAATTATCCTAGACTTAGCCATCCTCAATGCAAACTGAAAGGTCTTGAACATTTTTCAACCTTGAACCTCCAAAGGTGTTAGTTTTACCTCTGTGCTCATCATTGGAAAGAATATTATTCAGCTATGACCTATCAGTCATTTTTTAATGGCAACTGCATAAATATATCACAATTATTTTTCATCCTTGAATGTTGGCCACTGTACCTCATAAAAAGGCTGTTCAATTTAAACAAGGAATTCTATCACACAATAAATACCCTCTCTGTGGTTAATTTTAAATAACCTGATTTGGAAGGTATTTGGGAGTTCCCTACTACCTAATTTCACTCTAAGAGGCTTGGGACATTTTGACCTTTTTTGAAATCAGCATATATTTCAAATTTGTGAAAGAAAAGAAGAAATGTTCTGTCTTCTAGTTTATATTTGATACGCATAACTGCTCCTAAAACAAGACCTTACCAGTCAGACACCAAGTGGACTTTTAACAGAAGTTTAACAGAACTAAAACTAAAGGCATTGACCAGACCAGCAGTAAATCGCATTGGGAAGATTGCTAAAAAGAGGATAAGTATGATATGTTTTGGACATCTACATAATAGAGAAAGAGTTCTGAGCATTAAAACTGCAGGGCCTCTGAATCCCAGCTCTGCCACTTTCCATTTGTATGTCTTTTGGCGAATTACTCATCCTTTCAAAGCCTCAGATCCTTGATTGTATAATGAGGATGCAAATAATTTGTAAAATTGCTTTGAATATGATAGATAATGTCTTAGTTAACCCAGTTGCTGTCTCTTTGTAGATGTGTGTGTATGTGTATATAAATATAGTTTTCTTAAGATCTTATGATCTTATTTACAATTTGATATGGGGAAATTAACAAAGAAAACAAGGAAATGCTTCAGGTATCATCAAAATGACTAAAAGGAGGCCCTGGCTCCCTTTATGAGCCCAAAAGCTGGATGCTCTGTTTTAAAGTGTCTAATATTGGGTCACCAACACATACTCATCCGAATATTACAGGCAATAATGTGGAGCCATATGTTTGCTCCATTTTCCTGGTTCATCGTGAAATATCTTACTTGAAACAAAAACAAAAGTACACAACTTCAATTACTAGCTAGGTTTCCATGATGCAGACACACTTATCCAAAGTAGGGTCATTCTGCACAGGCTTATAGCTGCACATGCTGCCATAGGCAGTGTGTGTAGTCTGTGTACACGTTCCCAGATGTAGCACACTGTGATAAATTCTGTCTTGACAAAGAAACTACACTTATTCAAAGCAAGTTTGGAAACAATATTTCAGGAGCCTAACCCTTCTTTAATCATATACTTTGATGGAAGAATGTTCTTATGCACATCAGCTCATCTCAATTCCTTCCAGAAGGACTGACATCTTAAACTGCACTAAACAATGAATCACCTTGTCAAATAAAGTGCAAAATGGAAAACCTGTTACCAAACTCATCTGATATAATGACATTTACAACAACATGTTTGAAGTGATAAACCGACAATAATAATTATATTTCCTTTAGACTTTGATTTTACTTTGAAAGTTCGATGCAATCATACTTTCTTCCTTCAAGAATTTTACACCCCGACATTTAATTTCTGAAACTTCAAACCTTCTATGAACATGCAAATCACAGTTGGCATTAAAAGAAGCACTCTCAGCTCTCTTTCAGGAGCCTGGAATAATGATGACGATGATGATGCCAACAATGGATAAGTATAGGAGACTTTGCCTGCAATTCAAGGTTGATGGAAGCATTTCAGTTCCGAAATGACAAATAGAGCACTTTTCTCTCCCTAACAACAAGACCCTGCAGATGAACGAGAATAAAAGCAGAATTAAGGGCTTGCAAAATACCCAGATACATAGGGTTTTTGCACATAGTAGACACTTAATTGTTAGTAAATAAATAACCATGCAGTAGTTCATATAGTGTTCTGAGCTTTTAGAATGGGCTTTTAATTACCGTCACAGACCAGGCTGGGCTTTTCTTCTGCCGTGAGTTTAGGCCTTGCACACATCCGTGGCTTCCTCTGCTGCCCTAGAATCCTCCTGGGTCAATAGGCTACCCCACCAGCCCCTGGGCCGCTGCCCTGCTTCCTTCTGGGGTGGCCAAGCCCTGGACTCTTTCCTACATTCCCAAATTCTTGCTGCTTTAGCAATTGTGTTCAAAGCCTACGGCTCATACTCGCTAGCATTCTCCATCCGTTTTCCTGTTTTCAGTGGCACTGGCTCAAAGTTGAGTGGGGAAAAATATTAATATATTTTACTAAAATGAGATTTTGTATACTCATTGAAGGTACCAGTTACCCATGCTCTATCGTGTAAAAATGGAGATTTCTTTCTAGACATAACCGTTTTAGGTGCTCTAATGAACATAAAAATGGTATATCTTAAGTCTGGAAAATTGTAATCTTACATAAGTGAAGGACATGCTATACACATGTATTTTTCTTTGTGACCCCTCAAATCTTATATGTCCTCTCACAAGAGATAGTAAGCTGTAATATTCCAGACTTAAATTATGAACATGTTTATTATATTACTTATTTGATGTTGGGGTACCTGGGTGGCTCAGTTAAGCATCTGACTCTTGATTTCATCTCAGGTCATGATCTCCTGGTTTATGAGTTTAAGTCCCACACCAGGCTCTGTGCTGATAGCATGGAGCCTGCTTGGGATCCTCTCTCCTTCTCTCTCTGCCCCTCCCCTGTTCGCTCTCAAAATAAATAAATAACCATAAAAACATTACTTGTTTGAAATGGTTAGCACACAATTGCATCAACCAACAGATGGCAAATTGCTAGTGGTCTGTGTGCTGCTCTGCTAATGCTATCACCATCTCTTCCAAGTGGTAGCCCTCCACAAGTGGGTTAATGTTGAAATGAATATAAATATTTAAATAAAGGATATCCTGGCTTTACAAAAAATACCAAAAGGCAGTTTGACAGTCTTTCAAAAAGTTTGACAGTCTTCTAAAAGAGGAGATTTCTAAAGCAGCTTGAATCATGTCAGACCTGACACAAAATAAACCCACAGCTCATATTTGTTAAATTAACAAATGAGGAATAATGGGGAGATGTTTAATATTAGGAATGTGAGACAGTCCCACAGTGTAAAACTCAAAGGAAAGTGGTCCTGCTGATAAATGAACAAATCAGGGTGCCATGAAACCACAACAAAGACCACTGTGATGGCTCATGACATGGCAGTGACTTCATATATGTCTCTAATACGTACACTATCTCTATTACCTTGCAAGGTGTTTATTTCTTATGAACCCATTCCACAGATGAATATAAACCACTTTTCTGAGGTCAAACAGTAATAATGAGGCTGAGCCAAGATCTGAAGTCAAGCTTGTCCCTTCCAGAGCCTATTATTTTCCCACTCCCCTGCACTGTCCTCCTTGTCACCCGAAGTCCATAAAACCAATGAAAGCCAGGGCAGGGAGGGTGGGGAAAAGATATCAGGCTCACAGCATTTCAGACTCATTACAGGCAATGAAGATTTGGTGTCGTAAGGTCAGTTAGGAGAAGGGACTACGATTTTGTTGATTCTAAAAATGAAACTTTTCTACATACCCATGCATATGACTCTAGTCAATTTTTAAAAAATTCTTTTGACCCAAAGTGTAGAATAACACTTGCCCATTCTTTGAAAACAATACGAGATGATTGGTGGCCACATGCTGAAACAGTTATCTTCCCCCGGCTCTCCACATCATTATTTGTAAAATCATTGACAAGGGGAAAGTGATAAAGACTCCATATCGTGCAAGATACTGCTGCATTCAAATAGCTTTGTCCCTTTCTTGAAAAATCAGGCAGGAAAACTGGCTAATTGGAGGGCCAGCAAGCCCATGAAGCCTACATAATGAATTTCAGGGACAAGGACGCATCAGGGTTCACATTCTAGTTATTGACTTTACTAGTAAAGAAATTAGGAGGCTGTCTGTCTTCTTATGTGTGGCATCCACAGGAACAAGAGCTTTGTGTAGCCTGCCAACATCATACGCATAGAATCTGGGCTAATGTATGTATTAATTTAACTTTTCGCTAGAATTGCTGTTCAACTTTTTTCTTTTAAATGATTCACTGCTTTACGAAATGAAAAATCTATACAATGTAACAAGGACTCTATGACAATTAGTGCCATATGCTCTTTTTAAATCCTCTTTTGGAAACTGAATTTTTCATGGTTCAGATACTGTTCCAATAATTAATTTGAAAATTTGCCATATTTTTCTGAATTAGTGTTCTTCATTTTTCTCCAGGGAAGAAGGTGAGGAACTGAAAACCACTTACTTTTATAGCAACCTGGTTGAAACCACAAGTTAAATGATAGCAATAGCAATCATACTTTTGTGTCTCTCTCCAGACCAGTCATGTTCAACGGTAGCCATTCAGCAGCCTCAGCCTGTGTAGTTCAGCCACTGAGAAAAGAATGTGAACATTAGGCATTGGTGGTGTGCACAGATTTTGGAGAATGTGTCCAGAATGTCCATAGATACTTCTAAATATCACAAGCGCTAATTGAATCTATTAAAGTTCAAGCTCAAGTCAATTCACCAATTTAAAAAACATTTCTAGGGCACCTACTGTGTTAGGCTGGATGCTAAACACTGAAGATATAAAAATTCTGCAATTCATGATCATGGAAATCAACTCACATTTGATCCTTTCACGAGTGCTGTTGATTCTGCATGCAAAAAAATCGATTACTCTCTCCATTTCTTTTGCAAGAGTCCAAGCCACCATCATTTCTTGTTTGTACTACTCTAGTCTTCATTCATCCATCCATCTCCCAGTCTACTCTGCAAGCAATTATTGGCACCCACTCTGTGCCAGATGCTTTTTTGGGGGCTCAGGAGACACTACTGAACAGGATAAACAATGTCCCTATTCCCACAGAGCATTAAAGAAGGAATACAGAAAATTGTAAAAAGTAGAGAAAACCAGTCAGTGATTAGTATACTAATGATAATAAAACAGGGTTCTGTTATCAGAGACAATGACAGTAAGTAGAGAGGCATTAAATTTTCTTTTGGTCTTCACATTCAGACAAAATATGCTTTTTTGTCTTTGATTTTAGACATTAGAAGACAAAATAGCTGAATGCCTACCTCAAGGTTGTTTTCAGCATCCTAAACTTGTCATTAATCATGTAGGGTAATCACATAGGGTCCCAATCAAAATAACAGCATCAGTGTTATAAACAAGATATATCATTAAGATTTATTGTTAATGTCTGAGTGTTCATTTTCAACTACAGGTAAGCATTCTAGATATAATTTGGGGTAAAAATCTAATTTATGCTGTGAAGTCCACAAACAGTCTGTCAAAATAAAAATATATATTTGTTGTCACAAGAATAACTGCTATACTATCTGATGATTGTGAAAGCTATTGTTTTTATTTATGTATAAACACAATTGTGAAGAACTACCAACCGTTAGATAAGTAAGGAAATAGATTAGCAGGTTAAAAAAATTTTAAGGTGTATATTTACATGTCAATTATCAAACTCTGTTTAGGTTGTAAATTTGAGAAAATATCCTCTTTGGTAATTCTTTGCATCTTGTTAAGATGAATTAAAGATAGTATGCCAAGTTTCATACTCAAAAATTTCCTAATAAGGTGGAATTCTAAAAAGTGTGCTTCATGTCACCCATGGTGAGCCACCATTAGTGCAGTCGTAGCTGCAGAGTACAAAGAGCATGAAGACAAGGAGAGACTATCAGAGAAAAATCAGGAAACCCAAAGTGATCTTTCTTGCTCCTCTATTGAAGTTACTAGTGGCTGGCAGTGCTGAAAAATTGTTTCATTTATTTTTTAATCCAGATGTTCTTTTTATAATGAACTAAATATTGAATTTAACACTTAGCAATTCAGCATTTATCCAAAAAATGGAATTAGGGATGCGTTTAGGAAGAACCAAGAAGGGCCTCTCTGAGAAGGTGACTAAGCTGTGACTTGAACAAGACTGAGTCATTCAGGCAGTGAGTACTCTAGGTGAGGAGTACTGAAGGCAGGGAAAACAGATAAGGCAAAGGCCCATAGGAAGCAACCAGCATATCACATGTGAGAGGAAGAAGGATGTGGCTGGAGAACAGGAGGGAAAGAAACCCAGTGAGAACTGAGTGGTGGGCGGGAGCCAGGTGCTAGATCTTGTCTTCTACCCTCTCCCCCCTCCATTGCCATCCTACCTCCAGACTCCTTTCTTCCTTTCTTTTTTTTTTTTTAATGTTTTATTTCTGAGAGAGAGAGAGAGAGAGAGAGAGAGACAGCATGAGCAGGCGAAGGTCAGAGAGAGAGGGAGACACAGAATCTGAAGAAGGCTCCAGGCCCTGAGCTAGCTGTCAGCACAGAGCCCAATGCGGGGCTAAAACCCACCAACTGTGAGATCATGACCTGAGCCGAAGTCGGACACTCAACCAACTGAGCCACCCAGGCACCCCTCCCAGACCCCTTTTATTCCACTGTCAGTGTTTGGCAGGATGGTCTTTTTGCAGGATAATTACATGTTCTCACTCCACTGCTAGGCATCCTTCTGTGGTTTATCACAGCACATAGAATGCTACCCAAAGCTCTACTGCCAAGTCTCTAAGACTGGCCCTTATAGATTTCTCTCAGCAGATCTCAGAGCTGTCGCTCCTTCATTTAGTAACTTCTAGCCCCTTCAATCTTCCCACTCACACATAAGCTCTGTTAAATCTGACCTGTGGTGCATACTACATCTTTACCAGGATCCCTTCCCTTTAGGTATTTGCATAATAACTAACCCTTTTCTCAGGTCTCAACCTCATCTTTCAGAGGTCTTCTCTTATGGAAACAACTACCAAAATCAGGTCTCCTTCTCCACTGCTCCCTGCTAATATCCCCCATCAGTTATTTTCTCCTTGAATTTCTTTTCCTATTTATTGAGCCTCTTCCCTGCTAAACAGAAAGCTACATGAGTGTTTGTGTTTGGTTCATGTTCTTTACTGTTAGAGCCTCAGCATCTAGCTTGATGCCCAGAAGTGGTAGGCCGTTAGTAAATATCCATTGAATAGACAAGAGAAAACTAACAGTAAAAAAAATGGTGATCCTTTAAGTTACAGCCCAGTAGGGGAATAAACAAATAAAATAATAATAACACATAAAATGAATAGCTTCCACTCTTAAACCATTCATTATATGCCACACGTATAGTGTGCTCAATGTTTTATTTCATTTATTGCCCACAACAAATCTAGGACCAAGATGATACTCTCCCTGTGTATTTTTTAAAAACAGCTAAGAAACTAGAAGCTCATACAAGAAAAATACCTTTAACCAAAGTCATTATTGGTAAGTGGTAGAATGAGGGACTGGTCATGGAAAGCCTTGAATTCCATATGCAGAATGAAGACTCTAGTTGACATCTGGGAGGTACTAAAGGTGTTTTGAGCAAAGTAAAACAATTCTTGAAATGTTTTATGGGTAGGAGATTTCATTCTCAGAATTATAATAGATCATTTGTGATTTTTAGCTCTGTGAAACCTAAATAGAGCTGATATTTGATTTCCCTCCGATCTTTGCCTGAGGTCTCTATTTTTTTTAATATAATTTATTGTCAAATTGGCTAACATACAGTGTGTAAAGTGTGTTCTTGGTTTTGGGGGTAGATTCCGGTGGTTCATTGCTTGCATACAATACCCAGTGCTCATCCCAACCAGTGCCTTCCTTAGTGCCCATCACTGATTTCCCCCTCTCCCCTCAACTCCCCCCCCATTAACCCTCAGATTGTTCCCTGTATTTAAGAACCGTTTATGGTTTGCCTCCCTCCTTCTCTGTAACTATTTTTTCCCCTTGCCTTCCCCCATGGTCTTCTGTTAAGTTTCTCAAGATCCACATATAAGTGAAAACTTGTGATATATGTGTTTCTCTGCCTAACTTATTTCACTCAGCATAATACCTTCCAGTTCAATTCACATTGCTGCAAATGGCAGGATTTCATTCTTTTTCATTGCCAAGTAGTATTCCCTCATATATATAAACCACATCTTCTTGATCTATTCATCATTTTATGGACATTTGGGCTCCTTCCATAGTTTGGCTATTGTTGAAAGCACTGCTATAAACATTGGGGTACATGTGCCCTTATGAATCAGCACCCTTTTATCCTTTGGATAAATTCATGGCAGTGCTATTGCTCATTCCTAGGGTAGTTCTATTTTTAATTTTTTGAGGAACCTCCATAGTTTTCCAGAGCAGCTGCACCAGTTTGCATTCCCACCAACAGTGCAAGAGGATGCCCATTTCTCCACATCCTTGCCAGCATCTGTTGCTTCCTGAGTTGTTCATTTTAGCCACTCTGACTGGTATGCGGTGGTATCTCAGTGTGGTTTTAATTTGTATTGCCCTGATGATGAGTGACATTGAGCACCTGTTCCTGTGTCTGTTGGCCATCTGGATGTCTTCTTTGGAAAAGTGTCTATTCATGTTTTCTGCCCATTTCTTCATTGGATTATTTGTTTTTTGGGTGTTGAGTTCCACTCCCTCAATTAAAGAAAACTAGGTTAACTTTTAGGATGTGGAATGCTCCTCTGACATACAAATTATCACAAGGACAATTAAAATGATAAAATCTTAGAGTAAATGTGAAATAAAGTCAAATATAATTTCTCCTGAATATTTATAATTATTTTTAAAGATAGTATCATGTACTGTGTAAAAATTCATGAACTCTAATTTTCAAGAAAGAAAATAGCACAATTACAATAAGTCCTACCTAAATGCTTTTTTAAACACACTATTATTTATTCCAAATTTTTAATATGTAGTAGTTTCAGTGTGCCTGATTTGGTTCAATCCTGTTAAACAAAAAAATTCTGCAAAATGTATTTCTTCATGCGACTAGATCTATTTCCATGTTGTAAAGAAGCAAATTATGTATGTACATTCTTCTTTCTTCTCATGGATGACTATAAAGTCAGGGCCAAAATGTATCCTTCAGCAACAAAATAATTTGTGAAAAGGCTACACAATTAACCATTTTGCCAAGGCTTTAGAAAAAAGTAATAAGGGAGCATGCAAGCACAAAATAAATTGACTTTCAAGCTGTAAGGACTGATTTGGAAAATTTTAAAGAAAGGCACAATTCACATATAGGTATATGACTCTTTTCCCTTAAAAATTTATTTTAATAATTTTCGTATGTCATTACATAGTCGTCACCTTTCTTTTTATTATATTTCCTACTGTACATTACATCCCCATGTCTTATTTCTTTTAAAACTGAAAAACTGACCTCTTAATCCTCATTTCTTCCATCCTCCCCACCTCCCTGTTTGTTCTCCACCAGTATATTTCTGTTTTGTTTTATTTCATGTACTTGTTTTTTATTTATTTAAAAAATATGTTTATTTATTATGAGAGAGAGAAAGAGAGAGAGAGAGAGAATCCCAAGCAGCCTTCACACTGTCAACACAGAGCCCAAATCGGGGTTCCAGCTCGAGTGAGATCATGACCTGCGCCTAAATCAAGAGTCAGATGCTTAACTGACTGAGCCACCCAGGGGCCCCATCATTTACTTGCTTTTTAGATTCCACATATAAGTGAAATCCTGTTGCATATAATAAATATGTACTTCTTGAGTGTGAGGCTCTGTCATTACGTCTTTAACAAAGCTTCCTTTTGTATATCAAAACTTTTGTTCAAGATACCTTTTAGTTTTTTAGTTTTAATAATGAAAAATAATCCCACTGGAGTAAAAATCTTTTAAAATAAGCAGCTTCATTCAGATGTAATATACTTACAATAAAATGCACCCATTTTACATTGCATTTCAAGGAATTTTTAAAAAAATTATATGCCCTACATCCACTATTACAATTAAAATACAGAATCTTTCAATAATAGAAAGTATCCCTTTGTGCCCCCCTCCTTCTGTGGCCTCGGCAACATCAATATGTTAATATAGTTGGGTTGTGCCTGTGTCTTTCATATAAATAGAGTCACACAGTATGTGTGCTTTTGGATTGGCATTTTTTTACTCATCATAATGTTTTTCACATGTATCCACATTGTTGTCTATGGTGGAAGTTCATTACGTGTTACTGTTGAGGAGTATTCTGTTGAATGGATTTACCACTATTGGTTTATTCTATTTCCCTTTGAAATATTTGGGTTGCACTATGTTTTGGCTATTTCGAGGAAACCTGTTATGAACATTTGTGTACAAATTTTCCTCTGAAAATGCTTTCATTCCAAATACCTAGCATTGGGGTTTCTGGGTTATACAGTGAGTGCTTAACTTTAAAAAAAAAATTTTTTTTAATGTTTATTTATTCTTGAGAGAGAGACAGAGTATGAGTGGGGGAGGGGCAAAGAGAGAGGGTGACACAGAATCTGAAGCAGGCTCCAGGCTCTTAGCTGTCAACACAGAGCCCAATGTGGGGCTCGAACTTATGAACCGTAAGATCATGACGTGAGCTGAAGTGCATGCTTAATTGATTGAGCCACCTTGGTGCCTCAGGTGAGTGCTTAACTTAAAGAAAAGAAAAAAAACAACACCAAACTGTTTTTCCAAAGTAATATTCCATTGAACATTCCCACCAACAGTGCATCAGAGTTCCACTTGCTTCAAATCCTTGCCAACACTTGGTACTGCCAATCTTTTTAATACTAGCCATATGAATATGTTGTGGAATCTCACTATGACTTTAATTTGCATTTCCCTAATGACTTAAGATGTTGAGCTTTTTCATATGCTTATTTGCCATCTGTATATCTTCTTTGCTGAGGTGTCTTTTCCAATCTTTTGCCCGTATTTAAAATGCATTTTCTCCTTATTGAGTTTTAAGATTTTCTTTATATCTCCCAAACACAAGCCTTTTTATCAGATATATTTAGTGCAAATCTTTTATTACAATTTGTAACTTGTCTTTCCATTTCTTAACGGTATATTTTGAGTATCAAAAGTTTTAAATGTAATGAAATTTATATTTTTCTTTAATGACTTGTAGTTTTTGTGTCCTATCCAAAAATTCCTACCAACAGTAGGTCAATAAACTTTGCTAATTGATTAAGTGAAAATAAATAATATCTTGGTATTTTCTGAGATTAAAATATACTCAAACTCTATTACTCCACAGGGCTATTGTGAGGCTTAAAGGAGATCCATGCAGAGTAATTAGCCTGATTACTGGATGCACTACTATTTAACACATGTTAACTTTTATTATGGTTATGTTTGTCAGAAATGTGTATTTCTTTTTTGTAAATTCCTTTACACACAAAATTTTGAGTACTGTGTAAGCAGGAAACAACCCTTTCCCCATTTTCATTCCTATTTTGTCCCCTAGTAATAGCATTTTGTCTTTCAATTTTTTCTCATTTTATTTTCTTCTGTGATTCCCACCTCCCCTGTGATTTTCAGTTTTGGAAGGTCCTTTCTCATCCAGAATCTGTTCTATACATAAGAATTTAATTATGATACAAGGGGTACTACAAAATAATGGGGAAAATCAGGCACCTGGGTGGTTCAGTGGGTCGAGAATCAGACTTAGGCTTAGGGCATGATCTTGTGGTTTGTGGGTTGAGCCCCACTTGGGACTCTGTGCTGAGAGCTCAGGGCCTGGCGTCTGCTTTGGATTCTCTGTCTCCCTCTCTCTCTATCCCTCCCCTGCTCATGCTCTGTCTCTCAAAAATAAATAAATGTTAAGAAAAAAGATGGGGAAAAGAAATCAATAAGCTGGGGACTACTACATGCTCTGTCTCTGTCTCAAAAATAAATAAACATTAAAAATTGTTCTTAAACTTAAAAATAAATAAAACTTATGAAAAATAAATAAACTAATTAAATAAAATACATTGCTGGTGAATTAAGGATCTAAAGTTAACAATAGGGCAAAAGTAAAATAAACAGGAGTATGGCATCCCACCACCTTTGCCATGGGCTATTGGTCAGAAGCAAGTCCTACATCCCAGCCATCTTGGGGGAAGAGACTGAAAAGGTCATGGTTCAGCCAAGGTCACCTTAGCGTGTATCTGCCACAACTCTTGATGTGTGCTAATATTAATGAATCTCAAATTCATTATCCTGAGTGGAAAAAAAAAATAAAAACAAAAGCAAGCAGTTACTTTGATTCTGTTTACGTAAGTTATAGAAAATGCAAACTAATCTCTAGTGATTTGTTCTCCTCCAAGTACAACCTGAAAACTCAAGGGAGTTAATACTTTCTGTGGAGAATCTGAGGCCAGTAGGTGATGGCCCCATTGGACAAATGCACCTACCCTTTACCTTGCATCGTTCCACTCTGCCCTCACTTCTGCCCCCAGGATGATGTGGGATTAATACAGGGATTGCACGTAGGCTTTCTTCCTGGAGCTCTGCTTTCTGGGGAACCCAGGCTAAGGCACTACTTTAAAGAAAATGTTTTCCTAGTATTATTATCCACAAGAGACATTCATAAACTACTCTGTTACCATGTATAGATATTAATGTGCTAGAACATGGCATACTCTCCAGTCACCCCTCTCTGGCTGCCTGGCGAGTGGTGAGAAATCCATATAAGGAGGCATGAAGGCAAGTATCTGGTAAATTCTGATGTTGGCATAATTTTTTCTTAGTTGGCATAACCTTCCAGGTGTGGCCAACACTATGTGGCTATTTTCTTCCTGTCTTTTTTTTTTTAATCTCCTTTTCATAAAGCTAACAAAAAAGTGAACTAAAACCAAAATGCTTTCATCAAGTCAGAGTGAGATCTTCCTCAGTGTCTTAGTGTGCCACAGAACTTCACATCTTCAGATCACTATATTTGGCCTCTTCTCTTGCTGTTGTCTAAAGGCCATGGAAAACATTTGATGATTAAAATTGCTCAGCCACAGCTATGTATGAGAAATTAGCCCAAACGCCAGACTCCAGAAACAACAAACCTAATGATGTGGTGCCACAGTGAGTTTACAGACAAAGCTTCATCCTCATCTTCCCTGAAATTGGCCTGACTAAAACTCTACGAACACATTGTGATTCAGTGCCACATCCCACTAATGTTGGAAGGTCCCTGCATGTTGTGACTGGAGTCACACAAAATCTGTCTTTCCTCCAAAAGCTATTTCATTACCTTGCTAAGTTTCTTGAAATTCTCTGGAGTTTCTTCTTTAGTGTAATATATATCTGTCAACAGACCTTGTTACATTGAAGTCTGTTATCTTGTAGTGCTCAAACCTTAATTAGTGTATTAGAATAGATTTGTTTACCAGTTTGTGAGAGAACTTTACTTTCAAGAAGTAGTACACAGGAAAGGAAAATTTGAGGCAGGGGGGAATTTGATAAAGACTCCAGCAAGGGTCTGGAAAATGGGAGGGCACTGCGTAGATTAGGATAAGGTAGGTTGGTGTGTAAGATAGACCCCCAAAGCTTTGAAGCATCAGAACAAGGGTCATTTCTTGTTTACGAAACAGTCCACATTGTCCCACATAGTCTTCTAGGGACTAAGTGGCAATACCATCTTCAACACAGAACTTAAAAGGTCGCTCTGAGGGTTTTATCCAAATAAGGCATAAAGAGAAAATAGCATGGAGCACACTTGGGAAGCTTTATGAGCCAGATTTTAAGTTACATTCCACCAGACAGAACCAAATCACATGGCCTACCTATCCTCTAGTCTAGCTGTGTGCAGAGGAAGTTGAGAAAGTGCATTCTAGCAAACAATTAACAATCCATGAGAACCCAAGGACTGAATGGATCTTGGCTTCCAAGTTTAGGTATTTTTGAGACAACTGGAAGTCAGATAGGAAATGAAGTTCAACATTAGCTATCTACTGCTCTGTAACAAATCACTACAACCTTTAATACATTAAAATAATACAATTTGTTTTTTGTTTCTGTGAGTCAGGAATTCTGGACTCACTCGCTAGGCAGCTCTAGTTCAGGGTATCCTGTGAAGTTAATTCGGGTAGTGGCTGGGGCTGTAGTCATCTGAAAGTTGGACACATCTTGGAGGATCCACTTCCAAGGCCACTCACGTGGCTGGCAAACTGGTGCTGGCTGTTGGACCAATTCTTCCGCATATAGACCTTTCCCTAGGGCCTCTTTTGTGTCTTCATGACATAGTTATAGGCTTCGTCCAGAAAGAATGAACTAAGAGAACAGGGTAGAAACTTCATTGTCCTTTATGACCTAGCCTAGGAAGTCACCTCTCCTATATTCTATCAGTCACACAGACTAGCTATGTTTCAGTGTGAAGAGGATACTACATAAAGGCATTAATGTCAAGAAGCAAAGATCATCAGGACCATCTTAGAGGCTGACAGTGTAGAATTTCAAAGATCACCTAGAACTAACCTGTAATCAACTGTTCTATCCATTATGTACTGCCTCACTGATGAACTGTAGAAGTTAGCTGAACACACGAACAGCACACTAAGTCAATCTGTTCAAAGCCTGTGTATCCACCTTTCTTTGGCATGAATCACTTGACACCTGAAACAAATCACTCAACAATCTCTTAAGTAAGCATCAGGAAGTATTTCCTCATTCTGATTTAAGGTCTTATCCTCCTCCTCCAGTGGGCCCAGTCCACCATCATCCCTGACCAACCTTCCCAAGAACACGCTGCTTAGACTTTAACCTGAGAGCCTCATCTTTGTAATTCCCAGCATTCTTTTCCTTGTAATGCCCATATCTCACTAAGAACTTAAAATAGGAAATAAAATAGAAATGAGGCTTCTTCCTGTTTTCTCTCTGGAGTTTTTATTATGAATAGTCTGGAGTTTCTGAGAGGAAAACTGGCACTTGAGTAGCCTGGCTGTGATCGGGCACTAGATTTCCTAAGAATCTGGCTGTTGTGTGTAGGGTTTGCTACACTTCTTTCATAGAGCATAGTTAACTAGGAATCAAAAAGATCCAATCATCTAGGAATGGTTCCCAGTGGCAATAACTCTGAATCTAATGCTGTATAGGTTATACCCAGTCACAGACAAGCTCCAAAAGAGTCAGCCAAAAAAAAAAAAAGAAAAGAAAAGAAAAGAAAAGAAACCAAAACAGCTTTACTCATCTAAAAATACTAATCTGTAGCTCACAAGTCTGAACTTCCTGAAATTTTGATGCTTTGAAACCACTTTTTAATCTTGAAATACTTTTGTACCTTGACCTACATGTGAGGGTGCTATAAAGTCAGTGTTACCTAGATATTTTAATAAGGCAGGAAAAATTTTTATGCTCTATCCACCAATTGATCCACCTTAGCAAGCTAGCATCTCCCATAATTCAGTAAAATGAAGCCACAGAAGTGTAATTCTCAGACAACAGAAGAGCAGTGCTCGAGAAACAGAACACGAACAGTGGCAGAAACTACTGTGACACCAAACGTGACAGGTTCAGCTGCCAGGCAGACTATGGACAGCTTCCTGGACACAGCCTTTTCTGCTCCTTTCTGGACAGGAATGTGGACATGAATGTCTTTGAGTGTCATCTCCTGAGAGCCACTTAGATATTTGATAGGAGTACATTATTTTCATCTCCATAATATCAATGTGAAAATGGAAAATTCTATCGGTGTTATTCATATGGCTTGGGTAGAAAAAAAGGGAATACATCAGAAACTTTTCTGAAACTGTAAGTGATGGCCATGCAACATGTCAGTGATGAATGCACGGTGCAGAAGGAGATGCTTCTCTATGAGGATTCAGCAGCCTGGGCTTCAGAAAATGGGAGCTGCTTAAGCACTCTCCACAATAGCTAAAACATGGAAAGAGCCTAAGTGTCCATCAACAGATGAATGGATCAAGAAGATGTGGTTTATCTATACCATGGAATACTACATGGCAATGAGAAACAATGAAATCTGGCCATGTGTAGCAACATGGATGGACCTTGAGGGTGTTATGCTGAGCGAAATAAGTCAGGCAGAGAAGGACAAATATCATATGTGTGCACGTATAGGAGGATTAGGAGGAACTTAACAGAGGACCAAGGGGGAGAAGAAGGGCGGAAATGGTGGGGGAAAGGGAGAGAGGCAAACCATGAGAGACTCTTGAATGCTGACAAAAACTGAGGACTGATGGATGTGGGGGGAGAGGGCATGGAGGAGGGCACTTGTGGGGATGAGCACTGGGTGTTATGTGGAAACTAATTTGACAATAAACTATTTGTAAAAAAAAAAAGAAAAAAGAAAAAAGAAAAAAAATAAAAGAAAAAAAAGAAAGAAAATGGGAGCTGCTTAAAAAGAAACTCAGATTGCCATTATTTATTTATTTATTTCTGCTGATAAGAAGAAAAGTATTCATCAAAATGGATCAAATTAAAGTTGTTGCTTTTTCAAAGAAAACACTGAGTGACTGTATTTCCGTCTCCCTTATGAATTTAGGATTCTTTGCTGAGAATAGTATCTTCATCATGGTCTTTCCTCCATGTATAAAAATGCTTCCTGAAGGCTGTGCATTCTTTTCTTTTGCACTTACCTCAGGCACAATTTACTTTTCTGGCCATTTCTTAATGAACTGGACTCAAATACATATTTCTTCAGAATTTCCTAGCATTTTTCGTATACAAATATATGTAAACCGGATATATATACTCTCTAAAATATATTTAGCAAATGGTAAGGAAAGCCAAATTTAGAGATATTGATTTCCTCCTCACATTTATGTTTGAGATGTAGATTCCCTTGACTAACTGGACTGTAACAGCTGTCATTATTACACAATTTCAGCAACTTCTCCAGAAGAATTTCTCTAGAATTTTTCTTAACCCCAACATTTAGCAACCAATATCCTGTTAAATTGGTTAAAATAAATCCTGGAGCAATTCTACATTCCAGGGTAATTGCAGGATGTCCGATTCCTTCTGGTCCTTAACTATTGGGATCAAGTATGGGAATAGTCTCCCATGTCCTCAGGGTAAAGTGCCAAACCAAAAGGCAACAGAATCTGTCAGAAACCATTGGCTCTCTTACCCCTGTGGACTAGAAAAGCTGCCTAAAGCAGACTTTACACAGCAAGAACTCCCCTACTTCTCCAAACGTGCCACACCTTTGGAAACTGGAAACTAATTTTCTTGTGCATGTTCCTTCCCTTGCCTAGAAGACAGAGGCCCTGATGGTTTACAAGGCAAGTCACTGCTCATCCTGGCAAACAAGATGGTATCTCTCCTGAGCAATCTGTAGAGCTTTTACACATGGCATGCTGCATATCACGTGCCTGCTTTATGACAATTGTCCTTCGGGGTGTTGTTTGTTTACATGATGATCTTCCTTACTTGACTGTAAAGTCATCAAGGGTAGGGACTATAGGCAGTGAACTCTTTCAGTGCCCAAGCTTAACTCAGTACAGCATGTAGCACATACTAACTATTTGATAAAAAATAAACAGGGGCACCGGGGTGACTTTGGTTAAGTGTCCAACTCTTGATTTCAGTTCATGAGTGTGAGCCCTGCATCAGTCAGCACAGAGCCTACTTGAGATTCTCTCCCTCTCTCTGCCCCTCCCCTGCTCATGATCTTGCTTATGCTCTTGCTCTCTGTATTTCTCTATCTCTCTCACTCTCTCTTTCAAAAATAAGTAAACTTAAAAAAGTTTTTTAAAGAAATAAACAAATTTTATATTCTTCAAGTGTGTTTCATATCCTTTATTAGGTTACCTCTCTTAAGATAAAAGACCTTGTTTTGGATTTTTGTACAAGTTTCTTCACACCCTTCAATAGGAAATTTTGCTCTTGGCAAAGTTGGATGTCTTGATTTGCTTTCTATAAAAATTTCAAATTATATACCTTTTTTTCAAGTTATATACTTTTTAACCTAGAATATAAAGTGCAACCTTTAGCCTAAAATATCTAGGTGTGCATCAGATATTCCAGTTCCACCACTAGGTGCACAAATAGGTTATGTGGCTGTACATACACACTCATAAATAGTATTAGTCCATTGAAAGGTGGGGTCTATGCCCTTCTCTGTAATCAGGGTGGGCTTGTAACTGCTTCAAAAAAAGAAAAGAAACAAAATGAATCTTAAGTTGAAACATTATCCTAGAGGAAACCTTAGTGATGACAAAAGAACTTCTACAAGGAAACATAGGAGAGGGGTGCTAGGGTGACTCCGTTGATATGACTTCAGCTCAGGTCATGATCTCATGGTTCATGAGTTCGAGTCCCACATCAGGCCCACTGTTGTCAGTGCGGAGCCTGCTTTCGACTTTCTGTTCCCCTCTCTTTCTTTTCCTCTCTCCTGCTTGCACACACCGTCTCTCTTTCTTTCTCTCCCTTAAGAACAAATAAACTTTAAAAAAATAAAAGAAAACATAGGGGGAATATATTTAGAACTTGGCAATAAGACATGATGAGCAGGAACTATAAAAGAAAAAATCGATAAGATGAACTTCATCAGAATTTAAAGCCTTTGGTGTTCCAAGGGTAGTTAAGAAAATGAAAGACAAGTCATAGACTGGGAGAAAATATTTGCAAAATGTAATTGATAAAAGACCCATATTCAAAATGTATAAGAATCCCGACAACTCAAAAATTAGAAATCAACAAATCTGGAGGCGCCTGGGTGGCTCAGTCGGTTAAGTGTCCGACTTCAGCTCAGGTCATGGTCTTGCAGTTCATGAGTTTGAGCCCTGCTTTGGACTCTGTGCTGGCAGCTCAGAGCCTGAAGCCTCCTTCAGATTTTGTATCTCCCTCTCTCTCTGCCCCTCCCCTGCTCATGCTCATGCTCTCTCTCTCTCTCAAAAATAAATAAACATTAAAAAAAAAAAAAGAAATAAACTGATTTAATTTTGAAAGGAGAGGATGGTGGTGCAAACGACTTAAATAGATACTACACAAGAGAAGATATACAAATGGCAGTCAGGTACACACGAAGGCCTGTCAGGCATCAGGAAAATGCAAATGGAAACAACAAAGAGATGCCTCTCGTCACACCTACGACTATGATGAAAAGGTGTAATAATGCCAAATACTAGCAAAGGGGTGGAGTAACTAGAACTCTCAGACCTTACAAGTGAAAATATAAAATGTTGGGCAATTTCTTAAACATACACCTACCTCATGAGCCAGTATTTCTACTGCTAGGTATTTGCCCAAGATAAAGAAATATGTTTGCTTGCCAAAGGACTTGTTTATAGCAGCTTCATTCATAATAGCCAGATCTGGAAATGATCTAAATGTTCAACACACTGATAAATAGTATTAGCCCAACAGTATGGAAAACTGGAAAAACCAACAGTAGCTTATCCATACAATATAATAAAGAGATGAACTACTCACACACACACCACATGGTGTAAACTCAGAAATGTTATGTTTAGTGAAAGAGGTCAGGCAAAAAAGGGAACTAATCTTATGATTCCATATAGGTGAAGTTTAAGATTAACCAAAATGAATTCACAGTGATAGATATCTCCAGTAGCCGTTGCTTCTGGTGGGGTTGAGAACTGACATAAGGGAACTTTCTCAAGGTGATGGACCTAGAGGCACACTCCCCACTCTAGGCCCCATTGCCCCAGCAGTTGGGAGAGTTGTCCGCAGAGAGCGTTCAGCTATCAGCCTGCTCTGCACACATTCAGATTCCCTACTTCAGTCCCTACGTGATCAGACTCTAAACCTGTAAGAGTGCACCTCATGTTGTTCTCCCCTTTGCTTGTTAGAAAACAGCCAGCCTGTCTGGCCAGATGTTTTCGACTCTGGTTCCTTCCTTCCCTTTTCTGGACACTTCTGGCTCCTTAAGCTCAAATATCATCCTCGTGCAGCCATCTCTGACCACTCTGTATCAGGAACTTCCCTGCACAGTCACCATCTCTGCATATTTCTTCCAAGTACTTCTCTTTATGGAATGATTAACTTTATATCTTGTCTGTCTCCATCCCTGTGCTGTGAGCTCTGACCAGGGACTAGTTTGCACATGACTCTGTTCCCAGCCTCTCATGTGATGACTGGCACTTCTGTGTGCTCACTGTCTGTGGTCCAATGTGATGTAAAGATTACAAAGCTGTGACCATAACTGTAGGGTCTTTGATATGGCACACGTCCTCATTTTTTTTAAAGCACACTAAACTCAACCTTAAGCCCGCATTCTGCATGGATGGTGGGAAACCAATGTTGATTAGCACTGACTCTTGGAGTAACGAGAGGGTGTGCCCACTGACTCTTCACCACCCCTGAGTCCTCAGCTGAGAATCTCCCAGCTCACCACTTGTGACCTCACTCCACTCTCATCTGAGGTCTTCCACATCCCCTGGCCCCAGCCAACCCTGAGTCCAAAACTTGTGGGGCACTGCATTCCTTCCCTTCCACTCCAGGACTGCTAAACCCATCTCTTCAATAATAAGAAAATTCTGCAAAAGAGCAAATGCATTTACTTTAAATTCGTTTCTGAGGCAAGAGACGTTACCCTATGGAAGTGGTGATGGAGAAAGAAATGTAGAAGGGGAAAACACAGATCAGTATCTCAATAAACTGGTTTTCCACAGGGAAAGATAAAATGACTAAATGGATGAATGAGTGTCTCCGGGTCATTAAAGCTTATTGTTTACTATTATTGTAGCCACTGGTTGCTCAGCTACCATTACATTGGCATAGCTACTTGTCACATAATCATTCAAAGGCTCATCATTGCTCTTAATATAAAGACCAAAAGCCTTAAGAAGACATGAAAGGTTCTAACATGGTCTAATTCCAGTCTTTTTCTCCAGCCACACTCCCCCTAACTCTAAGGCAGTAGTTCTGAATTTTCGGTATGCAGTAGAATCACCTGGGGAACTTAAAACAAGCAAAAAAGACAAAAACAAAAAAGAAAGGTCAATCCCATCCCAGAATGATTACAGCAAATCTCTGGAGATGGGGCTCAGGACCTGGTATTTTTTTAAAGCCCTCCAAATGTAGTCAGGGTTGGGGAACTGCTCCTTCAAAGCCTCTAGCTCCTAGGGCCTTTTTTTCCTATTTACTGCAAAGCAGAACGATTCTTCCCAGTTTTTCAATCTAGGTCAACAAACTGGCATTCAGTTCTAGCTTTATCCATTGTGAATGGCCAGTCATCTTCATGCCTGTTTCTGGCTATCCTCCTCAGAGAAGTCTTCCTTGAGCCACCAGACAAGGTCAGGTCCTCTTTGCATACTCTCAACGCACCCAGTGCATCTTCTTTATTTTTAATTTTTTTAAAAAGTATATTTGTTTTGAGAGAGAGAGAGAGGCAGAGAGAATAAACGGGAGAGAGGCAGAGAGAGAGAATCCAAAGCAGGCTCCATGCTCAGCATGGAGTCTGACATGGGGCTTGATATGGCAACTGTGAGATCATGACCTGAGCCGAAATCACAAGTCAGGTGCTTAACCAACTGGGCCACCCATGCACCTCAGTGGATCTTCTTTAGATCATTTGTCATGGTTTGTAATTATTCTCTGGTGTGACTTTTTAAAAAGCATTGTCTGTTTCCCATATTAGATTGTAAGCCCCACAAAGACAAGAAGTATTGTAGAATTTGTACATATGTATATCCAGAGTTTAGGGCTTTTTAGGGAAACAACAAGAATTTGTAGAATGAGCACTTAAATAAACAAATGAAAGAATGGATAAATGTGGGAACCTATATTATACTTGGAGTATACAAGTATATCAAGTTTATAATATATAGTATATGATAAAGATAAGAAATAATACTCTTTTTTTTAATTTTTTTAAATGTTTTATTTATTTCTAGGAGAGAGAGAGAGACAGCATGAGAAGGGGAGGGTCAGAGAGAGAGGGAGTCACAGACTGAAACAGGCTCCAGGCTCTGAGCTGGCAGTCAGCACAGAGCCCGACGCGGGGCTCGAACCCACGAACCGCGAGATCATGACCTAAGAGAAAGTTGGACGCTTAACCGACTAAGCCACCCAGGCGCCCCAATAATACTCTTTTTTAAATGAAGTTTGAAAGACCTTGAAAACACTTTCATAGGTGGTAAGTTAACAAACTTAGTTTTCAAATATTTGTTATTTTAACATTTATACCACATAGCATCCAACAATATTTGATATTTTAATTATTTAAATTTAATTTTCCACCTTGAATAAAGAAAACAGTCCTATAGAAAAAGAAAATCTTGGCTTGTCCCACTGAGTAAAGAAACAAATGACTTCCAAAGCCTTACAAACCATAATATTTTTACCCAGGTGCAAAAGTCATGCTTACAAACACCCAAACCATGTCAAAACAAAAATTAAAGTATTCTCTCCAGAATTTTTTTTAGGAGATAGAAACAGTTTCTAGATTCTACAACACAGTGTTTTGATCATTTATTTACTCAAAAAAAAAAAATCTCAGTTCCAATGAACTGTGGATTTTCAGGGAAGTCCTGCTAAATTTGAAGTATATCTTTTAGAATTTTATGGAGTTGTCCAAAAAACTCTTTTTAAAAAAACCTATAGAATTTTGTTCTAATATCTTTTTCTTCTTTCTTTAAAATGTATTAGTATTAAAGGATTATAGTTTATCATTTAAACTCTAAGTATGAAAAATAGTTCTCTTTCCGAACAAGTCAAAGTTGAAGAAACTGCCTAAATGATAAAATTACAATTTATAGGTTGAGTCATTATTTAGTTCTTAGAGTGGCTTTTTTTATAGTTAGCCTTATAATTGCTTTTATGTAAGATTTTACTAATTGTAATGCCTATGGTCGCTATATTAGAATATGTAAGATACTGGGGCGCCTGGGTGGCTTAGTCAGTTAAGCGTCCGACTTTCGCTCAGGTCATGATCTCGCGGTTCGTGGGTTCGAGCCCCGCGTCGGGCTCTGTGCTGACTGCCAGCTCAGAGCCTGGAGACTGTTTCAGTCTGTGACTCCCTCTCTCTTTGACCCTCCCCTGTTCACGCTGTCTCTCTCTCTCTCTCCTAGAAGTAAATAAAACATAAAAAAAAAAGAATATGTAAGATACTAATATTGTTTCTTTTAAAGATTATGTCTGCGTGTCTTTATTCTATCCTTTGCAGGTAAGAGTATACACACCAGGTTTTTGCATTTAAGAAGTGAGAGGTGCAAATCCTTGAGCAGCTGTTTCTAATGTTCTGCTCCATGATTACGCTGACTAGCAGCACGTGGCGGCAGGTCACACCCGGTTCAGACGGAAGCGGTCAGAGTCTCTCCTTGAGCTTAGGAATGCTTGTCTCAAACAACGATGTTCACTGGTGACCTTCCTTCCTTCCTTCCTTCCTTCCTTCCTTCCTTCCTTCCTTCCTTCCTTCCTTCCTTCCTTCCTTCCTTCCTTCCTTCCTTCCTTCCTTCCTTCCTTCCTTCCTTCCTTCCTTCCTTCCTTCCTTCCTTCCTTCTTCCTTCCTTCCTTCCTTCCTTCCTTCCTTCCAACCTTCCTTCCTTCCTTCCTTCCTTCCTTCCTTCCTTCCTTCCTTCCTTCCTTCCTTCCTTCCTTCCTTCCTTCCTTCCTTCCTTCCTTCCTTCCTTCCTTCCTTCCTTCCTTCCTTCCTTCCTTCCTTCCTTCCTTCCTTCCTTCCTTCCCTTTCCTTTCCTTTCCTCTTCTTTCCTTTCCTCTTCTTTCTTTCTCTTTTCTTTCATGTTTTTTATTTATTTCTTGGAGAGAGACAGCATGAGCAGGGGAGGATCAGAGAGAGAAGGAGACACAGAATCCGAAACAGGCTCCAGGCTCTGAGCTCGCTGTCAGCACAGAGCCTGACGCGGGGCTCCAACCCATGAACCGTGAGATCATGACCTGTGCGGAAGTCGGACGCTCAACAAACTGAGCCACGCACAAGTGTCAACTGAAGACATTTCTTAAACCACCCCGATGCTCCCTCCTCCCACCTGAGTTGACCATTGCAAGGGTGGATGTACTTGCATTTGTAGAGGATGTTCTATGCAATATTTATGAGGCAAACATGAATGAGCACCTTTCCTGTGCCAAGCACCATGTGGAGCCTGGAAAGACAAAGGTAAATGCAACTTTCATTCTTTTTCATCAAGGCGCTTGTCTTTATCGGCCTGACATCTTTTTAGTAGAAGGAGGATAACATTAGTTGACTACCTGTTAGGTGGCTGGTATTTCAAACACATTAACAAATCCAAGTCTGTACCTCAAAACGACCCTCTGGGATAAGAAATGTTTTAGTCTTATTTTGCAGCTGGGAAAACTGAGGCTCAGAAAGCTTGTTCACTTGCCCTTGAGCAAGTGGCAGACTGGCACCATGACCCCAGGGAAAAAATTCCTGGAAACTAAGAACTCCAAAGAAATGGAAGAAGGTGGGGCCCCACTGCTCTTGCAGAAAGAAACATTGCTCGTTAGAGGATCCAAGCGAAATATCACTAAGAATATCAGGGGGAGGGAGGTTGTAACAGTGGCACAAGGGGAGAAATAGATGCTTTTGAAAAGGGCAGAAGGGTCAGCTTGAAAACGAGAATGGCTTCCCAAGGGCTCGACATTAATAAATGGCTCACCACTCTTCCCAGTGAGCCTGTGAGTTTTAACACGAGCACTTCTTTTGTATTACAAGCATGACACCCATTTTTCTGCTACTCGTACAGAGTCACTTAACAATGAGACGATGCAAATATTTGTCTCCGGGTGCTAGGCACACTGTATTTCATTCAATCTGAGCCCTGCGAGTAGTAGCTTATGAGCCACCTCTAATGGTACTGAGCATCTTTCCTCAATCTATATTCACATCAGTTCCATTTTTAAATGAGTCAAATGGGAAGCCGAAGTTAGCCAGTCAGAGCTTAACACCTCTGATTTATGGTCAGAAGTATCTTAATAGGATCATTCATTTTCCTTCGCTCGTTCAGAACATCTGATGTTACAAGTTTCTAGAAATGTTCGTGTATCCTCTGGTTCTGCAAAAATATAATCTTTATCTCCAAAAGTGACCTTCAAATGAGCAGGAAATGAAAGCCGGCCGTTCTTTCTCAGTCACCTTGCCTTGCTTTATTGATGTGTCATAATGGAAATCTTGAGAGCCAGAAATCTCAGAATTATTATGATATTTTAATCTTTTTAGGTTAAGTGTAAATGTGAAGGTGTAGGGCAAAAAGCATTAGTTTAGGCCTGGCTTTATGAAGTATCTCTTTCTTGCCCTTTTTCTCCTTCAGTTGCTTCAGAGAGGATGTCTCTTCCACAAATCTGCAATTCCTCGGCTTTTGTGAACTTGATCTTCTACTTCTGATACTTTTACTAGTGACTTAATTTATGAAATCACCGTTGGGACAGCTCTCAGCACCCACACACCCACCCTCAAGCCCCTCCCCACTCCTGTCCCCTCCCCCTTCCCTCACCTGAGCACCTCACCACTAGGTCCTTTGTTTCTACAACATAGTTTTAAAGCACCTGCAAGCAAACCTAACTGCAGTCTGGTTATGGTCTCCATTCTCACAAAAACACATGTTTGTTTAACCACATGCTCTGTTCCATTTGGGACCGCACCTGACAGGGTGCGGAGTTCTATGCCCAGAGCGTCCCAACTTTCTAAGCAGCACAGGATTGTCGATGATGTCACTCACAAGCTAAACTCTTGCTGTCATTCTACATTTTTGAGCATGAACTCCCAATTCCAGATCACCAGAGTATATGTTTCTAACATGCAACCCTAGAATTGATCCTCTAAAATGTTCTTTTGTTGGGATGAACTCTCAGTAAGGGATCAGTTGCTTACCTGGAATAATTGTGTATTCTCCTGAAGCAGAAATAATTGCTGACTACTTGACTCTAAATGCATCTCAAGGGCAATAAAAAATTAGGGTGAATTAGTGAATTTACAGAGCTGCTGTGGTAAATATAAAAATGACCTTTCTAATGTCACAATTTCTATTTAGCCTCAAAATCACCCCAAAATAATTAATCTTAACTGTGCACTGAAACTGTCTGAGATGACCTGATATTTTTTTAAACTTGTCCCATCACTTTATACATACTTTAGAAAAGGGGCTGTATTGACTTTCTTTTTAATCACTAAATTTCACCAATAAATTCTCATTGAAAAAAAATCAAATGCAGTAATGGACAAAATGAAACGTAAAAGCTGCCTCTTACCCATCTCTGTCTCCATAGATAACCACTTAAGACTTTAATTTGTATCCTCCCAGCCTTTTCTATAAAAGTAGATGTATAGATATGATATTCAAATACATTTAATATAGAAAGAGTATTTCTATCTTAATATTTGTATAATGTCCCCAACTTTACAGTTTCCAGCCTTTTCTGAAGGCTGTAGACTGTGACAATAACACCAGAAGGGCTGTGTTGAAATTGGGGGGCTGACAGCTCAGATCTGCACTTGGGCCCAGACTGAATGGATTTGAACATCCGACACGTTACATTTTAAGGTTTCGAGGAGATATTTTATGATCAGACTTAACAGACCACATACTCTTTCCTTTAGGGAGGCCATAAAATTCCCAGATTATGGGAGTAGATCTTGTGCTCAAGTATTCAATTCCCTATTTTAAGCCGGAATTTTCTCTTATTAAGATCTGTCAGGGGGACGTCCAGGTGGCTTAGTTGGTTGAGCGTCCGACTTTCGCTTAGGTCATGATCTTGCGGTTCGTGGGTTCGAGCCCTGCTTCAGGCCCTGTGCTGACTGCCAGCTCAGAGCCTGGAGCCTGTTTTGGAATCTGTGTCTCCCTCTCTCTCTGACCCTCCCCTACTCACGCTGCCTCTCTCTCTCTCTCCTAGAAATAAAATAAAAATATTAAAAAAAAACAAAGATCTGTCGATGGCACTTTGGTTAAGTCCCCAAGACTCCTTTTCTACATATTTGTTTTTGTAATCATGTGGTTTTTAAGACGATGTACTTCCCATTTAAGAAAATGTAATAAGGAGCATTCTTTTGTTACTAAAAAGATCTACCTGAGTTAATGAGGTTGTTAATATAAACTCACGAGGCCAAAATGTGATAGCTCAACAGTAGTCATAAAACCAGAGGGAAGTTTCCAGAGTAGAAAAGTACCTTTTCTAACTTTTAATAAACTGAAGAAAGAAGAAGAGTCTAGGCTAAGGTCCTTTTTATTGACAAGGAAAGAAAGTAGGGGAAGTGGGATCGCTCACACATTAATATGGCGTAAAAGTCAAGTCCAATCAGGAGAAGCAAAACCTGGGTTGGTTTTTTCTTCAGATAAATTTTACCAACTGAAGGACAAGCCATGACATGAATAAAAGCATGTTTGAGTTTTATTTTCTACTGGTAGCCACCATACGATGGATATTTTATTCCACCAAGCAGACTTTCAAAGTCTTTGTTGCTCTGAGTATACAACTGTCCCAGCCAGCTTTCTCTCAGTCCCTTTCGGTGGTTAGAGACTTTCAGTGCAAAGTAGTCACATGACAGCTTGATTTTTTATTGTCTCTTTTCCATTTCATTTCTACTGACTATAATCTTAGGGCATCCGGACCAGTCACTTGCCTTCTCTTTGTTAATGTCCACTAGAATCAGTCAAGCTTCCCACTTTCCCATAAATAGGGACATAACGAGAATCGGTCTGGTTTCGCTTTCTCTTCTCTCCTCTCTTCAGAATCAGAGTCAATAGTCAGCAGTTTGTGCTCACATAAATCTTGTTATTGTTTATACCGACTCACCCTTTCTCAGGCTATTAGAACCACGGTGGCCAGAGACCCCAGAGATTTGCTCATCTGAAAGCTCTAAAACTGCACCACTTTTATGACAACAGTAAAGCCTTGAGCTGTCACTTTCCCCCTACGACTGTTATTCACTGTGATTACTGGCATTTCTTTCTGGCTCATTCTCTCCTGCTCCCATCCCCCATTTGATCGTTTGAAAAAAAAAAATTGGAACAAATAATGTAAAGGACTAACAATTAGTAATTCTTAGGCTGCATAAAATTCTGTGGCTGCCTCCACAGAATCTGCATTCTATTTATATATATATATATATATATATATATATATATATATATCCCATCCTGAGCACTCATCCCAGCATTCTGGTGGGCTTTTAGGGAGTTCTGAAAACAAGAAGGATAAAAAAATAAGAATTCATGGCCCTCTCCCTGATGCAGCTGTGTCTCGTCATGATCCTTCATGGCAGAACTTGGTTCAGGGTGGAAGTCTGCCACTTCTTTGTGAGACTCATGCAAGATGTTATCTTCCTCATCCTTGAGTTCTCACCAAAAGCACCACATCTGCCTCACAAGGCTACTGGGAGGACCAAACAAAACAATGTTTGTGGAAGGGCATTATAAACTGGTGATCACCATCTAAATATTAGAATTTAACAAGCATGTGGATTAGAGAAAGGGGGGAAATGGTTTAGATATGCAAAGGAAATAGAACTCACCTGCTCAGGCATTTAAAAGTCATAGTCAAATGGTTCCATGGGTTTTGAAATTTAAAGACTGATATTTTAGAGTGTAGCTCTACAAAACTATAACTTTAAATTTTTTTTTTTTTAGTTTTCACAATGTCGTGGAATGGGAAGGTATTGTTATTCTCATTTTACAAATGAGGATAATGGTATAAAAAAATTATGGCCCTTGCCCCAGGCCCCTTATTACTCAGAATCAAAAGCTTTCCAATTTTGACAGCCTAGATATTTGTCTCACAGCCTCCAGAGAAAGGAGAGGATTTATGTGGGAAGTTCATCCTGGGAAAGGTTACCTGTTCTCTGACGTATGTTCATTTCACATTAATGCTTTGTGCTATCCCAGAATTGTGTTAACTGTATTTTAAAATTTATTCTGCATTTCCCTGTGAAAACTTGTTTTTAAAAATCTTATTGTACAAATGCATTGAGAAGTTGGGTTAATAAATAGAGAAAATAGGGCCGAGAAACTTCCCAAGTGCCTAAATCAACCGTACATCTTCATGTTGAAAGCTCCCCTTTTCCCTTTTCATTTTCTTTACCCTACCAGATATAAAACACGCAAAACACAATTTTAAAAATGAGGTTTATTTCAACACAGTGAGATGGTGAAGGTGATATTAGAACTGATTCTTTCTAGGGACACCCGAGTGACTCAGTCAATTGAGGGTCTGACTCTTGATTTTGGCTCAGGTCATCATTCCAAGGTCATAGGACTGAGCCCCACATTGGGCTCTGCACTGAGCGTGAAGACTACTTAAGATTCTCTTTCTCATTCTCCCTCTCACCCTCTGCCCCTTTCCCTCACTCCCTCTCTCTCTAAAATAATAAAAATAATAATGAGGGAAAAAATAATAATGAGGAGGAGGAAGAGAAGGGGGAGGAGAAAGAAGGAGGAGAAGAAAGAAGGGGAAGGGGAAGAAGAACTTATTCTTTCTTTTGAGTCTTTGAAGAATGGAGAGTTAAAATCTACTATCTTGCCTGCCCAAAAGGACTTTTTCAAAAATGTTCCCACTGAAAATTTCACTTGGAACAACGCTTTAGCTCCTGTTTTGACAAGACAGTGCATATATGAACAAAATAACACCGTGCAGGTTGAATGAGATGAATAATGTGTAGAGTAGACCTGTCTGGGAGTTTCCAGTCATTTCAGCCTCTGAATCTTCTGGGGAAATTACTTAGCCTAATCTCAGCCAATACAGCAAATAATTGACCTCAGAAGAATAATCCCAGAAGCTCCCAATTTATGAGTGGATTCTAAGAGTTAGTATAAAAGTCAATTGAATGAAATTTTAAATTTATTTTTTCTCTGGAAGTAGTTTTTAAAATGCAGTCTGGCTCCCCAGCTAGTCTGTGAAAACTTCACCCATTGTTAATCCGGAACTTTGATGGGATTCTAGCAGACATAAGCAATCCAACTACTCACCCATCTGTCTGCCCTGGTGGCATCAGTAATAGAGGGAACAGATTCAGAGGACTATGGCTCCGTCAAAGAGCAGGTGGATAGATATTTCCGAGGTCTGGTGACTTCTCTCTCACGTGTTTGTCAGACGAAGTGTTCTTCTAAATAACTTACTCCCCACATATGACTGCAGAGCAACGGGAGGTGCTTATAGGAACTACGGGTTCGGGGTCTGCTTCATCCACTAAATTTTTCTGCATGCAAATTGTTCTTTGGTCAGGCACTTATTATTTGGGGAATCACAGGGTGCCTAATTCCTGTGCACAAAGGGCACGTGTATGCAAGTGAATGTGCTGGAAGACTGATCTACACAAACCCGAGGTTTTGTTTCTCACGAAGTTATTGTTTTCAAAACAGGTGTAATGTCTTAGGACTTCAGAATGGCCATTAAAAAATCTGTTTGTAATCTAGACAACCTAAAAAGCGTCAAATCTGAGTCGAGGAATACACTTTAACCTTTCATTTTAGGTAGAAAAATGATATCACTGAGTATCTTATAGAAACTTCTTTGTGTTTAAAGAAAACATATTCACCATTTAACTTAGATGCTATGAAAATTTACTCTCAGCAGATGGCTCTGAAAATAGGACAGATTAAAATTTACTGGTCTCCAAATGGATATAGTAAAGTTAACCATTAGTTTTATGTAACCTTTTGGGGAAAAGCTAAAAACTAAAACTTGAAGGATTAGCCCAAATACTTGAGGGAAAATCAAGCCATGTCGGCGGCCCTGCTGCGACATCAAGGGCTCCGGGCATTGTGAAAGTTTCCCTTTAAGTTAAGACCTGGGGAGGGAGGGGAGGGGCGGGGGTCCTTTAAATTTAACCCCAACAGCCTGTCTTTACCAAGGGTGATGGAAGTGATGTCCCAGCCTAAAAACAAAAACAAAACAAAAAATGGATTTCTGTATAGCAGGATAAGTGGATCTTATGACTGGATGAGTACCCTATGCTAGATTTGGAATATATGCCATTATAGCCACGTTCTCGTCCCTCTTCGTCTGCCAGCTTCTGCGAGCCGGTTCTTCTCTGTCTCTGGGATGACTTCCAAAGGGGGTGGGGGAGGGAGGGCACATGGCTGCATATGAAGCAGTATTATCCCAACATTCGGATCTTTGTATTTCAGAGTATTAACCAGATTACGGGTCATAATCTGTAAAAGCTCCCCTGCTAGTGCCCTGCTTGACTTCTTTCCAGATGAAATCTCTTCAAACAAATCCTGGATCACAAAGATTCTCTGTTTTGTGTCTGGAGCCAAAGAGAAAAAAAAATATGCATGAAGAAAGACAAGTATCCGCCAAGGGTAAAGAGCTAGATTGATGAGGTTCTGCATTTATCACCTCTGGAAAAAAAATTGTTCCTGTAAAAGAAGCCAATTGCAACATTTAGGATGAAGTAATTCATCTAGTGATTCTTCTTCCATTTGAACTTTTCATTTCCTTGTGCTTTTTTTATGGATGCCCAGTTTGAATGTGTCTAGATAAGGACATGACTTATTTATTGGCTCTAAGAGCTTTTTATAAATTTAATGTAATTTATGGATTTTTAATAATCCCTCTAATAGTTTCTTTACATGAGTTACCACTTTTTTTAAAAGCCAAATTTCATTTGCTTTATGACAGCAAATGAGCAAAAGTGAAAATTAGTGTTTAAATAGAAAGTTATCCCACTTGGCAGCCCAAACCTATCCTTTGGCTCATAAAACACTACTGGTAGGGGCACCCTATTATTTTTAAGGGGGTTCATGAAATGGACAGAATTCAATTGTTCCCATTTGTTCCCTCAGCATGCAGACAGGATATTTATGGGAAAGCACTCTAAAAAATTTAAAAAAAAAAAATCTTTCCACTCTCAGTGGAAAGGTCTGAGGTAAAGTGATTGTAATCAAACTTGCTTGCTAAATGCCCTCAATTTTTCAGAAGCAATTCCCTATTTTTTACAAAGCTTTTTTTTTCCCCCCTCCAGAGGGTAACTTTCTAATTCAATGGATATTTACTAGTATCCTTTAGTTTTTCACTTGTAAATTGTTTAGAACTTGTGTCTTGGGCAAAGAACCAGGGGATAGCTTTAAAATAATTCCAAGGGGACTATGCTGGGACAGAAGGCCACTGATCTCTGGATGAATGTCCTCTAGACTAGGAAGTGTTCTTTTCCTTCCCCGGCGCATCCCTCAGCCGCACACCGCTGGGATGACTCTGTGTGTGTTACTCTCATCTATTACAGTCCTTCTTGGCCCATACCTCCTATGCCGATATGCGCTTATCAGTGAGCTAATTCAAAAGGCCTCGTTCTTCCCAGGATGACCGTTGAGGTAGAGCTATGAGCCTCCTGTGGCCCTGAATCCAGCAGGCGACATAAACAAGAGTGGGTGAGAAAGCTGCTACTTTAGAATAAGAGACTCCCTCCCCTTCCCCATTAGACCTCCAAAGTCCTTTCTCTGCTGGGACCTCCAGGCCAGGGGCAGTCTTCCCAGACTTCAATTCATGCCTCCCTAGAACTTCTCTTTGGGTCCTGTTTTGCCTGTTCTGATAAAACCTGTTTCCATTCTATGTAAAGTTCACTTTTTAATAATAGCTTTAGTGAGGTATATTTTGATACAATACACATTCATTTGAGGTATACAGCTTGTTAAATTTTGGTAATTATATGCAGTAATATAACCTCCAGGCACAAGCAAGATAATAGAGCAATTCCATTCTTCTAAAAAGTTCTTTCCAGCTTCACTGTAATAGAAGCCTCCTGATTCTCGACCCTATGCAACCAGTGACAACTTTCTCTCATGGTAGCTTTGTGTTTTCTAGAATTTCACATAAGAGTCATACAGCACTTTATTTGTATTTGAATTATTTCACTTAGCCTGATGTTTTTAGATTCGTCAGTAAGTCAAGCGTATTAAAATTTCTTTCCATGCTTTTTGCTGAGTGTATACCACAATATGTTTATCAATTGATCACTTGATAGATTCATATTGATTTTTTTCCACATCTTCCATCTCTTTTGAAACTGATTTGGAAATGAATCTCTTAAGTTTCAAGGTGTCTGCTTTAAAATTTTAACTGCTTAAAGGGATGTGCATTTTAATGTAATAGAAAAGGCCCAATGAAGCAGAGGGATCCGTAGGGTCCTTACAAATAAACCGCATTCCATTGAACTAATGCTCTTTCGGAAATGTGGAATTATTGATGTGGGGGAGTTAATGCCATATTGGAGAGGTGTAAAGTTCATTCAACATGTGACAGAACAGAGACAATGAATAGTCTGGTCTCTGCTGTGGCCCCTCCTGTGTCCCTTTAAGGTAAAGTTACTTCATTTCTTCCTCCTATCTTATCTGTTTCTTTTAATGGCCACTTAGATTACAGGCAAAATGTAATAAGAAACTTCCACAGTCATTAAACATATAAGTCCTGTGACAGTTCCTTCACACATGCCCTTAAGTATTTGCTTATTTTCCCTATCTACATCAGTGCTGACATTTAAATCTGATGATCCATTATTGAAAAATAATTGCTATTTCGTTGCACTCACTAGTCAATTCAATAAAAAACAGTTGATCTGTGCTGATATAATCTAACGTTATGACTTCAATACTGTTTTTCAAAATTTAATGTGCATAAAATCACCAGAGGGAGTTTGACAAACATGAGGATCTTAAGCCTTCCCTTTATAGATTTTGATGAAGAAGTTTGAGATAAGGTCTAAGAATCTGCATTTTATAAGCATTCCAGGTGATTCTGAAGCAAATGGTATGGAAATCTCACCTTGACAAGTGTTGGTATACAAAAGACATAGTATAAAAGTCTGGTCAAGGGGTGCCTGGCAGGCTTAGTCAGTAGAGCATACAACTCTTCATCTCAGGTTCATGAGTTCAAGCACCACATTGGGCATAGAGAAGAAATAGGAGGAGGAGGAAGAACTACATACATAGTAATAAGGACTCTTTCAGTTTCAAGTGACAGAAATCTAACAAACTGGCTTAAAGCAAATATATATTGCCTCATGTAATTGAAAAATATGGGATTAGAACTAACTTCAGTAAAAAAACAAAATCTGACCATCTGTTGGCTTTCAAAGGATATCATCCAGACTTTATTTCTCACTCCATCTTTTGTATTTGTTTTCCTCTATGTTGGTTCCTTTAGGAAGACTCTTTGTAAAAGTTGGCAAGATGGCCACCAATAGTCTATGCTTATGTGCCGTCTTCTTAGCAACTTCATTGGAAAGACAAAAGTCCCAGGACTGAGTCTATAGGCCGAGTTTTATCACGTTCTCATCCCTCAAACATTCAGAATGCTCTGAATAGCCAGGGCAGCGTCAACTGTCCAACTGTCCCTTTCCCACCTCCAAAATGAGTGTGTGTGTGTGTGTGTGTGTGTGTCTGTGTCTGTGTGAATGTGTATAGACATGTTTGTGTGTGCTGGGAGATGGAGGGCATGGGTCAGCTCCAATTAAATCCCATGGATTGACCACTGGGTAGGAGTGAATCTCTCTTCCATAACAACAACAAAAAAACAATGTGTTAGGTATGGAAAACAGCCCAAGTCTACTATATAACACATTTGACATCAATAGATGCTAGTAAAATGCTACATTTTCCTCCAACTAGCTGTATATATGGATGATCTTAGATTTCAAACTCCCAGTGACAGAGAACTAATTTGTTTTTTAGGGGGCTTAGTAAGCACCTGCCAATGCATGCTTAATAAATTCAATTTAACCTTGGTCATTAGCATTGCTATGACTGAGTCGCTTTTGGAGAGCTTACTCAAGAAAGGAAGGAGGGTACCTAATATGACTGTTTCTGTGGATTAGTGTCTATTGGATGGTGAGGATTATGCTTTTTTGAATTGTGCTTCCAAATCCTTATCTTAAACTGCCATCACTATGATGATGGGGTGACGAATTATATTTAAGAAAAAAAATCAGCTTAAACTACCTCATCATTGAGAGGTGAGAGGTAAAGCAGGAAGAGTTAAAAAAACAAATAGCAAAAATAATTGAAAGAGCCTGGACAAAGAAGATGAAGTCTACAAGCTGTGTATAGGGCTTAAGTCAGAACTATGGGAGTGAGATGATCCTGATGTGGGCAGGTGAGAGGAGAATGTGATGAAATTGGCCATCAGCACTTTGCCATGCATTAGAAAGACCAGATCGAGAACTGCTGGGGGCAAGAGACCTACAGATGTAAAACAGTTTTATCAATATTATTACACTGTGAAATAATTTCATAAAGGGTCATCAGTGAAGAAATCTAAGGTCATGGTGAACAGCACATGAAACAAAAAATAGAACAGGACATATAAGACTGGCAGGAAATGGGATTCCCATGACCTGAAAGGTCTCTTCTGATCTCAGCTTTCTATGATTCCAAAATAAATGTGTTTCTTTTGTGAATTCTTTCTAAGCAACAACAATTTGAGGTTCAGTTGAATGTCAAACATGTCGGGCCTTCTCCCAGGCCTGCTGTCTGGTACAGGTTTGGTGAGTGTTCATGGCTTATGACTCAGCAGGTCCAGAAAGTAACAAAAGATGTCTTTTCTCTGTTTGTTTTAACTCCTGACTGATGCTTCTTAGAACTTAAAATTCAAACGAAAAAAGTCTACAAGTGGCAAACTTCAGCTCAAAATAGACTCAAAATATTTTATGATTTATTGGTTCAAATTTCAAAAGTTCAAAGGATATGGCAAAGTTTGATGGTGATATTACAAAAAAATTCTCTGAGTCTAGTGATCTGACAGAATTTTATGCTTTTATGTATATGTATTTAAATTACTATATATACTCATATTTTTAAAACTTTCCCCAGTGATCACTACATGGTATCATTGTGTATAAATATAGTTTGTTTCCTGACATTTTCTCTTAGATGAATTGACCATGTATCCTACTTAGGGAAAAGCAAGTTCAATGAAACTGTAGTAAATTAGACACCAAGAAAAAGACAAAAGATGTGAATGTGAATTGAAATGACTTTAAGGCCTGGATATAGGATGACATCAGCATGTTGGCAAGAAATAGAAATATACAGCAGGCTAGACTGTCTGATGTTCTGTCCAGGGGGGGACAAATGAAGATAAAGGCAAATGCAAAGCTATAGCAATAAATACAATTGTTTAAAATGCGACCTTCATGGTCATTATCATATTTATTTTCTAGCATGAAGGAAATTATTTAACATATATAATTCATATTCCACATCCCTCTTTTTTCCCCTCCATGCTTTCATCTCTATTAGCTCTGCTCTAGTTGGGATCTGCATCCCATCCATTCATCCAGAAGATCCTTTAGAAACTTATCTTCAGTAATAACTTCTCTTCTGTCTTTCAGGGTTCCTTCCTCCCCAGCCTAAATAAAAATTGACTTTTTCTTGACCACCTGTATTGTCCATTTAATGGCTTCTACTTACGGGTAAGGGTTCTAGATTCCTTCAACAAAACAGGTCTGCCACAAAGGCTTACATTGAGTTGGTATAATTTTAAGAAGCAATTCCAGGGAATAGGATGGGGAACTGGGAATGGTGACCCCAGAAAGGAGAGAAAGCCGATACAAAGATGTCTTATGAAATTGATCACTGCTATGGACAATGGGAGAATAATCCATGTGGGACACCCTGGGGAACCTTACACCAACAGCACCTCAGAATCATTTGCCCAGCAGATGGAAGAGGGGAGCATGCATCCAGCAGGTAAATGTTGGACAAATATTGTCCTAATTGGTGTCAACTCCTTCTCCTTTTAGATTGCCTTCAGAAAGGCCCTGAGGTGGAAGGTAAGGGTTAAGTGGTATGCTTGAGCTGGGCTGCTGTCAGGTTACATCTGTGTGAAGTTGGCTACTGCAGCAATTTCTGAAATAAGCCATGGCCAAAGGGAAAAGAAAGAGAGGCACAGAGTGTATTCTAAGTAAGGGACAACCACTTCCTAAATCATCACTGCACCTGGCATATTGTTCTAACTTTACTCAGTCACTAATTTTCTGGGGTCCATGACATCTCCCTAACCTACTCTTTCCCTCACTTCCACTTTCAGCCACCAGGATGCAGTTCCAACCTCCTCAATGGCATTACAGCCTCATCTTCCTCCAATCTGTGCCTGTCACCATTTTCCACCGCTTCAGTACTGAAGGAGATGACCCTTTTACTTCCTCGTCTCAAAACTCCTCATCTTCAAGCATCACTCAACTTCAGTTAGCCCTGACACAGCCACACCTGTGGCTACACTCTCACCTAGGTCTTCACACTTGTACATCTTTTTTAATGTTTATTTTTGAAAGTGAAGGCAGAGCATGAGCAGGGGAGGGGCAGAGAGAGGGGGAGGCACAGAATCTGAAGCAGGCTCCAGGCTCTGAGCTGTCAGCACAGAGGCTGATGTGAGGCTCGAGCTCACAAACTGGGGGATTATGACCTGAGCTGAAGACAGACACTTACCCGAGTGAGCCACCGAGGCACCTCCATACTTGTACATCAAGTACAAAGGAATTTTGTTTGATTTTCATACATAATCTATTCACTTCCTCATTCCATCTGCACTTCACTTTGTTCTCCCTATGTGCTCAATACTTCCCTTTTCCCCAGCCCATATTCATGCAATTCTGATTTTATTTGCTTCCTTACCTAGGCTAGACTTCTGGATATGAGCAACAATGTCAATAACCTATGAGATGCAGTCTTAAGATCTTAGGACTCTTTTACCTACTGTCCAGTCTCTTGTTTCTGTATCCTTGGTTCATATCAAAGGACGCTGGAGAAAAATCTCAAAGCCATGATATCAGTATCAGCTACAAATCCATACTATCTAATCTCTGCTGAAATAGCAGTCTTATTTTATTTGTGTTTTTTTGAATTTCCAGATGAGTGTATTCCTTTCACGCCTTATCCACATTCCCCATGCTTCCATCCTAATCTTATGACTCATTCTCAGTAGATGGCCTTGTTTCCTACTTTCCTGGAGGAAAAAAAAAAGAGAGAGAGAGCGAGAGAGCCAGAGACTGATGTTACAGCTGAAGGTGTCTCCTTTTCTTATTTCCACACTCAAATTTATACCTTTAGCCAATCCCTTTCTTTGGTTTTATCTCTGAATAAAAACTAGCCCACCTTTAGGCTGTATTATTGCCACCATTTCAGGCAATACTACCAAAAGAAATGCAACAGGCTCTAATCTGAGTTAATTCAAATGTTTCTGTCAACACAGCAGCATGCTCAAAGTCCTCCAGGTTTTCAAGGTATGTCTCCTTAATTTGCCACCATCCTGCCACACCAATCCATGATTAACTGAATGCATACATCTTTTGAAACAAATTCCTTTCTTTTGCCTCCTATCGGAGTCCTCTTCACACCCGACCTAAATCAGAGCACTCATCTCCTGGCTGGTCTTCAGGATGCTGTCACAATCATTACCTCATACAATCTCTTTCATCAATAACTGATGGAATGCTTAAAGTTCAACCTTGAGTAGTGTCTAGGACTTCTACAGTCAAGCTTCTTGCATACCCACATATGTCTCAAAGTTTTCTTCAATGTAGGAAGATGTTCTTAGCACATGCTGTGTCTGTTACCTAGAATATCTCTCCTCCACTTTGGACTGTCCACATTCTACTTATTCTCCACAAATTACATCAGTGTGTGTTAATCGTTCCCTTCCTCAAATGTCTATTGTATATTGCAGTCTGTAGTATATTTGGTTATACATTGTTTTTTTAAAATTTTTATTTATTTCTTCTGTTTAGGACTTGACTTTCAAGAGGGAGTATGTTCCTTAGGAGCAAGAACCTTATACATCTTTTGCCCTCACAATGTTGGCCAGTCATTAAGTACTTACTACAAATACCCATTGACTTCATTTCAATGAGTCAGAGCTTTTCATTTGAAAAAGGAACCTATGAATGGGTACCTGAATATCAAATAGTATAAACCAGCTCGTGAAAATTCATGATTGGAATGAATTGGCATAATGAGGATCATCTTCTTGTTTTTCTCTGAATTTTGGTTGTGAGTGACTACCTTCATGGGGATTTTGCACCATGAGAATCATCCCAAAATTTACAGTTTTAACTAATCACAGTGCCTAGGTGTTGATCCAAAGCTAAATTGATGATGAAACATAAAGTAGCCTGTGTACCTCATAAACACTCAAATTAAAATATGAAAATATAAAAATCTGGAAACATAAAGGCTTGGCTATTTTTTTAAAAGGTTTTATAGGATGTTGATAGCAATAATTTTGGAATTTGATTTAAATATTTTTGGGGGATTTATACAAATCTGAGATAAACCATAAGAATTTAACTCACAAATTGTATGTTTGTGGATGCTTGTGTCATTAGAATAAAGCTAATTTAAGGAAACAACACTACAAATCTCTTTTCTTGTAAAAAGAAATTTGATAAATATTGGTCTAGCCCAACTTGAAGACCCATATAAGAATCCTCACTCTAACATTCGTGTCAACCTGTTTCTTTTTTTTTAATGTTTTTATTTATTTTTTTGAGCGAGAGAGACAGAGTGTGAGCAGGGGAGGGTCAGAGAGAGAGGGAGACACAGAATCAGAAGCAGGCTCCAGGCCCTGAGCTAGCTGTCAGCACAGAACCCGAAGCGGGGCTCTCAGCCACAAACTGTGAGATCATGACATGAGCCCAAGTTGGACGCTCAACCAACTGAGCCACCCAGTTGCCCCCATGTCAACCTGTTTCAACAGCACTGCCTTCCATGATAGGAAGCTTAACATCCTTTAAGGCAACCCATCGCATTTGGGGACAGATTCTGTTTTTTAAGAATTTCTTCATCATTTTATTTTACAGGAGTTACATAAGGTCAAATGTCTGTACGTACATGAGTACAGCAGGCCAGGTGTAATATGATAGGGTGTGGTGGAGACTGTGGTGACAGGAAGGTGCTTCTACTCTGTTCCAGCTGAAAACCAGCAGAGGAGTGAGGCGCCAGTGTTGCCAAGCCTTCCTGTGACTCAAGAGATGCCAAAAATCTAGATATATCTGTGAAATCTGTGGTTCTTAGACATGATAACTAATTCAAACTGTTAGATAAAACACTGTGGATGAGATTGGTAGATTAAATACACACATCTGTGGGTTAAACCTGGCTGCAGCCCTCTGTTTTTTTAACTTTGGAGTTAAATTCTGCCTTACCTTTTCACCTTGAGGGGGCAAAAAACATGTATTAAATTTATATTCTTTTACTCAAAAAAGAGGACAAAAGTCAAATATTTAAGGACAACTATTGTTGTCCATATTTACCCCAGCCTTCATGAAATTCTTTGAGTCTTTTGAACCCAAAATACAGTTAGGTTAGAAAATCATTTATGCATATCGATATTGAGATAGTCACAATTTAGAGAGTTTCTTAATGTACAATGGCGATTTCTATTAGGATTGTTTTGCTTAGTGTTAGTCCATGGTGAAGTTTTCATTTGGAAACCAGGTCTAGTGTCCTTAAGGCCTCCTAACTTGACATCATAAGCAAATTTCATAAGCATAGCTTCTGTGTACTCATTTAGATCACTGTTTAAAACTAAGCTGGGCTTTGCTTGACCAGATAACTGTCCAATGGTAGGCCACTAATACAGCTACAGTGATTCCCCAACCAGCTGGCATATTTCAGTCCATGATCTTTAAATCTCTGGAAAAAATAACTAAACGTTTCAGTTTTTTTAAATGCTTTTTTAAAAACTTTTATTTATTTATTTTTGACAGACACAGAGAGACAGAGCATGAGTAGGAGAAGAGCGGAGAGAGAGAGGAAGATACAGAATCTGAAGCAGCCTCCAGGCTCTGAGCTGTCAGCACAGAGCCAGACACGGGGCTCAGACTTATGGACCATGAGATCATGACCTGAGCCGAAGTCGGACACTTAACCAGGTGCCCCAATAAGTTTTCAAATTACTCTTTCAGTATCTCAACTTTATTTCTCTTTCTTCATAGGAAGGTATCAAGATGGAGTTTGTAAAATATTCTGTCAAAATAGGGGTCTCCTTGGTGCCTCAGTCAGTTAAACATCTCATTCTTTTGTTTTTGGCTCAGGTCATGATCTCATGGTGGTGAGACTGAGCCCCACTTCTGGCTGGGCATGGAACCTGCTTAAGATTCTCGCTCCCTCTGCCACTCCCATGTGTGCATTCTCTCTCTCAAAAAAACACTTTTTCTGTCAAAGTAGAAATACATTACAAAAATTATTTTCCTTATTTACCAATGAAAAGGAGTTTGGGTTAATACCTTTATGTTGTACAACTCTGGGGGCTTCATTCATACTGTCTTTTGTAAATGAGTCAACCCCTCAACATAACTCATAGAACACAGTGTAGCTGGTGCCCCCTGGAGTTGTGCATCCACCACAGTCCTGAGTGAGATTAATTTGGCAATAATGTTCTGGAGGCATTTCTGCACACTCGGTAGCTCCTGGTGATGGTGTTCATAGGCCAGGCTTAAAAAAGAGCAAAAACAAAAAACCCTTTGATTAAACCAGTTGCTGGCATCAGGATACTTCAGAATACGTTTCTTTGATAAATATTTTGGTGATGTTTGAATGTATACAAGAAATTACATCTTGGCTATATAATCAATTTTTAATTTTAGTAAATGCTATGTAATCCCAGAGAAAAACCTAAATACTTCTGGCACTCCATGCATATTACTCACTTACAATTAATGAACATTATCTGTCGTGGTTAGGGTGATCTATTTGAACAAGGCTTGATGAATGGCTTTTGTAAAGGGCCAGATAGTAAATATTTTAGGGTTTGCAGGACACATATGGTCTTTGTCACATATTCTTTGTATTTTGTTTTTTTTCTAGCAGTTGCCAATGTTTCAATGGCTGGTAATTTAATAAACAGTAAGTATTGTTTCACTTCTGTATTTTGTTTTTTTATGTTGATTTTTGGTACTCTAGCCATGCACCATCCTAAGTAGTTTTCGGTATTTAGCAGTGCTTAGGTCCTCACAGAAATCCAGGGAAATGGGCGGTCTCATTGTTCTTGCGCTTGAGCCTGGGCGATGAAAGCATAGCAGGGGTTAAACAACTTGCTCAAGTCTTCAGGATAATTTTGCTCTCACCAAGAATGTCTTAACATTGTATCTTCTGTACATTAAAGGGTGAAAATAAGTGCATAGTGGATGCAGGGAATTATTTGTTTCTATATAAGGTAAAATGGCCTTGGCCTTTTCTATTTTTTTCTTTTATACCACAGAGTACAACTGCAGATGTGTGTGTTTTCACTGTATTTTGAAATGATAAACTGATAGGAAAATATTTTAAATAGCATGCCAAAAATGTCTTCACTGAGCACAAAATGGACAAAGTCCAAGTGTTAGTTTAAATTGCATATTATCTACCAATCTTCCCAGCAGAATCTGAAAGATGTTATTGTTTGAGTCACGTAGTTCTTCTGAATAATCTTTTCTTTGTAAACAGTTGGCAGTCCAAACTCTGGATTTTTCCATTTAATGTTTCAAAGAAACTCATTTTTAAGGTCCTTTTTAATCAGCATATCTGTCACCTTCTTTTTCAGCCTTTTTTTGGTGGGCGTGGGGGGTTACTTTTTGGTACTGGTAAATGTTTGACTTTCAACTTTAAACTGGTGTTCATCTTCTTCTTTAACACTGCAATTTCCAGTTCACCCAGGCTTGAATCCCCCAGTTTCCTCTAAAACTGAAAATTAGTGGTCGTTTTTCCAAAAGCTGTAATTTTTACATTAACCTTGTTTCTTCTTTTAATTGGTGTTTTTTTGTGAGACAATGGTAGGGGGCTGGTGATGGGTGTTACTTATTTTGAGAACCCTGTTTCAGTGAGGCTGGTTGTGAAATAAAGGCTGGAGAGGAAAAAACTCCTTAAGGCTTCTGCCTGTGGGGTGAAGAAAGAAGGAGAAGGGAAAGGGCTAGAATAATGGGAGGAGCAGGAGTGAATGTTCTCATCAGTTCAGAAATTAGAGACCAATCAGAAACTGTAGCCAAAGGGTTTCTTCCGGTTTAAATATGGAGCCACGTCTAGGTCCCCATCAATCCAAGTTGCTAAAAATGTCCCCCTCCCTCCAAGTTGTGACCAGCCCTCTGGCCACTGAATGTGAGGACAGCTAAATAACAGAATTTTCTTTCAACACAGGCGTGATACACATTCAAGCTGAAAGCCCATGGCTAAGAGAAAGTGACTGTTAAAATCCCTTTCAGACAAATGAATAAGTGTTCACGTTTCTTTTTTTTTGTTGGTTTCGCCCTCTATGGGCTACTGTGCTCCGTCCTGTCAGCACTAATTGTCTCCAGTTTTTGTTTTTGTTTTTTCGTTTGTTTGTTTGTTTGTTTATTTTTTACCTAGTATAGTTAATTGGTTTGCCTCCTGCAAGAAACTTAAAGCTGTTGAGGGAGGTTCCCCTCAACTAGAGATGGTTTGCAAATAGAAACTAGTATAAAGAAATAAATGAATCATATGAGATTTCAATCTGAAATAATTTTTATTTTAATTTGGACAAAGAAAATGGGCTAGAGAATTAGAAGATTTAGGAACTGTTATATTTGATCCACAATCTATAATTTGCTTAACAAATTTTAAGCGTTGTTTCAAGTATGACAAATAATTGTTCCAATCTTCATTCTCTCATTTTACACAAACAGTTGAAAGAAAATATGAAAAATTTCTCTGAAAGTTTCAATTAAAAAAAAAACTGAAATTTTTTATACCATCACAAACATTCAGTATTTGAAACTCATAGTTTTTTTAGCCTTTTTGCCCCAGGTTCCATGGCTTTAAAGCTCTGATGGTGTTACATTTAAATATTACCTACTTTTAAGTATTGGTTTTCCTGTCTCAGTGTTTTAATTAATGAAACTGTGCGTTATTTTTAGCATGGTAATCCAATCAATAGGACATAGTTCTACTAGATTACAATAATTAGAAGGCATTGTTTACAGTAAAATCAGCATAGGTCTATCTGGAAGTAAATATTTATATAGCGAGATGCCAATAATTGTTAGTTAGATACGAGGACGAGTTTTTAAACTTTTATTGAAGTATAATATACATACAAAAATTATAAGTGCAGAACTCCATGAATTTTACAAACGATACTTACATAATCAGCACCCAGATCACGATTCAGAATATTCTTAACGTTCCTAAAGCTACTCATTCTTCCACCTCAAGGGGTAACCCCTTCCTATCTTCCAACAGCATGAAATAGTTTTGCTTGTTTTGGAACCTTCTATAAATTGAAACATTCTGTATGTACTATTTAGTGTCTGACTTCTTATACTCAACTTTTGTTGTTGAGATTTAGTCAAGATACCACAGGTTAAGGGCTTAGTCTCATGAAGGTGCCCCTCCCCAACACTTTAGCTGCCAATTACAAATAGTAGGTCTCCGGGTTGTGTCAGATGTGGCTACACATTTTGGACGTTCCCATAACTGTCTCCCATGTGGATTTGATTATTTGCTAGGGTAGCTCTTGGAACTCAGGGGAACAGTTACATTTACCAATGTATTAAAGAATGTGACTCAGGCAGAGAAGGACAGATACCATATGTTTGCATGTATAGGTGGATTAGGAGGAACTTAATGAAGGATCATGGGGGAGGAGAAGGGGAAAAATAGTTGGGGAGAGGGAGGGAGGCAAACCACAAGAGACTCTTGAATGCTGAGAACAAACTGAGGGCTGATGGGGGTGGGGGAGAGGGGAAGGGGGGTGATGGGTATGGAGGAAGGCACTTGTGGGGATGAGCACTGGGTGTTATATGGAAACCAACCTGACAATAAACTATTTAAGAAAAAAAAAGAATGTGATTAAAGATACAGACGAACAGCCACATGCAACAATACATAGGGTCAGCTCTGGGAGGGTCTCAAGCAGAGGAGCTTCTCAGGTGTATCACCCCCCTGGTATGTGGATGTGTTCACCAATTCACCAACCTGGAACCCCTCTAAACCCTATACTTTTGGGATTTTATGGAGGCCTTACCATGTAGGCGTGATCAATCATTAACTCTGTTTTCAGCCACCTCTTCCACTTGTAAAGAAGTTTGGGAGAGGAAGAGCTGAAAAGTCCAAGCTGCTAATGAAGGCTAGTTATTTGTGGTGATCAGCTCCCATTCAGAAGCCAGGTCCCCACCCAGGGTTGCTTCTTCTTTTTTTTTTTTTTTACAATTTACATTAAAAAAAATTTTTTTTTTTTACAAATAGTTTATTGTCAAATTAGTTTCCACATAACACTCAGTGCTTATCCCCACAAGTGTCCTCCTCCATGCCCATCCCCCCCTCCCCCCACATCCATCAGTCTTTTTTGTCAGCATTCAAGAGTCTCTCATGGTTTGTCTCTCTCCCTTTCCCCCACCATTTCTGCCCTTCTTCTCCCCCTTGGTCCTCTGTTAAGTTCCTCCTAATCCTCCTATACGTGCAAACATATGATATTTGTCCTTCTCTGCCTGACTTATTTCGCTCAGCATAACCCCCTCAAGGTCCATCCATGTTGCTACACATGGCCAGATTTCATTGTTTCTCATTGCCATGTAGTATTCCATGGTATAGATAAACCACATCTTCTTGATCCATTCATCTGTTGATGGACACTTAGGCTCTTTCCATGTTTTAGCTATTGTGGAGAGTGCTGCTATGAACATTGGGGTACATGTGCTCCTATGCATCAGCATTTCTGTATCCCTTGGGTAAATTCCTAGCAGTGCTATTGCTGGGTCCTAGGGGAGTTCTACTGTTAGTTTCCTGAGGAACCTCCACACAGGGTTGCTTCATTAATAGATACTCGAGCACCTGGGTGGCTCAGTCGGTTTAATCATCTCCAGCTCTTCATTTTGGCTCAGGTCATGATCTTGTGGCTTCGTGGGTTCGAGGCCCTCATCTGGCTTTATGCTGACATTACAGATCCTGCTAGGGACTCTCTCTCTCTCTCTCTCTGCTCCCCCTCCCCCAATGTGTGCTATGTCTCTCTCTCTCAAAAAAAAAAAAAACACTTAAAAAAAAAAAGAGTGCTCGCTTCGGCAGCACATATACTAAAAAAAAAAAAGAACAATAGATACTCCGTGTGCGTCTATCACTTAGGAATTTATAAAGGTTTTAGGAGCCTGTATCAGAGTCTGGGGACACAGGCCAAGTATTACAAGAAATGCTCCTAGTGCTCTTACCATTTAGGAAATCACAAGAGTTTTAGGAGCATTATTTCAGGAATGAGGGACAGAGATCCTCCAACATATATTTTTTCTATATTCCCACAGGTTCATGAACCTGTGTTGCATGAACATGCTTGTGTATGGCCTCTGGTTAATAGATTTATGTGTTTCTACTAGGTACTTCTTTCAGGAGAAGATGCTGGGTCACAAGGTACACATGTTGTTTGAATATTAGACAATGCTAGTTTTCTATCATGGTAGTACTGGCCAACAATCCCACAAGCAGCAACAGAATGGCTCCACCTAGCTTCTGGCACTTGATATTTTCTGTGCTTTACATTTGAGTCATTCTAGAAAATTTGTTGTGCCATCATGCTGCTCTATTTATTTTTTTATTAAAATGTTTATTCATTTTTGAAAGATGCAGAGAGACAGAGTGTGAGTCAGGGAAGGGCAGAGAGAGAGGGAAACATAGAATTCCAAGCAGGCTCTGAGCTGTCAGCAAAGAGCCCAACATGGGGCTCGAACTCACAAACTGTGAGATCATCACCTGAGCTGAAGTTGGATGCCTAACTGATTGAGTCACCCAGGCACCTCTCCATTATTTTGTTTTAATGTGCATTTTCCTAAAGACCACTGTGATAAATGTAAAAGGACACTGCCACAATGATCACGTCCTCCTACAAATTTGTACTACTGACAAAACTGGGCTCCAGCGGATTTGTGATTTACTCAAATGCACTCAGCTTGGATGTGGTAAACCAGTATCAGGTTTTGTTCATTAATGTGGCACATGATAATGAAATTTCAGAATCAGAGGAATTTTGGAGACCTTGCCATCCAAAAGTTTCTTGCAGAAGAAGTTAAGGCCCAGAGAATTGCATGTATTAATTACTTCAGACATCACATTTCTTTTGGTTTTGTCTGATGAAATACACTGGCCTAGAGGTCTGGATATGATACTGGATTCTACCACCTACGAGCTGTGTGGCTGAGTCAAGTCACCTGCTTTCTCTGGACATCTATTCTTTAATGAGAGCTATATAAGCTCAAACGTATTTTCTTGTGTGTTTGTACCATCCAGGAGACAATTATGATAACAACTACAACTTTCTGTGTTTACAGCTGTGAAAGACTTGAGTGGTCTTCAACAGCCTGACTTTCCTCTGTGCCATGAGTGCAGGTCTTCAGCGAGGCTCATGTCCTCAGGTTTTTACTCAAATTCCAATGTAGCTGAGTAGTTCTACCTCAATACCCGCAGGCACCTCAACTTAACATGTTCTGATTCCAACAGGTCTTTCCACTGCAGTATGTTTCCTACCTTATTGAGTATCATGACCTTTATCCTTTGTCCAAGCTACATTCCTATCTCCTCTACTATACCACATTGCCCCTGATCAAGCATTTATCACCATACCACTTTCTTTTTTTTTTAATATAGTTTATTGTCAAGTTGGTTTCCATATAACACCCAGTGCTCATTCCAACAAGTGCCATCCTCCATGCCCATCACTCCCCTTCCCCTCTCCCCCACCCCCATCAACACTCAGTTTGTTCTCAGTATTTAAGAGTCTCTTATGGTTTACTTCCCTCTTCTACAACTCTCCCCAACTATTTTACCCCTTCCCCTCCCCCATGGTCCTCTGTTAAGTTTCTTCTGTTCTAGATATAGGGAAAACATATGATCTCTGTCTTTCTCTGCCTGACTTATTTCACTTAGCATAATACCCTCGAGTTCCATCCACATTGCTACAAATGGTCAGATTTCATTCTTTATCATTGTCATGTAGTATTCCATTGTGTGTGTATAAATATAAACCACATCTTCTTTTTTTTTTTTTTAATTTAATATATTTATTTATTTTTTTTTTATTTTTATTTTTTTTTTAGTGTTGATCATTCTTTTTTTTTTATTTTTTTTATTTTTTACAAATAGTTTATTGTCAAATTAGTTTCCACATAACACCCAGTGCTCATCCCCACAAGTGCCCTCCTCCATGCCCCCCCCCTCCCCCACATCCACCAGTCCTCAGTTTTTGTCAGCATTCAAGAGTCTCTCATGGTTTGCCTCTCTCCCTTTCCCCCACCATTTCTGCCCTTCTTCTCCCCCTTGTCCTCTGTTAAGTTCCTCCTAATCCTCCTATACGTGCACACATATGATATTTGTCCTTCTCTGCCTGACTTATTTCGCTCAGCATAACACCCTCAAGGTCCATCCATGTTGCTACACATGGCCAGATTTCATTGTTTCTCATTGCCATGTAGTATTCCATGGTATAGATAAACCACATCTTCTTGATCCATTCATCTGTTGATGGACACTTAGGCTCTTTCCATGTTTTAGCTATTGTGGAGAGTGCTGCTATGAACATTGGGGTCCATGTGCTCCTATGCATCAACATTTCTGTATCCCTTGGGTAAATTCCTAGCAGTGCTATTGCTGGGTCATAGGGGAGTTCTATTGTTAGTTTCTGAACCTCCACACTGTTTTCCAGAGGGGCTGTACCAGTTTACATTCCCACCAACAGTGTAGGAGGGTGCCCGTTTCTCCACATCCTCGCCAGCATCTAGAGTTCTCTGATTGGCTCATTTTAGCCACTCTGACTGGCGTGAGGTGGTATCTCAGTGTGGTTTTGATTTGTATTTCCCTGATGAGGAGCGATGCTGAGCATCGTTTCATGTGTCTGTTGGCCATCTGGATGTCCTCTTTGGAGAAGTGTCTGTTCATATCTTCTGCCCATTTCTTCACTGGGTTGTTTGTTTTTCGGGCGTGTAGTTTGGTGAGTTCCTTGTAGATTCTGGATATCAACCCTTTATCTGATATGTCATTTGCAACTATCTTTTCCCATTCCGTTGGTTGCCTATTAATTTTCTGGGTTGTTTCCTTGGCTGTGCAGAAGCTTTTAATCTTGATGAGGTCCCAACAGTTTATATTTGCTCTTGATTCCCTTGCTTTTGGGGATGTGTCAAGTAAGAAGTTGCTGCGGTGGAGGTCAAGGAGGTTGTTTCCTGCTTTCTCCTCTAGGGTGTTGATAGTTTCCTGTCTCACGTTCAGGTCCTTTATCCATTTTGAGTTTATTTTTGTGCATGGTGTGAGAAAATGATCTAGTTTCATTCTTCTGCATGTTGCTGTCCAATTCTCCCAACACCATCTGTTAAAAAGGCTGTCTTTTTCCCATTGGATATTCTTTCCTGCTTTGTCAAAGATCAGTTGGCTGTATACTTTTGGGTCCACTTCTGAGTTCTCAATTCTGTTCCATTGGTCTATGTGTCTGTTTTTGTGCCAATACCATACTGTCTTGATGATGACAGCTTTGTAGTAGAGGCTAAAGTCTGGGATGGTGATCCCTCCCATTTTGGTTTTATTTTTCAGGATTACTTTGGCTATTCGGGGTCTTTTGTGGTCCATACAAATTTTTGGATAGTTTGTTCTAGTTTTGAGAAGTATGCTGGTGCAATTTTGATTGGAATTGCATTGAATGTGTAGAGTGCCTTAGGTAGTAATGACATCTTAACTATATTTATTCTTCCTATCCATGAACATGGAATGTTTTTCCACTTCTTTGTGTCTTCTTCAATTTCCTTCATAAGTTTTCTATAGTTTTCATCATACAGATCTCTTGTATCCTTGGTTAGGTTTATTCCGAGGTATTTTATGGTTTTTTGTGCAATTGTGAAAGGGATCAGTTTCTTGATTTCTCTTTCTGTTGCTTCATTGTTGGTGTATAAAATGCAACCGATTTCTGTACGTTGATTTTGTACCCTGCAACTTGGCTGAATTCTTGGATCAGTTCTAGTAGGCTTCTGGTGGAGTCTGTCGGGTTTTCTATGTAGAGTATCATGTCATCTGCGAAGAGTGAAAGTTTGACTTCCTCTTTGCCAATTCTGATGCCTTTGATTTCCTTTTGGTGTCTGATGGCTGATGCTAGGACTTCCAGCACTATGTTAAACAGCAGTGGTGAGAGTGGGCATCCCTGTCGTGTTCCTGATCTCAGAGGGAAAGCTCTGAGTTTTTCCCCGTTGAGGATGATGTTAGCTGAAGGCTTCTCATAGATGGCTTTGATGATGTTTAAGTAGGTTCCTTCTATCCCAACTTTCTCGAGAGTCTTTATTAAGAAGGGATGCTGTATTTTGTCAAATGCTTTTTCTGCATCTATTGACAGGATCATATGGTTTTTATCTTTTCTTTTATTAATATGATGTATCACATTGATTGATTTGCGAATGTTGAACCAGCCCTGTAACCCAGGAATGAATCCCACTTGATCTTGGTGGATGATTCTTTTGATATGCTGCTGGATTCGATTTGCAAGGATCTTGTTGAGAATTTTTGCATCCGTATTCATCAAGGATATTGGCCTGTAGTTCTCTTTTTTTGCTGGATCTCTGTCTGGCTTGGGAATCAGAGTGATGCTGGCTTCATAAAATGAGTCTGGGAGTTTTCCTTCGATTTCTATTTTTTGGAATAACTTGAGAAGAATTGGGATTAATTCTGTTTTAAATGTCTGGTAGAATTCCCCAGGGAAGCCATCAGGTCCAGGGCTCTTATTTGTTGGGAGATTTTTGATCACTGATTCAATTTCTTCACTTGTTATGGGTCTGTTCAGGTTTTCTATTTCTTCCCGTGTGAATTTTGGTAGTGAGTGTGTGTTTAGGAATTTGTCCATTTCTTCTAAGTTGTCCAATTTATTGGCATATAATTTTTCATAGTATTCCCTGATAATTGCTTGTATTTCTGAGGGGTTGGTTGTAATAAGTCCATTTTCATTCATAATTTTGTCTATTTGGGTGCTCTCTCTTTTCTTTTGGATAAGTCTGGCTAGAGGTTTGTCAATTTTGTTTACTTTTTCAAAAAACCAACTCTTGGTTTCATTGATCTGTTCAATTGTTTCTTTGGTCTCGATGTTGTTTATTTCTGCTCTAATTTTTACTATTTCTCTTCTTCTACTGGGTTTAGGGCGTTCTTGTTGCTCTGCCTCTAGTTCCTTTAGGTGAGCTGTTAGATTTTGGACTTGCGCTTTTTCTAATCTCTTGAAATAGGCCTGGAGAGCAATGTACTTTCCTCTTAGGACTGCCTTTGCCGCATCCCATAGATTTTGAATTGTTGTGTTTTCATTTTCATTTGTTTCCATATATTTTTTAACTTCATCTCTAATTGCCTGATTGGCCCATTCATTCTTTAGAAGGGTGTTCTTTAACCTCCATGTTTTTGGAAGTTTTCCAGACTTCTTCCTGTAATTGATTTCAAGTTTCAAAGCATTGTGATCTGACAGTGTGCATGGTATGATCTCTATTCTTTTATATTTCTTGAGGGCTGCTTTATGTCCCAGTATGTGATCTATCTTGGAGAATGTGCCATGCGCACTTGAGAAGAAAGTAAATTCCCTGGCCTCAGGATGTAAAGTTCTAAATATATCCGTCAGGTCCATCTGGTCCAATGTGTCTTTCCAGTCCATTATTTCTTTAGTGATTTTCTGTCTGGTTGACCTATCCATTGCTGTAAGCGGAGTATTAAAGTCCCCTGCTATTAGCACATTCTTATCTATAAGCTTGTTTCTGTTTGTGATTAATTGTTTTAGATATTTAGGTGCTCCCATATTCGGTGCGTAGACATTTATGATTGTTAGTTCTTCCTGATGGATGGACCCTGTAATTATTATGTAGTGCCCTTCTTCATCTCTTGTGATTGTCTTTAATTTAAAGTCCAGTTTGTCTGATATAAGTATCGCTACTCCGGCTTTCTTTTGATTTCCTGTAGCATGATATATATTTCTCCATCCCCTTACTTTTAATCTGAAGGTATCTTCCCGTCTAAAATGAGTTTCTTGTAGACAGCATATAGATGGATTTTGTTTTTTAATCCATTCTGCTACCCTATATCTTTTGATTGGAGCATTCAGCCCATTTACATTCAGTGTTATTATTGAAATATGTGGGTTTAGAGTCTTTGTATCTTTTGTAGGGTTCATGTTTGTGGTGGTGTCTCTGGAATCTTTGTTCCTTGCAACCTTTCCTTCAGAGCATCCCCCTCAGGATTTCTTGTAGGGCTGGCTTCGTGGTGACAAATTCTTTCAATTTCTGTTTGTTTGGAAAGGTTTTTATCTCTCCTTCTATTTTGAAGGACAGGCTTGCTGGATAGAGGATTCTTGGCTGCATATTTTTACTGTTCATCACATTGAAGATCTCTTGCCATTCCTTTCTGGCCTGCCACGTTTCAGTAGATAGGTCTGTCACCACTCTGATGGGTTTCCCTTTGTATGTGAGGGCCCTTTTCTCCCTAGCTGCTTTCAAAATTCTCTCTTTGTCCTTGTATTTTGCCATTTTTATGATGATATGTCGTGCAGAAGATCGATTCAAGTTACGTCTGAGAGGAGTCCTCTGAGCCTCTTGTATTTCCACATTGACTTCCTTCCCCAGGTCGGGGAAGTTCTCTGCTATAATTTGTTCCAGGACTCCTTCAGCACCTTTCCCTCTCTCTTCCTCTTCTGGGATTCCTATGATACGGATATTGTTGCGTTTGACTGTGTCGCTGAGCTCTCGAATTCTTCTTTCCTGTTCCTGGATCAGTTTGTCTCTTTTTTTGTCAGCTTCTTGTTTTTCTAGAATGGTGTCTTCTAAATCACTTATTCTCCTTTCTGCCTCTTCAAGCCGTGCATTGGAGGCCTCTAATTTATTATGGATCTCATTTATCGCATTTTTTAATTCTTCATGCCTATTTTTATTTTCCATTCTGTCTGTAGCCATAGTTTCTTTGATGTCGCCTATGTTTTTTTCAAGCCCTGCTATTAATTTCACCATTATTATTCTAAAATCTTGTTCACTTATGCTGCTGATATCTGTTTTGAGCAGTTCATTAGCTGTCATTTCTTCTTGGAGTTTCTTTGGAGGAGAGCTCTTTCGTTTCGTCATTTTAGTTAGCTTTCCGGCTCTTGTTGGTTTTAAAGACCTGTTATGCTCTCTGTTTCTATGAGCACTGCTATATCCAAGAAACTCTTTGACTTTCCAGGGCCTATCCTTTCAGAGATTGTTTTTTGAATGGTATCCCTCGGTCACTCTTGTTGGGACCTTAGTTATTTTATTTTCCTATTCGTAGTGATATTTGGGACTCTTCACCTTGTGTACTCTAGCTTGTTTCTTGAGGTAGCCCTCTCAGGCAGGGATGTGCGTGGCGTGATCCGATGCCTCAGGCGGGGGTTCTGCCTTGGCGATTGTGGGAAGGAGAGTGACGGTGCTCCAGTCCCTTCTTGAACCCCGCGCTGCAGCTCGGTTTTTTTTTTTTTTTTGGCGTGTCAACTCCCCGTTCCGGGGACGCAGCCGAAGTTGGTTGCACTCTTCAACCCAGGCCAGTTCCAATCTCCAAATCCCAGCCCGCGCCCCGCTGAAGTTGCCTTAGACACAGCTTCCCAGACAACCCCCTCGGGCTATTCCAGGCTCCCTGCTGAGCTCTGGGGGCGGAGTCAGGATCGCTGCTTTCTTCTCTGGTCGGCTCTGGTGCGCATGCGCGGTGCTTGCCTGCAGCGTCCGCGCAGCCCGAGCCCGCTGGAGCGAGGAAAACCGGGTCTCTCTATGGCTCGTCACCCGAAACACGAACTCACAGGCAAATTTCCCAGTTTTTAGCTTTTTGCCTTCCCTCTCGAGTTCCAGCCAGCCAGGAGCGCAGACGCCTGGTGTCTGCGCGTCTCCTTCAGGGGTCCCAGCCGCCCTGGAGCTACAATGGCGGCAGGCGCACCCGCTCCGCTTTAAAACCCCACCTCCCGGAGCGGCACAAAGAAGCAGTTTGTGTGCTCAGCCTCCCCCAGGACCAGTTGTCGCGAGGGGACCTGGTGTGCAGATATTTGGCAAGTACGGTCTTTCTATGCACCGAGCGGAGATTTTTCTGTCTCGGACTCTCTCCTTTTCCCCTCTCACTCCCCGTAGAGGGTAGAGGGGGATCGCCTCCCACCCTGGAGGCTCCGATCCCGGGCTGATTTTACCTTCCCCGGTTCGCACTCACGTTAGAAGGCTTTCTCAGTGGATTCTGCGACCTTTTTCTCCGAGTCTCTCAGGTTTTGTATGGTTTCCAATGGCTTCAGATCTTTTCTGTGTGATGTATGGGCGCGAGTGCAAGTACGGAGCTCCTTACTTCTCCGCCATCTTGCCTCCCTAGTTCAAACCACATCTTCTTGATCTATTTGTCTGTTGATGGACATTTAGGCTCTTTCCATGATTTGGCTATTGTTGAAAGTGTTGCTATGAACATTGGGGTATATGTGCCCCTATGCATCAGCACTCCTGTGTCCCTTGGGTAAATTCCTAGCAGTGCTATTGCTGGGTTTTAGGGGGGTTCTATTGCTAATTATTATAAAAACCTCCACACTCTTTTCCAGAGGGGCTGCACCAGTTTATATTCCATTCAACAGTGTAGGAGAGTGCCCATTTCTTCACATCCTCGCCAGCATCTATAGTCTCCTGATTTGTTCATTGTAGCCACTCTGACTATCATGAGGTGGTATCTCAGTGTGGTTTTGATTTGTATTGCCCTGACGATGAGTAGTGTTGAGAATCATTTCTGCTGGTCGTCTGGATGTCCTCTTTGGACAAGTGTCGTTCATGTCTTCTGCCCATTTCTTCACTGGATTACTAGTTTTTCAGTTACCACACCACTTTCTATTGAAATAGTTTTCTAAGAGGGTCCATGGCTCCATTGTCTTTCCCCACTAATCTATCCTCTGAAATCTTGTAGACTTTATCTTTCTACATTTTGATAAGATCATGCATCATCTAAAACACCTTTCATAACTTTCTAAGGATAGTGAGATGAAATTTAGATGCCCTAGCTTGGCATTCAAGGTCTTCAATATCTGGCAACTGCCTGGCTTGCACACCTGAGTTTATTTCCTGTTGTGCATTTGCTTTGCTGCTTCACCTTGGTGTCCCACCACAGACCCTGCCTACTCTCTAACGATGTTCCACTCCCTGCATGAGATACATACTCTCATTCATCTGGTAGAAACCACTGTCCTTTTCTTCTACAACTTTTAAGTTCCTACTGATGTCCTCATCCATGAAAGCTTTCCCTGTCTTCCCTTCTGTTGGTCTAGGTCCCCTTCACTTTCTCAGCACCACTGCCCTGTCCATCATCACAAAGTTCTACCACAACATTTCTCACATGGCACCATAGTCATTTGCTTGTGTGTCTATCTTCCCTGATGCTTTAAAGCTCCTCAGGCATCAGGATTGGATCCATCCATCTCCATAACACCCGTGCTAAATGAACATAGATGCTCAGTGAATAATTCTTGGATGCATAAATGAATTTATTGAATCTGAGGAGGCAAAAAACTCATGCTCTCCTTAACAGAAAAATACCAAGATACAACTTTCCTCCTTTCTTATTAATACACTCAAGTTTTATTTCTTTGCCTTTCTTATCAATATATGTATTTTTTACCTAGATGTTTGCAATGATGACAATTTTACATATAACTTAAGTGCATCTAATTGAAATTATGGCATCTTGAATCTAAAGATTTGCATGGGACTACTTGAAGCTTTAAGTTGAATATTATAGATGAATTTCCTGAAATCAAATTTATTTTTAAAAAATAGAAGCTTAGAGAATTGCCAAGTGGGCTGTGTATAATGGAATATACCCTCTTTTTTGCCTTGTTCAGGCTTGGTCTGTTTCTCTCTGTTTCCATTTTGCAGTGTGTACACCTGATGCACTAGGCTAATTATATAACAGTCAGCATATGATTGATCATAATGTCACTTTCAGAAAAACCTGGAAAATATTTTTAAAATCCGGCCTATGAAAAATTCCAAATATATTTTAAAATTAAAATAATATAATGCCTTGGTGAAACAAATGAAAACCTACAAATAAATCTTCTCTGAAATAGAAATCCTCAAATGGTTTATGAGCCCTTTTCTAGAAAATAAAAAATTATAAAAGAATCAATTACTCATAAATGTATAAATGTTTCACCTTTTCCTTAAGGTATTTTATGTGGACACACTCATCATTCAAAAATTTAGCTTTTAATTTAACCTTTAAAAGCTAAGATTGCTGATTTGTAAAAATACTGCTGTAAGAATACATTATAACAACAAGGGACTGGAACTCTCAAATGGGCAAAGTCTCTCTGATGTTCTTTACGCTAATTAAGTAAATAACGGTGCACTAGAAAAAGTTCCTGTTAATTTTCCAAAATGGTTTTCATCTTACAACATTCCGGATTTTACACAGAAGATCTAAAGAATAGAAGTGTGCTGAACAAAGAAAAGGAACATTTTGAGGCAATCATAAAAAGAAAAATTAATAAGGATTAAACCTCTTCCACACTTTGTTCAAAAGTGCATATTTTGATTTTGTTCTCACTTAAGTAATACTAAATTATAGTATGAAGCCCACGTTAGTAACTACTCTTCAATAGCCACATTATCCAGGATTACTGGCATTAAATACTGAATTAGCATTAGCTGGCTGTTATTGTTTATAAATTAATTTTTTTCCTGTTTCTGTGAGTTCTATGAATTACATCCTGTAATCTCCTATCTCTCTAGGGATGGAGTGTTACAGTGAAAATAACTGTGGCCTGGAACCTGAAGACTCAGAATCAAAATGTGATTTGCCACCAATTGGCTCTGCAACCTTAGGTAAGTCACTCAACTTGTCAACTTGTGCTGCCTCCCTTTTTTTAATGTTTATTTTTGAGAGAGAAAACACTAGAAGAGATAGGTGCAGAAACAGAGAGAGGGAGACAGAGAATCCAAAACAGGTTCAGAACTGTCAGTGCAGAGCCCGACATGGGGCTAGAATTCATGAAGCGTAATGTGATGATCTGAGCTGAAGTCAGACACCTAACCAACTGAGCCCTGTGTTGTTTCTCTTTTAAAGGCATTGAGTTGCAACTCGATGCTCTGTGAACTCTGTTCTAATTCTAACATTAACTGACCCCTTTTGTGTCCATATTAAGGAGGATTTTGGCTTATCCTACTGTCCAGTCCTTTCTCTAACATTTCTGTAGTAAGACTTTTCTAGTTGAAAGTGACTGAGTCTATCTTGAACAGCCCAAAGCCAAAAAGACACTTGACTGGCTCATAAAACCCAAAAGTCCAGGAGTCTCAAAGTCTGGAGGGTTCCAAGGACTCCAGAGTTATCTTCAAAATCTAGTTTCTTACATTTTTTATCTCAACTCTGCTTTCCTCTGACTTGGCTTCATTTGTAGGCAGGCTGTATACAGGTGTCATTCTCTGGTAACTTCAGATCTTTATAGCCAACAACACTGGTGGGGAACAAAAACTTATTTCTAACAAAAGTCCCGAGTGGCCAGGTCTTGGGAATGTTAGGGGTGAGTAAAGATGTGGATGGTGGGGCATTTCCATGTGAACAGAGAGTGGTAGTTCTTCAAAGGAAAACTGAGGTACAGTTTTCAGAACAGGGGAAATGAATGCTGAATGGGCAAAATTAACAGGTGTCTCCCTGCAACTTGGCAGTTGTCTCATCTGAAAGTGTTCCCTGTCCAACCTCTCTTTCTTCCCTTTTACCTTTCACAGGTGTTAGTTCTCCCAATAAACCTTGTTCATTCTTAACTCTGTCTCAGCATCTGCCTCCTGCAGGACCCAAACTGATGATGAGATGGGGTTTGGGCCTGGATTATTCACTACTTACCTGGCAAGTACTTGGATGGTAAGCAGGGTACACATAGTCCTTGGCACAAGGTGGGGACTCCATTACTAAGCCTTTACAGAAGGGTGGCCTGGGTCAGTGATGCAGTAGAGGGGAGCACCCTGATTGCAACAATGATTCAGGAGTTTGAAAAATGTTGAGTACAAGATGGGTGGGGAATAATGCATATGAGGACAATACATTTGGCTTGCTGTTATTAGGCTGAATTGGAACTCTAGAGAAGAATAATAAAGGGCAATTGCCAAATTGAAAACTAAGAGAGAAGTCCCCGGGACCTCTTTGGCAGCCTCAAAAGCAGGCTTTACCTTCTGTGGAAGGAAAGCAAGAAAAGTAAAAAACCAAACTCTGGAGTTAGAATCACTGAGCTTCAGATGATTAAATGCTCAGCAGAGACAAATGTCATGATCAGGGCACTTGTTGGGAAAATTAAGAAGCTTGACATATGGTGTGGGGGCTTCAGAGTAGATACCCCTGAAGATTTTGTTTCCCGAAACCTCTGAACCATTGGAGCCTGCAGACGGGTCTGTCCATCACTATCAAGAGCTCAAAGTCTCCCCATATGAGAAGACACTTCAGAGTCTTCTTCCCAGCAAGGCAGTGGAGGGTTCCCCTTAAGATCTGCCTCCACCACTTGTGACTTTCAGGCTGATAACTAGGAATCAAATCTAAGAATAATCCCTAATGATATGCTGAGCCTAGCAATAGAGAAAGCAATCTTATCCTAAATTTGCTACAAAAGCTAGTAAGTATATTCCAGCAGAAGCTGGGGGAGGATCCCTGGGATTAGATTTTGAGGATGCTGGACAAAGGGAGCCAAAGCATAAGACTGGACAGAACACTTAACTGACTTAGGAGTGCCATCTTGGAATATAGGATTTCACTTTGGTTAGAACCTCAAGATATGATACATGGCTTTTGATTTGGCAAATGTTTCTCACTTTCTATCCTAATCAAGAAAGATGGACAGAGATAGTTCACCTTGGTCCACATGGTATAGACAACAATATACATTGACAGTTTTGCCCCAGGGCTATATAAACTATGTTACAGTCATAAGAGATGTGGACCAACCAGTATCCTTGAGAATATCACTTTATCCATTGAATTGATGATATTATGTAGATCAGGCAGGTTGAGTAAGAGGTGGCTAATATCTTGAAAGTCTTGGTAAGGCACATGTACCCTAGAGGACAAAAAATAACCACATAAAGATTCAGGGGCCCATCATATCAGTAAAATCTTCAGGACTCAGCAGTCAGAGACATGCTAGGATATTCCTTGCAAAGTAGGGAAAAAAAATACAAGTGAGTGCATCTTATATACCCTACAACCAAGAAAGAAGCACAATGCCTGGTAAGTTTCTTTGGGTTCTGGAAGCAACACATTCCATACTTAAGAATACTACTTCAGCTCAAACACCAGGGTGCAGGGTTTTAGAGCAGGGCCCAACTGCATGTGTCTTGCTGCTTGGGCCGTATGATCAGGCAGTGGTGGAAAAGATGCAGTGGAGTTGATGGCAAACCCCAGTCAGAGAATCTCAGCACAGGACCCTAAGTTTTAAAGTCCAAGCTATCTGCCAGAGATAAATGGACACTTTTGAAAAACCATCAAGACCATAGAAATCATGACTGGGGGCAAAGAGAATTTAGAATGAAGAATACAGAAGGGCCATGATGAATACCAGTTGCAAAAAGGACTACAGTTTTGTCTTAGGAAGAGAGATCCACAAGAATCCTGAAGAGCTGCTAAATACATGAAGAAGTGGATCCCATATGGCACAAGGGTGGCCTGTGGCCACCATAGAATTGTACTGCTTGCATCTCCCTTCAGGAAAGGACTTGCCATCCAGCTTCAAGGAATGCGGATAGCTGGCAGCCTCCAGTGGCAGTGCCTTGGGAATATGCCACGACTTTTGAACCAAGACTACACTCTTCCCTGGTGGGCCTCAATGACTAAGCAATATGGGGGTGGGGGGGTGGGTACTAGAACCTGCCCACTTCTGCCCAACAAGGGATTCCTCTGACACATGCTCTAATTCTCCATGTTTCACAGTCTAAGACTCTTTCTGACCAATTCTGCTTCCTTCCTCCTCCACTTTCCTTTCACAAATCTCAGATTTTTATCCTGGTCTACATCGTGTCTTTATCTGGATTTATATCCTGGCTTTCCTTGCCAAACCCTGTTTCCTATCTCTTTATCTTTCATGGGCATTATTACCATCCCCTTCCCACACACCTTAAAACCTCTGGCACTATTATCTTCACCTTAGTGTTTAACTCCCAGTGAGTAATAACTAAATAATCTGGTAACATTTTGATTTGGGCTAAAGTCTATATTGCCCACCTGTGTCAAGATCACTTGATTCTCCTCCAGCTTAGTTCATGGAACTTGCTCACCAGTGCTTGGTGAAACTAACACTAGAACCTTTGCTTCATTGGCATTCACCTTAGCTCATTTTTCAAAACTGTAGTGCAAGTGATACACAGACTGGGGTGATAATTTCAGCTTGAGGAATCCTCTCTTTCCTAGGAAAATACAACTTAGTCTTCTTTGCTCCCTTTCTCTTATAGTTTGCAACGGGTCTCTGCCCAAAGAGTTGCTGATGAGATAGAGGGAAGGGTGTCCATACCACAGAAGGGCAAGTGTGCGTGGGAGAACTATGGCCACTTTGAACGTGAACTGTTGTTTTGGATACTTTATGTCATGTTTCCCAACTTATTCTGAAGTTAAAGCCTCCAAATATTATTTTGAATGATTTTTTTCTTCTTTTTTTTAGTTTCTTCCTCTGTGTTAATAGTACTTCAGCAAGAACTTCAGAGTTTTCTTGTGCTGATAGTGAGAAGGAACACTGATTTTAAGAGGAATCTAGTTTCCTTTTCCTTACCCTCTCATTTTCCCCCATTCATTTTAGACTTTTCTGTAACTTTTATTAAGCTATCTTTGAGTTCAGAAGGCTGAGAGAATTTTTCCTTTAAAAAAGAAAGCTTGCCCACCAGCCAGTTTTATATTTTTCCCCAAGCACTCAACAGTCTAATCTTTTTCCCATTTAAAATGAGAAAGAGTTTAGCAAGAAATTGACTTGATGTTAGGACAGGAGCTTCGGGAAGCTCTAATCTCAGTGACAGCTTTAACAAACCAATCCGGCTCTCTGGCCTCCTACATATTGAACAGGACCTGCTCGTTATGGCCTTTCAGGTAGGAAAGTAAGTCTCTAAAGCACATTTGCGAGGGCTCTGTATTCTCTCTTTCTGTTGGTTTTCTCTTCGATGCTTTCAGGATCTTAAGTCTTAGCAGTATATCCCCTACTCTTTTGGAAGCAGAAGAATTTAAGAAGGGGGCCGGCCTTTGGTTCCCTTTGAAATATTTGCTACAGTTTTACTACTAGCGCAGCTCCCAAATTGGTGATTTGGGGAAACTGTTTTGAAATTGGGAGTTTATAAAAGAACGTCTTGGTTTCTGCTTTCTCTTTGCGTGGGAGGAAACCAAAGACACAAATTTTTTAGGCCAAGAAGAGAGACTCTTGACTCAGAAAAAATAGTATTGTAATTATCCTTAATACAGTTTGTTTGTTACCAGTAGTAATCTTCAGACTTTAGGGAACATAGTAATAATCTAGAGGACATGTTAAAACACAGCTTGCCAGGCCCCTCTCAGAGGATTACGTTCACTAGGTGGGGCTTGGAAATTTGCATTTCTAACAAGTTTCTATGATGATAATGAAGACTGTCTGGGAACACTCCTAGTGAACTATTGATCTATATCGTGATCACATTACTTCATAGGAAAAACTCCTAAAATCTCTGTGAGCTTTCCTAATTGAACAAAAGTGTTATAACTGTTTTGTATTATAACTAAGTGAACTTAACAGGAAATTTTTTTTTAAATCCTGATTTATTTTAGGACAATGAGTTCTTAAGATATAAAAACTGTCACTTATCTTCTCAGTCTCATTGGTGGCATTACATTCCTTTGCTTCTTACAGAAAAAGTACTTGTGGCTAATTATTTGTAAAATAGTAACTGGCAACTAAAAATCATAAGCTATTTTAGTTGTCTTTTTCTTTAGTTGTGTCAAACATTTACATGAATTTGTTGAAATTTACTAAGTTTTTCTATCTGTAACATGGGGCTAAAGATAGGTACTTTACAGGGTTGTTAGAAGGGTTAAAAGAAAGTGTGTGCACCAAATGCCAAACATAGTGCCCAGCTAGCAGTAGATAACCAAGAAATATTAATTTTCCATTTTCATTTCTTTATCCATTTTAACACCATTATTTTTATTTGGTATTTTTAATATATACATGTATTATATATTTATTATTATTATTATTATTATTATTATTATTTTTGAGGCTTCTCCCCTTGCACAGCTGGAGCTCCCAGCCTCTGCTGGCAGCGCCCCCAGCCACCCCCAAGCTCCTGTGACCCATTCCATTCTCTTCAACGGAGATATCCTGTCTGAGCCCACCCGCAGCCCACCTCTTGATAGCGTCTCCGTGGCAGGAGGGAAAGTTCCATGAAAATCCCAAACCGGAAGCAAGATGTGCAGCCAGTCCTGTGAGCCTTTTCTTCCTATGGACCAACTACTCAGTGCACAGACTTCTGTGGAAGTCCCGCCGTGTGCCAGGAGTTGTGTGAGGCTAGCGACCCAGTGGCCGAGGTAGACACGCAAACAAATGGAAATGGTGCGTGTGGGAAGGAAAGGACACAAGAGAGCTCCGGGGAGACGTTCCTCTGGAAGCACATCTTGACATTGACTCGGGTTTTAAAGAATGAACAGACTTTTTTTTTTTTAATGTTTTATTTATTTCTAGGATAGAGAGAGAGAGAGAGCGTGAGCAGGGGAGGGTCAGAGAGAGAGGGCGTCACAGACCGAAACAGGCTCCAGGCTCTGAGCTGGCAGTCAGCACAGAGCCCGACGCGGGGCTCGAACCCACGAACTGCGAGATCATGACCCAAGCGAAAGTCGGACGCTTAACCGACTAAGCTACCCGGGCGCCCCAAGAATGAACAGACTTTAAATTGCCTTAGGAAATTCAAGACCCATCTGGGACCCCAAAACAGAAATCCCACTCTGGAAGAGCTGGTGGAAACGGGCACCGCATTCTCCAGAAAACGAAGCAGGACTATGAATACACTGAGGTAGAAAAACAAGAGGAGACAGAAACACGGGCCAGGAGGTTGCCCAGGCAGGAGGACTGTCCAGTGGACAGAGCCCTCAGTCCTAGCTCTCCCACACTTGCAGCGCCCACTCTGACAAGAGGTGACCCACCGCCAGCCAAAGGCCTGGCCTTCTCCCTAGTTGACCCTTAATGTCCAGTAAAGTAACACTGTTAACGGGGCCTCCTTCTAGGCGCATCAAGGGTTGACAGGAAATACATGAGCCCTACAGGTGTGTGTTGAATAAGCTGGACTGTCCTAAAACCAAATTTCTCTCCAGTCTCTTATTGGAAGGAACACATACAACGGTCCACCAAAATTCAAGGCTTCTCTTGGACCCTGAGATGGCTGAAGCCCGGGCTTCCCTTCCCTGCTGGTGGAGCTGCTCTGGAAAACACGGTTAAGTAGGGCCTTGGCAGCCACACGTCCTCAGCCTAGCATTTGCTAGTCTTCTCTTGGGATCTTAGGGGTTTACCGGGCCTTTTCAGGTTAGTGTTGCCCAACATCTCTTAGTCCACAAACACATGCCTGTGTTCTTCCCGCCCCACCAAAAATAGGAAGTGCTGGTTTAATAACAAAGAGTTTGTTTAGTTTTTGGTATCTAATCCCTCCAAACTTCTAATATTCATGCCCTTTTTGACGGATGCCTTCACCTTGTCGAAGAAAGGGATGCTTAGGTCCCGAGCTTACTTCTCAGCTCCAAATCCATCAACGACCCCCCGTCCTGTTTCCATTGGTGTTTGTGACAGACTTCAGCTTTATGTTGGTTCACAGCTTTGAGCCATGCTTTTCGAGCTCAGCTACGTGTGTGCAGCTCTAGCCAGGAGCTCAGGGCCCTGGGGCCCACTCCTCACCCTTTTTACAGCCACTCCCGAAGGAAATAAACACTTTCAGCACGCCTCATCTGGGTCATCAGTTTCTTCTCTTTTTTTTTTTTCAGCTTCTCTACTTTTTTTTTTTTTTTACAAATAGTTTATTGTCAAATTAGTTTCCACATATTATTATTATTTTTACTCTAACAAATCAGAGAAATAAGAAAGGAAGAGTATGAGTCATTTTAATGTGGGGTTATTTTCATTAGATATTGCAGGATTTTTTTTTTTTACCAAGTAGAAATTACCTAATGGGGGAGGGGGAACCTGGGTGGCTCGGTCAGTTAAGCCTCCACCTCCGACCTTGGCTCAGGTCATGATCTCATGGCTTATGAGTTCAAGACTTGCGTTGGGCTCTGTGCTGACAGCTCAGAGCCTGGAACCTTCTTCAGATTCTGTGTCTCCCTCTCTCTCTGCTCCTTCCCTGCTCGTGCTTTGTCTCTCACTCCTTCAAAAACAAATAAATTTTAAAAAATTTTTAGATAATATGAATAACACTTTCAATGCAGACTAGGCATGCTATTTTAGATGATTATTGAAAAGTTGAATTTTTTGATTCATACTGTTCCCAAATCCATGTTGTATCAATAATAGATAATAGAAGTATGTTTCTATGTCAGGAACTAGGCTAAATACTTTATTGTTTGCCCTAATTCATCTTTGTAACAATGCTATGAAGTTGTCTTTTCCAACTATTACAGATATTTGTTTATTTCTATCTCCTTCTCCTACAGCGAAAGCTCCATTAGCAGCAGCTTTGTTTTATATCCTTCTGTAGTCCACTGCTTAAAAAAATACTTGGCATGTAGTACGTATGTGCTCAAGGAGTATTGAAATATATTTAGGCATCAATGAAAGGAAATGAATGCAAGCAACTCTTCCCTGAGAGGTTAAGAAATTTCCCTTAAGTTCTTGGCCATGTTAAAGTCCCAGTGCTCTGATTCAAGTTTTTCTTCTCCTGGACCTATCTAAACTACTAAAATATCTGACTTTGTAACCTTCAAATGGTGACAGTTAAAAAGAAAGTTGGAATTTAGATAAAAGTTCAAAATAAGCTTGCGTTGAAAGTAAAAGAGTCTTTAGTAGGGAATGGTTGGATTCAGCAAGTTTTTCAATAGCTGTTTCTTGCCTTTGTGCAGAGCCAGATGGTAAGGACATCTGAGATTACCACAAGCAAGTTCTCTCATTCTCAAACTGTTGAATACCAGCAACCATTTCCTCAATGAAAGGTGTGGGTGAGGCTTCCTAGAGTCCTTGTTTCCTCTAAATCCCACAAAGTACAAACATGGTCATGTGATAGTGTTGATCCTTGATACCCCTCCCTCCTATTTTGAAAATGGGACAAAGGAACAATAGTTTACCACATTACTATTGGATAAATAATATTTGCAAATTTGTCTGGGTTCTACTCAGTCATAAATCAAATGAAAATTACACCTCACAATATAAACTTTCTTATTAATTTGAAACTTAAAAATTTGTCATCTTCTTCCCTTTAAAAAATGCAATCATGTTTTATTCCTATGTCCCTCTCTCTGTGGCTTCATTGGCAATCAGAATGCATTTTAGCTTCGTTGGTGAATACTTCAAAATATGGTTATTATTAGATTTCAAAGAAATACTGTTTGAAAGTAAACCTCATAAACTTCCATGAACAGTTACTTCTCTGGTTTATTTCTCTCCTAATTTCAAGTGGATTTCTTGGTTGGACTGGCTCCTTCTTCTACAATACTGGAATTCATGATTTTTATCTGGCCACATGACTTTATAACATAGACTCCATTCCCAGCTTATCTTGCAGCCATTTGTGGCTATTTATCACTTCTTTAAAAATTTTTTTTAAATGTTTATTTACTTTTGAAGGAGAGAGAGAGATAGAATGTGAGCAGTAGAGGAGCAGAGAGAGAGAGGGAGACAGAGAATCTGAAGCAGGCTTCAGGCTCCGAGCTGTCAGCATAGAGCCCAATGCAGGGCTTGAACTCATGAACTCTGAGATCATGACCTGAGCTGAAGTTGGATACTTAACTGACTGAGCCACCCAGCCATCCCAGTATGTGTCACTTTTAAAGCATGTTCTTAAGAAAAGGATCCATGCCCTTCTCTCCCTTACTCCTTATACTTCTGTACTGCTGCCTACAATGTGGCTATGGTAACTGATGTCTTGGATTGTGTGGATTAGTTCAGCAGCTGTGGCATGATGGAGAAACAGGGCATAAGAAGTCCAGGTCCTGGCACGATAATCCAGGTACATCTGTCTTGGGCTACCTTCCAAATATTTACATGAGAGAGAAATACTTCTACCTGATATAAGCAATTATTATTTTGGGTTTTATTATACACAGCTAAAGTGATTTCAGATACAATATATTTTACTTCTATAATGTTCAGTGTTTTTTATTAGAATAAGTGAAAGGTGAGGAAATTATAATAAGCAAAGTTCTTTGACAATGGGCATTTTCTGAGTGAAAATACTTTGTATCATGCTCCAAAATAAAACTGAATAAGATTGGGAAAACTTTGAAATGTGAACAATTGCTTAGATATTGTCCCTCATATAATTCTTAATGAATCTTTCTCAAGTTTTTAGTTTTCTTTGGCTTTGACCACACAAATCACTTTTTAGGAGGGATCATTTCTCTTGGTCAAAACAAGTGAAATTAAAGCAGACTTTTAAGTGTCTTAGCTTTGGGGAGAGATACACAGATACGATTTCTCTGATGACATTCTTTCTTGACTCCCCTGAGATACAAACGCTGGAAAGTTGTCTCTGTAAATAAGTTAGCCAAGTGGTTGCTTCTTCTGAAACTTTAATCGAATATGTATCTGACAGCTGAGATACAATTCTTGAACGAGATTATTTTAAATGATATATTAAATGATTAATTCTTTAGCAATTTGTCATCTTTTTGAGATAAGCCTTTGATTATGAATCACTAAGAACAAGCAGTGATTTAATTTCAAAAGGTTCAGTTACCTCTTCCTACTTGGTCTGTATCTCAAGCAGCTGTCCAGGGTACTTAAACAAAATTAATTACTGTAAATACTTAAATTACAGATTTTTTTCTCCTTTTTTTCTTGAATTGCGGGTTTTGAGAAAATGAAGCTGCTTTTTACAATAAGCCTGTTTTTTCATTTCGAACAAGACTTTGAATAATGATAAAGAATATGATAAATGATAATTAAAACATTTGTGATTGCCTGTGTAAACCATATTAGAAAGATTGTACAACACTTTGAAAACAATCTTATGATGTTTTGCTTGTGGTATAGAGATAATATAATTAAAGATAATGTGTATAAAAATTACAAACTTAAGAGACATTGACCCTAACATACCCCTAATGAAAAATTTCTTCATTGGAATTCTTAGAAGGTGGTCATCTTGTTCTGCTACAATACCTCCCAGGTAAGGGGTGCTCAGACCTCAAAAGGTGGTCCTCTTTAGTTTCTGTATAATGGAAAACTTTCTGTTATGGAACTTAATCTAGCTCCTTCTGTGTTTCATCTTTCCATCCTTCGGGAGCATATTTCTGATTTTTGTTTTCTCATTTTTTTGTGTGGAAAATGACGGGAACACTAATTTCCTGTTCCCAGAGTTCTAACATTAAGTATTTGAACTGCTTTGCTCCAAACTATGCTCACTTCCTGAATGACCGTATAAGAAAACAAAGTACCTATTTCTGAGTTCTGTTCAAAATCAAAATCCTAATATGTTCATAATAATCCATTCATGATTTGATAGCAAAACAATACATAATTGTAAAGTGTACAGCAAATGAAAACTTTAAACGTTTCCTCTTATATATTGGTCATAAGAACAACAACTTGAGACTTCCTTACTATTCAGATGGCTGTTCTCAAAGTGTAGGCTGAGGAGCTTCTCAGGGTATCACTGTTTTACAATAGTACTAACACGTTACAGTATTTGCTTTCTTCACTGTGGACATCTGAACCAATCGTGCCAAAGCAATGGGAAGTAAAACGGCGTTAGCATGAATCAAGCTGTACTGGGAGTCACTGTGTTCTCCCTGCCACACATTCACAGTAAAAGCTGCCTGTATCATTTAAGAATATCCTTGATGAAGCAGTAAGAATTATTAACTTTAGTCAATCTGGACCCTTAAACACATATCTTTAAAATATTCTTTCCGATGAATTGGGAATTACACATACGACACTTTCACTGCAAATTTCTAACTCTCTCAAAAATTAAAATACTTGTGCTATCGAAAGAAAAAAAAAACTTGTGCCATTCCTTGAATTATGAGCTGAACTAGCCATTTTTTTTCATGGAACATTATTTATACTTGAAAATATAACTGACACACTATGGTTATTCAGATGTGGGTATTTGGCAGACATTTTCTTGAAAGCGAATAAAATGTGTCTATCACTTTGAAGATACAACTGACAGAGTTTGGTTGCCAATAATATTTGAGATTCCAAGTGAAAATTAGTATTGAGGAAGCTTGTATTTGCTATTGTGACCTTGACCACTTCCCAATACGTAAAGACTTTACTGATCAGATTGGTAGTGATCTTAATAAATGTGATTTTCTGATGTTGTGCAATGAAATGTGTTAACATTTGGAAGACTTGCAGAATACAAAGTGTTTTAAAAATCATCACTGCTTGGCGATACAAACTCATGCATGAACCAAATAACAATCTATAGTTCAGTGGATTTCAATGATTAGAATATAACAAATTTCTTATTGTAATTCCAGATTCTACAGTACAGCTAACTTTTACAAAATCACTACTGTATTGTGTGAAAGGAGAGAAGGTTAGCACTCCTCCTGACAAGGATGGAATATCCCTTGGGCCTGACAACATGACAACATGCATGAGGTAAGGAAATTACTACTTAATGAGTGTTGGTGTAATAACAAAGAAGGTGCCTATCCACCACCTATAGATAACCACAATGATTAATCCTTTAGTATTCATACATATCTCTGTGTGAACTGAATTTTCTTCACTACTTAAACCAAAACAACATCCTATAACAGGTTGAATGCGGAAGAGATATGGGAGTCTGACTATCTTATACTGAGCCAGGTATTTGAGAAAACCAAAAAACAAAACAATAAAAAACAGAATCACTCTTCTGTTTTTATTTTGTTTGGGGAAAAATCATTAATTTTTAATTAAAAATGTTAACATGTAATGAGGTCATCACTTTTTATCATTTTAAAATGACCTGATGAATAAGACATTTTACATGTATTTAAATTTTGACTGCATTAAATATTTATAAACGTGATATATATCATCCTAAGCTCTTTGACTGGCCCCAAAACACATAAAAGTTAAAGGAGACTTAAGACAAAAACAGTTGTGATTGATGGTACTAGGGATTTCTGGTGAAAGATTACAGCAAACCATACCCTCATTCATTCCAAAAGATGGGCAAAACAAAACAAAACCCAAAACAAAACAAAACCAATGTCTTCATTCCCACTAATAACCAATAGTATTGTATTCACACTTTATTAAGCTATTTTATTTTATGTATCTACACATCTTGCACATGATCAATGTTAGAATTGTACTGCCCTTTGTGTAAAGTGGAACTTGAAGCCTTTACAAAACGGTACCAAACTCCATGGAACACTTGCAGTGTTTTTATCTGTTACTTTTCTTGATTTTGATAAAAAGCAATTAGTCATTCATAACTGCAGATATATTGTCCTAGAGTTTAAAATAAATAACTGCTTAGGATTCTCTTTCTCTGCACCCCCCCGTTCATGCTTGTTGTCTTTCTCTGTCTCTTTCAAAATAAATAAATAAACTCTACAATGGAAAAGGGCACCTAGGTGGCTAAGTCGGGTAAGCATCCAACACTGGTTTTTGCTAAGGTCATGATCTCATAGTTCATGGGATTGAGCCCTACATCAGCTCTGCACTGATTTGGGATTCTTCCTCTCCTCTCTTTCTCCCCCCTCTCCTGCTCTCTCTCTCTTTTTCCTTCTCTCTCAACATAAATAAATAAACATTTAAAACAGAAGGTTTTTCCCAGTTGGCTGTCCTCTCACATCTATCAATAACTAGTATCATTTTATAGACTTTTTCACTAAAATTGAAATGACATGTACCTGAAAAAGTTTAAACTGATCAAAAATAACTGATGAAATTAATGGAATAATTACATATTTCTGTGGTCTCAGACTTTTAAAAAGAAAGAAAAAAACTGAAGTAGTCAAAAATGAGAGTAAGTTGTTCCAAAGGTGAGTCTGAAATTCTCTCTGATCTAGTTTTAAATGCCTCAAAGATGGAAAATAAGTAAGGGCGGTGGAAAAAAGAAAAATCACTGCCTATCCACCACCTATAGATAACCACTATAAACATTTGTGGTATGTCTATTGGGGTGCCTGGGTGTCTCAGTCACTTAAGCGACTCATTCTTGATTTTGGCTCAGGTCATGATCTCATAGTTTGTAGGTTGGAGCTCTGCACTGACAGCATGGAGTCTGATTGGGATTCTCTCTCTCTCTTCTTCTCTTTCTGCCCCTCCTCTTTTCGTTCTTTCTCTCTAAGTAAATAAATAAACTTTAAAATAAAAAAGGACACCTGGGTGGCTTAGTCAGTTAAGCATCAGACTTTTGATTTCCACTCAGGTCATGATCTCGTGGTGGTAAAATCCAGCCCCAAGTTGGGTTTCACCGAGTATGGAGCCTGTTTGGGATTCTCTCTCTCTCTCTCTCTCTCTCTCTCTCTCTGTCCCTCCCTCACTCATGCTGTATGCTCTCTGTTTCTAAAATAAACATTAAAAAATTAAAAAGAAAAAAAGAAAAAATTAAAAAATAAATAGCTCTTTAGACTTGTTGACATTCATAAATAGAGCATGTAAATATTGCATAATTTATCTGGGTAATTATCAAGAACTTTCCCATCTTCAAGGAAGACATCTTGGAAGATAATTTAGAGATTGTTCCAAGTTTATTTTTTTATTTTATTTATTTTTTATTTATTTATTTATTTTTTAATTTAATTTATTTTTTATTTTATTACTCATGGTTATGAGTAATTAACATGAGTCAGGAACTGTCCTAAGTACTTTATATACTCACTTTGGTTCTCAAGATCTATAAAAGGCAGAACTGTATTCAAACCCAGAGAGCATGATTTTCACCCCAAGCTCCTGATCATATTTTGTTACTTTTCATTTGGTTCAACTCCTAAACTCCCCCACTTGCCACTTTTGTGCTTTACAGATGAATCTATTGTTGCCCTTAGGATACTTTCTTGCAATTCGTTTCTTTATGTTTTTATCTCTGCTAATCAACTTCTTGCTCCCTGAAGGAAGGAACTATGTCTGAATTCCCACCACATAGGAAAATCCATTTTTGCTGGGTTGAATTAATACCATGTTAGGTTGTAGAAGCTGAGCAAATTTAAATCACTCTCCCATTCCATCAGTGTGTAGTGTTAGGATCTGAATCCAGACCTCCCAACCTAACTTTGTATAGTAAACATTGCAATTAACTGCTTCTCAAATATGCACCTAGATATTTGGTAGAAATGCAAATTATTAGCTTTCTCTCCTTACCACACCCTACCTTACTGGATAAGATCCTGTAAAGGTAACGCCCCAAAACTCTATTTTAATAAGCTCTTATTGTGATTCTGATGCACATGAAAGTTTGAGAATCATTCTTCTAAGTGAAGAAACCTAGAGGTTTAATAGAAACAGAATGGTTGACTCAAAATGGAGCATAATAAAACCATTCCTTTGATTTGCTGTGTGATTAGGTTTATAAAATATCCTGCAGAAAATGAAAATATCAAGCAAAATCTCATCTGGAGTGGTTGTTTTCATTTTGGGAAAAAAAAATCCAAAACAATTTGCCACTCCTTCAAACAACCAGTCACTGAATTAATAATGATTAAGTTCACTCAAAAATTCAGTGAAGAAAAGACTTCATTGGCTAAATAAGTATGCCTACCTGGAGGAACGAAATCAAACAAATGAAATTTCCAGTTAGCACGAGGTATAATTTTTACTGAAATACAAAGGTGCATGGCCTCTGGACTTGTGGTGCAAGTACCAACTCACACTTAGGGATTCTGTGCAAATTCTAATCATGATGACAGAAGAAACAACTAGAACCAACATTTGTGATTCCTTTATAATGACAGGTAGATTTTTAAAATTCCCCTAAAAATTACAAATATTAGATTCAATTGATTTGCAGACCCTTTGGAATAATATGTGCTACAACATGTGAATATTGTAACTAAAAAGAAAAAAAGCATAAGGATTTGAGACCCCTTCCCACTCAGTCCTTTTTTTTTTTTTTTTAACAATTCCTCTTCCCTTACTGTCTGCTGCTGAATTTAAAAAATAGCTAAAGGATTTCCTCTCTTAAATAAATCTCTTCTCTTTCTAGCTATATATTTATAAAGTCTTCTGAGAATTAGTTTAGCATAATAGCTTGAGATATTCAGTATTTGATATAGGTAGTATTAATATGAAAAATTCTCAGTACTCTCCTTATATATTATATATGAACATACATATATTATAAATAATGATTTATTAGATATTCTCTCTTAATTCCTTAGTTTCTCTTCTGGAATATCAAGAAAGTGTATATTGCTAAGTTTGTGTTTTTTTCCCCCCTCCCCTGACATTATAGTCTTGCTTTTGAACAGACTAGAGGACATATTAATAGCATGGCAAATTTAACAGTAAGAGCTTGAATTCAGTCTGGATTGAGGAACAAAGATGGAAAATTGTTTAAATCAAATATTTAACCCCTCTACAGAATGTAAAATATCCTTCCCGCGGTATGCTGGGATCTTCATTTTAACTCACAGCTCTTCCTACAATGAAGACTCATCTCATAGATTATAGTAAATATAATCACAGGAGGTTTTGTTTTTGTTTTGTCTTTTTTGAACAGAAAAATAATATGTCATTGCACTGTGATCACTTTGCTAAAACACTCAACATTTCAGAGTAAAACATCTCTTACCTTATTCATGACGTATTGTATTTTCTTTCTATTTATTTATTTATTTTGCTTTATATTATCCTGATCTCTATGTACTGTTTTATTTTCCTCTTAAGTATCTGACCAAAGTAACACAAGCATTAGATACAATCAGGCTGTGTAACCCCTCTCTCCTACCTGTCATTGGTAGCTTTAAACAGCCAGTAGTGAAAATTCAAAGTCAAACCATTTAACTGTAAGTATATGGAAATTAATTTCCAGGGAATAGATATTTTTATTATATGAGCAAAAGGCGTAGTTTTACACTGACAACAAGGATGAAGATGTAAATATGTAATGGTGGTAGCTGTGTATATATCACATATATGTATTGATGGTTAAGGCATCATAAAAATCTTTTTAGATTTGTACATACAGTAATATATAGATTTTAAGGAGAAGGAGAATATAAAATGAGAAAGTATACAGTTTAATGTTAACTGGAGCCCTTTTAGTTCAATGGGTGCCAAAACAAGTTTCAAAATATTTCAAAAACAGCTGCCAGCATGTAAAGATTTTAACTGAAAGAGTACAGTAATGAAATCTGAATTACTAATGAGTGAATAAACTTATATTTTGCTTAAGGTCCTTAATGAACATGGAGATAAGCAGCTCCAATAAGGAGTTTGTCACTCATGCATGCAAACCCAACTTCTGGAATTGCACATTTAAAGACAAAATATTGAAACAGATTTATATGCATTCTAAGGCAACCTATTGTGCAAGCCTTCTTCAAGTATTCTGTGTATTTCTATTTTGGAAAAGAAAGTTTCTGGAGGCCAGGAGCTTTACTAATTCTCTTAAATATGGGGTTGACAGCTTGGAACTTTGAAGTTGAGTGTACTCATTAAACTCTCTTTTAATAAAATAAAATACAATTGAAGTGAGCTTCAGCATGTCTAGTCTTAAATGTCTAACAACAGATCTCACATATTCTTTCTATATAAAAACTTGCCCTCCAGAAGGGAAGTGAAGCCGAGCCACACATTTCCAAACCAACTATTCTGTAAAATAAGGAGTTCATAAAATACAATCGCTATTTTTTTTTTCCTATTCATAGAATTGTGTTGAAACAAAGAACAACCACGATATTGGATCATTGGTTAAATATTTGTGTTTCCCAGATTGCACACAATTAAATATCACTGTTGGTTATACAGAAACACTTTAAAAGGGAAAGTCATCAAAAAAAATCTGCTCTTTTGGCCAAACAGGGTTTCCCGCTTTGGCACATTGGGAGTGCCTCTGGATCAATGAGATCTAGCTTGGAATATAGCATTATGCTACTGGAGTCAAAGTACACATGCAAGCTGGACCTGCTTGCTGGAAGCCTCCATCAACTGGCTGACCTAGATATCAGGTGGCAGGCCCAGCATCACCCCACAATGGGCCAATATTTCAGACAAATGCTATTTTAGAGAAAGCCACGGCCTGGCCTGGATCTGTGTTCATTTTTAGCCTGATTCCTCAGCCATTTACTTGGCTTCCTTTGGTCAACAGTACTGCCTGCCGGCCTTGACCTCTGCTGTCAGAGGAGAACTTTCCCCAACCCCTGAAACATTCCTGACCTCTCTAGAATCGCAATGAACTCCCATTTCTTTCAACTGGAAAGCCAGCTTGGAGTCTAAGGATGTCTTTTGAGATCTCTCGCTTCAGATCCGGCCCTGAGGATGAGAGATAGGGAGGAGAGGACTCAGAGACCAAGTCAACCAGCATCGCCTGGCCGAGGTGCTCCTACAAGGACCTACATCTGTGACCAGATCCTTACAAGGCGGCTATCCGTGGACTCAGTCCATTCACTCTCTCAACACCCACCCCACCCCTTTCAACAACCTTGAGCTTGGCCTCTGAAAAGCAAGCATCTGCGAATGAAATGCCGCTAAACTAGAAAATGACCCCTTTCCAGGAAGAAGGAGTCAGGACCTGGGTTAGGTCTTCAACTAACTCTTGGGAGTCTTAGCACACGCCACAGATGCTCATTACGATTCTTTTTACGTGCAACATGTGGGGGACGAAGCAGTTTCATATCTCCTGGTATTATCTGCCGTCCAAAGCATTTTCTTTGAGAGGAAAATGGAAACGCAGCTGCGCCGTGGGCCCGGCCAGCGAGAGCTGGGGCTCCCTCCCTCTGTCTCCCTGTGGCTGCCGGGCGCGCGAGGCTCCTCCGGAAACTGACTCGGGTTAGGGGAGTGCAGAGATTGCCTAGGCAGGCGCGGGACGCCGCTGGGGTGCGGACGGGCCTTTGTGCCGCTCGGTGCTTGCCGAGAGCCGTGACGGTGGAAGGGGACGTCCAGCTCTGCCGCTAGGGCGGGCATCTGGCCCCTAGACCGTGTGCGGGAGCGCTGGGCTGGGCGGTCTGCCGCTCTTGGCCTTGGCAACTTCTGGCCAATCCGCCCTGCCCCTCTGGGTCCCCACCCGCCGGCTGCGCCCCAGGCTCAAAGGGTTAAGCAGGTGTCTCGCCCGGCGAGGCGAGGCGCTATTGGCCAAGGGCCGGGGCAGCGCGGCCGCGGTCACCACGCTCTGCCGAGCCCAACTTGGGTTCGTGCGGCGGGCGCGGCGGCCGCTGGCACCCCGGCTGCCCGGCCGCAGGTTCGGCGTGCGGGGAGGAGAGAGCGAGACGGGGAAACCCACATCAGCACCGGCAAAGTGGGTCGCGGGTGGGTGCGTGCCAGCAGAGGGGAGCCCGCACGGAGCCGCGCGTCCCGCAAGGGCTGCGTCCCTCTCCCCGCAACTCCGGTCCCGGGCTCTCAAGCCGGAAGAAAGAGGGAGGAAGTGGGGCAACAGGGGGTCCTGGGCAGGGGGTGGGGAAACGTTCCACTCCCACTGCCCCCACCTACTAATCGGGCCAGGAGTGCAAGTTGTCACTAAAAAGGCGCGCCGAATTCACCAGCGTCCCTCTTCATCCCCTAAGAAATACCGATGTAACAATGCAGAGAAGTAACTGGGAGACACGAAGAAATAAATGCACGTGTTTTCTCTTTTTGTTTCCCTGGTGGTTGGAATTTGCAGAGTCCGCCTCAGTTGTGGCTGCTAATTTATTCGTTTCAGCGTTTGAAAAGGGAGTGTAGAGATGGGTCGTCAGGAGCACACCCGAATCCCTCTAGCTAGACCTACATTCCCCCGCTCACAAGTTTGTCCAAGACCAACCTGCCCGCCCACCAGGAGCGAGCGGAGTCCCTTTTTATAAAGGGAACTAACTCCATTGCACAAAAGCGGCTTCTCCGCCCGCCCCCCTTTTCCTTTGCACACCATCCCTCCTCGATAAGCATCAAGTTCTCTAGTAGTCCAACTTGCAATTGGCAACCCCCGCTCTGCCTGGTGTGCAGAAGACTGGCAGAGAGGGGTCCCGGGTGGGAGAGGAAGCTCTGCGCCCCCCTTCCTGCACAAGCGGGCTGAAGTCCAGGTTGCTGGAAGCTGCGGGAGGCGCGAGCCTGCTTGGATGGTGGTTATTTCTCTAGAGAAAAGAGGGGAGAGCGCGCGCCTCAGTCGTGCACTTTGGGTCGGAAGTGCGCGGTGTGTGTGTGTGTGTGCGTGCGTGTGTGTGTGTGTGTGTGTGTGTGTGAGCGCAGAGGGGGCGGGAAAGAAAGGCACCCTCCGCTGCCCGTCATTCCCTTGCACCGGGCAAGTCCTCCCCAAGCCTCCCGGTGCATCCTTCCTCCGCCACCCCTCCCCTTCTTCCCTCAGCTGGGCTCGCGCCGCGCAGCCGGAGCAGCCAGTGAGAGCAACATCCTGGAAAGAGGGGGGAGCACCACCGCCCCCCAAAAGGGAAAAAAGGCCCCACCCTGACACGTTTTGCTGTTTGCAAGTCCCTCGCACGCCCCCCGCACCTCCTCCTAGAGCTCGCGGCCCCCCCCACCCCAGCCCGCTGCGCGCACATCAAAGCGCCTCTCCGCCGCGCACAGTGGCCGCGGCTCACTAATGGGATTGCAGGCTGGTGCCTGGCTCCGCTGCTGCCGCCGCCGCCGCTCGCCCTGCTGCTGCTGCCGCCGCCGGAGCCCAAACCCGAGCCCCCACCAGCTCTCGCCCAGAGCCGCCGCGCCCGGGGGCCGAAGCCGCGGCGATGATCCGAATCTTTCCGGATTTCAGCGTGCAGGTGACGGCCGCGGCGGCCGGCGGGGCGGCCGCGGGGGTGCCGGCGGGCGCGGGCATGGGGAGGGCCGGCGCCGCGGCCAACGGCACCCCGCAGAACGTCCAGGGCATCACCTCCTACCAGCAGCGGTGAGTAGTCCCGCCTGGGCTGGGTTAGTGCCCCCGCCCCGGGGTGCTGGGGTGGGACTCACTCTGCCTCCTGTTTTATGCGTTACAACACACATGCTCCTCGCCAGGCTCACTTCGCTTGCTCCTCGTCCTACAGATGAGAAGGAAAAAATTAATTCACAATTCGGATTGAAAGGCACTCCAGTTTATTGGCGAAGTGAAATCGTCCTTTGCCCTCTGCCTGGCCCCAAATCCAGAACCTCAGCCCTGCGTAGCCCAGGAGTTGCAGCGAAGTCGTAGACACAAGCACAAGGTGCTTTTGCAAAGTTTGGGATCCCCGTCCCCTTGCGCGGAATTTTCTCACTGCCTCTGCCGGGTGCGGACCCGCGCTGACCGGTAGCCCGGGGGGCAATTGATCACGGGAGACTGATTGATCATTTGTTTCCAAACAGAATGGAAACGATTTTCACGTGTAGCTGTATACTCGCAATTCTACATAATAGTGTTATCATGTCACCTGTTACCACAGGGAAATACAGCATGAAATCCGAGTCTCCTCGGCGCTGTTAAGTATTCATCTTAAATGTATTATAATGCAAATGCGTAAGATTCAGAGATGCCAGTTAGGAAGCAAATTTTACAAAGTTAGGCTTAGGGGGTGAGAAGGAAGTTTTAAAGTATTACTTGTTTGCATTTCTCCCAAACATTTATAGATATTTAATAAAATATAGTTATGACATTGAATTAGTAAATATTCTTTGATTCATTAGGAAAGGAAGTGGGGGGTGGGTGGGAGTGTGCTACCACCAACAGTTCTAGAACCCTAAAGTTTTCCCTTAAGGACAAGTTGTAACCTTCCAAGATTTTATCAAAAATGTAATCCACAAAAATGTGTTGAGGAAAACTAACAATGTAGTGTGAAAGGTAAGCTTCCCATTTGTAGGGCTCCGTCTTATAGAAGGAAGAAAAAAGAACACGTGAACGTGTGAAATTTAATATTTGTGTTTCCCAGATTGCACACGATTAAATATCTGAGAGATTTGCCAATGGCATTTAACTTAAAATATACACAATGCATAATTCAAATAACAGTCCCTATTTTTACCTTGTATTTCAAACTTCATTGATTTGAGAACCTTTGATTTGAACCAACAGTGTTTAAACTGAAAAGGTTAAGATAATCTATCACTGCCATATTTTGTGCTTTCTAACCAATGGCCCAGCGACCAGAGCAGATTTTGCATAACACACTGTTTTCCAAGTTGATGCCCAGGACTGCAAATATTCTGTAGAAGACTTCATTATATGCTGTGAGTGCTGTCAGAAGTTTTAAAAAGGGAGTCTTGAGAAAATAACTCAAAAACAGGCTATTTCTCGTCAAAGGGATTTTTTAAATTTAAATTATTTTAGTCTTGTTTTACTTCAGTGATTACAAGAACCCTTAATACAAAAGATCTGGGAATCTTTCAAACATAAAGGACTAGAAAAGAATTAGATTTTTCCTTTTCATGGTTCAGGTAAGGTTTTTTTGGTCACTCACAAAACATTTAAATGACAATATAGTCTGGTGGTCACTTTACCTAGCAGGTGCAGGCAATAGTCACAATAGTATGGTCTGTGACATAGGGAGTCAAGGGCCAGAAATGTCAGATGACCTTTGGACAATTTCAGAGGCCTCCAAGGAATCCATGAGATATAAATGGAGCATAAGAAGTGGTCATGAATTTTCAGCCTTGAGGCTTGCCCTCAGAGTGTTGATGTCCTTCACCACAAAGATCTTCCCAGGGCCAATATTCTACAAGTCAGGAGCCTCCAGGGGGAATCCTCCATAGCCTCCCACCCTAAAGCTCCACTGATGCCTTCTACCTTCATCTTTGAATCTGGGCTACTTTATCGGGTCTTTGAATCCCACTGTGGTTCTAAAGACTAGAGCTTTAAAAATAATCAAGTCTAAACTTTAGCCTTTGGATGTATTATTTCCTTTATCTCTTTTTATGTTCAGTCATAGTGATCGAAGAGAAGGTGCTAGCTGTGGAAAATGGACCTTTCTTTGGTTTCATTCGTCAGTTGACACCTGTTACTGCCTTTAATTTTTGTTAATTTGGGGACAGGAGAATAAGCCAAATGTTTAAGGGAGGATTTGAGTCATGAGTCCCCTGTCCTCTGGCACTACTTCATTGGGCCACCAGCATGTTAGGCTTCAGAGGCTTTGAGGGACAGACTTAGTTTCCACTTTAAGACCTGGGTATGCTTGCTACAGTAAATGGTGACACATCATTTTACCAAAATGTATTTTTGCATTAAGTGTTTTTGGGGAGTCTGAAGAGGGAGTGACGGTAGTGGGGGGGGGGGAGTTGAAGCTAAAGTGGCCTGTTGGGAGAACACAGCTTCTCTCATTTGTCATCTCTGGGCAGAGACACCCTAGGCTGGCTGTCCTGGAGCCAAAACTTCCAACTGGCAACTTTTCCCCCTCCCTGCCAACCCGTGTATATCTTGTAGTCCGTACTCTCCACTTCAGTTCATTTTTCAATCACTCTCATCTTCTACCTGTAGAGTGTACTCCAAAGAGAACTCAAACACCATCATGCAGATTAAACGCCTCTGCAACGAAAAACTCTTGTGTTTTCAAAGTTTCCAACTCCCAGTCACACTTTACTGGTAACGGTAGGACCGATAGGGCCGAATGGGAACCCCTTTCAGGTCTATTTTTCCCCCCTTAAGTTTAAAGTAAAATGCAAAGCCTCGCCTAGGAGTGATGTTTTCCGTGTGGCTCTGTCATTTATTCCAAGTGGAAATGCATTGGGAGTCCTTTCTGCTTTCCCGGTTGACACATGACTGACCCAAGTCTCTGCCTGAAAAGCTGCCCACATCCGGCAGAGTAAGGTATAATGGAGCGGACGCTCTGACCAGGGTCTACCCAGGGAATAGGATTCCGGCACTGGCCCTTCATTGAGTGGCCTTTTCTCTAGGCCTCGCTGAGCTGTAAAGTGGGGAAACAAGAGAGAGGTCCGTAGTCCGGTCTGGTCTCAGGTGCCAGGAGCCCAGTGGGGACAGGGATTTGTATCTGACTGCGTTGAAACTCCTGGGGATTCACCTGTGAACCCCGGGGTCTGCAGACGTGTATGCGGGTGAATAATGCAGATGCTCAGGGTGAGGAAATGTTGGTGAGAGCGCCGGAGCCACAAGGTGCCAGAGCAGCCGCTGCGCTCGCCTACGGGGCTCTCGTGGCTCCCGTGCTGGATCAGCGCACTCCCACCCGCGTTTATTTCCACGGTCTCGGAAGGAGCTCCCGGGACGGTGTCCTGTCCGAGGCCGCTTCCGTGGCCTCCCAGTTCCTCTCCGCCTCTTTCTCCCGGGCTGACATACTCCCGAGAAGGGAAGTGTTCGAAACTGCAACTGAGTGGCGTTGTTGCGCTGGCAGCCGAGCTTCCCAGTCCCCCAACGAGAGAGAGAGAGAGAGAGAGAGAGAGAGAGAGAGAGGAGAGAGAGAGTTGGGGAGAGAGGGGGGTGTCTGCGTGCGAGAGAGCGCTCAGGAGCAAAGCAGCTGGAAAATGCCCAGAAATACTTTCACAGCGGTCAAGCTGGGAACCCCAGCGTGTCCTCCCCCTCCCCGCCCCTCCCGGCCTAGGCCCCGACCGCCCCCCGCCGAGAGGGTGTGTGCCCCACCTGCCACCAGGCCAGCTCCGGGTGGTGGCGGTGGGGGACGATGCTGGGGGTGGGGAGGTGTGGCGGCGCGCGAGGGTGAGAACCCGGAGGCGGCGGGGCCCTGGACCCGGCTGTCCGCGGTGCCGCGCGGCAGCCTCCCCCCCGCCGCCGCCGCCTCCCCCTCCTCCTCCTCCTCCGCCGCCGCCGCCGGTCGCCAGTCTCCGCGCTGGGCATGTCTCGGGAGCTGGAGCGGCCCGGGCCGCGGGGGCTCTGCGGCGCATGGACGGCGGCGGCGCCGGGCGAGCAGGGGGAGGAGAAGGCGCAGGCGGCGGAGGAGGCGGCGACCTGCGGCGAGAGGCACCGGCGGCGCGAGGGGACTGCCGGCCGCCGGCGAGGCTCCGGCCCCACTACTTTTCCGTAGCCTCCCAGCCTCAGCAGCACGGCCGCCGCCGCCGCCGCCGCCGCGCCGCCGCCGCCGCGCCCGGCCACGGCCACGGCCACGGCCAGGGCCACGGCCGCCGCCGCCGGGCCGCAGCTGAGCGCCGCGCACGCCCGCACTCCTCCCGCCACCCCACGCACACGCACACCCCGCCCTCCCCACGCCCCCACCCCGGGAGGAGGAAGGCAAAAAGTAAGAGAGGAAAAAATAGCAGGAAGATGGCGCCCACCAAGCCCAGCTTTCAGCAGGATCCTTCCAGGCGAGAACAGGTAACACTTTTCTGTTTATTGAACCTGCCGCCGGGCGCTGCTCCCGCCGCCGCCGCCGCCGCCGAGGTGGCGGGGCCCGCTCCGCAGTCCGCCTCCTGGGCCGCGAGCCCGCGGGGACCTCGTCTGCGGGCCGGCGGCTCTGCGCTCGCTCGCGGTCCCCGCGCGCATTGTCCGCCGGCGGCGGCTGCGGCAGCGAACGGGCTCCGGCGGCGGCGGCGGCGGCGGCGGCGGCGCCAGCTCTCCGAGCAGTCGCACCTTCTCGGCTCGGCGAATGGAGTGACTCGCTGACAAAAAAAAAAAAATAAAGAAAGAAAGAAAAAAAAAAAAAGAAAGAAAAGAAAAAAGAAAAGAAAAAATGGGAAAAAAAGAAAAGAAAGAAAAAGAAAGAAAAGAAAAAAAGAAAGAAAAAGAGAAACAAACAAAAGAGAAGGGGCTGCAGTGTAACGGGGAGCAGCGGTGAGGGTGGGGTCGAGGGAATCCCGGGCCGCCACCAGGTCCCTTGGCAGCTGCTCTCTAGGAAGGAATGAGGCTGGGGAGGGGAGGGCAGGCAGGCGAGAAGCGGGAGGAGGAGGAGGAGGAGGAGGAGGAGGAGGAGGAGGAGGAGGAGGAGGCGGCGGCGGCGGCGGCCGGGGGCGGGGAGCGGAGCTCGCGCCAGGCCGAGAATGTGTCGCGGAGGGGCTGTCTCCGCGCGGAGCAGCTAGGCCGGGCCGGGCGCAGAGGGGCGCGCGGCCGCCTCCTCCCCGCCGCCCAGGCTGCGCCCTTAGCCTTGGCAACTTGTGGGTCTCCAGCTTTGCCCTGCTGTGCTCTCATCTTGCCCTCCTTTCCACTCCCCTGCTCCCCCAAGGCGGGGGGGTGGGGGGCGGGGGAGAAAGAAAGAAAACGGAAGAAGAAAACCCTCAAATCCAAATTAGCAAGTAAACAGCGAGATTCAAAATGTGCCAACAGTTGGAACATCTATGCCCCGTTAGTTAGTGTTCGGGGATCTGTGTTTAAAAAAGTTCCTGGTGAGAATTGCATATCCAGGCAAGGGGCTCAGCCGAGCATGTCTGTTTGAAGTTAGTTAAACTAAAGCTAAAAGGAAAGAAAGTTTGTATTCAAAATATCCTTAACCGTCTTACGTGAATGGCATTGTTAGATTTCAGAGTAACTAAGCACCCCCCCCCACCGCCCCACGTGGTTTTCCCTCCTGCTGTCCACCCAGCCTACTTTGTTTGGAATCCTATTTGCTATTAATTGGCAGCGTTAATGACATTAATTGCATATAGCATATTGGTTTAAGCAAAGTATCTTTTTCTGTCTCCGAAGAGGAAATAGTAGGAAGTATGAAATGTTAGACTTTGGTTTATGAGGAAAGCAAATGCTGCTAGGTATTTGCTTAGCAGCATATACCCCCCTCCCACTTTCCTCGTAGGCATAAGTGAACTTGAGAAAAAAAATGAGGGAAGTCCTTAGTCGTTGCAAGATTTAATTATTATTACATGAGAAGTTTTATTTTGGATACGATTTAGCATTTACTCTATAGCTTACATCAAAAGAAGGTAAAGAGATCTTTAAACACGCTGTTCATTAGAAAGCTTCAGTTGGTCTGTTGCTTGTTTCCTTCATACAATGGGGACAGCAGAATTGTCAGGATTAAGGAAATAATTTTGTTAAGTAGGAGCATCAGTGACTAATTCTAAACTCTGGATAATTTCTGTATAAATTATATACCTGAGAATAAATCATGCATAATGCAGTTTTTAAAGATCTTGAATGTGTATAGCCTTAACTGTCTGACAACTCATACTAGCTAAAAGGAATGCTCAGTATAGTGCTTTATGAAGCATTCACATTTTAAGTATTTTACTCTTTTCTATCTTGGAGAAAAAAGAATTTACACAGTGTTGTGCAGGTCTCTTCATCGTTATTATTTTAAAAATTTTCCCTGGTGATGAATGGAATTTGAGATCAGAAGTTTGTAATTGATTTCCTTCCTTCCTTTCACCCTTCCTTCTTCCCCACTTCTGTGGGTAGTAAATGTATTTACTGGGATGGCCCCAGTAATCTCTCAAGCAGAGGCCTATTTGTGTGCCATTTTGGGAATTTTTCTGAGATAGGAATCTTGAAGATAGAATTAATTTCTAGAGGAAACTTCATAGCCTGTGCATGAGCGCGTTCTTTATCACCTGTCTCCATTTGGCATTCGAAGAAGGTAAATCAAAGTGCGCGATTTGTTATTCTGCTCCACTTGAGAGCTGAACTAAATAACACTTGGTCTGAAATTCTGATTGAAGTTGTAGGAGGATATACTGTATTTAATTTAATGCCCTTTAATAGCATCTTCTTGTTCAGCTCGGATGCTGTCATTTTAAAGGTTGGATCTGAGAAGGTTTAACCTGTAAGGAGAGGGAGGCGTAATAATGAGGCAGGGGGCGGAAGGAGCAGTATAGGGGAAAGAAGGAGTTATAAACTAAATGTTTCAAACAGTAATAACCACAAACTTGGCCCGTTATCCAAACAGTTGTCTTATACCCCGAGGGTTCACTTTGTTATCAGGGCTTTAAATGCTCTTAACACTTTAAGTGTAAACATTACACATGTTAGTTGATTTGGTTTTGTAATGAGAAATGGAAAGTCAGATGGTTTGTTCAGGAGGGGGGTGTTTTTCATAGTTATTTGCTTCGACTACGTTGAGTCATTTCACCTATATGTTCACTTTGTGCCTGGAACTTGTTGGTTAGTAGTAGTATTTCTCTGTAATGGTTGAACATATGTATGTTTATAAAACATGACTTTCTGTGGACATGCTTTAAGGGATATTCTCTCATTTATTTAAAAAAATGGTTTCCAAATCATCAATTTCATAAAGGCATTTATAGGCACTACCCTTTACTGTTTTTCAAATACACTAGTAATCAAAAACTTCTATAGAAAAAAAAATGTATCTTTTGAATTGTCTTGTTGATTTATAAAATATCTGACCCGAGTTTAGTCATACAGAACAGAAGTAATTTCCTTCCAATACTGTTTACAGAATAAGTTTTGGAAAAAGAAGCTGCTTCTTAATAATGTCTTTGGTTACTCTTTAAGCTTACTCTTTTATTTACTGCTTAAATTTTGTGGCTCTTACACACAGAAAGTGCTTTTTAGAGCCTGAGAGAAGGAGTTGAAAACCTTGTATATTTAAATTTGCTTGATTTTTCTTTAAACTCCAATAGGCTGCAAATTATATAGCACTACCACAGAGCCTTTCCACTATGTGGATGTATAACCAAGAAGATTAGACAGATAGAAGTGTCAAGCCTGTGATGTGCCCATGCTGGTTTCCAAAGCATATTCCAGCAGCACGGGGCTTTTGGTTTAAAAAGTCAAAGGTAGTGGTGGAGACCTTTTTTTTGGAGGTATTTCTTCTTACATTGTAAGCTTAAACACAGAGTGATAAATGATGATATGCGTTGTCTAACACTTGCTTATATATAAATAGCTCCACAAGATTGCTTAAATGATAATCGAAAATATGAAATAGGATGGCCTTCATATCACAAGGCCAAGGGTCTACAAATGGAAAAACTGAAATAATGAAATATTTCCAAGGCAACAGGCTGTCAACAAGAAGTGTAATGCATGGGCATATCATAGAGCCACCAGGGAGGATATTAGATCGTAGAGCTCTGGAGCCAGGAGTTATAATGACCTTTATTAGTAGGACCCTCCCACATTGCAACATCTTTCCATATTCTCAATTTCTGAGTTATGAACTGAGGGACAAATTGCTATTCCAAATTCTGCATATTCTGTAATGTGTGGTTACTAGGTTTGATTTGTTACAACAAGCAAACTTGACTTCAACGTTACTTGAAGCTTTGGGTTTAAAAAAATTAGTTACCTGAGGTATTTTCAGCACCTAGTGGTATTATGAGTACAGTTTTGGTCCCCGTATCTTTGCGTGCTCTTAAAAATAAGACTTTCATTTTACTAAGAGTTATGTGAAAATTATGATCTCAGCAATGAATTGGTAGGAACTGCATTGTGATTTAAATATAATCTACATACTGGAACAGTTTAATATTTTTAGTGACATGAAGTTTGATTTTCCCCTGAAATTCTACACAATGGTTTCCCCTGCAACGGAGATATTTTATGGGAAGGCCAGAGTTTCAAGGAACCCCTCAGTAATTTTGTTTCCCCCCCACCCCCCCATTTCAGCATGGATGGAATCCAGTGGCATGTTAAAGTTGCGTGTGTTTGAAAAAGGTCCTCATGTCCAGGATGCCCTGCTCTGTTGTGAGGTTTTCTATGACAAGATGTATAGATATATGCTTCTGTAAAACAGCACTTTGAGGGGAGGGTTTAGGCAGTGTTGCTTTCATTTAGTTATTTTTAAAGCTGTAAAGCTTTATATTTTGTGAGATATTTGTGGGGGGTATGTGACAAATATTTCTAAATCACTTCTAGTAATGGTTTCCCCTCTAAACTTTCTGAAGTGCTTTCCTGGGAATAATGACCCCAGTGTAAACCTTAGATAGTCTGTTTTTGTTTTCTTGCTTTTTCTGCATTCTTGTGACCCTCTTTTCCTCTGCAGAATGCCGCTTGCTAAATTTAAAGAAAATTCAGCACACAGGAGAGCAGAGATAGCTCCTCCTGCTATGTTTAAATTGCCACTTTTTCTACAGTGTAACATTTCATCTTTTGAGTTACATTTTTAAAAACTGTGATCCTCTTGGGTTAGAATCTCACTTCAGATGTTTTATAGACCTTCCTTAATTGTTTACACTAGATAAGGCTGAAACTTAGTAGAAGAGTTGGTATGTTGAAAATTTAGTTGATTAGCTGATTAAACATTAATTTTAAAATTTAAATGCTATCAAAGTTTCACATAATGGAATATGTGAAACTTTAAATAAATCTGCACTGCGATACGTACTAATATTTAAATCTGTGCAAAGAACTTCTAGAATTTATGGGAAAATTCAGTTATATTGCTTTGGGTTTAATGATGTTAGTATTTTCATAGTAAATAGTTTCCCCCACCCCCCACCCCCCGCTTTTCCTTCTTGGGTAGTGTAATAAACCAACTGTAACTGAATGGTATTTTTACTGCTCTGGGCCCCATTAGTGTGAATAGGATGTTTGCACTATTAAGTTTGATAGAACCTTACATAGTTAGAATAATTTGTAGTAATATTAGTAATACTACAGTGCATAAGCAGGACATAGCTTAGTAAGAGGAAAATGATTACAACTATATCTAAAATGACTAGGGCAGTGACAAGATTAGACAACACTTGAAAATGTTGCCTGAATACGTTTTTAGAGTATAATGTTTTGGCAAATTAATTGGAATATTTGTAGTCTTGTGTACAAAATCATGAGACACAAGATGAAAATCACATATTCCTGTGGCCCAAATTGCTCATGGCCTTCGACTGTGATTAGTGATGGGTTCATTCACTCAGCCTTATTTATTGAACTACTATGGACCATCATGACTTGTGCCAGAGATGATAGTAAATAATACTATTAGAGCAGTTGCCCTGGTCATAGACTTGCCCTTATACTGGGCATGCAAAATATCATAGAAAGTGAGAAAACACCTTCTGCAAGAGGAGGAAGAATTTCTGCAGAATTCATAGAAATACAAATAAGGCTCTCTATCTCTTTTGACTTCTGTTAGTTTAGTGCAGAGGGGCAGATATTCAAGTTGTAAAATCTTGTAACTAGTGACTATGAAATGATTAGAGGTTCTTGGGGGAGAGAAAGAAAAGATGCCATATGAATGTAAGTGAAATCATAGCAAATTTTAAAATGATATCTGAAGGGATTAAAAAATAAAAATAGATCACGTATGACAATAATAAATGTTTATTGGGGACTAGCATGTTTCAGGCTCTGTATTAAATACTTCACAGGAATTTTCTCAATGCCCTGTGAGGGAAGTGCTAATATTCTTACTTATGGTCAAGAAAACAAGCTAATCTAACCAACAAAGGGAGTAGAGTTTGAGATTGACTTCAGGTTTGTCTCTGTAGGAATGCACCTTAACAGCAGTGTGCAGGACCTCTCTTTCTGAACTTTCTGGAGCCAGGGATTTCTGTGCTAATGCCAGAGAGCTCTTGGGGCAGAAAGACTCTGTACACTCCAGAGACTGAGCTAGATCTCTGCTTCTTGATCATTCGTCAGATGTTTGGAGAACTTCAGAAATGCGGTGTTTATAAAATGAGAAGAATTAATATTTAAATTATTTTCCCTCTACCCCTTAACATTCCCTTTGTTTTGTGGACAAGTGCCACAGCTCTCTATACTTGAGGGAAGATTTCCTACTGAATGGTTTTAGAATCTGTTTGCCGCCATACACTCACCTCTTTGGTCACAGACTGTGAAGTGCTCCAGGGCCTCTTCCTTTCACACGCGTTATCCATACCTCAGAGTGGGCCACAGTTTGTCTCAAGATTACAGTCAAGAGAGACATTTTTATTCCGTGATAATTTTGCCACCGAGTGGGTTGAAACAGCCTCATTGACTTTCTGAATAACAACTTTCATACTTAACTGTATTTCTAGGTATTGTCTTTTGAAATATATAAGGACTCATACAAGTTGGCTTCCTGCCAAGTTTTCTGGCATTATAATACTGACAGCAAGCATTTATATAGCGCTGTGTGCCAGGTACCAGTCTAAAGGCTTTACATATATTAATTAACTCATTTAATTAAAAACTTGTTTAAAATGGATGACAATAAATACATAAATGATAAGTTCTCATTATTTAGTCCCCCTTCCCCTGTGGGCACACACAGACACTTGTGGAGTCTTCAAGAAGGCAAAGTCTTTGGTAACATTTTAATTTCTCTAATGTCAGGAATCAGAGGGGTTGGTCTACTAAGTAACAGTGCTTTGACAAAAGCTATACTTTGGGCAACTTTGTAACCTCTGACTCCATTACTGCTCATTGTAGGATGTCTGCTATATTGGAGGTAGTGGGCAAGCATAACACATTGACCTTTACGTTTTTGGATGTCACATTGTCAACCAAATAGCTCTTAAAAAAAGGTATAGTAGGAATTTCAGACCTTGAAAGGACTAGATACGCAGTACTTGAATGCTTGTGGTTGAAAGAACTGAATATTTTGCTTGTATATATTAACAAAATATTCACTTTTACATTCAGAAAATCTCTTGTTTACATAAAGAATAGGTGGCCTTATAAAATGTTGGAAAGAGCTCATTTAGAGAGATGTTTTGCTAAAATATTGAAGATAAAAAGCAGCAGTCAATAGGAAGCATAAGTGAAAAATAGGCTACAAAATTTAAAATAGCGTTCAGATCATCTTAAAAGAAATTACTTCTGATTACAGTATTTTATTATCATCAGTATGCTAATGCAGAATTAAAGGGCTCTGACTCGGTACCCAGGTTATATATAACATTAAAGCTTAAATCTTTATCACATATTTTTGAAAATGGTGCCACATAGCATTTTAAGACCACTTTATAGAATCATAGGTCATTTCAGTTATATCCCACTACTTTTGATAGGCGGGGGCTTTTTCACTTGTAAGATTTATAAGAAGAATTTTATTGTAAAGAAAAATGTAATGTTGGATTAAGGGTCATCTTTATGTGGATATAGCTCAAATCGACACCCTCTTACCTTCCAATCTACAAATTTTCCTTTCCACTGTGGTAACACTACAGAAAAGGATACTAGTCTTAAACTTCATCCAGAAGCACTTTACTCAGAAAGACTGTGATATCCTGGTAGGGACAAATGGAATGATTGAAACTGTTTCCAGAACCTTTATCTCTCTGCTCCTAGAAAATGGAGACATCAGAGAATAGGAGTATTTTAATAGCTAAAATGTATTGCACTGATTGAGGGGGCATTTCTTCTACACAAATAATTTATTCCTCAGGATCTATTTCTGAAAAACATATATGTTCTATTTGTATATGAATGGGATGATTTTTTTTATTGTATAAGATTTTGTATATACTGTGCATGGTTTATATGAGACATATATATAGTTTACAACATAACAACATACAACATACATATATAAAATATAAACCAGATCTAGCATGTTTTTATATATCTACTAAGAAGCAGAAAATGTTATAAAGATATTTTGAACGTGTTATAAACGTCTTACTTTAGATCAAGTTAAATTTAAATATATGCAGTGAATTGGTGACTTTTTTGTTTTCCTAATGCTGTAAGGAAAAGTAGGCTCATCATTTTTTTTACACATTTTTATTGTTCTGTGTAAATGTAATTTGTTAATCCTGTGAAATTTGTCATAGATAAATTTGCTTGGATTATCTTGTCACCACCGTATCTGCATTCTTTTGTTCATTGCTTATTCATAATTTAACAGTCTGGCAGTGAGCCTTTTTGGGATGCTCACAAAAGATATATGACCTCTACCAGCTGCTACTATAACCTGCAGAATGCACAGCAAGACATTAGAAACGTGAGGATTCCTCTACTGATTAAAGTGCTCTTCATTTAAACAGTCTGTTCATAAGAATCTCAGGAATCTCTTGCTACCAACAGTTTTGATTTTTTCCTTCCTAACAAAATTAGTTCTAACAATTGCATCTTCATTTGGTATGTTTTTTTTTTTTTAGATGATCCAAAGGAAATTAATATCTTGAATGCTGTTGCTTCTTTATGGCCAAATACTCAAAAATCTTATACTTGGGAGTATTAAAGTTATGCAGAAATAGTTTTAGTGGACAAGGAAGAATAGAGAGTAGAGTGACAATATCACATCCTAATCTTAGAAGAAACGACTGGTTTAGTCCTACTAGAATCTAAACACTTTACAGTTTATATTCTAAACGCCCCATATTTTGCGGTATGTGGCAGACGTTAAAAATAGAATGTTACTTGAAGTGTAACCACATCTTTAGGTTTTCATTATTCTGAATTAGTTTAGCATATGAATTTATTCTCATCCCTTCTCTCCCCCCGCCCCCGCCTCTCTCAAGAAATCAGCAGATCAGTTTATGAGTAATGGCTAGTTTTTGCCTCTCTTCTGTGCAGGCATATGATTACGGTTCAAAATAATTCATTGCTAATCCATGCAGTATTGGTTCATCTCCATCACTCTGTTCTGTGATTAGAGCCTCAGGCCTGCTGCCTTGCTTTCCGCCCTGATTTTCTTTAACTGCAACCCTTGTTTTAATATAGTTCTGTAGTCACCACTGTCCTCCTAGCCCCTCTCCATCCCTCATATATATCGATTGCAGTAGATTAATATTTATTTGAAGCTATTTTTCAGACTTTGTGAAAAATGTATTCATTTCTTACTGTGAATCTTCATCTAAAGGGAGGGGGGAGAGGGAAGATGCAGGACTCAGGTATGTCACTCTTCTTATAAAGTCGAGCTATTGCTTTTCCAGCCTTCATTCTCTGCCACAGTCACTGTTTGTTCTTTATACACAAATCAGGAAGTTTAATTTCCTTGAAAAAAATTTTTTTGATAGATTTAGCTACGGTGTTAACAGTTTAACTCTTGTTTGTAACAGTTCGAAAACGGATTTCTGCATTTTCTAAGTACATACTGTAGTCAGTGCAATCACCATAATATACATTGATCAGCTTGCATCGAATATTTCCAGGCAGGGACACAAAGCTATCATTTTCCTTAACATCAAAATTTGCCAGTTTCACCAGAAGAAGGTCATCTAACAGATTTTTTAAAGACTTTGTTTCAGATCTCAGTAGTCCAGTGTTCCTTTTAATAATTACTTTCGTCTCATTGTAGCCGTGTGTTTGAAAGTGTAGGTCAATGAGGATGATTGCATTCAGAATTTCATGATCTGTGTAGTGGAACAAATTGAAAGCAAAGCCTGTATCAATCACTGTGAAGGGAGGGTTAATTGTTACCGCTTCTCAAGCCTCTGGACAGATAAACCAGTAATGAAATACTTATTGCTCTGATATGTGAATGCTAAAGGATGAAACAATAGAAACAGAAGCAGTCTTCAGAGATAACCAAAAAGGCAAAGAGAAAAAAAATAAACTGGATGAAAGTATGGAACTATGTGCTGCATTAACTCTCTTAAAAGTAATATTGTTTTTTCGCTACCTACCCATCTTTTTCTGGCAGGTTAGGGCAGTATCATATATCAGATTGCTAAAGCCAAATAAGAATATAAATGGAAAACTCTCTTTCTGTAAAAATAAAAGAACCAAAACAAGTACAGCCCTATGCTTTATAGGAGCTCTGTATATTTTATAAAAATACGTTTGAATTAAGGTTTTGTCTTTTAAAAAACTCGTGACACATACACTAAATATTACATATGCATATATGGCTTAACTTCCAGAATATTTTATAGGATTGTTTTGTTACCTTTGGACAGATTTAGGAATTATTGGTCCATTATAGACCAAAGCATAGAAGAAATTATGAAATACATAAAGAAACAGTAAAATAAGAATTGGTGTTGCAAAGAAATCACGAGATGAGAGTAAACACGTTTAACCTTTTCTTCCATATGAACTTAACATTTAAACATCTGTTAGTTACTTATATGTTGAAATATATGCAAAAATATTTAGCCAAATTGAAGTCTTAGGCCCATGACAATCATCTCAACACAGTGGGTAGTTCTGAAAATTAATGAGAATGATAATACTGTAAAGACTGTTCCAGACTTTGCCCAAATTCATTATCTAAGACTCTTGTTAAGAACATCTCAAAGAATTTTAACCAGGAAAATATATTAATGGTTCAAAAGCATTTTCAAAACCCTGAATTATAAAAGTATAATGGAATTATATATGCAAGAGTTATAGTTAGTAACACAGATAGCAGAAGACATTAATGATGGCATATTTTTCCACAACCTATACTCCTTTTGTACATGGTTTCATCCGTAGGATTTAATCTAATACATTATTTTCTTGTTTTCAGAGCAAGAAAAGCAGGATCATTCCTTCCCATTAATGTAGGGAAGCTGGTATCTGTAAAAAGTTAGATGTGTCTTTTGGCAGTCATTTCAGGTTTGATACAAACAGCTCCTAACAAGCTAGAACATTTTTAGCAAGAAGAAAGAACTGTCCCACATCTTTTTAATTTGTCTTCAGAGATTAAAAATTTCCCAAGGCCTGTTTCTGCATGGTATTGGTGTAGCTGAATAGAAACTTAACCAAATGATTGGGACATAGCCTTTATTTTTTATTTTTATTTTTATGACAGTAGCACCATCCTCCAGCTAAGGTGGTTTGTATATTGTAAAAATTAACCTGGATCAGGATATTAGGGTCAGCAGTCCTAAAGTACAGCTTGATACCAAAGGGCATCAAGTGTGGTATACAACAAATGGCAGGCAAAAAGCAAGGAGACTTCCATTACTCAATAATAGATACATACTTTACACAGGGCCTATGGATATCTAGATTTTCAGGGTAATACATTATGAATTACCATTGGTGCTTGCTTGTTGGGTATTAGTAGAACAGCCAGTAATGGCATCAATCCCAGTCACTGGTTTTGGTCTTTCATTATCTTTCTAGGAAGTTGTACTCTACCAGGTCCTTTAACCATTTAGAGTCTGGTTTCTTCATTAGCATATTCAGTTGCTAACATTTCCGTCCTGCTAAAGAATTCTATGACTACATGATTTGAATGATTTGGACGTTTGATACAAAATAATGAGTTGAAGTCTGCGGGGTTTTTTTCCTAATGGTGTTACAAATACTCTTTACTTACAAAACTATTAAGTAAAATTGTTAGATCAAATGCAATGCTTGTCATGCAGGTTTCAATCAATAAAATATTGGATATTTAAATATTTCGCTTCCATGAAAACATCTTTGAGCAGAAACTTTTTATTGCAAGAATGTCCAGAGAGACATTGCAGTGGAAGCTGTAGTCTATATTAAGTTATATTTTAAAGTGACATATTATGCACATGACTGAAGGTAGCACTAAAGAAAAACACTAAAAGTGTTTAGCGATAAATGCATTTCTTGGTTAAATTCAATTGAGATGGTAGAACAACTCTGGAAATATTTGAAAACCAGATGATATACCACAAAGAAGGAAGTTAACAATGTAATGTTTGATCGACAGGCGAACACTTAGGGGAATAACTAATCTCTCAAAATTTTGTGTGTTCCTAAAACATTTATAAAGGAATAAATTTCTGTAGTGAGTTATTTGCCCAGACTACAACAGTTATTTCTTTCTTTCTAAGCATGTTTTTTTGAAAGAGCTTTCTTCTAATCTTCTCCCTTACTTGTAAAGGTGAACTGACTTAGTGTTTATGATATAGACAGATTTAAATATTTATGATTGGATAAGATTTCTTCTAATAGATTAATGACTTTTTAAAATGGAAATATCATTTAAACACTTATTTATTGTTTTCTTTGAAAGCTTCCAATTAATGGATGCTACAAGTATATTCTTAGAGATAGTTGACTTTTTTGCCTAATTTCTTTACATATGTAGATATCTATACCTATATTCTATATATTATCTGTAGATTTAAGAGTATTTTATCCCCTAAACCTACTTTAGGCTTAATTGTTCATGATCATTTAGCAGTACTGGTAAAAATATATTTTCTTAAAGACACTATTCCTCACAAGATAATTTTCCATTTTTTCTCTTACGAAAATACCTAGGAAAATTACAGAAGCACAGCACAGTGTAGACTGGACTTCTGTAACTCCTTTCCTTCCCTCTTCACTCATCAAAATCCTACTTTCTCAAAACTAATGTTAACTAAGTGTTAGGAGATAATCTGATTAGACCAATTTACATCTTGGAATGAAGCTATTTTCATTTTTTAAAAAGGAGTCAATAATACCAAACAGCTTTTCAAATTATTAGAACATGGAGAGTCTTTTTTGGGCCTTTGGTGTCTGTCCACATCACACATATAATACCCCTGCCCAAAGATTCTTAGTCAAACTTGGAAATACCTCTTCTGAAAATTGAATATCTCATAGTGAGATTGTGTTAGAATTGATACATTAACATTCTTAAAGTATTGAATAGAAACATGGGTAAATATCATGAGCTGTGTTAAACACATGTTCTGTGCCTATTTTCATTTGTAACATTGAAAAATATCTAGTTAAAAGCCTCTCACTGCAGAAAAAAGCTACCAGCCAGTGAAGAAATTCAGAGTTGGGTGATGTGTTGTGACACTAAGGTTGGAAGGGTCTGCTCAGTGCTGAAGTAGAACTTAAACACGGAACTCATAGATTGCTGTAGAATTCTTTGTAGAAAGGAATTCGTAGCAAGTGTTTAAGAGTTGGGTTGAACCAAACCACGATAGATTTCACAATATCCTCTCTGTGCCCCTCTTCTTCTGCAGTCAGGTTCACTTGCCAAGTCCAGTTCCAAGGGCACACATTATCATCTAACTGTATTTTGCTCTTTTTCATTGGCCAGCAGCATCTGTTTCTTACATGGTCACAAAGGCTTTTGATAAACTGTGACTCAGAATGTAGCCTTTCCTGACTTACATTTTTTTTTTTTTTTTTTTTAACCTGTGGTCCATCAACGTTATGGCAGTCAGTAAATGGGATTCAGGGGATCCGAAAGTCTCCTGAAATGGCATATTCATACATTTTTATCAGTAACTTAAGGGAGTATATTAAGGAAGTATATTTTCCCTAAAAATCTGTGTCAAGAATTGTGAGGAGCCTGAGATTTTACCCTACTTTCAAGCTAGTAAGTTAGCCTTCTTCAATTTAATGGATGCTTGTAGAAGATGCTATATCCTCAGACTGGAGACAAGAGTTTATTACAGCATTAGCAGTAGCCAGAGAATCAGAATTTAAGGCAATTCCTTGATCTCCAATTCCTACAAAGAGGGTCACATAATACCTGCGTATGTAGTAGGTTGTGTTACAAGAGGAACTCTGAACTTATGGCACCTGAAGTTTTTAGTATGGACAGTAAACGTGTCTTTCCTTTGCTCTGGAGGAAGGAACACTAGTTCTGTCCTTCAAGGCTGTTCTCTATGCACATAAACTTGAATAGATAATATGGCACTAAGGGTAGTCAGTTCCTTTCCTGCTAGGTGTTTAGCAACGTAAGAGATCCATAGAAACTTGTCTCTCAGCAGTCTGAACCACTGTTACAGTGATTATTTAGAAGGCTGAGAGGACGTAGTCGTGCAATTGTCCTAGAGTTTAGGGCTTCTTTGAGCTTAATGCAACCTAAACTCAGCTATCTGAGAGGAAATGACAAAGACTGAAGATATGTGACCTTCCTCAAATTGCGTATGATGTAGTACATCAAACTTATATAGGTTTAGTTGAGTCAGTAGTGGATAGGTCCTTATGATGTTAATATATGAACATTCTCATGACTTATATTTTATCACAGTTGACTTTTTTCCCATTTTGTAAGTATGCTGTCTTCCTGCTTTGCTTTATTTATCCATAAATTTTAACTTGTTGAGAGTTCACTTTGTGTCTTTGAATTATATCATCGAAGTTTCTCCATAACTCAGTAAGATATATTCTGTCAGTATCTCCACTTTATTTAGGGTCATGGTTAGTAAAGATTTGGAACTGGACTCAAGTCTCAGTCTGTTGTCTTATTATATGATAGAGATGACATCGTTGGACCACACCAGCTTCCTTCTGACTCTTGGAGAATTGTTTTCTAGTCTCACTCTTTCTTCTGGGATTGCTCCATTTTCTCACATCATTGTCCTGCCTCAAAATGTTTTTGCCTTCCCTGTACCCCAGCCCTCACCCCATATGGGCCTAGCTGTTGCTAAAGGTCCCTTCTTACATATTGACTTTTAATATCTGCCAGACTTGGTGGTATTAAATCATTTTGCAACCTTAAATTATACTAAAGCATCATCATACTACATCTGATTTCATAGCTACTGTCTCCATAAAGCTAATGATTACAATTACAACATAAACAAATCAACTCAGGTTTGCAGATCACACCTAGCTTTGTGGTAAGGTAGCACATTAGAGATTGTTATAAGGAAATTATGCTCTTGTTTAGTAAATTATAATCTGTAGTTCTATCTCCTACATAGTTTCTATAACAGTTGTGAATAGATTTACATATTGTATGTTATGCTGGCATAGGTCATAATGTATCCCTATCCATTGCATAGTAGCATTGCACTTTTGTTTATACTGTAATTTATTGATATAGCTCACTTAAAAGCCTTGGTTAAAATGACCGTGGCTTCTGGTCGATTCTGATCGAGTTATTAATTATAAGTGCACCTCCAGTCAATGCCCAGTGACTTGGCTTTGCTTTCTGGTTTCCCAGTCTTTCAGCCTAGTTTTTAGTCTATGGGACTTAACAATACCATACTACTATAATTTAATGAAAACTAATTATCAAAACATGGTCTAATAGCTCACAAGACGACTCTTGCCCAAATATTCCCTATTGGATACATTCCATAATTATTCTCTGTAATGGGAATGTTTATATAAATATCAATGAAATATCTGGAGATCATCCTAAAATATCAAGCTGAAAGATGCTCTTGAGGAAGTGCCACTGGAATGTAGAAATGATCTCTCTGTTGAGAGCAGATTCATCATCAGAATCTATGGTTAAAATTCCATATATCCATAAGCAGCATAGAGGACCATTAACCAAAATTATGGATGATGAAGAAATAAATTGTAGTTTTTTGTATACTTGTCTTTCTACATAGATTGTGATCTCTTTGGAAAGGAAGAAATCATTGTCCTCCATTTCACATGCCAAGTGGTGAAAAACATTCTTGGAACAGAGTTAATGAATGAATGAATGAATGGCTTTCAGTTCTAATTATGCCTATTTCATATTTACATTTCAGTCCTGGAAATCCCCACTTCTGCCAAAAATCTACAACTAAGCTTTGCATATCTCATGATCTGTGATCTTTAAAAGGAAATTAATTATTAGGGAAAAATAAGTGTTTTATAATTATGAATATTTTACCAAGGCTTAGAAATTTCTAGTGTATTCTGGGTTTCAAAGCTGAATTATTTACATGGTCTTTTCTGATTCCCTGAAGATTATACCTCTATAACTCTACAGAGAATAGTTCTCAGTTTAAGATGTGTCACAACTCTCCATTAGCCAAGGATCCAAGAAAATTTAAATTAAACAAATACACCATTGGTAGTTTCTTCACCTCCAAATGATACTACCAAATAGATGAATTCTGGAGCAGTGGAATATTTCCAATTAGAATAGTGTTAAACCCATTTTATAGTTAATTATAGTTCCATAAAATTTGAGTTCCATTAAGTCTATATTTCACAAAACTGTACCCATAATAATTTAAGTTGATTAGACCAAAATTTAAAAATTCAATCACGTAAAGTAGAATAGGTTACAAAGAGAACTTGACATTTTTCTATGGAGCTCTCCTCTAATAGCCTGGTTCAGTCATCCAGTGGCCTTGTGTACATAGTATCTGTAACAAGAATCTTTGCATGGAAAATCGCATGTAAGGATGCAATGAATAACCATGATTAATTTAGCTCTTTACCATGATTGAGTAATAGTAGTGAAGACTGTTACTTTCATACAAACCAGTAGAGGGATACAACTTGATAAACTTGCTTGAACTTAATATATATAAAGGAATGAAATAATTAATGACTCTAGGGAAAGCATGGATCAGTAGTTCAAATATACTTATTCCTTTCTCTCTTTACTCTGAACATTGCTCACTTTCTCCAAAGTTTATTATGTGTAGTCACTAAATTTTTTTTTCAGGGCATATTATCCATATTCAGATATGCTGATATATGTCTTGAATAAGTTTTGAAATAAAATTTAATTACAGATTTATTAATGTATAGATAAAGAAAAACATCCAGTTCTCGGAAACCAAAATAACATTTGAAATGTTGATGTACATACTTAAATATGTTCCAAACACACAGACACACAGACACACACACACACACACACACACAAGTACACATGCATACACAAACACCCTATGCAAAGAGAAACAGAGCTCTACCCTGTAACACAGTTAGAAATTCTATTCAGTGTTAATATTGAAAACTCCATGTAATGGGCAAAAGCTTTCTCTTTGCCTATTTAGGAAGACTGCTCTTTTCTGAAAAACAGACTACCTCTGGATTATGTTTTCTTCCTGGAAAATTTGAGCAACTACACACATGCCTTAGAGTTTCAATAGAAATATTTTAACAACTGCTGATTATTGCATTATTATGTGTCAGACACAGAGATAAGCTTTCTAATACATTATCTCTTTTCCTAAACATATGAATTTGTTACTTTGTTGATTTCATCTTTGATATCTTTAAGTATTGCTCATTATAAGCATTTAATTTCTATTCCATATATTTATATTGTATTTGCATCTTGTAGAAATTTTGAGGGCTGCAGAAATTTCCATTTCATTTAACCAAGTCACTGCCTCATCCTTTGGACTGACTTCTGTCTGTCAGTTTGGGGAACGTGCACTTCTTAATCCTGAACATGGTGGTAACATCACCACAGTAAGCATTCTAGGCTTAGGGGAGTTCTCGTGTCCTCTGATTTGATAGGTTAGGACATTTTTGTAGCCTACATGTACCTTTAGCTTCTGAATCATAGTGGTTACCCTCCTGCTTCCCACCCCAGCTCAGCGCAAGGGAAGTTCAGTTTAGCTGTCACATTCTGACCATTCTTCTTGCTACAAGCCTTTATCTCAGGTGCACTCAGAGTTTCCTTAAACATACCTCAGTTCCCTTAGAGTTGAGCTTTCCATTTTCAAGTTTGTTTTCATTTTCAGAGGTTTATTTCTCTGTTTGAAAAAAATCTGTGACCGCTATTCTCTAGTTTGATTTCTGTCTCTTGTTATCTTCTAAATTCTTTAAAAGGACAGTTCTCCTCCCCTCCAATAACTGAATGCTTCCAAAAGTGTTCATACATTCTTTCTCAGCCTACAAAGCCACAATTACCTTCAGTTTTTCTTAGCCAACTGTATTCAGCTTCCTTGGATACCTCCAAACCTGAGGTGACCTTCAACCAATAGATACTTTCAGTCTTTATCTCCACAATCTCTTGACAGCATTTGACGCTACTGGGCACCCCTTCCTTTGGGAGACACTCACTCTTCCCCTGACTTCTGTGAGGCCATGCTTTTCTGATATTCCTCCCAGCTCTCTGTTTGCTGTTCAGTGTTCTGGCCTGGTTGTCCACTCCTCTCATTCCATACTCCCTACGGGAATCTTCCATACAATCCCATGGCCTCAAGAAAGGAAACAGAGATGCTGACAACACAACAATTATTCATTTTAGCCAAGATCTCTCTTGATCTCTAAGCCCATATGCACAGCTATGTATTGGTCATAGACATTTGTTCTTGCTTGGGAACCTCAAGGTCAAAGAGACCTGAAACTTAACTCTACAGTGCTTGGTATGTAGTATGTGTTTGGTGTACGAGTGAGTGGTAAATAAATAAATACACGGGCAGGAAATGTAGCCCCAGAACAGGCCTAGGCCAACAGGTTGATGGTGACACTGTTATCTTGCTCTTTCAAACTATTGACTGTTGATTGTCTTGACCATTGAAATTTGTCCTGACTTTCTAGTCTCTCTTTTGACCTTCCAGTTTCCAGACACACAATTTAGTTGACTGATTCTTGAACACCTCATGTTTTTATGTTCCTACACTTTTGCTTCTCATGTCCCAGAAACTACAAATTCTTTATTCCTAGACCTGGCCTGATTTTTCACAGGGGATGCATGCTATTTAAAAGGTGTATGTGTGTGTGTGTGTGTGTGTGTGTGTGTGTGTGTGTGTATACATGCACACTGTAACTGTAGTTCAAATAAAGACTCCAATATTTAACAATGACCTTGAATCTAGTTTTAAGTTTGGACAATTGCAATAAGCCAAACCTTTAGAAAACTGTGCTTACATTTACAGGAACATTTTGCCATTTTTAGACCTCTTTTCTTTCATGAAATCTGTAGTTGAAATCTAAAAATCTGTTCAGATTTTTGGTAGACACAGATTTAATTATTATTGTGATAACCAAAGGGCCAACCCATTCAGGGAGAGCCCCACGAAGACCTGCGTAGGGCTGGTTCTAGAAGTGTTGCACATGCTTCAGCCCCTCAATAACAGCATCACCTCTTTGTGTTGAAATTCCTGAATGTTTTCAGGTTTGCTGAGGAGAATATCCTATTTCCTGAATTTATCAAGTAGTAAAGTCTAATGCAGTGCTATTACCTATAGTCTTTCTAAGCTCAAGTGTACTCCACAAAAAGGGGCTATGCTAACTGGAGTTAGGTAGCTGTGGAAACCAGCATAAGCTATTTATGGACTTAAGGGATGTAACGGACATGCCATATATGGTGTTTTATGTGAGTTTTCATTTACTTTTTTCGTGAGTAATGGTTAATTGCTGAATAAGGCAGAATCCTTTTAAGTGTGTACCAGGGGAACACAAAGGATATATTGGTTATAAGATAGGCATCAAACACATGGAAGAGCTTTAAAAGGAAAATCATCTAAGAAGGTTTCCTTACTTTCATACTTTCTTTGTATTTATATAGTTCTTTTTCATTGACTTAAATATTTTGTATGGTTTTTTTGGGAAACAAGCAGGAAAGACAGTGTTTATTACAGTAGCAAGCCACAGAGAAACCGTACCTTATTATATGTATATAGTCTTGTGTATTTGTTGGAACAAGAGAAAAGTAAAAGCAAGATTCTGCATTAATAGAAAAAAGTTCAAATACAAATGGAAACTAAAGGGACCTATGTCTTCTTGCATCCTAATGGTGTCCGGCCGAGAGATCTTCTCAGACACATCACCAGGAACGTCACAATGGAATGTCAAGTTATAGACTTTTTTTCTTGAGGGGGGAGGCAGTTACTCTATTCACTATTATAGCTTTTATTAATTCCAAAATAATAAAAATGGGTTTTCTACATTACTCTATTGGGGAGCCAAATGTCATGTGTTGTTTGGGTCTTAAAACATTATTTGGGTCCCTTACCATAGAATAAAATTTTTTCTCATCTATAAATTTTATTCATACAACATGTATACTTACGTGTTTAATGTGGAATTAGGAAAAAGGAAAGTTCCATAGAGTAATGAGTTCCATAAAAGTAATGATTCTGTAAGACATAGTAGGAGATGAAAACCTATAAAAAGACATCTTCATTTAATCCTAAGAACCACAACTGCAGTGTCTTGTGTTTTGGTTTATTGGGGTTTCCCAGCATATGTGTTTAAACATATTCACCAACCTCTGGAATTATTTAGAGAAATGTTTGTGCTGCTTAATTCCCCACGTAAATGGTAATTTCATGGCAGTTCTTGAAATAAATATTTTTAAACTTGAAAATATTTTGTGTCTATTTCCATTACAGAAACAAATATTTAAGACCCAAAGTAATATTTTACCAGTAATTTGAAACCTAATAACATTTCTCTGAAAAATGCGAATTCATATCTGATTGTAGTGCTGCCATCTTATATTGGTTCTGCTCTCTTTCATACTTAATCTGTATAACATGTTGTGATAAATTGCTCCACATTTCAAATTGAGGATGCTTTTCAGTTATTCACAGTGGGGTATTGTCTGATCTCTTATGTGGCCACACCCTCCATTTTCATCATCATCATCATCATCATGATGAAGGCAAATGCTTTGAACCCTTTCTATATCTCAGGCAGTGTGCTAAGAGTACTACACACGTTATCTCATTTAATTCCCACAGAAACTCTCTGGGGAAGAGATCATACATCCATTTTATGGATGAGGAATCAAGTCTTCTCTGCTAATCAGTGGTGGTTTTAAGATTATTTTAGAAAGCTGCATTTCAGTGGTGAATAAAAAGAGTCGAGAGTGGTTCAGAAGTTCAAATACAGAACAGCATATGATATTCAGCTGCCCAAATAGAATGTAAGCTAAAATCTCTTGAAGTAAATAATCAAACACAAATATAAAACCCTTCAAATAATTTTTGTTTACAGTTATGGAACAGCTTTGGAGTCGAAAGAGGCAATTAGTTTTGTTTTTAAACTTAATTTTTTTTTTATTTTAGAGAGAGAGAAAAGGGTGCAAACAGGAGAGAGGGACAGAGGGGCAGAGAGAGAAAGGGAGAGAGAGAGAGAGACAGAGAGACAGAGAGACAGAGAGAGAGAGAGAGAATCTTAAGCAGGTTTTATGCTCAGCTTGGGGCCTGACATGGGCTCGACTCCACAACCCTAGGATCATGACCTGAGCTGAAATCAAGAGTTGTATTCTCAAATGACTGAGCCACACAGACGCCCCACATTTTTCTTTCTTTTTTTTTATTAAACAGATATTTTGGGGCGAGGTATGCTGCTTCTTGATGCCAATGAGAAACTGTGTGCTACTATCTGAGTTTAGGGCCTTAACTGGATTAAAGGCCACGATGGGGAGGAGGCATTTTGAAGAGTGGCTTTCTACCTGTAGAGGAGGATGCCAAAAACAATGAGTTGGTTAGTTTGAATTGAAAAATATGAAGGGTGGATTTTTGTTGTTTGCGTTATTAAAACTGGATTTTGAAAGTATTAGACACTACCTGGTTTATTTCAGACTGCAAATAATGGCATCATCTTAAAGGCAGAACCAGACAAATTAACAAATAATAAATGATGAAATGCTATCTTAATAAGAGTTTGTGCTTATAAATGGAACTGTTTTAAGTGTGATCATTAACAAGAAAGAGATTATTAACAGTATAGGAAACCTAAGAATATACTAAAATTTAGGAATTCATATCATGGTTTTAAAATTCATACTTCTTTCTAATTCAAGACCCCTTCATGTCCGTACCTTCTGAAAGCTATTTATTGTTTAAGTAGGTACTTCCCAGTGACTTTCCTCATTGTTAGTGGTGATAGATGACGATCCTGAAGAAAGTCTAGATAGAATTTATTGATAAAAATGATACTTTCTGGGCCAAAGGAGTTGCTTTAAAAACCCAAGCAGTTCTGAATGCAAATAAATAACGGCAAACCAGGTCTTTTCTCTTTGCTGTAATAAGCCCCATATTAGCTCTCTTTCAGATTTTAAATACAGAGTAACATTTGATAAGAGAGCTTTGCCAAGTGGGAAGAAGACAGCAGATAAGGGGATTAAATTGAAATAATGAGCAGCTAAAAAAGATAATGGATAAAGCTGCTCCAAAGCAATGGTGAGAAGAAACTTTGCAACTGGGTTCTCCAGCTTTGTCAAGAGAACGCTCTCTTACCTCAACAGGATGTGTTGGTGGCAAATGATGGAGGGCATGAAGTGGCTGTAAATTACATCGTTGGCACCGAGGAAGGTGTACTGAATCTCTACTTATTGATGGGGACCATACTTGTTGACTTGTGGCCTACATCTTCCAGGCAGCCCATCTCTTTCTTCCCCTGGGACAATCATTTAAGAGACCAAAGCAGCCACTAGTGCTATGATCAACCTTGAAGTTAGACAGAATTAGGTTCCCCATTTTAATGTTTAAATTAATTTTACATTTGAAATTAATGTTCAGTTTCAACTAGAACTTAGTGTACATGATTCAGTGGGATAATGCATGGGAAAATGCTTTATAGATTCTAAAGTTCTCTATAAATACCAAGTAATATGACAATTGCATGGCATAAATAATTCTGATACTCAGTATTTAGGACTTTTGTTGTTATAGAAAAAAAGAAAAATAGACTGGGGAGAAGCTGTGGTTTGAGAGGTCTGAGATGCCATTAATTAACAGAAGATAACATTTTTCACTGTCTGTTCTTCCTTTGATATACCTGAAAATTATATTCATAGAATAATTACTTTGCCTTAACTGAAATGCAAATTCCAAAGTGATCACACTTAAAAATAATGATTGAATATGGACTAAGTGACTGATAATATCCAAAACAATATTGTCCCCAACTGGGACATTTTCTGCAGCTCTTTGTTTACTTTTTACCACTCGAAAACATGACAAACATTCACTGATTTAGTGCTTGCTATATGCTAGACTCTGGCTAGGCATGTATTATACATTATTCATCCCCTATTCAACCCTATGGGATAGGTGTTACTGTTGCCATTTTATGAATGAGCATGCAGGAGTACAGAGAGATTAAGTAAATTGCCTAAGGTCACACAGCTAGTAAATTTTATAGTCAGGATTCCAGCCCAGGTCTCCCGCACTCCAGATCCTAGGTTCCTATCTGATATACCATATATATTATGGCAAAAGGGCTGAATTTTCCCATTATTCTGAGCATTTCTTTAAGTTAAAAAAATTCAGCTGTTACATATGTACATGTAGTATGCTGTATATAGAAGTGAATGAAGCATCTCAAGGTCAATGAATTTACCAGTCTTCTACTTGAAATATAATTATCGATTACTTGTTCTCCTTCCTAAATTCAGTGATAAAGCTTAATAATGGTACATTTTAAAGTTTAAATCACATAACTTTTCATAACCAGTGCACTGTATGACAGTGTTTATTATCTAACACTTTTCTGAGGGGCAGGAGTCCTGGAGTTCTTTTCCTTGGGTATTTGGGCTCAGGGTCTCTCGTGAGACTGCAGTTGAGTGCTGAGGCTGGAGTATAGCTTCCAAGATGGCTCAGCTCACAGGATCCTTGGCAGGTCTCAGTTCTTCGTTGGCTGTCGGCTGGAAGTCTTCCTTCCTCACCTCAGATTTCTCCCTAGGCTGCCTAAGTGTCATTACAGTGGTAACTGGCTTAGTCAGAGTGAGTGATGGGAGGAAGGGGAGGAAATAAAGGAAGGAGGGAGACCGAATGAGGAAGGGGGAGAGAGAGAGAGAGGAGTGAGTGTTAGAGAGGGGAGGGAGGAAGGGAGGGAAAAGAGAGACTGTAAATGGAAGCTGCAGTCTTTTAGAACCTTGGAAGTGTTATACCATAGTCTCCTGGATACTGACACCAATCTTGCAGTTTGGATGGGAACTACACAAGGGTGTGAAATACTAGGATGTGGAGAGTTAGTGGGAATGATTGTGGAGTCTGATTACAGGTATTTTATTACGAAAAAAATGTACCAGTAATGCACCAAAGTTTTTATGAGGAGATACTGGTCATATTGTGTCGCAGTAATTGTAGTTAAAAAACAGTATGAACCAAATCCTGTTCCAACCTTGTTATTGCTTGGTTATTTTGTTGAATTGAATTTGTGGGTATAGATGGAATTTGTTTTATCAGACTAAAAAGCCATTTTTATAATGCATGAACTATGGGTGCTGGATTTGGATGTCTGCATCTCAGCTTTCTTATCTGTGAAATAAGAGTAATATTAGCCTTGTAGACTTATCAGATCCTAGTTGTAAAAATCCTAGTCTGGTGATGCAAAGTAAATGCTAGATAGTGGAATTAGTAGATGAGACAAAAATATGTTTATTTTCAGAAATATTTTTAAAAGAAAAGATGCATTACAATTAACTTTTAGTGCTCTGCCATGATTCAGAAAAGAACACCAGGTGGGATTTCCTTTTATAACTACATGAGTAAAGAGAAATCCATGTTTCTAATAACTTAAGATAATGATGCTAATTGAGAAGAGCAAAGAGACACAAACATGTGGATTGGATGAAAGATGAAACTGAAACTGGGTTTTTTAGAGCATTTGCAATAGTGGGGACTAAAATTTTAAAACACATTGAGGTAACTGCCATTAATAACAATAATTGTATAAACCTGGAAGGAAGTTTCAAAGCAGAGGCTATAAGGAATCAAAGGTCATTAATGCAAAGCACCTGAAGTCCATTGTCCCTCTTTTCTATCAGTTGATTCTAGGTTGGAGACAGGTTCAACTGACATGTAAAAATCCTCAGTCTTCCAGGAAAGGCAAAACTTTACAGTTTCCCAGTTGTCTTCACTTGCTTCTATTACCCTCAAGCTCTAGGACTTCATCAGTTTCACAAGCCCGAGTCCTAAGGTAATATGTCCATTTTGATTCTTGTGTGGTTTCATGGCCTCTTCTTATGTATCTAATGGAACGGGTTTTCTTTGAAAACATATACTCAGAAAAGTCCATACAACATATGTATGCAGTTTTAAAATAATTATAAAAATAATTACTTCAGCATATTCATCTTCTAGGGCTATTGTAATACACCACTGGATGGTTTGAACAACAGGGCTTTATTGTCTCACCATTACAGAGGGTTTAAGTCCAAGGTGTTGGCAAGATGGGTTCCTTCTGAGCGTTATGAGGGAGAATCCGTTCCAGGCCCCTCTCATAGCTTCTGGTGCTTTGCTAAACATCTTAGGCATTCCTTGGCTTCCCTATGTAACTCCTCAGTTTCTGTCTTCATCTTCATCGGGTGTTTTCTCCAGTTTTTCTTTTTTATAAGTACACCAGCCATATTGGATTAGAGCCCACCCTGATGACGTTACCTACATCCGCAAAGACTGGTTCCAAGTAAGGTCACTTCTGAGGTACAGGGCGGGGGGGGGGGGAAGGGTTGGGACTTCAACGTAACACCTACTCTGGGTAAGATAGAGACTACCCATCCCAGAAAGGACCACCTGGAGGTGTGTGCTCCCTCTCCTCCCTGTGGTAGCCTCGATTTGGACTTTTCTGAACATGATTTCCATGTTTTTCTTTATAGTTTTACAATTTGTGCATCATCTCTAACAAAAATATAGCTTTTATTTAAGACTTCATTTATGAAATGGATAAGTTTTAAAAAGTAGGACTGGGAATTATATGTCACATATAATATTATCTTCAATTCCCTGGGGCAATATTTGTTAAAAATGCCTACTTTTAAGGCTGAAAGTAAATAACTTAAAAATAATACTTATAACTTTCAGGAAGCAAAATAGAAGTAATATTTTGTGAGCTCCAGTTCAGATCACATTTTAATTTTTCTCTTCAGGCTGCCTGCTCAGTTGATGACAAACGTCTTTGTAAACTTTTCTGCAATATATTGTATTTCTCCAATTTGTTCATATTATAATGAAGCCCATGATCATGGTTTCCAAGCTTTTCATTACTAAGGGTCAAATGATTATGTTCTCTCTAAACCCACTTTGAAATATCTTAATCTTGTAAAGAAAATTTATTAAGATATATTCAGATCTTTTTTTTCTTCATCCCTTAAATTACACATTTGAGTGAAATCATACGGTATTTGTCTTTGTCTGACTTATTTTATTTAGCATTATACCCTGTAGATTCATAAAAAAAACAGACTCTTACATACAGAAAGCAAACTAGTGGTTGCCAGAGGGGAGGTGGGGAGGAGATGGGTGAAATAGATAAAGGGGATTAAGAATATATGTGTGAAGAGCATGAAGTTATGCATAGAATTGTTGCATCATTACACTGTATACCAAAACTCGTATAACACTGTATGTTAATTTTACTTCATTTAAAAAAGATTTGTATATGCTTTTAAAAAAGAAAAGATATGGCAGGTCTTACCATTCTTTACTAGTTAGTGATAGTTGTCTACCCATGGGACCATTGGTCAGCCTGAGATATGCTGTGTGGTAAAACACTGCCAGCATCATTACTAGCTAAAAATCAAAGCAACTTGATGTTTTAGTCAAACCTTATTTAGCAACAAATATAAGACTTCTTTTAGCTTTAAAAAAATATTGAAAATAGTTCATGCCTGTTACTTCCTTTGAGGTTTCCTTGAAGATCAAGGTTGCTCAGTGACACAAAGGCACATACCCACGCACACATGCACACATAGCCTTTGTGGAAGACTGCAGTGTGAAAGCACATTTAAATTCCTTGTAAACATGTTTTTGTTTTAATTAAAGCCTTCAACCCCGTAAGTACACATGGTTGCCAAATTTCAAATGACCCATAATAGATCCGGCAGTTGCCCTGTTCTCCCCTTCCTCTCTTCCTTGCTAAAAGCCCTGCTGTGTCTACCATAGGGAAAGTGGTAACAGGCAGTGCTTTGCCACATAGTAGACCCTTCTTATTTCTTGGCTGACCAAAATTTTAGAATGGCCGTTGAGAACTGTGAGTTGTTGAGAACTGTGAGTTGAGGAATGGGAAATGGTCAGAAGGATTGATAGAAGGATTAGGATAAGGTAGCTTACCATCAAAGTGCACGCATTTCAACCTTGTTTGCTTACATGAAATCATCCCCCATACTGCTCTGCTTTACCTGAAATGCTCACCTTGATGGGAGGGGAACTCAGCAGCTAAATACATTAGGGCTAACACACATCCTCTTTTAACATGGTGGGTACTTCCAGAAAACAGAGTCACGTTGCCTTCCTTCTTATACTTGAGGTAAAGGTGGGCAAGGGAGTGGTTTTGGTGGTGGTGGTGGGGGCCTTTGGCGATATAGGAAGGGGTGTGGTTATTAAGATTTGAGTGAAGGCACTTTGGACTAAGTATCTGGGAAAGAGAAGTCTCAAAAGGAAGGAAAAATTATAAGAACACATTCATCTGTTTGAAGTGTTTGCCTTGAACTAACTCCAGAACTGAACAAGGAGTGGTATAGAGTGGAGTTGATTTAATTTTTTTAATTTCTTTTTTCACTGACTTAGTGTTCACCCTGGGAATATCGAGCCCATAATTCTGCCACATTAAGGTTAAACAGTCATCAAGGGCTGATAAAATACCTGACCATAATCTAAAAGGTTATTTGTTTAGAAAGTTTTCTAAGTTTCCAATAAAAATGTACTTCTAGAATTTCATTTGTTTATAAGTTTGGAATTGCTTATAAATGAAAATCTGCTTATAGTTCAACAATATGAATGATATTCAAAATATTTTGAATTTTGAATATCATTTCTATAGCAGGGATACCTAGATTAGATAGCCCTTTCAAGTACTGACATCTGAAATAGGCCATAGGGCATAACTTAAGGTGAATATATTTTTATTTTTTACAATAAATTACTTTATTTGAAGTCAAGAACTATATCAAATGGATTTCTCCTCCTTTGACACATAGTATATTGCCTTACACATAGATTAATAAATTAATATTAAGGTTTGAATGAGTGAATGGTTATATAGAGATAGAGTGTACGTATAGAATCTATAATAGGAGCCATTCATGTGAGAACATGGTGAGTTTAACTATTGTTTTCTAAGTGACAAAGGAGGTTATCCTTTATTACCAGTAAATTCATTCAATAAATACTAAACTGAGCACTTATGATTGCTAGTCACTGTGCTAAGTGCTTTTGGGCTAGCCGAGATGAACGGAACAGGACCTCAGCCCTCAATTTCCAGTGGGGAAATGGTTACAATAATCATACATAAAAACAGGATGAGGGCCTCAGCTATACTATACAGATAAAAATATTTATTTAGTATTTCAGAAGAGTAAGAATAATTCAGGTGTTTGGTGACACCTGATTTTGGAAATGTGATGAAGAAAAGGAAGTTACAGATCAGTAAAGGGTTATTTTCTACTGCAGACAAGAGAAAAATCGGCTAGCGGTGGTTTAAACAAAGATTAGTCATATATTTTTTTAATATAATAAGAACTACGAGATGGGTGATGATTATTGTTGGTTTAAAAACCACACAAAGACAGAGCTGGAGTCTCTTTTCCCTTTCTAGGCTTCTTCTCTACGGTGAGAAGGTAACTACTCCAGGTACTGTTCCAGAAAGGGTAATGACTAATGGAGGGAAAGCCACTTTCATGCTTTTTATCAGATAAAGCAAAGGCTTTTCCAGAAGTTCCTTGCTGACTTCTGCCTAGATAACATTGGTCAGTTCAGTGCTACGTGGCAACCCTTCATTATCGTAGTACCATCTAAATTATACCAGAGAGATATTAAAAAAAAAGGAAAGCGAAACAAAAACTCACACAAAAGAACAAACTGAAGAAGGTTTTAAAGAAAGTTTCTTTAGTGTTACTAATGAGAATAAATATAGAAAGATGTCTGATCAATAAAGTAATCTGTCAGAATTTAGTTAGGTAATCAATCACGATCTCTAGATTTGTTGCACGGTGATATTGTAGAGTAGTTTTTGCTGTACCATACGAGCAAAAATGTGACATAAAAGTCTGTGACAAGCACTTGAATGACGAAAGACTTCTAAGAGATGGGGGTATTTGAATGAAGAATCTTTTGCCTCCCCAAAGTCTTTTAATACTCCCAGCTTGGAGAACTTGTATTAACAGCTGAGTGATTCCTTATCTTCTTTTGAGAAAATATGGTTCTTGTTTTTTTTTTTGTTTTGTTTTGTTTTTTCCTTTCAGTTTCTAGAAGAGTCTTATTTCCATTATTTCTTTCAAATGGTCATGGGCACATTTGTTGAGGTTGTCAACAGAGAAGATTTATAAAGAAGCTTCTTTGCTATCTGTAAATCACTGGACCAGTGGGATGGAGCAAAAGGTGCTCACCATTTCTTATATTAGTATCATAGCAGTTTTTAAAATAGTTGTAGATTTTGATATTCTTTTTTAGTAGAAGAATGTGAAGTCCTTTGTAGGAAAGGAAGACTAAAAATGCAACAGATGTAATTAACAGAACAAAATGACAGCAAACACCTATGCTTTTTTGACAGCATCTCTACCTCTTAAAGGTGATTTTCTTCTTTGGAGATTTTTTGTTGCTCTTGTTATAGTTGTGGTGGTAGTGGTGTGTGCTGCTTGAGTCACTCTAACCTTAGACTTGTTCTTCTTCTGGCTTCCATGAGGACCACAGTGAAGAAGAGGAAATCGGCATCTGGTCATTGGTGTACATCAGTGGCTTTCGAACATCAGTATGCCTAAGAATTCTGGGGGGAGCTTGGTAAGGCTTACAGGGCTACTGATTGAGTCAGTGGGAATGGAGCCTGGGAATCTATAGGTACTTCAGACAATTCTGATGGAGGTGATCCCTGGACTCCGGTTTAAGAAACGTTCATGTAGACAGTGAGGTGGCAGGATCCGTTCAGAAGACAACTCACAATAGGGCTTCATCGGTCTTGCCTGCTCTGAATCTTTAAAGTCAGGGGTCTCCAAAATAGGACGTGTGCACTCCAGGTGGTTTGTAGGAAGACTCATTTTGTTTCTGGAAGGAAATAATGAAACTTATACTTATTTTTGAAATTTTCCTTTTAGAATTTCTTTCTTTTTCGTGTTTCGTAATGTCCATACTGTATTTGCACAGTTGTACCTATTCCTATTCCTAATTTAGAAATGGATAGATACGTGCATATTAGAGGCCTCTTCTAGAAAATGTTTTTTTTTTGATAGGCAAAGTTGAAGAAGTTTGGAGAGGACTGTTTTAAATGATTTACAAGACTCAAATCGATACTTATTTCCTGCTCTTTATAGGAGCTTATGGTTCCTTGATTGTTTTTCATTTAGATATTGACATTAGTCATTGCTTCTTTTATTAGCATGTACATAAACACAGTGCATACCAGAAAATTGAGAGGAAGAAAGGACTTTGCAATTTGTGTCATGTGGAAATATCTGTGTACTAAGGTTAATTGTGTGATCTAATGCCTTCACTGAAACAAACCCCTACTGAAGAATCAAGAAGAGAATCAAAGTGAACTCCAGCCTATCAGGTTATGGATCACTTCCACAATTTGCAGAGCTTGGTGTCTCATCAGAGCATGCCCAGTGACTAAAGAGTGGATATGTTCAAATGTGGATTTTCTAGAGACAGCTCATTCTTTGTCTTTAAACCTTGAGTTAGCTCCTTCTCTCTAGTGCTCAGAGGACTCTTTCCTATCAAGTATATCTCTTCAAGGTTAAAAAAGAGGCATTGTTTTCACTCCATAAAAATATATTTTTAAAGATATTTTTTAGATTACAACAGCTTAAAATGCCAAATGTCACCATATTTATGAATATAAATCGTTAGCTAAAATTCTCATTTCCCTTGGCACTTGCTACACAATTTTTTTTTAATTTTTATTTATTTCTAGGAGAGAGAGAGAGAGACAGCGTGAGCAGGGGAGGGTCAGAGAGAGAGGGAGTCACAGACTGAAACAGGCTCCAGGCTCTGAGCTGGCAGTCAGCACAGAGCCCGATGCGGGGCTCGAACCCACAAACTGCGAGATCATGACCTAAGCGAAAGTCGGACGCTTAACTGACTAAGCCACCCAGGTGCCCCGCTACACAATTTTGCCTCCTCATATTCTGTGCTTAACAGACAATGGTGGGGAGTGGTGCCTGGGTGGCTCAGTCGGTTAAGCGTCTGACTTCAGCTCAGGTCATGATCTCATGGTTTGTGGGTTCGGACCCTGCATCGGGTTCTGTGCTGAGAGCAAGGCCAACTCAAAACCTCGAGCCTGTTTCAGATTCTGTATCTCCCTCTCTCTCTGACCCTCCCCTGTTCACGCTGTCTCTATCTCTCAGAAATAAATAAAACATTAAACAGAATTTATAATAAAAACAGACAATACAACCCAAAGATGCCATGATTTTCTATCCCAGGTTCCTCTAGTTGGTATTTCTACACATACATTATTACTTTTTACAAGTTTTCACACACACACACACACACACACACACACCCCTAATTGATTTATTCAACTGAATTGTCAATAGTGTAGAGGAAAAAAACCACATGAAATTGTTGGCTTGAAAATTCTCAGCAGTGTCTGTCAATATTGTCATTCTTTTAGTAGCCACACAGCACATGTAGTGTCTAAAGATATGAAATCTAGTTTGGAGTCTTGGTTAAAACATTTTTTAATTTTCATTTAAAATGTTCTTTCTTCCTTCGATGCTACTTTTTCCTGGTATTTCTCAGAAGTATTATTGGATGGACCTGACTACATTGGAGAGGAGTAGAACATTGGAGCTGAAATGATAATAAATAGAACCACTGTTGAGCCCACATGTGCCAAACACTGTTGGGTGCTTTATTATGTCACTGAGTCTTTACAATAACTTTTTGGGCTGGGTGCTGTTGTTCTTATCCTGTTTACAGATGAGGAAATGGAGACTTGGGGAGGTGACAAAACTTGCCAAGAGTCATTCAACTAATGTGTTGAAGAGGCTGGATTCCAGATGTGCAGGACTCTTGTCCTGCAGGGTATATGTATTCTGCTTTTGACTATTTTGTAAAGATTGGCAGTTGGGGTGGGGAAAGACCACTATGGGGAAAACAAACACATCGTACCCTACCCCCAAAGAAAAGCCCAAATACACAGCGGGGAGCAGGGCCATGCCTTGTCCAACTCACAGAGTATGATTTCCGTTGTGCTTGAAGTGAATGGTGCCCCCTAGAGTAGTGCAAAGTGCTGGTACTGGCCGGGAGCTTCTGCCTCAGGCACAGGAGGCTGAAAGAAGGTAATGGAGTATGTGTCTATAAGTCTTTTTTATATATTTCCTTTAGAATTTATTTGGGGTGTGTGTGTGTGTGTGCGCGCACGCGCGTGTGTGTATGTGTGTATAAATCTTAATAGCTGTATCCAGATCTGGCTGGTAGGATGCTAGGTGGATGGATGGAGGGCCTCTTAAGTCCTCGTGGGGGCAACTGGCCTCTGGCATTGGAGGGGCTCACTAGGTGTCTGGGTTCCAATCCCTAGGAGACGTTCTAATTGCACTTTTAAAATCTGCTTTTAATCCATAGATCCAAGACTGTTAATATTTCTGTATATTTTACTCCTCTGTAAGATGGAGATGACCAGTGTTTTGTGTACTAGAGAATCCAGAGATGTTGCATGGATTAGTGAGAATAGGTTATCAAGTGGTTGGTTATTCCCCCCCCACCCCATGTCAGGTAATGACTGTATGCTGTTTTAGATTGATATTTTCCTCAGTCCCTAAGGTGACAACTTTTTAAGATTGTCTAGGTATGATTTTTGCAGAGATGAGAGGCCAGGAGTCCTGTCTATCCTCTCATGTCTACATTGCCCATGCCCAGAATATTATAAAATTCAACAAGTAATTGCTGAGTGACTTAAAATTGTTGAGGTATTCTGAGCATCATTTTTCCCTTATCTATAAAATGGGGATAATAGTCTGAATCCTGTAGGATCCTTAAGGAGATTACATTCATTGATTAACATCTTAAAAAGCTTAGCTCCTACCACATAGTAGGTACGCAATAGTTCTGCTCATTGCTGCTTATTCTAAAACCTCGTTCCTGCCTTTATCACTTAAAACTTGCATGCCCTCGAACAAACTAGTTGAACTATTAGAGTCCTAGTTTCTTATTCTGTAAAATGGGAATATAATGCTCACTTCACTGATTGCTGCAATGTTTAAGATTCAGAACTAACGGTTTACTTAGTGCATATTATGTTTATCACCGAATTAGGCGTATTTTCTTTTTAAAACGCAAATCTCTAGAGATAGGCACCATTGTCTTTATTTTACAATTTAGAACTCAGGAAGTGAAGGTTTCAGTTGTGGGTCGCAGAAGTGGTATGTAGTCAGTATCTGATACCACTCTTACAATCTCTGAAGCCTTTACAAGGATCGTATGGATTTGTGGGCAATTATTTGTGACATCTTTCTTTGGGCCTGCGGGCTGCAACATAGTAAGGCACCCTTGCGTAATTTGCTCTTTTTAGGTATTTGAACATATTATGGTAGAATGGACATCTCAGGGAATCACATTTTACCCCAAATTCTCTTCACTTTAAAAAATTTCAGATTTTTTTCAGCCTAAAACCACGGAATCCTGGATTTTTCAAGTCAAGAAAGAATAAAACTACATAACCAATGTTCGGAATAGAGTCTTTTTTGTGTTACATTGCCCATTTTGTGGGCTTTGAAGTGGTTATTAAAGGAACGCAATTTCTAAACCAGGAGGTGAGTTTAGTTGTAAAATCATGCCGATTGGTTGTCCGAAAGTTTTTTTTTAAAATAAAAGAAATGGTATATTATTATGTCAGTTTTAAGCAGCTAGATGGAGCTTGTGTGAGTGTTAAAATTATGCCACAGGATCATGGTTTTGAACATATCACATATCCAGACACCTGGAAGGGAAGACTAACTACTTTATCACTCCGTTTTTCCCTGGGGTGTCTTAATTAAAAGCCAATTTAAGAAACAAGAAGAATCCATTCCTAGCTTGAAATATTGTTTCTCTGACAGATCTTTCCTTGCTGGAAGTCATCCCAAAGTTGTTTGGAGTGTGAGGTTCAGAGTTAATTGGGTTTTCCTATCCAGTGAGAAGAGGTGGGCTCTTTTACTTTGGTCTGTTGTTCCCACGGTTGTGAGCTTTGGAAAGGGTTTGACTCAGAAACCATGCGATACTAACATGAGCACTGCATTTTTTGAATTAGTATTGATTGACAGGTCTCTATTCCATGTAAACAGCTTGAAGGGCAAACTACAGGTATAGAAACGGAATTGGCATTTAAGAATAGTCTCTTGTATGACATGATGATTAAGTTTCACATTAATCAAAATAACAAAAAAGGAGATATTCATTTTTTTCTTGTAGTGAGTTGAAATTAGAATACTGAACCGAGAATACAATGTGTTTTTGTTTAGGTTTTTCTTCTCAGATGCTACCATTTCAAAAGAGCACTGTTCATGTGAAAGTCTGAATAAAATTCACAGAGTAGCATCAAGGACCTCCGAGCCCAGGAAACTGAGTTTGGCAGTGCTAATTTGTATTAAAGTTGTTGTTGCATGACAGCCGGAAAAAGATTTAATGCTTGCCACCTGAATCAAGGCACGGAACATTGGTTTCTATAACTGCCATGAATTTGAATCGAGGCCAGTATCTCTAAATTTGAAATAAACTGATACTCTGTCTTGAAAGAAGATACAGGCCACTTATGTTGTGGAAGGTATTTAGAAAATAGTATTTCAATTTAATATTTTTTAGCAATAAACACACACACACACACACACACACACACACACACACATTTTTCAGATTGTTAGGCTTCTCAGCACTGTGGCCTGTAGTGGTTCTTGCTGTGAGAGGTTCACGCCAGAGTACTAAGAGATGCTTGCTTGCAGCCATTTATTGCCCACTTGCAGCCAGGAGTTAGCAGTGAGTTTGCACCCCGTTCCAGGTTTGGCGTTTCTCCTCTTACCACAGAGGAGCTGCTCACTTCATCAGAAAGTCATTATCCCTCTTGGATGTCACTATGGTTCACAGTATTACAGTATTGCTTTAGGAATTTAGATTTTAACCCAGCCACCCTGCTGTGGTAAAACCTTGGAGCCACCAGATGCAGAATCCATTCACATGCCTGGCACAATAAAAATGATGATGATGACAATAATTCATATTTTGCATTTGCAAAAACATCTTTCATCTGAAGAGCTTTTGTAAGCGGAACATGCATCTTGAGACTACTTTATAGAAAGTGATCTTTGAGTCCAATATGGAAATGAATCCACCTCTGAGGTGAAATGTGGCAGCCATTTAATTATTTTTAACGGGGTACGCATGAAGTGCAGTTGTATCTCGGTGCAGTAAATGTTTTGCTGAGAAACTGTATAAATTATATGTTGCATTAAAAGTTTCAGAGTTTATTTTTACTCTTACTGAAAAATAACGTGTTCCTTTGATTAGAAAAATTCTCAGGAAGTTTACTATTAGAATCTCCACTGCACTCTTTTTCTCAATCCATGGAGGATCTCTTAATGGTTTCGTAGAGATGTCTCTCAGCTGTCCTCATTGCACCACACATCTTATTTCACCTTTGTGGTTGGAGTTGTAGTAAGAGGTCCAGAAGCAGACCGTGTTGATGGGCACGGCCCAGCACATGCAACTCTTCTTGCACAGATGCAGATAATCCCAGGTCAGGGTCTCTTCCCTCTACCCATTCTCCCTGGGCGATCTCATTCATTCCCAGGGTGTCATATAGCAGCTCTAGGCTGATTGGCCCCATTACGTTTCATCTCTGCTTTCTATGGCTCACCTCAGTTTCTTCCTCCTCTCTCGAGGTATCAACCCAGCACCACAAATTCCAAAATAAGAAACACCTTAAAATAATGTCTCTGTCTGTATGAACTCCTTAACCATGAAGTATTTAGTTGATTATTTTTATTTTATTAATCTCACCTCATGCTTTTACTTCTGTTATATATGCTCAATACTTGGCGATATTGGAGATAACCTCCTCCTTCCCAAGTCCAGTTAGCTTCTGATTTCTATGTACTTGGTTCCTTACATCGATGAACTACTTTATATGAACCAGTCAATGAGCTATTACTGTTTACCATAGGAAAAAGGGCAAGAAAGAAAGTGAAACCAAAATCCCTCAGTTTCCCACCTGGTAATATCACTCAGATGGTAGAGGCAGAGATAAAACTACTGGCTGAAATAAAGCTGGGGGTAACTTGCAGCTTTGAGTTATTGTGCTGTAGTGACAGGACAGATGTAAAAGTTTGAGGCTGTGCCAGAAATGATGTGTGTCTGGTTGGACCCTTTGCAACCATTTGCAGCATGGTATGCAGTTACAAATGATCTTAAATGAAGGTGAAAGGGCAGTTGTTTTCTAGGTGTAATGAAAAAAAAAAACGAATTCCAACATACAGAACTGTACATGTTTGAATAGCATACTGCTCTTTTGTGCAAATGTTTTCACAGTCTTCAACTAGTAATTGTTAGAGACAAAGAAATTCCTCAAGTTCTGTGTTTTTTAAGAGTATTTTGTAGGGCTTACAAACTTGAAAAAATTTTATTTGTGAAATTTTATATTTTTTTGTAGACTAGAAATTCTCTCCTTACTTCGCCAAGCTTGTATGCATGCTTTATATTGGCGGAATTACTTATTTAACTAAACGTATGCATTCCCGGTATATTCAGGAAACAGGACACTCGCTTGTATTAAATCATACAAGTGTTCACTTGTATGAACACTTTCATTTCTGGCCTTGTAGGTTTTCATTTAATTTTATTCCTCCAATGATCTCAAATGCAAAATTTCCCTTTATAAGTGAAAAAATATATACACCAGTCTTCATTCCAAAAGGCCTTGCCAAACATGATAAATTTAAATCTTTGGCTGAAACTCTGTCATATGTTTTGGGTTTCCTCCTCCAATAATGGTTGTAAATTAGCAAGCCTGTACTATATTTATGTAATGTATCAAAGCCTATCAAATGAAATAGTATTATTAGGTGTAGTACAGAGAAACTCATCCAGAAGAAAGATCGTTTGATACAGTGTGGTTTAAAATGAAACCTAACTGGCTAGATTCAATGATTCAGTATATATAACACATTGTATGTTGCCTGTGTTCTGAAAGTGAGTTGAGAATTATTTAAGTGTAACCTTGATCTAGGTTATAAGGGCCCAGTCTTAGTTTTGTTTGAGTTTAATCCCTGCTCTATCTTAGAATTCTACGTGGAGTTTAGAAGCAGAGTGAAGATTCTTCCGAAGATCTTCAGAGATCTTCTACTTGGGTTGAGTCAGTGATGCCCTTATATAAAACTTGCCAACTTTTAGTACTTACATAAGGTGAAAATGCTCAAAAAGGCTAAATATAAACGAGGAAAGAGAGGAAATATAACAGAGATCTGGTGTTCCTTTATCAGCATTTTGCTATAGCCCTTCTTTGGAGATGTGGCCATGTAAGTTAAATAACTACCTAGACACTTAGGTTTCAATTTTCTATAGGCCTCTCTTGTCCTGCATTTTGAATGGAAAAAATATTTGAGGCATGTTTTTATTTTTTTCTAATATTTACAAAATTTATTCTAACATTATCAGCAAATTGGGTAAGTTGGGATAGCCAGAATACTGCTGTGTTTGCGTGTAACTTTTAGAGATAAGAACTGCTTCAAAAAAAAAAAAAAAAAAACCACACAATAGAACCAAAATAATGTGCTTATTGTTCATTCTTAACAGAAGCTCTGTTTTCTCCAGTAGGGTGGAAATGGTTGACGTTAATTATCCTTAGTCATGTGAATATTCTGTGAATTTTTGCTCTGTATTCCAAAAGACTTTCTGGAGGATTGGCCACCAAGTCTATAGTTTTAGTTTAGTCATTCCTATGTTCTGAAAGCACAATATCTGATTTAATTGTTAAGAACAATTGCATCAAGGCAGGTTTTCTGACTTGATGTCTACCTTGCCAACCAGTTAAGTCCTGGGTGCAAGGTACTTAAAGATGTAAGGAGCTTGAGGGCCAAAAAGTATCTATTCTCTCATAAAGGGAGTTCTTTAAGTTATGGTAATGATTATTACTTGATATTTATGAGGGCCATCTGGGCATGACATTCCAGAATACTGTCTCAGCAAGATTTGCCTATAATCAGACATAGACAAACAAGCAAATAATATATATTGATAAAGAAATGGAGAACAAAGAAAGGAATCCTAGATGTGGGCTTGGTAACAGTGGTTTTTAGATATGTCAGTGTCTCATTGTTATTTAACTTCGGGAAGCTTCACTGATGTGTCTTGGAGGACAGAGGTACAGCTACATGGTCTGGAGGCTACTGAACATTTTTGAAAAGTCAGAAATCTACACAAAAATATACATCACACACATAACACAGTGAAGGGGTCTTTGGTTATTGAAAGTCTGCCTTGTGGATGTTAGTTTGTTCCTATGCGAATTGAGATTTTTAGTATTTCAAAATTAATGTTTATGCTTTTATTGTGTGTGAAGACTTTTTCTAATGCCCCAAGTGTATGTTATATTTAGTTAGAGAATTGAACTTCCTTTGGAATTCTCAGTGTAGACTTCTGGGGAGGATTCTTTCTTTCTTTCTTTCTTTCTTTCTTTCTTTCTTTCTTTCTTTCTTTCTTCTTTCTTTCCTTCTTTCTTCCTTCCTTCCTTCCTTCCTTCCTTCCTTCCTTCCTTCCTTCCTTCCTTCCTTCCTTCTTTCCTTCTTCTTTCTTTCTTTCTTTCTTTCTTTCTTTCTTTCTTTCTTTCTTTCTTTCTTTCTTTCTTCCTTTCTTCCTTTCTTCCTTTCTTCCTTTCTTCCTTTCTTCCTTTCTTTCTTTCTTTCTCATGTATGTCAGCTAGGGATTATGTCTGAAAAGCAAACAAAACTAAACCATATCCACGAACTCATAAGAAAGGACACATTTTGGAAGGGAAAAGAAGCAGAAAAAGAGCTCTCAGGTCCATAGAAATGCAAACAGTCGATTTCTGTGAGCATTTCACAGGGATGTTTAGGATTCAGATTCTGAACATGGATGGCAGCAGCTTGATTCTTCATAATGCACAGAAATAGCTTGGAAGAAGCTATAAAGTTCTATCATGTCATGGGTTGGTGAGCGAGGATGGATTTACACGATCAAGGATATAAATGGCTCTGAGTGAGTCATTAGTCATAAGGTCCACGATTCTTTATAATTGACATGGCTTTCCCTTGTCACTCATACAGACGGCAGTAAGGATGCTGTCATTGTCACAGCAGCCCTGAGAGCCTGCATGGATGCCGCAGTGAGGATTCTGAACTCAGTACAGAACACTGCATGCCTCTTGCACAATCTTTGTGCAGCTGTGTTTTCAGATGCTTTGCATCTTTTCAAACATCATGGCTGAAGCACCAGCTACACACACTGCCCTCTCTCATTTGTATTATTTACAGAAGAGACTATGAGCAAGGTTTTTTTCCCCCCATGTCTGAATATATACCTGCGTTTTGAGAATAAGATGGCAGTGTTCTCATGCCATTCATTATGTCCAGCCTTAAAAGGTGTGTTCTAATGAGGAGACAGGGAAGTGTATTCTCTTCAACTGAAAACATTTTGGATAGATTACTGGGTGTCTGTCTTCCAAGGAGTCATGCCTGTTTAGCACACTCTGAGAAAACTTGGATGCAGCTGATTTCCTTTGGCCGTCAGGGAAAGTATGGACAAAGGAGAAAGGGAAACCTCCATGTGTATTGGTTTATGTGTGTTGACGTCAGTGGGAAGGATGAGGTTTTTGGTTCCATTACAGTATGTCAAGTATATTTTTAAATGTGACCTAAACCTAAAGGTGATGCTACACACCAATCAAAGGCTTCTTCATTACCACTTTAACTCATTTGAGGGATGTTATTGGACGCTTTTAATAGGGGCACACGTTATAAAAAGTGATTTTGCAGGTCACTGGCCATTTAGAAAGTTAGCGGTTACCACTACCTAAGACTCAGTAAGAGAAGTCTTGTAACTTTGATTGATCTGGGCTGTGGGAATGCAGGTCTTTAGCTCAGGGTGGATATGATTTTACTTTATTATTTTTTTAAGGTGGAAAAATGAACGAGGTATGCATTCATGTTTTTCACCTAGGCCAAATGGACGACTTTTCAGTGATGTAACCCATTAGGTTGGAGAAGCTTTTCTGTGGAGCTGCCCCGCAGTGCTGAGAATAAGTTATGAATGCTGCACTGTTTCAGCGCCGAGGGCCTTGCCGGGAAGAGAGTGGTGTGCCTGGGCCCCAGCTATTGAGAAGATGCCAGTCAGGGATGAAAACGTCTTTCATGAAACTATAGCAAACTTCCCTGTGACACATTACCATAAAGCAGAGAGTATTTTTAAAACCAGTAGTGTGAAAATATGCGCAATACCTTACAAAAGTCAGAAGGCTTTATTTTAAAGTATGCGCGTTGAGTGACTAAAAATATACAGGTTTGTGTCAGAATTCTTTTTAGTGAATTGGTCTAAGCAATTTTCCTCCTCTCTCCCTCTCTCCCTGTTCACAGCTCTGATTTCTTTTGCCTTTTGGTAACAACTACAAAAGATGTCTTCTGAGACAAATGCGGGTGCATGACATCAGGAGGAAGGAATGCTCAGCCTAGTCCAGCATGTTTAAAAGCATCAGCTGCTTGAAAAAAAAAATGTTACATTTTTTAGGATGGGTTAAAAAAGTGTAAGATGAGCCCCGAGAGGGGGAAGTTAGGTGGTGGACTTTTACAGAAGTTTTTTGTTATTATTTCCAGGGGTCAGAGACATCCTAAAATTGGAATTGGATTTTGAACGTTAGTAACATAGCATTCTTCCTCACACAGAAGATGTCCTGTGTCTTAAAACACAAGTGATAGTAATAACAACAATAAGACAGTATAAAGACGTAAATTTTTTTAAGAGTACAGACTTACAATTGCAGATTTTAAGTACTGAATCTTTGATCCTAGACAGTATAGTTTTGTGGATTTGTAAGATCAATTATTGACTCATTGTGCATCAAATAATTTTACTTTTTTTTCTTAGGCATTACCATGACTTCATTCAGAGGATTTCATAAAGTTTTCAATACTTAGATAAAGTGTATATTAATTAAAATAACATTTTGTCACGGCTCAACATATGAAAGAAACAGTTTTCCTTTTTACAAAAACGATCACTATCCTCATAAAATTAGTGTTATTATTGATTTCCACTTTTAGTTCTGTCTACATCAGTAGAAGAAAGTGGAAATTCTGGAAGAATTTTTAACAAGTACGGTTTCACTAAAACATATCAAAATGCCAATATGTAAAATATTCAAATCAGACTGAAAAGTCATTGTTTTGGTTACTTAGTGCCTGTATATTAAAGAGTTATAATCTATGATACCGCACATCTTTGCTAAATTATGGCTTAAAGTGTTAATAATGTTAAAGGTAAACTGAGTCGCGTTAATATTTTCAAGAGTTTTTTTGAGCACACATCGATTCCAGTTGGACAGCCCCGAACTGAAGGTGGCTAGGAGTACTCCACGGACAGGAGCTAGGGGCAAGGGTTTTGTAGAGCAGACACTGAAGCAAAGAAATTATTTGAATGGCTACAGCTTAAGCTGGTGCTTGATTTGGGAAAGCTGAGTTGGCCTTTGTGGTTGGTTGTTCTTAAGTTTCACTTTGTTGGATTCTAGAGCGCTAACTCTGGCTTAGGTTTTGGTTTGCTTAGGTAGCTACCAAGCCATTAGAGCCACCCTAGGTTAATGGCCTCCTTGTTTTATTACTTTAACAACCATTAAGTAGTAGATGATAAAGCTGTAGACTGCAAGGAAAGTATTCATGGATCAAATGATTTCTGCCTGCAGGGAGAGGGGAAACACACAGTAAGGAAAGGAAAAACTGAGGACCAGACGGACTGGGTCATGTAGGCTTAACACAGCAAGGTCAGTGAGTGCCTTAACTGTATCCTATGGTAGTTCAAAATGTGCCTGCCTCTTGAGCAGGGAAGGGGAGTTTGTGGGGAGAATCCGCTTACTTAACTAGGCATTGAAGACTCAGAGGTGACCGAGGCTGGCAAAAGGCAACTTCTGTCTACTTTCTATGTGTGCTCTCTAGAAACTGAGCTACTAGAAACGACAAGGAAATGATGAGACTGGACAGACCTTTCATTTACGCTTCATATCTTGGCCATATGTTTGCTGATGGTTTTTTTCTTGGGGGCAAGAGCATAGAGGCTTTCGTATAAGAACAAAATGAGAGAAAGATTGTACATACAGAAGATAAAGCAAATAATTTTGATATACTCCTGAATAACTTTTCCAGTTGAACTATAAACTGAAAACATTTACTCCTCAGTAGTCACGGCCTCTTTGACTTTCCTTCTAATAGGTTTTTCAGCTAATTAATTTCTCTACAATAAGTAGCTACAGTTGACCCTCAAATAACATGGATCTGAACTGCACAGGTCCACTTAGACTTTTTTGCCCCCAATAAATGCAGTACAGTTCTATAAATGTATTTTCCTTATGAATTTCTTAATGTGTCCTTTTCTCTAACTTACTTAATTGTGAGAACAGTATATATTATCATATGTATATATAGATATGTGTATGTAAATAGGTAGGTTAATGTACCATTTACATTATTGGTAAGGCTTGCAGTCAGTAGCAGATCATTAGTAGCTAAGATTTTGGGGAGTCAAAAGTTATACTCAGATTTCCAATGGGATGGGGGGTCAGCACCCCCACCTTTATGTTGCTCAAGTGTTCCACTGTACTTGCGTCTTTTCTGTAGGTACATTATAAACCATTTGAGGATTTTGTAGCTGTTTATGGCATTCAGGATAATTTGGGAACAACAGAAAATGTTCCTAGCCAAGCATTTGGCTTAGTTAATCTGGTGATCATGTAACTGAAAAGATGATTTTTTTTTTTTAATTTATAAGACTGCCTTTTCCACATGCCTATAGCAGACTGTTGTCAAAGAAAGGAGTCAATAAGATACAGTTCTTTAATCTTTCATCTTCTCAGTTAAAAAAAATTGGGAAAGGTAATTCCTTCTGGCTTATGTTATTAGTATAGAAATAGACACTTGATATGTTAACTGTGATTAATTAAGATTAATTAAGATATCCATAACGGATAACAACCTGACTACACCACACACCCATTTAGGATTCAGGCTTTCTACTGGTCTGGTACTATGTGAGAAGAATGAGACAATTTTACATGATATCTTTCTTATGAGGACCCTGGAGGTTGGTATCTGTCATCTACGGTCTCCCAGTCCCTGTGTGAAGAGAGGAAGGAGTGGAGGCAGACATGTGTGCAAAGCAACAGTTGCCACTGTTGTAATATATGCTGTGAAAGGGGAAGGGATGGAATGTTCTGGTACCATAGAATTGGGAGACCAGACCCATTGTAGAGGCTCAGGAGAGCATGGGAACCCTTCCAATCTTGAAGGATTAGGACTAGGCAAGTAGATAAAGTGGAAAAGGACATTCTAGGCACAGGGGCAGGAAAACCATAGGGAAATCTACATAGGCTGTTGTGACTGGTCACACTTGGTCATAGGACAGAAAATCAGGCTGGAAAGCTCTAGTTTGGGAAATGATTAACATTTGTATTTTGTGCAATGAATTTTGAACTTTATTTTATACTTCCTATCACAGTGCCAGTGGTTTGAATGAAATGGAAAGCTGCAAAGGATAAGCTTGAGGGTGAGCTGGTGAGATGTGAATTTTAAAAGACTGGCTCTGGTGGTGATGTGGAGGAGAGAGGAGGGAGGTGAGAGTAGAGGAAAGAGATACTTGTGTGAGGCGATGTGGTCCTCCCAGCAAGAGATGGTATCCTGATCAAAGCAGTGTGAATAGGGATGGGCTTGATAACTTATAGGAGGCAAGGCTGTAGAAAGTAGTTGCTGGATGGATGTGAGGAGTGAGGGAGAAGGAGAGTCATGATAAGCAAAGGTTTCTGAGTCATTGGATTGTGTTTTTATTCCCTGAAACCGGGAATGTAGGGAAAGATGATGAGTCCTTTTTGGACGTTTTGTGACTGAGGATTTCCATTAAAAAGTGAAATGGCAGAAACTCAAATCTTTGCAGTCAGATCCAGACTATGAAAATAATTGAATGTATTTGATAAGTGAATGCTTGTTGAGTGACTGAATGGATGTGTAGATTAGTCATCAATTCATTACAGTTTAAATGACTATTATTGACTTGCTGTAATTATTGTAAAACCATACAGCGCAATAGAAATTGTTCTAATTATTATAAAAGCAAAAGGAGAAGTGATTGAAATGATTCTTTCTGTTGCATACAAATATCCAAATAGGTTACTGTGACTATACATAACCCTTCACTTCAAGTTGAATAGTCTGGATGCTACCATTTTCCTCTTCCCTGATTGCCTAGTTTTTTAAGTTTCTTAGTAACAATGGAAGGCAACGTGTGGGTGAACCCAGTAGGTAGAAGAATAAATTTGAGGAGAAGTGACCAATAGAAAACATGAAAACTAAGGATGAGTGTAACTTTTTATAACTTGGTAGAGGATTACTCCATTTGGATTCAAGATTTGTTCTTGGTGAGATTTAATACTGGAGGCTTGTCAATAATCAGGCTTGAGATGGTATAGGATGGTCATAAGTGGCCCTGTAGAGGTATATTTGTGATCATTTCATGATAAGGATTGATATTCTTCATGTGCCCCCTGGAAAGCCAGCCTGGTTAATGGGGCTGTAATTCTAGAAGAATCAAGTCCCATGTAAGAAATAGTTTGGACACCGGGGTAAATTCCCTTTCTAAGACTACCTTGGGGAATTTCCTCTGGGAAAATCAAGATCCTTAGGTTTCACAGACAGACCCTTGGTTTCTAGGCTCATGTCCGTCTGCCACAGGTTTTCAGCACTGGTAACATTACCCTTTGAAGCTGTACTAGGTACTCATTTACAGTTTTGCAAGGGCAGTAGAGACTGAATGTGGGTAGAATTCTTCCCCGTGGCCCTCCATAAAATAACACACATCATTCACTTAATGACTACATGACAAAAAATTTTGACGATAATTACTTTTCATCTCTTAATTTGCATCATTCAGATCATAACCCATGACTAGTTCAAAGCAATTTGATTGAATTGTAAGTGCTACCCCTTCTATTTAACATTACAAAATATCATTCAGGGTTAGTTAAAAAATACTTACTTTTGTGTCCCCCTTTGAGCCTCACAGTTAAGATGTTCATTGCCTTGGCTGTTTAACGGTGGCACAAGGTCTGTCACTCAGCATAGCCAGCGCGGAAGTCTGATATCTGATAGCACTCAGAGGGCAGATTCAGCTCTTCCGAGGGGACTCAGATTAGCCACATTCATGAGGCTAATAAAGCCAGAATGCCAAATTATTCATTTACAATGAGAAATACAATCACACAGACGGAATGCTTGTCCTAGCAAGACCCTGACATTCTTTTCTGACAGGGAGAGCAGATCCCACTGAGAAGGGGCCTAGTGGGCATGGAATCAGAGTGTGGGAGTAGGATGGGTCAGACTAACCGCCTGGTGCTGCCTGCTGGCTGGAGATGGTCAGAAGGACAGGACTCCTCCAAGCCTGTTAACTCAGGCGGCACCTCCATGTATAGTATGTGGAAGGGCACACTTGGCATTTGTCTCCATTCCTCTCATGTTCTAAGTAGTGTCTGGTTAAGGCATCCCTTTCTGAGTGTCATATTCTTTCTTTAGGTCAGCAGGTCATAATTGAATCTTGATTAGAATTCATTTTGTTTCTTTACAATGACTTTGCTTTTTTTTTTTTTTTGGTGGTTGTTCTCATTTATTAGTTATTATTATGGTAGAGGTGTCATAGATCACGTTAATTTGCAGATATTTAGACAGTGCCACTGATTAGGCCCCAGGTACACGCAGTGTCTAGAACTGAGTCAGCAAAGGCTGACTCACTGTCTGTTGCTGGCCTTGGAAGCCACATCTGTCACTGAGCCTGACATGAGGCTGTCTGGCAGGTGAGTTGCCATGGTTATTGTTGTTTTAGAAGTATAGGAGAAAGTAGGGAGCTAGAGAGTGTGTTGACCACGTTTTCTGAGCCCAGTATCAAGACACAAGCTATTTTATACCTTCAAAAGAAGACACTAAACATTAATGAATCCTCCTTACTGAGAAAAATTATATGAAATCACCATAATATGATTAAATTCAAGATGAAGGAGAAGAATGAGGCAAAGATGACTCCAAAGTTTTGCATAACTAGAAGAATGGCAGTATCAATAATCGACGTAGGTAGACTGAGATACAGAGTTTGGCAAAGAAACTGATGATTCTCTTGGGACTATGTTGCTTATGAATTGTGTGAGAGGACAGGGATGTGGATATAGCTTAGTGAGTGACTGCTTTTAGAGGTTTGAGGGTAGCAAGAACAGAGAGACTCCAAAGGAAATTAAAAAAAAAAATTTGAAAGAGGTCGTTTAAGAGTAGGGTCAGGGAATGCAAGGGGGTGAGAAATTCAAGAGGAGAATGTAATCAAATGCAATCAACGTCCCCGTTTTGTGTAGGGTCAGGGGATCTAGGACGTAAGAAATATAAGAGAATATTATAAGCAAATACCCAAAGGGAAAGATGATTTTGGACCTAGAAATGGCCACTGAAATAACAAGACCACACATGACAAAAGTTCCATTTATTAGCCAACTTGCACTTCTTATTCATTCAACAATGGGTTCTTTTCCACTTGACAAGAGGAAGTGGTGCCCTTCACTGACAAATTGTGGTCTTTATTTCCCACTGTAAAATAATTATTGTCACCAATTAATTTTCAATGAACTTGATTTCAGTTTTGAATGAGGATGAAGTTAGTTTTAAAAAAAGAAATAAAAGCATTAGAAAATTAAAATATTGTTACCTTTTTAAAGACTGATGTATCTCCATGACTTCATAGATACAGCCAAATTTTGATTAATAAAAGGGTGGCATGAGACTCTTTTTTAGTTCTTTCTGATATTATCAGATGCTCTGTTTAATTAAACACTTTTGTTTACATAAACAGGATCTTAGCTTATCAGAGCCCAGAAGGAATTTGAAGAGGAGGATTTTTAAGTCTAATTAATTACCTTCTGCCCCAGGGAAAGGGAACCAGCAAATTTGCAGAGATATCCTCCTTTGAATTTTCTATGTTAAAGAGTTGATAGAGAGGCTAGGTGTCCTCTATGCGGGGATGGGGGTGGGGGTGAGGAGGTATGGGTGATGGACTGGGGTAGTTAGTTATTATTTTGTTTGAAATAGGATACTATGGGTTCCATGAGCACCATAAATATGCAAATACTTATATTTGTATTTGAAGTACTTATATTTGTATCTGAATGCACAGTATTGAGGAAAACTGTATACTGGGATTTCATGCCACTTCAGTGTTCATCTTTTACAATAGATTCTTGTAAACTGACTCCCAAGAAATTGAATTAATATACTGTCAACAAAGAGTTAAGATTGGTTAATACTATCATGCCTCTCCTGTAGCAAAAGATAAAAATAATACATCAATACTACAGTAACTAAATATACAACACTTTTGTAAATTGTAGATTAGAGAACAAAATGTTTTTCCTCCATGAATAAATGTAATTTAGTTAAATCTTTCCTCCCTCCCTCCGTCTTCTTTCCTTCCTTCCTTCCTTCCTTCCTTCTTTCCTTCCTTCCTCCCTCCCTCCCTCCCTCCCTCCCTCCTCTTTCTTTCTTTCTTTCTTCTTCTTTCTTTCTTTCTTTCTTTCTTCTTTCTTTCTTTCTTTCTTTCTTTCTTTCTTTCTTTCTTTCTTTCTTTCCTGTTCTGTTCTGTTCTGTTCTGTTCTGTTCTCTTATAGGCTCCATGCTCAATATGGGGCTTGAACTCATGACCCTGAGACCAAGAGTTGCATGCTTTACCTTCTGAGCCAGTCAAAAATGTAATTTAAATGAATAACATGATTTCATATAAAAAAGCTAATTTTTGATGAAGTTTGCAAGATAACTATTTGTTATTAGCACCTGAAAATTAAAAAAAAAGTTGGGTAGCCATTCCTTACATATTTATGTTTTAAATATTTAAGCACTTTGAGTTCCTTGAGTTGAGATTCTCTCCTTGAAGCAATTGTCATTTTATGAAGGAAACAAGTAACTCTTGGTAAAATGTTATAAAGATGAAAGGAAAGACAACTATTTTAAGAGGAAATTAAAGCCAGGGCAGTTCCACCCTGTAGACAGGTTCAAACCCTGGTTGTAACACTAGCTGTGTGGTTTTGGGTAAATTATCTAACCCTTTCAAGCCTCAGGTTATTTACAAATTGGCAGTAATGCCTATACAGGCTTCTGTAGAATACAACAGGATGATATATGTAAGTATGTCAGGCATCGGAGGCCTTTGGTACACGATGATTCTGAATACCAGGAATCCTGCCAAGCAGATTCTCTCCTAGGAACTAACCTTTCTGTAAGAGATACCAACAAGGAACTTTTACATCTCATTTTTGTCTTTTGTAATTTCAGCCATTGTCCATTGTTTTTCTTCCTCTGCTTCCTTTTCACTCTCAGGGTCTTAGGTCACCTTGCATTCTAAGGTGAATGTTTTCCAAATTGATTTCCTTGGCCCTCTTTTCTCCTTGTTCTAAATCTCTCCTGGAATTCCCTTGTTCTGTATCTCTCCTTCATCTACCCTCTGTCTTGATCAGTGCTAAACTTAGAGTAAAACTCAACATCATCACTTGACCAGAATTCCTCATGATCCATTCGATGTCTTTGGTAGATGTTTGGCTCTTATAAATCAGCCCTTCCAACTCTGCCTTCACTAAGGGATTCCTCCCTCTTGTTCTGTAACCTAGTGAATGGTTGAACCACTCATCCACTTACTTAAGATAGAAAACTAAGAGACACTATTGACTCTTCCTTACATAACTTCCTATTTGCTCTTAATTCTGTGTACTCGTGTTTCCATCACCGGGGTCCTAGCTCTGGCACTGCCATCTTTCAGCTAGCCTCTTAACTGCCTTCATTCTTTCTATGTCATGGCCTGTTTAAAAACTTTCACTGATGGAAATATATCAGCCATCATGGAAAACAGTTTGGCAGTGTGTCACAACGTTACCCAGCAACTATAGGTATCTACTTGAAAGATTTGAAAACAGATACAAACAATGACAAGTGCATGTATGTTCCTAACAGTATTTGCAGTAGCCAAAAGGTGGAAATAGCCTAAGTGCCCATCTTCAGATGAATGAATAAGGAAACTGTGGTTTATGCATTAAAATGGAATTTTGCTCACCCATAAAAGGAATGAAGTAGTGATACATGTACCGATGTGGATGAAACTTAAAAATGTTGTGCCAAGTGAAAGAAGACAGATACAGAAGGTCACGTACTGTATGATTCCATTTAGAAGAAGAGGAAAATCTATAGAGACAGAACACAGACTGCAGGTGGCCTGGGCATAAGGGAAGCAGGGATTGGGGAGCAGCTGCTTACTGAGTTTGGGGGTTCTTTTGGTGGTGATGACAGTATTTTCAAACTAAATACAGGTGGTGATTGCATACCTCATCCGTAAATACTATTAAAGTGTTCTCTTTAAAATGATTAATTTTAGGGGTGCCTGGGTGGCTTAGTCAGCTAAGCGGCTGAGTTGATTTTGGCTCAGGTTATGATCTCATGGTTCGTGGGATCGAGCCCTATGTCAGGCTTCTGGGCTGTCATTGCAGAGGCAGCTTGGGATTCTCTTTCTCTTCTCTTTCTGCTCCTCCCCTGCCCACACTTGCTTGTGCTCTCTCTGAAAATAAAAATATAAACATGAAAAAAATTTTAAAAAATAAAATGGTTAATTTTATTTTATATGCATTTCACCTCAACTCAAAAAAAAACCAACAAACTTTCACTGGCTCCCCCTTATGTACAGAGTGAAGTTCTCTTTCCCATTCATATGGGGACAGGTGGTCTTCCCCAAACACTGTTTTCTCACCATTCTGGACTTTGGCCTGCACTCTTATCCTCTGGCAAAACACCACTGCATCCTTTGAGGAAGAAAAGAAATACCAGAATTTTCTCTTTGAAGTATTCTCTACTCTTACCATTTAACCAGACTGTTCTCCCTCCCGCTCTTTACTGTCCTAAGACCTGATCACAGCCTGCATCGTGCTGTGCTCCTCAGGGCCTGGCCCTTCATTTGTTCATGTTTGTATTTCATGTCTAATACAGTGCAAGTAACACAGTAGATACTCAAAGTTGGCTCCTATGTTTTATTTTTAAAGGATAATATTTGCTTCTTTAATTTCAACTACTGAGTGGGGTTTAAAAAATTCCAGTTGAACTTCTGTCCCTTGATTTATAAGAGGAGTACTGTGAGCAATGAGGTGTGGATTATTATAAATGATATATTTCATTCAAATACAGTTGCATTTGGTAAATGATTATTCAGTGTAAATCCCCATCTTGAACTGCTTTTATTTCTAGTAATTGCAGGTATAGTTTAAAAAAAATATTTTCTTTGGGGCACCTGGGTGGCTCAGTTGGTTAAGTGTCCAACCCTTGATTTCAGCTAAGGTATGATCTTGCAGTTTGTGGGTTTGAGACCCATTTTGGGCTCTGCGCTGATGTCACAGAACCTGCTTGGGGTTCTCTCTCTCTCTCTCTCTGTCTCTCTCTCTCCCTGCCTCTCCCCAGCCTGCTCACTCGCTCACCCTCTCTCTCCTCTCTCTCTCACAATAAAATACACATTTAAAAAAATTATTTTCTTTGATATTCTGGAGAAGAAACAATTTTAACTTAAGCTTCTTACCTTTACTAATGATGCTTCAAAAAATTACATATTTGAGGGGAGAAGATCTGTTAATGATGTATTTTCCTAGGCTGGTTATCCTTATGTTACTTGGCTTCTTCTTCTTTTTTTTCCCCTTAAGCTTTTTTAGATTGTTTCTGTTGCTTGTCGTAAAAAATATCGTGAATAATGTAACTTAGCATGTCACATGCTCTACAGTGGCTCTGGGGCTGTGATTAGGAGTAAGATTCTGTCCTTTGTCCCCAAGTGTTTGCAGTGGGCTGTAGTGAAGCAGACAGGAGAGCCCACAGTTAGCACCCAGAGTGATGAATGCTATAATTGACATGTGTACAAAATGACCGAGTCTCACACAGGAGGGAGACCCTCAGTCTGCTGGGGGAGCAGAGGAGGTGGCATGAGTCCTGTTACAGAGTTGAGTTTCAAAGAATGAGTTGTGGCCGAAGGGTCGGATGGCATCTCGAGAGAGTCAACAGCATCTGACTTAAAATATGTTTACCAGTCGTTGTCCAGGTTAGACATGTATAAACCAGGTTTGATCAATTTGAACTTCTTTGCTCCCACATATGTAGTAGTAACTTATTTATGTTTTGTCAGATATCGTTTTGTTTTGTCCCCCATTGTCAATATATGTTTTTGTTTGCATATAGTTGACACAAAACATTACACGCATTTCAGGTGTACAGCTTACTGACTTGACAAGTTTATATATTATGTTATGTCCATCACAAGTGTAGCTACCCTCTGCCCTGTTTAGTCACTCTGACAGTATCATTGACTGTAATTTAATGACTGTTGCCAAAGTGCGACTTTCCAGAGAGCCTGTTAGGTTCAGATGCCTGCTAACTGTGCTATGTTGTTTAGCCTCTGCATTCCTCTGTGCTGTGTTACATGTGATTGCCAGGTTTCACTCTGTGGACCAGCTCATTCCCTGATGACGCTGGATAAACGAGGGTGCCACTGCAAAACCGTGCATGTATTTATGTTATAGACACAGATTTTGTGAGTTGTTACACATCTGGTGCATGTATATGAGTAGAAGTTCGAACTTCAATTAGTTGAGTTTATGAAGCACTGACAGTGTAGGGCAATATATGAGGCATGTAGGAAATTACAAAGGAAATAGGAAACACAATCTTTGTTCATATTGAGTTTATAATCTAATGGAACAAATATAAATGGAGATACATGATAACAGATAAAATAAACATAAAAACATAGTCATAACCAGTTACAGATGGATAGAGATATTTGCACAAGTGCTTGGGGTTGGGAAACGGATTGCAGTGACTACTGTCAGCTGGGGTAAGTCAGGAATTGTATTAATACAGGATGTAAAACTTAGGCAAAAATATTAAGGACAGGAAGGACAAGGATTAGGGAGGGGGAAATCATTCTAAGAAGTATGAATGAAAATGAATAAAATAAATGAAAACAGAGGGAGTAGGCAGGCTTTTGGTAGATGACAGTAAGGTTTGTTTGAACAGCTGAGGTTTTATAGGAATCAAATTTATTTTGGAAAACCTTAGCATGGACTGACTGCTGTAACAAATATGCCGAAATATCAGTGACTCAATGCAGCCACTGGTTACTTCTTACATCAGATCCAATGGGAATCTGCATGCATGTGGGGTCTCTATTCTGTGTGGTTATTCAGGGTTCCAGGCTCCCTTCAGTTAAATTCTAGGTTCTAAGAGTCTTCTTCTAGGTATATTTCATTCAAGGGGTGAAAGGGACAAAAAATGGAGGCTAGTCTATGTGAAGCATATGTGGGCCCAGCTGGGAAGTAACCTACACATAGTCTGCTGACCAGAAAGCAGACATATGGCCACACCTGTGAGCATGAGGCTGGGAAAGGTAATGTAGGTGGGTGCCCAGGAGGAAAAAGGCATGAGTTTGGGGTGATACATAGTAGTCTCTTGCTATCATTTTTATGCTGGTGTCCTGTGAATCCAGATCACATCCTTATTTTTCATCTAAAGTTTACTTTGCTCTCTTTATTTCTATTTTTTAGAAATATTTATTCATTTTTGAGAGAGAGAGAGAGGGAGAGGTAGAAAGAAAGGACAGAGGATCTGAAGTGGGCTCTGCGCTGACAGCAGTGGGCCAGTGGGCCTGACACAGGGCTCAAACTCAGGAGCCTTGAGATCATGGCCTGAGCTGAAGTCAGACACTCAACCAACTGAGCCACCCAGGCACCTTTCTATGTTCTCTTTAATTTGCCTGGTGAGTTTAGACGTCCTGCCACTACCTAACTTACCACCCCCTTCATTCCTAACTTTATTATTCATTATTTTTTAATCAACCATTTTTTCATTCCTTTGTTACCTTAGCATGATATTTTGGAGTCACTGTTAACCTCTTTTTCTTCTTTATTTTATATATTTAACAATGTTCCTTCAGAATGCCTGTTCAGTGTGGTGTTTTTTTCTTCATCCGTCTTTTGCACACTCTTGTCAGGGACCCCATCTCCTCGTGACTGGACCGACATGGTAATTTCCTACCTAGCATTCCACCCCAAATGAAATGTTACTTTCACCTTTTTACTCTTCACTTAGTAGTCCTTTTTTCCTCCCTTTGGTGTGAGGCTGAATCTCACATTCCTCAGTTATGCTTAAAGAATCACAGTTATCCTGCCTCTACCTCCTTTTCAGCCTCATTTCTGAGTACTGAGCCCAAGAAGGCTCTACTTGAGTCAGGCTGGTCGCATTAGTCTCTGAACTTACAGGATGCTAATTCACACACTAGAGACATGAGCTTACTCTGGAGAAGGTGTTATTCTGTACCTTTTTGGAACAAGCACCAGCTCACGTCACATATAACTCATGAAGCCTTGGGCAAACACATTGGCTCTTAGTAATCTTTGACTTGCGTGTTCTACTTACTGCTATGGGCCCTTAGTCACATATGCCTTGTTTTGCTATAAAAATGTTTAATGTGTGCATGTTTTGTCTTTCTACACTGGTTATTAAGATCCATAGGGCAGGGAATATGTCATATATCTTATAATTTCCCACAGGGCCTAACATACAGCTAGGCACAAAGTGATTACTCAATACTGCCATGCTGAATAAATGCATTGAATGGAGATGGAGGTACTTATGTGTGAAGATAATCATTTGGATAGGAATTTCCATGTGATTCAAGAGGCAGTTGGGAGCCATTGATGGCTTCTGAGAACAGGAATCAAAAGTTACTCCTGGAAGAGAATTCTTAAGGTTGCATGTAGGATCCTGTCAAGGTGAAAACAGACAAATACAAAATGTTGGAGATGGAGTTAAAACAAAGAGCTTCATTGTTCATGTAAACAATGGAGAGGCCTTACAGGATTGGACAAGGCAGACCTCTGAATATTCCTAGTAAGCACTGTAGCAATGGAATAGAAGACATAAAAGTAAGCAATAGGACTCATTGACACCCGGAAAGCAAAGATGGCTCCCACACAATCTTATAGCAGCAGAAGACTGATGGGAACAAACTGGGAATCAGTGATAATTTGAATGTAATGTTGATTTAATACAAGTTCTTTTTCAAGTCGCAACAGGGCTTTCAGATGCAGATGTTCTGCAGACATTGGCTGGATCATATGCTTAAAGGAGCTCTGGTTGTAGAGGTAGGAGACCAATGATTTAGCACTGATTTTGTTGTCATTGGGGTTTGTGAACTTGTGCAAGTCATTTGAACTTTTTATGTAGTATTAGTAGGTTAGGCTAGATTGTTTTCATGGGGTATTTCCATTGGTCAGATTTTCCGTCAATCAATTTTGGAAATTTTGTTTATTTTTCAACATTTTTAAAGAAGTTTATTTATTTATTTTGAGAGAAAGAGAGAGAGAGAGAGTATATCAATGCCTGGGAGAAGGGCAGAGGAAGAAGGAGAGAGAGATCCCAAGCAAGTTCCACACTGTTAGCATGGGGCCCAATGTGGGGCTCCAACTCACAAACCATCACTTCATGACCTGTGCTGAAATAGTCAGATGTTTCACTGACTGAGCCCCCCGCCCTCCCGAGGTGCCCTTGCCTTTGACATTTTTTTAAAAAATATTTTATTTATTTTTGAGAGAGAGATAGAGACAGCATGAGCAGGGGAGGATCAGAGAGAGAGAGGGAGGCACAGAATCTGAAACAGGCTCCAGGCTCTGAGCTGTCAGCACAGAGCCCGATGCGGGGCTCGAACCCACGAACTGTGAGACCATGACCTGAGCCGAAGTCAGATGCTCAACCGACTGAGCCACCCAGGCGCCCCATCTTTTGACATTTTTAATAAGAGTTTCAAACATAGAGAATAGTTGAAAGACTTTTACAGTAAATATCCATATATCCATCAGTTAGATTTGATAATAATATACTTGCCTTATTGTCTATGTGGTCATGGAGCCATTACTTCAGCCAGTCATCATTTGTTGTCCTTCTCTGTCCTCTCCTCCTCCTTATAAAATTATTGTTGTCATTATTATTATTAATGCTGGTCATAAAGAGAAAACATAGTAATAATGAACTATAGGGTTACAAATGTTCTCAATACTTATAAAGAATTTAGATTGCTTAGATATGAATCTTTGGAGTCACCTTTAAACATGGTCTTTTATTTCACATCTAGCCCATCAGCTTTAAAAAGCATTTTTTTAATGTTTATTTATTTTTGAGAGAGAGACAAAGTGTGAGCAGAGGAGAGGCAGAGAGAGAGGGAGACACAGAATCCGAAGTAGGCTCCAGGCTCTGAGCTGTCAGCACAGAGCCCAACACGGGACTTGAACCCATGAGCTGTGAGATCATGACCTGAATTGAAGTCAGATGCCTAACCAACTGAGTCACCCAGGTGCCCCAATCAGCTTTATTCTTGAATCATCTATTTTATACTCTACATTCAGCTCATCTCTTCAACTCTATGTTTGAAATATACCCCAAATCTGCTTATTTCTCACCATCATAACAAACTGTCTTAAGCTACTATTTCCTTGCACTGGATACCTCATCCTCTACTTTCACTCTCATTTCTCCACTGTTCTTCACAAAGAAAGAGAATTAATCTTTCTTTTTATTTTTATTTTTTATTTTTTTTTATTATTATTTTTTACAAATAGTTTATTGTCAAATTAGTTTCCACATAACACCCAGTGCTCATCCCCACAAGTGTCCTCCTCCATGCCCATCCCTCCTCCCCCCCCACATCCATCAGTCCTCAGTTTTTGTCAGCATTCAAGAGTCTCTCATGGTTTGCCTCTCTCCCTTTCCCCCACCATTTCCGCCCTTCTTCTCCCCTTGGTCCTCTGTTAAGTTCCTCCTAATCCTCCTATACGTGCACACATATGATATTTGTCTTCTCTGCCTGACTTATTTCACTCAGCATAACACCCTCAAGGTCCAACCATGTTGCTACACATGGCCAGATTTCATTGTTTCTCATTGCCATGTAATATTCCATGGTATAGATAAACCACATCTTCTTGATCCATTCATCTGTTGATGGAAACTTAGGCTCTTTCCCTGTTTTAGCTATTGTGGAGAGTGCTGCTATGAACATTGGGGTCCATGTGCTCCTATGCATCAGCATTTCTGTATCCCTTGGGTAAATTCCTAGCAGTGCTATTGCTGGGTCATAGGGGAGTTAATCTTTCAAAATAAAAAATAAGAACAAGTTACTCTTTTGCTAAAAATCTTCTATAAATATTAGTGTGGCCTACTAGGCCATGTCATTTTTATTCTCTTGTTCACTCGTTGATTCATTTTCTACCTTCTTTTTTCTTGCTTATTCAGCTGTGTCTACATGTTCCTACCTCAGGACCTTTGCACTTGCCTGGAATCCTCTTTACCCAGATAATTTATGATTCCCATCCTAAAATTCTTCAGGTTTCTACTCTAATGTCACCTTACCATGAGGGCTTTCTTGAGAGCCCTATCTAAAATAGTTTTTTGTCACCCTTCATTTTCTTATTTTTTCTTCAGTGCACATATATTTATTTGTTTTCCCATAGGGGCAGGTATGATCACTTCTATTCTAGGGGTATAGAACAATAATTAGCCCATCGTAAATGCTTAGCATATGTTTGTTGAATATGTAAATGAATTGAAGATAAGTGACATAGACATAGAGTACATAAAAGATAAATAGCAGAGACATTGCACTGATGTGGTGACTTTTAAAATTGATACAAGTAAGCTTGCTGACTTTACAACACATACTAATGTTTCTAAAAGAGCAAAGTCCCCAGGCATGACATTAGAGTGAATTTGCAAAATGCTACCGAAGTTCTCCATGGCCTTTCTCACTTTCATTCATCTGTGAGGAAGAAGATGGTGTAGAGAAAGCCTTGGTAAAATGTGTTAGGTGGTGAAATATGATGGTGAAAATTGAGATCAAATGAGCTGAGGCTCAGCTCTAGGAGTTGAGAAGCATAGTAAGAAGAGAACTAAAATCTAGAAGAAAAAACACCATATTTTTCTCTGAGTTACCACCTGATGATTTGCTTTCCAAATAATTTTAGTATGTTTTTGTTAAGTGAAGCCATTTACATTCAGATACTGACTTTCCTGAACATAGATGCAAGAGTTAACCTGTGAAGACATGTATCTATCATAGCAACTTGGGAGTTCTAATAAAAATAATAATTTTATTCCTAATTTTTGTTTCACTCTTTGCTCAATTTAAGACATCAAAATTTCCTTTTTTGCTATAAATATTTTTCAGTATTAGCTCTTTTTAATCCTTTTCAACCACATCCACAAAATAAATACTTGTCAGTTACTGAGAAATTGGAATGTAAGCTCAATTATGTTAAAAACTAATGGGTAACACTAACACATAGTAACAGCTTCTTTTGCAATATTTATTCTCTTGGCGATAAAAAAAAAAATAAGCCCAACAGCCCATTGCTGCAGAAAGAATTTAGCTACAAGTTTATCAATTTGAGCAGGCCAACTGCACAACTAAATGCATGTGAAACTTAACAAATCCCTTGGGGAAGCTGACTGTAAGAATTTTCTAGTCTGTGTCGAGTTACTGAGGTGCGACATGGTGGATTGGACTTAATGCCTTAGGCAAGCACAATCAAATAGAGACAGTTTAAGATTTTTCCGAGTCCATGAAGGGATCTCTGGTAGGTGTTTAAATGAAGCTTTCAGAAAGGAATATAACACCATCATGAGCTCTCTTCCCTGAATATTTTGGCACTTATTTTGGTTTAGAAGAAATCCAAGTAAGATTTACACAGGGTAAAGCTTTGTAACAGTTGAAAGATTTAAGATTATGATTTGCTTTGTAGGGATATGGGAAAATCCAAGGCATTTCCCCTTCTATTTTAATTTTAATTTTCAAGGAGAAAATTCAAGAATAGTATATGTGATTTACTGGAGCCACTTTGGGTTGTGACAGTTTTATTTTGGTCTCGTAAAGTTGCCCACCCTCCACAGAATTTCCAGAGTTTGGTGTAAGAGAGTTACTGTAGTAAAGTAGCTGAGTGGGTAGGGTATGGAGCCTGATTACCTTGGTTCCAATTGTGCTTATACCACCTGTTAACATGTGACTCAGGGCAAATTAGTTAACCTCAGTTTTCTAATCTGTAAAATGGATATAGTATCATAGGTCTTAGGGTTGTATGAAAATTAAATGAATTCATAAATGTGAAGCATTTAGAGCTTGATACATTGCACTCAGTAAATGTTAGCTGTTACAGTGATGATTGTAATAATAATTTTTGTATTGCCATTGCCATTTCTCAGGAGCCTGAGTGATGTAGTGTCACAGTTCTCTGGCTGCACAATACTTAGCTGATGACAGTCAGTATGACAGGTAGGTTTGAGAGGACGGTCCCCAGATGCTGAGAAAGTTGGAACCCCTACCAGATAATGTTTTCCAGTTAGGAGAGACACATCTGGAGAGGAAATTCACTCTGGACCTGTGTCAGAAATGAGGGAGAACCTTTTAATCTAAAGGAGAGGATCAACAGACCGGAGTTGCAGGGGGAGTTGTTCTAGCTTTAAAGACAATGGAAATCTTCTCAAAATTGTTAAAGCAACCACTCCTTGAACATGACCTGGCTACTGGATCTTCGGGGTTCAGTGAGATTCTCCCATTTTTTTCCCCAACATCAGCATTCACAACAGCACTGAGGAGCCTTCAGTGTCACTTTAGTCCTTTGGACAGGTCTTTCCAACATTTTCCCATAGCTGTCCTCATGGTCAGTCTTCCCACAGACACCTTGCCCCTATTAAGTCTCCAGCCTAGATAGTCAACCTTATATGTCATTCACTCCCCATGACCTGGTTGACTGAGGAGGTGAGGCGCCATTGACATTGACCTCAGACTTTCCCTCGACCCTGTACCATTTACTACTTCCTTCAACTCCTCTTGCCCTTTGGATTTCAGGGGCCCTAATATTGCCAGCTCTCTCCATTGCTTTTTCTAATCCTATGCTTCATCTTTGTCTTTTCAGAACTTACCTAATCAAGACTCCCCCCCCCAAAAAAAGAGATGGAGAAGAGACTGTGGGGAAGGGAGAAAAGCTGGGGCTAAACAGATCCACCACCTAGTTTATGGTTTAGCCATAACTATTTGTAAGGGAAAGAAGGAGCTATTAATAATTATACCAGGACAGCCTGGTATAAATTGGTTGTTCTGAGTCTACTCTGGGTGGTATTTCCCCCTTTCTCCACCCTTGTTTAAAATGGTTTTATTTATTTGTTTCTTTATTATTTATTTTTAATATTTATTTTTGAGTGAGAGAGAAAGAGAGAGACAGAGACAGAGTGTGAGTACTGGAGGGGCAGAAAGAGAGGAAGACACAGAATCTGAAGCAGGCTCCAGGCTCTGAGCTGTCAGCATAGAGCCTGATGTGGGACTTGAACTCACGAGGCATGAAATCGTGACCTGAGCTGAAGTCTGACGCTGGATGCTTAATTGATTGAACCACCCAGACACCATTCCTATTCTTTATTCTTTCTACTCAACAAGAGTCCCACCAACAAATGAATGCACTGACTTGTTGAGTAGTTGCTGGGGAGGAGCAATTGTTGGCTACCACAACCTGGTCATCTGAGAGACTAAGTAATCAGGTCACCAGAAGAGGTCTCTAAAATGTCTGCCAAGTGTCAGTCAGCAAACAATTGAGAACTCATTATTATTACTGATAGTTTTGATCAAACAGAATGAGTAGACTCATTTCTCCATTATTTTCTCTGTGTAGGGAAGAACAAAATGGGAATTCAATCCTTTGTATAATTATTGGAGCTCTCTTTATAGTTTCTATAAAGTTTCATAACAAGGAATGCTGAAAGCATTTCTAAGTTTACAACACTGAACAGGGATTGAAAGCATCATTCCCTTTTTCCAGAAGTAGGGTGCAGTCTGGAGAGTTGAGCTGAAAATAAAGCATTCTTATTTCTAATAAGAGCAAATTAATCTGTGCATGCTTTCAATCTCCTCATATTGTTGAAGTAAGTTGTAGATTCTATTAGTAAATAGCTTTGTAAATACAAGTTCATTGTACATGAGCCAAGAGTAAATAAACTAAGACTTTCTTGTTACTTGTTAGGACCTATTTTCCATCTTTACCCCAAATCTTACAGTCAACAACAACATAAAGTAATATAATGTGTAAATATAGTGAACATTGGAATGATTTTATGTATTAAGTCTATGGAGTTCCTTTTGTAAGTACCTCCTTTTAAGTATGAATTGGAGGGGCCACAGAATGCGAGCATGGGGAAGGATATTGGCATCACCTAGTGCAACCACCCTAGATGCCAAAGGGTATGGGGAAGCCCAGGACCATATATCACTTGGCTTGAATCACTAGCAGTTTCACTCTATAATTTTGTTCCACATCACAAATATTAGTAAATACTACTAGGCAATAGTAGACAAATCATTAAAATAGATACAGATATAGATATAGATATAGATAGATAGATATTTGGTTTCAAAATGGCAACCTAAATCACCAGCAAGCTTAGGGACACCTGCTATTTTAATTGAAATCCCTAATTTAATTCATTTACCCCTTATCTTCAAAAGATATTGAAAACCAGAAGCAGAAATGGCTTCATACTACATATTTTCAGTTGTGGAATTAGAAAGAGATAATTGTTTTGTTCAGCTGAGGTGGACTATGTCTCTCTGTAGCAAGTGCTGCCACAATTGTCTTAAAACATCAAGAAGTGACCCTTTAATGTGCACTTTGTAAAATGGAAACAGTTTTCCAGAGGAAGAGTATTTCATATTCTAGGACAGGGGTCCACAAACATTTGGTAAAGGGAAAGAGAGTAAATATTTCTGTATCTGTCCCAACAACTCCACTCTGCTGTTGGAATGCTCTGTTGGTGTGATAGACAATATGTGAGAGAATGAGCATGTCTGTGTTTCATTAAAACTTTATTTACAAAAATAGGCAGTGGATGAGATTGGCCTGTGGGCTGTTGCTTACTGACTCCTGTTCTTTTATAATGAGAGGTTACTAAATTAAATATTATCATACCTGAAAGGTATATTTTAAATTTCTTCTAGGTAAGTAAAAAACAAAACCAAAAACAAAACCTTGTATCATATCATTTACTGGGGAATTATGTATGACTGGGATGTGTGCTTAATTAAAATAATTTCTCATAAAATGTCATAGAGAACAATACAAAGGTACTAGCAAGGGATATCACTGCAATATTATTCATAATAGCAAAAAGGGGAAACAACCCAAATGTTCATCGATAAAGAACTGAGTAAACAAATTGTGGAAATCTACACAGTTAAAAAAATGAACTACAAGTATTTTTACTGACAAGGGAATTTCTCCCCAACACCATTATCTTGAAGGATAAAAAAAAAAGCAAGTTATAGAATGTATGTGCAAAATGACACCATTTATGCTAAACAAGGAAGTCACAAAAGGATACTGCACATTTTCTCCGGATAAAGATATATGTAAATTTATAGAAAAAAGCTCTAGAGGAATACATATCAACTTGGTAACAGCAGTTTCCTCTGGGGAGGAGCTGGGTTTAGGGGTGCGAGAATGTGAAACTGCAAATTTTAAAATGACATTAGAGAATGGCATGTAAAAAACATTAGGCAGACATTTATGTTCTAAAACAGTATAAAGAATGAGGATTTTTAAATAAAAATTTTCAAGTTTAAAATTGTAGCACGTAAAATTTATAGCCTTTATAATTTTGAGGGTTCTACGGGAAACGAATGCTAGGCTAAGAATTCTACTTCCAGGAGAATGGGATGGGTTTATATATTGCATAAGCAGAAGATCTACAGAAGATCTTTGAACGATATGAAATTGGAGAAACTTGGTAACTGTGCGAAGGTACAGACTGACCACCAGAGTGGTCAGCAATTTATGAGCTCTGTGACCATGTTATGATCAGTCTAGCCTTAGGAATTTACACTTCTGCTAGTGTCACACTTTAATAGGGACAGTTATTTTGCAACATGCCACCTTCTCAAGTGAAATCTGTGAGGATCTGATGCCAGTGTACCTCAATTTAGCACAGTCATGTTGTTTTAAAATGTGGCTGATATGAACTAATATAATGTGTGAGCCTAGGCATAGGATGGATGATATAAAGCAAAGAGATGCTTATTTATGGATGAGAAGAGGCTATATTTTTAATCTAGCAAGTATTTGTTGCAGACCTATTATGAACTCCTCACTGTATTAGAAAAGTAGGTGATATAAAAAAATGTGAATGACAGCCTCTTTCCTGATGAAGCAAACCACCTCACAGGGGAGTAAGAAAAAGTAGGTAACATCAACAGACATCACATTTCAAACACCCACTTGACAGTAACATAGACAGAAGATCAGGGGACCGATGTGGGCAGGAACAGTTGAGGGTCAGTATCTTGAGAGTTGTGTCTTGATTTGGGCTTCAGGGTAAAGTTTGGATAGATAGGACAGGTAGAAAGGCAGATACTAAGAAGGAGGGAGCTTGTGAGCAATGACAGTGAGTCAGAGAGCAACTTTAGGCATCTCTTCTGAATAGGAGCACTGTGTAGTAATGGTGATAATGATAACAACAAGGACACTAAGTTGTGGCTGCTTGTAATGGAAGTATTAATAGTTTTAATAAGAGTAGTAATAATACTAGGGTCACATTTTTTGACCAGGAATTTAATATCAGGTAAGATAGTAAGATACTAAGCGTTTCATATAGGTTTTTTTTGTTTGTTTGTTTGTTTGTTTTTTGTTTTAATCCTCATGAAGCTCAAGGCTATGATAGAACTCCTTTCCCACATCACACAGGTGAGGAATCAAAGCTTGGAGAGGTAACATAACTTCTCCAGGAATATTTAGCTGGTGAGCATCAAACCCAGTCTGTAAATACTGGTTATGTGACTTCAAAGCCCCAAACCTCCCAAGCCAAGCTGGCGCACAGGACAGCCATAGTCTACTGGTGCTTCTGACACTGAGTAATCCCCGACTCACTTTCTTCCATCATAAAATAAGGATGCTGGACAATACAATCCCTCAGATTTGTTATGGTCAACCTATGGTTTAGTGACCTCATCAGAAAATGGGACTAATGATTGTACTGTGCAGATTCAATGAAACAGTGTGGGGATACATAGAACACTCACATAAAAATAACATTTTAGAGTTCAATAAATAAAACATTGTTATCACTTACCATCCAGTAGGCAGTCTAGATAATTGCTTCAACGTTTGTTCTGGTGGATATATCCTAAGTGGGACTGATGGAGATCTTGCAAGCTTGGCATGAAAATCTGTATTTACATTCAGGGTAGAGAACTGCCCTGAAGATGTGGGTCATGACCAAATGAGGGAGCTTATGTGAGCCCCTCTTAACTTCATTGACACCCAACTGTGTATATATTGTATTTTGCTAAGCAACAGTGGATTTCTAAAAGAAATAATGTCCTTAACATGTTGGGAGTCAAAGGCAGAAGTACCCAAGCCAGTTCTCTCCTTCAGAATAACTTTGAACCAATTTATGTAAGGGGGTATGTGTCTATGAATTACAAGAAACCAGAGTTTGCCTTTTCCTACTTGTTTTCCCAGTAGTCTTTAAATCTTTGTATCCTACTGATGCATAGAAAATAATCAAATTAGGCTAATTATGAGCTCTTCTTTTCTTTTCTGTTTTTTTTTTTTATATTTTTCTTCACTTTGATGTTACTTTTATTGCATGCGATGACATGAGGCAGCCTGCCCAAGGTTCACTCCTGGTTTGTGGCAGGGATGAAACGAGACTTCAGGTTTCTAGGTTAGAAAGGCCTGGGGTCATATGCTTCTTTTTTTTCCCTAGTGTTTTTCTTTTTCTTTAGTTTTTCTTCTTCTCCTCTTCCCCCTTCATCTCCCCATGAAGAAATAGGCTGATTTCTTCCAATGAACTTATGCAGGAGCTCAGTATGTATAATAGAAAGGAGAGGTGCAGCTCAGGTTCAGCGAGGGCCTAGGGCCATGCCTGCCTTTCCCTCCTGTTTTCCTCCATCCTGTCTACATCCACCTTCCAGGCCTCTGCCCAGGAAAATTACATCACCATTTTTGTTGGTGATGCAGGGACACTGTGAATTTTCTTACCTGAGAAGTTTCTCAGTTAGTGGCTAGGGTAGGGGTATGCAGTGGAGGAGAACTGAGATCTCCTCTTGCATTGAACAGCCCTTAGTGGCTACCCACTCTAAATACTTATTTTCTAATATTGCATCATTGTTTCAGTAAAGGCGTGCTATCTTGGTGGAATAGAACTCAAGTTTAGTAAACATTAATAACATTAAATACCAGGATCATATTTCATAGAAGGTGATATGTATCAATCTTTAAAGTGAGAGTTTCACTTTTTAGATTTAGACCTTGTGAAAATCTTCAGACTAAACTCTATTAGGAAAAAGGCATGATATTTTCATCCTCAAACCTTACCTTTTGATCAACAGAAACCATGGGAAAGCATGACAGAACGCGATTTGTTGATTAGTATCATAAGTGATGGTATCCATCTAACTGTTCTTGGAGACCAAGAAAGCAGTGGGGATGAATGGTTTTCTGACTCAGAATGTTCAGTACCCATGAGGGGTGGCAGATTCTAACAGTCTCCTGCACTGGATTTCTATCCTCTTACTGATTAGCTATACTGATAAAATGAAAAAAAGAAGTTAGGAAAAGCATTGTATTCTTCAGTCAGATTCTCCATACTTAAAGAATACATGCAAATCAGATGAGATGGTTTCTTTACACAACTAATGGAATTGCTTGCTCTTATATCATAAATACTTGGATCTCTTTATCCCTGATGGTTGCCTTGTATATTTCTCTAGATATTACATGTTTAGAGTAGGGTCTTATAAATGTTTTATTTATTTTTTTATTTTTTTAATGCTTTTTGCATTTACTTATTTTTGAGAGACAGAGGCAGAGTGCAAGCAGGAGAGGGGCAGAGAAAGAAGGAGACACAGAATCCAAAGCAGGCTTCAGACTCTGAGCAAGCCATCAGCACAGAGCCCTATGCGGGGCTCAAACCCACGAACTGTGAGATCATGACCTGAACCAAAGTCAGACACTTAACCAACTAAGTCACCCAGGTGCCCCTAAATGTTAAATCAGCTAGACTTGGTATTCTTTTTTAAAAGTGTTCATTTCTTTATTTGCGGGGGAGCAGAGAGAGAGAATCCCAAGTAGGATCAGCGGAGACCCCAATGCAGGGCTCCATCTCATGAGCCTATGAGATCAAGACCTGAGCCAAAATAAAAGTCAGACCCTTAGACTACTGAGCCACCCAGGCATCTCCAGACTTGGTATTCTTATGGATAAAAAATATTTCAAATGGAATTCAGGAACATGTGTGTTTGGCTCATTTAGTCGGTTTAGATTTAAGATAATGATTCTAAAGGTTTTGTATTCTGGGTACTTTTATTGTCCTCCTTTTTTGATTATGGATGTAAAACATGTTCACTGTATGGCATACCGTGCACAGACATATAAAGACAAAGTTATTTGTGATCTCACCTTGCAGAAATACAACCATTTACAATTTTTGGTAGTCATTTGTAGACTTTTGCATTTAGTAGGTATGCATTTTTAAAAATTGTATCTTACTGTTACACATGGATCTTAATCTGTGTTTTAAATTAATATATTATGTACAATACAACTCTATATCATTTTCTGTAGTTGCACAGTATTTACTTGCATAGTATTTTATGTAAGAAGTTTCTTATTAATGGGTGTTTAAGCTGATTTCAGTATTTTGTTTTTATTTAACAGTTGTGTGGATTTCTCTGCATTTGTGTGTGTTATTTGTTCAATTGCAGTAAAACTTTGGTTTGCGAGCATAATTTGTTCTGGAAACATGCTCGTAATCCAAAGCAGTTGTACATCAAAGCGAATTTCAAGAACCATTGGCTCTGTTGTGATCGTGTGACATTTGGCATCCTGTATCTCTCCTACTGCAAGACATCAATTGTTTATTAAGTTAAGACTTATTAGAAATGTTTGCTCATTTGGCAGAACAAGTTATTCGCAATCCAAGGTTTTACGAGCTAGATTTGCTTAGGGTAAATTCAGAAAAATAGAATGTGCATTTAAGTTTTGGTAAATATTGCCAAACTGTCTTCTATAATTTTGGTTGTTTTTTTCATGTTAGTATTAACACGGAGATGTCACAAAAAGCTGAAATAAGAAATAAAACCATTTTCATTTTCAGATACATTCAAGTGAAATGTACACACAAAATCAACGTGAAACATCTTTGATACAGGGTAAATGGAGTTGATCTCACTGATTATTTCCTGTAAGCCATTACTCAAATCAGAAGAGCAAATATTAAAAAAAATACCCCAATAATTTTGTTTACAGTAGGATAAAAAGGGAACATGTTAATTTTTGGATAATATTAAGGTGTACATTGTCATGTTATTTTTGTGAGGATATGATTATACATTTTATGGCATGAACACAGATAAGGGACAGGGAATAATACTGCTTATTTCTAGAGTAGGCTATTTAAGGGCGGTATTTCATAACATCATGATTTTAGTATTAAAAAAAGATAGACGGGTGCCTCAGTGGCTCAGTTGGTGAAGTGTCTGACTCTCCTCTCTCTGTCCCTCCCCTGTTCATGCTCTCTCTCTCTCTGTCTCAAAATAGATAAATAAACTTAAAAAATTATAAAAAAGCTAGAAATAATAGTTGTAGAGATATATATGTTTGTTTTTTGTTCCTGGTAAGGTTATAGAGATATATTTGTAATTAGCATCTTCAATTGAAAATAAACTACTCAGAGGCACCTGGGTGACTGAGTCAAGTATCTAACTCTTGATTTCAGTTTGCTTAGGATTCTCTTTCTCTCTCTACCCTTTCCCTGCTTGAATGCTTTTTCTCTCTCTTTAAAAAAACAAAAGAATTAAAAAAAAAACTATGGTCTCTTTAATGTGATAGGTAACATATCTTAAATGGCTAACTGATGTACAGTCACAGCATAGTATATTAAAATAAAAAATCATATCTGTTATTTTTAGTGAATACCTCGTTGGATTGTGGAGAAAAGCTTTTGTGTTTTAGACATCTGGGTGATAATATTCATTCTTAGATTATTTTTTGATCAGGGCAACTGAATGGAACAAATACTCACAAAAGAAATGTGAGCATTTATAACCCAACATCACGAGATTGGTGCCTATAGAAATGTGATTCCCCCCATAGAAGAGAGGAGACAGTTCTGTCTCCTTTACGGCAGATGTGAGATACTCTCTTGGAGCGTGAGGCGAGGCGAGGCCTTCTGAAGGAGCACTGCTCTGTTTGTGCTGGACAAGGAGCAGTGTTCACAGCAAAAGCCCACAGAGTGATTCCAGATATGGTCATGGCCTCTCTTGAGAAGTGGAAAGAGATTGTAGGTAGACTTGAAATTACTTCATGAGAGATCCATCACATTCTGGAGTTGAGAATATTAGAATGGATGGCTGGTCTGTGAAATCTCATTGAACCTGGGGATTGATGAATGCATGTGAAGGAGAGATGGTTAGAAGCACCTGAGCACGTGTCTCCAAAGTTCTGGAGCAGACTTACAAGGCTGGGGATAGAGGTAGCATCTTTATCTCATTTTCCACTTTTCAGGACTGGGAAGGATAGGCTGGGCAGGGAATTCATTGCTAGGGCCCAGTGGGCTTTACACTGAGATTTGAGGTTGGTGGAGAGAAGAGGATGAGATAAAAAAAAGCAAAAAAGAGAATTAATATTTGACTAATGAAAAAGGTTGAATGAAGACCTTGGAAATTCTCTGGAAGCCATAGCAGGGCATAATAATGGGGATGAGGTCAATATAGCCAGATATCTATATGCTGGGTATAGATTTTTAGGATGAAAATTAATTATGGTAAAAAAGCTGTGAGCAAATCTTGTCCCAGGGTCTAAGGGAAAGGTCTGACAATGGAAAGATTTTCTCCCTGCAGGAAACAGATTAAAAACAATATTTTTAGTTCAAATTTATTTATTTATTTTAAAAATATAATTTATTGTCAAATTTGTTTCCATACATCACCCACAGATTTAAAAAAATTGATTTAAATTTAAACAGATTTATTAAAAAAACAACACAGAGATGATTCACTATATATCACATAGGTAATACAAACAGTACACACATACATACACAAAAGATAAATATACATACATAGACACATATGTGTGCATTCTGGTATATATCTACATTTATGCAGGGAGGAAATACACCAAAAATATTAAACAAAATACCTACAGGCACTAAAATTTTGAATAATTCTTTTTCTTCTTTTGTATATTTTCATGTTTCAATAGTAATCATCTACTACTTTGTAAATGAAAATAATACTTCAGCAATATTTTTAAATACCAGAAACAGCAAAATATACATCTCAGTGGAAAACGTTTGGGTGTGAATGAAATAATGAGACACAAGCAGTTGGTGACCTTTCAAAATGGATGATAGAGATACTGCTTTAATTACTCAGATAAACTGCCATTGAGGTGGGCATAGCCATGTGGGGACTTTCATCTCTATAAATGATCTACCAAGATTCTGAAAAATGTGATTTGTCTTTAAAAAATCCCTCCAATAATTGAGGGTAACAATGGAGAAATTGGCTGTGAAGACTATACATAAAACTGTAATCTGAGACTTGAGGGAGCAGATCCTTGAAAGTCCAACTAAAGATTTTAACTCTTTTATTTAAGGGCCGGTGATTCTGCATCACTTGACCTGTAGTAAATAATCCAAAAGTGTTATAGGTGGGGCACCTGGATGGTTCAGTTCGTTAAGTTTCCATAGTTAGATCTCATAGTTTCTGAGCTTGAGCCCTACATTGGGCTCTGTGTTGATAGCATGGAGCCTGCTTGGGATTCTCTCCTTCTCCCTCTGCCCCTCTTTTAAAGGAATTTCTGGTGTTTGGTAGGCCCAGTAAATTTCTGTAACTAGTGAAGACATGAATGAATCAAAGAATGATTGCGTCAAGATGAGCCATTGGTATAGGGAGTCCTAATAATAACATTCTCACAACAATAGATGACTCCAAAGAAGAGAATGGTCACCCCAAAAATATCACACACGAATTTTCAAAGTACACATGTAAAACATACGGTTATGAAAAAAGGCTTAGTTATGGAAACATGAAAAGAAGGAGAATAAAAGTTGCAGCTTGTTGTTGAACTGTGGGATCCCATGCAGCTTGTTTGCTCTTTTATGTGTTCAGTTCTCTTTCGCATTGCACTTGACCATGTCTCTCTCTATGACTTTCCTTCTACATTTTTTAAGCATGCCAGGTCATTTTTGTGTTCCTTGCATTCTCTTCAAATATATTTGCACATTCTAGGTGATCTGTAAATATTTGCCGATTTGCATTGTTTGGAACAGATGGTATAATGTTAAAAGACAACAAAAGAGAAAGAAACACTAGTAAAGTTGATTTAATTTCTGTTTTCTCTGTAAGGGATGATAATTCTTCAAAGTGTAAATGGCAGCACAATCATAACCAAAAGGAACCCGGAAACCTGAAGTAGGTGTAGAGATTCTAGTTTAAACGTTGTTTGAAAATGGCTCATTAAATTGCATTCATCCGTTGCATTAAAGGAATTTTCTGTTGGTGTTGAGGACCTATTTTGGAAATGTTTGGAAAAACCAAGAAAGGAAGAAATGAATCCATATCCCAATATTCTGAATAAAGTGTTTGCCTAAACTTAGACCCATTCCAGGATAGGAATGTCTAAATGGACGAGTTGACAGCACTTGGGAAAAGACAGTAGTCATTAGATGACAGCCAGGGTGCTAAGCTAACCTCACTTTCTTTGTAAAAAAAGATTACTGAATCTGTTGATGAGTGAAATTCCCAAAGCATCATTTAAGTTAGTTTGTGCAAGTCTTTGAGGGTGTGTTTTATGTCATAATTGTAGTCTTTATGTGGATACATACATTGTGTGGTGAGAGTTTTTGAATAAATGGTCCTCATAAGAAAAATTAATCAAACTGGAAGCTGATCTATAGACACTGTTTTAATGTGGTTCTATTTAACAGTTTTATCACAGGTCCATTTACTGATTTTTTAAAAATGTTTTTTTAATATTTTATTTATTTCTGAGAGAGAGAGAGAGAAAGAGAGAGAGAGAGAGAGAACATGATCAGGGGAGGGTCAGAGAGAGAAAGGGAGACACAGAATCTGAGGCAGGCTCCAGAATCTGAGCTGTCAGCACAGAGCCCGACCCACAAACCATGAGATCATGACCTGAACCAAAGTCAGACGCTCAACCGACTGAGCCCCCCAGGCACCCCAGATCCATTTATTGATGTTTTACCAGTTAGAAAATTAAGAAAAATGGTCACTGATAGTATGGTGGTTAGGGATGGCCTACTCAGACCTGGCCCTGTCACTAGTTGAGTGACCTTGAGCAAAATACTGAACTTCTCTGTATCCTTTTTTTTTCATTTGTGCAATGGAAGCAGTAGTACCTGTTTGCGTGTGGTGCACAAACAGGGCCCTCAGCACTGTACCTGGAACCTGACACATACTTCACAAATGGTAACTAGTACCTGTTTAGAATTTGCTGTGCTGAACATCTTGTACATAAGGAAACCAAGGATTAGAAAGATTTAAGGAATGGGTTTCCCCAGGGTTAGTAATGGACTAAGAAAATGAAATCTAAGAGCAGTGGATGCAGAATTCATAAAACTTGTACTTTTGTACAAAATCACTTGTAACACACTGATATAGAGGTTTTAGTCGACTATGAGGTAAATATGTTCCATGCTTCTGTCATGGCTTTAGAAGTAGAGACAGGAAAAAAAATCAGTCCTACTAAATTTGGGTTATTTGACCACATCTGGTAGGTATTATTTTGTTTTTCCTCCGAGCATGTGTTAAGGGGAAAAGATTGTGGAGGACAGACACAAGGGACATGAGACCAGCTGGAAGAACCTAGAGTGAATATGTTGGGAAAAGTGGAGACTTTTAAGAAAGTATGATAGCTGTCTTAAGATATTTAGAAGGGGGGGTGCCTGGGTGGCTTAGTCGGTTAAGCGTCCGACTTTTGCTTAGGTCATGATCTCGCGGTTCGTGGGTTCGAGCCCCGCGTCGGGCTCTGTGCTGACTGCCAGCTCAGAGCCTGGAGCTTGTTTCAGAGTCTGTGACTCCCTCTCTCTCTGACCCTCCCCTGCTCACGCTGTCTCTCTCTCTCCTAGAAATAAATAAAACATTAAAAAAATATTTAGAAGGGATCTCTTGGAAGAGGGACTGATTGATTCTGTGATACTCTAGAATGGGTTGCAGGGGTAGAAGTAATGGGAAGGCCAGTCTGGCCTTTAGATCTTTACTGACCTTCAGAAGTGGGATAGTCTGCCTTTCAAGGTGGTGATCGTCTCTTCTCCAAGTCTTGGCAGAGTCAGGATTCTCTGAGAGATACTGTGGAAGGAATATCCAAGTTAGATGGGGGTAGATGACTTTGTTCTCTTCCAATTTCAGCATTTATCATCCTGTGAGACTGAGTCTTTCAGAATAATGCACTTCCTAACGATGAATGTTACTAGTTTCTCCTTTAACTTTATGAATTTAATTGATTTTTTTAAAACATAAACAAGTTGAAAATATAAGAAATATATTTTTCATTTTGGAAAAAAATGACTATTACAGTGTTATTGGGAAAACCATAACTTTAGTTACTAAAATTCAAAGCACTGAATTCATTACATTACAAGAAAAGCAATTTCCTCTTCACGATTAATTGTAAGACATTTCTTCCATTATTGAAGAGAAATCGTCTGTGTTTAAAGAGCACTTATGTTCAGTTAAGAAGGTGACATTTCTTTGACGTCTGTGTGTACATAAAGGTAGCTTGTAGAGAAATGTAAGAACACAAGAAGTGCAAACTTATAAAAAATAACTTTCACACGAAAAGCCATTTGATATGTATCAAGTATTCTCTTAGACTTCATATGGCTATTCATTTTGGAACCCGGGTTTTCTTTCTTAAAAAAAAAAAACCACTTAAGATTACCAGTTGCAGTAGTATCTTGCCCAGATTCATAACATTGTGTTAGAATTTTACTGAATAAAAATGAGTCTGATTTTAGTAGTGAAGTGTGCTTGATTCGTACCCTCCCCTTCCCACCCAGGTGTCAGGCCAGCCCAAGCTGTTTAGCACAATGAAAGTTCTTGTTTGACCATAACTGCACATCTCACTCCACAGGCAATCAGCATTTTAATTAGTGATTCAAAGGAAAGTCATTGTCGTCTCGTTGCTTTATCATAATTGCCAAATAATTTTCCATTGAATAAATAAATAATGTAAAGGAGAAACCTCCCCTCATAATGCTGCCATTAAGGCTTCATTTTTTTACCCCCTCATTTGTATTTGTATTAACACAGCCCACTTGAAAAGGAGTAATTATAATGGCTTTCTGATGGTAGCCGGTAGCCTATGCTTTTTAACAACTGGGGACGGTTCCCTTTTCCATCACCCTTTGGCACTGCATGGCTTATTTTAAGGTTTAGATAAAGGAAGCTCATGGTGGCTGGTGTCTCTTCAAAGGTGTGTGAAAGTGAGGGATTGATCTGCTGCGTGCATCACTGGGACTAGGTGACTTGCGTTATGACTCTGATGTTCTGTGTAATTGATGCAAGTCCTCTCGTAGCAATTCTGAGATTGAAATCAATATTCATTTGGAGTGCAACAACTGTAATAAACTGCATTCCCTTTGTAAGCAGTGGTCTGAGGCTTTGTAAAGGATCAGTTAGGAGTGACAGATTAACATTTTGGTCGGGCTGGGGTCTATTTGAATAGATATGAACAATGTCTTCAAAACAACCCTGTTTAAAACAGCTGGTTTCACGAAATTAACTTTTCATTTTGCTGTACAGAAACTTCTTTTGCTTTTCGTTTATCTGAGTCTCTCTTCTGTCTGATTACAAATCTGGTCCCAAGGTAAAAAAAAAAAAAAAAGGAGTAATCATTATTTTCATTAATAAGGTGATTTTCATGAATAACTTCACAGATGCTATTTGCATACTTTGACAGATTTTTCAGATGTCTTGTCGGTAATGTTATCCCTTGCAAAATATTGACGAATGGCAATTGGATTTGCGTTCTTTGTTAAAAATGGATATGCCTTGACAATATCTAGTATAGAGTAAAACTTCAGATACCAAAGAGATGCATTCTGAGGAATACAAAAAATCAATATCAATTAATTTTTACAACCAGACAGCAAATTCATCATCTTAAGTATAGCCATGTGAGAACTGGCCTAGTTTAGAGGCCACATGAGCTGGTTCTTGGATCAGACACATCTGAGTTCAAATCCTAGCCCCACTGCTGACCAGCTGTAAGACCTTGGGCATGTGATGTAAACTTTAGCTTCGGCTTACTCATCTGCAAAATGCAAATGATAACTGCACCCACCTCAGAATAATGTTGAGATAATCAATGAAATAATCAGAATCAAAACCCAACACATTTCTTGGCATATTTTAAGCACTTGATAAATGTTGGTGAACTATACAATGACAATAAATCACGCCCCTGTCCTTTTTTGAGTCAGAAATATTTCCTCTCCATCCCACATCTACCACCTGGAAAGTGCCCTTAAGCCCCTCATTGCTTGCATGAGAATCTCTTCCTATTTTGCTTCCCAGCTACCCTGCTCCCGCCAGACCAACCCTTTATAAAGAATGGTCATTCTCAAACCACAGTGACTGCTTTAACATCTCTGGCATTTTTTTCTGTTCAACTCCTTCTACCCCACCACCTCCAGTGTGTTGCCCTGTGAGTTGCAGGGTTAATGTAAGGAGTAGATAGATGATGCCCTGAAAGGAATGAACATCACATGGCTCCTGTACTACCTCACTGGTTTCATCACCAAAGCCAAAGCCAATGTTTGAGTGCTAGTCCTAGTCCTAGGTAATGTTCTAAGTGCTCTCTCTGAATTAAGAACTATTAAATGAAAAAACAAAGAAACAAAGAAATAAACAAAAAAAAAATTTTAAATACAGAGAACAAATTGGTGGTTGCCACATCAGAAGTGGGTGGGATGATGGGTATAATAGATAAAGGGAATTAAGAGGTACAAACTTCCAGTTATAAACTAAATAAGTCATGGAGATGAAAAGTACAGCATGAGGAGTCTCGTCAATAATATTTCAGTAATGCTCTGTGGTGACAGATGGTGACCACACTTACCATGGTGAGCACTGAGAATTGTAGAGAACTTTTGAATCAATATGTTGTACACCTAAAACTAATATAATATTGTATGTTAATTCGACTTCAATTACAAAACTGTTCTTGCCATTTTATAGAAGAGGAAATTGAGACACAGAGGGTAATTGGCACATGGCAGTTGCTCAGAAAGTGGTAGTTTTTTTTACTGTTACCTTCACCTGAGTGAGCGGTTTTCTGGTTTTCTCCAAATCTGTGTATTTCTTATGTGTCAGGAATCACAAACGGCCCAAGGGGTCAATACCAGCCTCCAGAGATAGGTACAGGGTTTTAGTATCCAGGGATTTTTCACACATGTGCCCTGACTCTGCCAGCCTTCTAATCTTCCCAGTCCCTATCTGGTTTTTCAAACAAAGGCTGTCCTTTCTCACTGAAACTATCCCTGATATTTTCACCCTAACGTTATTGTCTCTTCTCTGAGTTTCTCCAGTACTTCAGACCTGACACAAAATTTATTGTTATATAATAACTATAATAAAAAATGTAGTATTTTGTGATACTGATTGTGTCACATGAGTTATCCATGTAGGTTCTTGTCATAAGGGATGATATAACTGTAGGAAGAGAGGGGTAAGACACAATAGTTGTTACCACTTATTTTATGCATATAAAGGGCTGTCCATGAAATAACACATCAAGGTAGGCATCATCATCTCCAGTGTCCTGAGGAGGACTGAATGAAGACTTGCAGAAGTTCAATAATATGCCCGAAGTCACAGAAAGCTGAACTGACATTCAAACCAAGGGTGTGTCAAACCCTGAGCCCCATACTTTTTCTACCTCATTTATCTAGCTGCCTCTTTTCTTTTAAAAACATTTTTTTAATGTTTTTATTTATTTCTGAGATAGAGAGAGAGAGACAGCATGAGCGGGGGAGGGTGAGAGAGAGAAGGAGGCACAGAATCCAAAACAGGATCCAGGCTCTGAGCTAGCTGTCAACACAGAGCCTGACGCGAGGCTTGAACCCACAAACCGTGAGATCATGACCTGAGCCGAGGTTGGACGTGTAACCTGAGCCACCCAGGCGCCCCTAGCTTCCTATTTTCTATAGCCTCCTGCTTACTTGACAAATTTTAAGCATGTCAGAGAAATTACCTTTAATAGGTATAGTTTGGGGGCACCTGGGTGGCTCAGTCAGTTAAGTGTTCGCCTTTGACTCAGGTGGTGATCTCACAGTAAGTTCAAGTCCCACATTGGGCTCTGTGCTGACAGCTCAGAGCCTGGAGCCTATTTCATACACTCTGCCTCCTTCTCTCTTTGCCACTCCCCCACTTGTGCTCTGTCTCTTTCTGTCTCCAAAATAAATAAACATTAAAAAATTTTTAAAAATAAGCATAGGCTGGCCTTTAATAGGAATGTTTATATTAAGTTGCAAAATATAAGGCATAAATTTTCTCACACCTATAGGAAAATAATAAAGATGGAGATTAGGATTCAATACAAAATATTAGAATGCATGGAAGCATATTTAAAGATGAAGTAAAAGTATATGTAAGCCTCTTGAATATCCTACAGGCATTTCAACTAAAGTTGTTAGAAATAGCACATTTTTAGAGATATTTAAATATTACTTTTGTATAAGAAATCACTCTTCATAGTCTAATTATGTCATACCAATAGGCCTTCCTTTCCATAACTATCAGTTTTGAAAGGAACAAAGAATACATTTTAGGGGCACCTGGGTGGCTCAGTTGGTTGAGCGCCCCACCCGACTCAGGCTCAGTTCATGATCTCAAGGCTCGTGAGTTCGAGCCCTTCGTTGGGCTCAGAGCCTGGACTCTGCTTCAGATTCTGTGTCTCCCTCTCTCTGCCCCTCCCCTGCTCATCCTCTATCTCTTTCTCTCTCTCTCTCTCTCTCAAAAGTAAACATTAAAAAAATAAAATACATACATTTTTATTATTATTACTGTTCATCAAAATAGACTTTGTATAATAGCTTATTTTACTTGCCAGTGTCATACTCAAAATCTTTTTTGTCTGGGGTTCCTTTACAGTGAGTTACCATGTTTTAGTCAAGAGTTGACTTTGCTTTTCTGAGTGCTAACAGAATCTATTGCCTTTAAAATTTTAATCCAAGACTGTTAACAATTTTGTAAAAAAGAAGCAGTTCTGTCTAAGAGCTGCCCTCAGTGACATCTGTACTCTTCCAGGCAGACATAATAAAAATCGTGGCAAACGCAAGCTTTAAAAAAAAAAAAAGCCACACTAAAACCCTTTTCAGCCCTGTCTTCTTGGTTGTCACCACCAAATATGGCTACCGGTTAAGATCACATTTCACAATCTCTGACACAGACGGTTTGACAAGAAGCAATCTGAAGGCTTTCAGAAAGAAATCTATCTGTGGTAGTTTCTGTGTGATGTAAATATTACAAGGTCAAATTCATTTTTTTCCAGTGAGACAAAATGTTAACCTTACACTTGGATTCAAAGCTGACCCATGACATCACTTTTGGAATGAATATTTCTTTTCATTGGAAGGTGTGACCTAATCTCCATATTTCTTCTATGTATCTTATTTCCTAATTTGACTTTGAGTCAGAATCACCTTTTTTCATACATATGTTGACGCTTTCTGCTGCTGGAAATAGATCTGTTGGCTGTTAACAATAATTGTCATTCCTATTACATTCTAAACATGCATTCTAAAGGTGGATTGATTTTGTAGTTTTATAATAACCTGAATGTGGCCCTGGTAGAGTGGATGGGAAGACTATTTGGAATATATCCTTTTCATATTAGACATTTAAATCCTTCAGTGGTTTTGGGGTTTTAAGGGAAATGTATTTTCCTGATCTTGATATAAATTATTGACACATATGAGCTTTTTTGTCTTGAATATTACTTCGTGTTTATTTGCAGTGTTTATGTTAAAGTTGAGAGGTTAGATCTGTTTGTTTATTATGCATATATTTATGTATTATACAAAAATCCACCATGGGTACGCTTGCCTTTATTACCCTGTAAGTCTCAGACAGACATATGTTCAGATAAATTCAGCAAACATTTATTGAACACTTACTATGTGTCAGACACTAAAGCAGAGCTGAAAAGATGAATAAGACACTGTTTGACTCTTGCATATTCATGATGTGGATACATTTCGGGAAAAACGGATATTTTACTATGTTTTTAGAAGGAAAGTGACTCGTTACATCTTTAAGACAAGACAAAATGCTAGTATATACTTAAGTCCTTATATTTAAACAGTCACATGTGGTTCATGTGACTATCATACTGGACAGCACAGGTCGATAGGATAAGAATGTCATTCATTCACCAAAAATCTAATTCTTGAATACTGTGAGATGGTAGGGAAGTATTTATCATGTGATATTAAATGAAAAAGAATACAGCTTCAAAACATTATTCACAGTTTTTATCTTAAAAATTATATGTATGTGTATTGATATATACACAAATGAAAATATAGAAATACACCAAAATGTTCACATGGACTAATTTTGAATGTTGAGATTATGAGGATCTGTATTTGTTTATATTTATCTGTAGTTTTCAAACTCTGCATAATGACCATGCATTACTTTTGTAAGCAGAAAGCACCAAACATGGAGACAATTAATCTTTTTAACATTATAGGATGCAGAACTCTTTGAATACATTTTTGAAATCTAAATTGTAAATAAGATATAGTTTTACTATTAAAATATACCATATTGCTGTGCTTTCAAAATCATTTTATTCTTAACCCATTGATATATTTCTAAATTTACTAAGGCTCACTTGAAATGAGTCGCTAGGCCCACTAATAAAAATACCATATGTGTCTTCATAGATTTTAAAATAAGAAGCTTAGCAGAAAAAAAGAGAGAGCACAGAGGGAGCTGCTACCTCTACAGTGATTACTGAAATTTTGGAGAGTAGAGTGCAGTTAGCTTAATTGGTTTTGACTATAAGTTTTTGGGAACAGACAAATCTGGATTTGGATTATGGCTTTGACACTTAAACTGGTTTGATTAAAAATCTTTGGGAGACCAGCACTTTAAGTTTCTGAGTCTGGTTTTCTCATCTGAAAAAAAAATGAGAATATTGAGATCTTCCTTGCTAGGTTGTTGCCAGAATTCAGTGTATAGTACTTGTTATATATCAGGCATGAAGCACATAGCAGGTGTTCAATAAACGTCAGTTCTTTTGCCCAACTTTCTTTACTTCCAGCCTTACAGTCTAGGCCTTTACTGAGTGGTGTCTCCTTGCAAGGAAAATTGGTCAGAGCCAGTCTCCCAAGCTAGGAGGCACCAGTGAATTCTTTCAGACTCTGAGTTTCCAAGTGAGTTCCACAACAAAATTGACAAAAGTACTGAAAAAAAGATATATGGCATTTGATTATTTAAAATAAGATATTTCAACCCTGTGTCCTGTCTTCACTGAAGACTTTCTCTGTGAATATCTGACTAGATTCTTATATATTACAAAAGAAAGATTTCAACTCTCATCTTGAGTCCAGGTAGTAAGGTGTGTATGTCAAATCAAAATAATTTATTTCGGATGACTATTATTTAATGCAAACAGCATTTCCTTCCTACTTGTCTTCTGGCTGGCTCCTATTCAACTCTCAGGTCTCAGCCTTGCTGAGGCTCTTTGAGACATCTTCTCAGACACCTGAAGCTTAGATCTGACCCTTCTATGTGCCTCTTATCTTGCTTAGTTTTATGTAGACGTTAATCAACTCTTTTCCTTCCCAACTAGCATATAAATTTTCAGAGGGCAAGGACTCTATGGGTCCTTACTGTATTCATCGTCTTGAACACAGTTTTGACCAGTGGTAGCTATTCAGTTAACATCTGTTCATCTGACTTGTTTGGGCAGACTTCTCTTGTATGTTAATGGAGCCTACATACCAACAATGGTCTGAATGATTTTTTTTCATTTTTTTATTCCTCTCTGTTTACAGTGTTTTTGCTTGTTTTGTATTTGTTTGCTTTGTTTTCACATTTTTCTGAAGATCTGGGAGGAATCTAAATCTGTAATCAATCTCATCTGTCCCCATTTTAGTTCTTCCTCACAATGAGCTGTCCTTCCTTATACTCTTGCTTCCAATTCACTCACATGTACTTTAGAGTCTTCCTCTAAAGCTGTAATATACTGGTTCATTAGACAGCCAGTTTCAATATATATTTAGTTACTCTTCTACATTTTTGCTGATTTGTTAATTAACATTTCACATAGATAAAATAGATTTGGCTTCTTGAATCCAGAACTCAACATTTCTCAGCCTTTTCCTGTGACTTTTCTCCCTTTTCCCTCTGCGCCGCAGAGGCTGTTCCTCTCATTATAGAGTCCAGCAAGGCTTAAAGTTTAGCAGCTAAATTCCAGGCACTCTCTAGGACCTGCCAGCTCAGGGAAAGGGGTGGTGTTAAATGTGATGTGCTTCATGCCCTTCCTTCCTGCCTGTTAAGAGTATCATTTTCTCCAGTTGACCCAGCGAAGGAAGGTTAGCAAAATGCTTCTCAGTCCTAGGTCAGATCGTAGCCTCCAGCCCAGACCACCAGCATTGGCAGGGGATCCAGTCACTGCCAGACACGTGGAGATATGCACAAGGGCTCTATTTTTCTTGGGCTGAATTGAGTAGTCTTCCTGCTCCTTCCTCTCCTAGGAGTTTACATAGATGGAAAATAAGTTTTCTCTTTTGGCAAAAAAGCAAGGAAGTTCAGAGAAAGACGTGTTTGGGCACTGAGTCAGGAGGAATAAGAATCATTGGCAAAGTTGGAGAAGTGAAGTTTATTCATTTTCTTCCCTTATTTTCCAGGATATATATATATATATATATCCATTTTTTTTTTTTTTTTTTTTGCTTTTATAGGTTTCTCTCTCTCTCTCTCTCTGGAGATATGTATTGGTGTAATGAGTTCCGGGATTGTCAAAAAAGAATTTTATCTTACAAAGCTCTCAAATATTGAATACCTGGTTAACTACTTACTCAGATTAGGTGAAGTTGGTCTCTCTCTTTCTCTCATTCTCTCTTTCTCTTTTTATTTCCTTGTCTGTGATATTCTAGTAGCCTAGCTTCCACTTAATTTTGGCAGCTTGGAGATCCCATTTTATTTTATGAATGTTCATTGAAGAGAGGTAATATATATGCCCCCACCCTCTAAACCATCTACATTTGTTTTCTGTATTATATGATTTAGTACTTGGCTATAAATGACTCTATTACAGATTCGTTTCCCTTCTATGCTACCCTTTAATATGTGAATTTACAAGGGGCAGTAGATCTCCCAGAAGCAATATACATATTTTTAACAGTGTGTGGGGAGGCTGAACTAACTTGTGCTCAGAGTAATGGACTGGATATGAAGGAAATGGGGATCGGCACAGAGAGCTGACCTCAGTTACAACCTTTTCCTACATCTTCTCTTCTATACCACATGGTACTGTCCAAAGTATAGTCAAACCTATAAAAGAAAAAGGAATCACATTTATGGTAGTGAGTTTTAAATCTAATACAACTTAGGCTTCTTTTAGTCAGTGCCTGGTTGCTCATAAAATGTCACTTGTTTCTTTACAAATTCAAGAAGTTTATTAGGGGCTCATGCTTTGGACTTTGATGTAAGTTACACTTCAGTCTCTGTAGTTAATCTTAGTTGTTGGGTTTCTTTCTTTCTTTCTCTCTTTCTTTCTTTCTTTCTTTCTTTCTTTCTTTCTTTCTTTCTCTTCCTTCCTTCCTTCCTTCCTTCCTTCCTTCCTTCCTTCCTTCCTTCCTTCCTCCCTCCCTCCCTCCCTTCCTCCCTCTCTCTCTCTTTCTCTTTCTCTTCTCTTCTCTTCTCTTCTCTTCTCTTCTCTTCTCTTCTCTTCTTTTCTTTTCTTTTCTTTTCTTTTCTTTCTTTTCTTTCAACTGATACTTCGGTTTTACCTCCAAGGGGAAAAATACACTCATACCTCATAAACATGAGCTTTGCCTTTAAGAATAACTTGTAGTTTTGAAAACTATTGGATAATTTCCACATTTCGACTTTAAATCCATTGATATTTTTGTTTCATCATTTTTGAGGTGTGTCTTGTGACTAGACCCCAGCTAGTTCGTATTTTTAAACTGTGATAAATGGATTTTGATAATTCTACTTTATAAGGCAAAGGCTTTCACATCAGTAGGAATAATACAATAAAAAAGAACAAGTGAGTGAAACCACAAAATGAACACAGAAGTGAATTTGATACCGGAACATCTTTCTGCTGTTACTGTTTTCTTCCTTTCCTTCTGTGGTTTTAGTGGGAGACGAGTTTCATTATTTGGGGTAAGGCTGGACTCTGTAGAATTTGTATTGTTCCCATCACAACCTAGTATCCATGGCAGTTAGCACAGGCAGATAGATAGAGAAATAACTAAAATGTCACTTATCCGTTCTGGCCTGGAGTTGTTGTGTGCAGGTACTGTGGGAACACCGAGGAAAGAATACATTTACCTAGGAAAATCGAAGATGACTTCATGCAGGAGGTTAAGGGGAGATCTGCTGAAATAAGAGTTTGACTCCACAGAAGTGACCAGAAAATCTGTTAGCCAGGGAGTACCACACGTGCAAAGGCCATGTTGCAGGAGGGCCTGGAGAGGCAGAAGACTAGGGAAGTGTTTGACGTGGCTAAATGGAGGAGTCCCTACGACTGACGAGGCAATGAGAGTTTGGCAAAGCAGCACTTGAAATACTGGTATTGGGGAGAAGTGACTGGACTTTCTTCACTGTGCAGTGAAGACCAGTGACATTTTAAGCAGAGAAGATGACAGAATCGGTTTCTTAGAATAGCATCGATTTTAATATTTAAAAATGAATAGAAAGGTGAAGAGAGTCTTAAAATAAAAATGAAGGGAGACCTTGATCAAAAGTGAAGGAGATCATCTGATATTCTGGAGAAAGGTACTGGTTACATAGGTACCAGTTTCTCAGGAGATCTCTTGAATCTCCAAAAAGAATAATGGTTTTTACCAGCCCAGAATTTCCATTAATGGTTGTCTTTTATTACGGAGACATGCATTCTGAAGGGTTTTTAACATATGGCATATTACTGACTATCATACTATAAAATATGGGTTGGATAGGTAGCACTTCTAGCCTTTGGTTCAGACTCTCTGATAGTGTGGTCCCAGAAGGAATTGAGGATCATGAGCCTCCAGCTGAAATGGGGTTGGGTCATTGCATTTCTGTGGCTGGGAAAGCCCACTCCAAAAGGTGAGTGACTGTTACTAGAGTAATCATGGTGTGAAAATAGTGCTAACACCAAAATGAAAAGAACTGAACACCCACCATTAAGAAACCATGCCAGATGATTAATTGTGCCAAAAAAAAAAAAAAAAAAAAAAGACATCCTTTAAGTATTTGCCCTCCAAATGGATTATGCCAATTTATACATTATGTATTTGTTGATACCGTCAGTAAAATGGTGATGGAATTACAACTTTGAATCAGACTTCCCCAATTAAACTGATGATTCAAGTGGTCTTAACTATCTCACTGCGTTCTACCTCCCTTTGGCAAGGCTTAATAAATGCAAATCTGAAATAACAGCATTGTAGCTTTAAAAACATGCATATTTTCTGGCTGTTGAGAAAGGCAAAGAGTAAACCTGAACACTTGGATTTCAACCATTGAAGCAAAGACAGAGAGATGATTGAATTCAGTCTTAAATTTTATAGAACTAAATTTAATGGTGAGCACAATCGCGCTCTGTGGTGATTGTTTTCAGTGCTGCTTTATTAAGTTATGTAATGGCAGGAGTTCAAACTCAGTGATTGTCGAAATGGTAAATTTAAGGAGTATTTGAGAATGCCTGCCAATATGCAAGTGTAAGGAGTTTCAAAGTGCAGAAAATATTATTTCCACCTTCCCATTTCTGTAGCTTATTATTCTTATTCAAACAGTTTTTAGGGATTATATTTAATACACTGCCTTAAAAATGTTTAAAAATCTCATTTTATTCCCCAAAGATTTGTTTTTTGCTGTTGCGATTAGATGATGACAGCTAGCTGGCTTTTAAAATTGATCAGGAAGTATTCTGGCAGTCATTCAGTGTTGTAATAGCACTTTAATGGATATGAGCTATTCACCCAGATCAGACTCAATGTCAAAACAGGCGAAAATACAGCTGTCACTCTGGACAACAAGATACTCATATGCAAGCAGCTGCTTAATACACAGTAGAAAGGCAGCCTTTTAGTAATATTTAAAAGGTGTGTCAATGCCAGTGTATGAGTGTCCTATAAAGTTGGGGTGTGCCATTTAGAAAAGAGGAGGATGAAGGACGTGCGTGCATTTTATCCGTATACTTATTCAAGTGAATCCTATGAAAATCATCTATGTATGTGCTGTAGATAAGCAGGGTGGCATTACACACTTTTTCCTTTTTAAAATATATTCAAAAATGATTATACATATGTGCACACACATGCATGCACACAAATGCCTATCTGACTCTGTTGGCTGAAATGTGGTGTTAATGAGGTCAGAGTCCTTTATTCAGTCTCCGTATGAGGCTGGCAAAGTCTGTTCTGAACTAAATTCAAAGGCTGATCCCTCTCCCCAGCTAGGCAACTTACATACAAAGGCATTGATCTTGAAAGCTGACCCTGAGGAAAGCACAGTCAAGATAGTTACTGGTAAAACTACCCCTACTGTAGTGGATTGGAGTCACCTCCGTCATCATCTGAAGGACAGTACCTCACTCTGCTAACGCCAATAACTTGTGATGTTCTGTCAATAAAAAATGTCAAATGAACTTCATTGTTTAATCCTTGAGTTAGTTCTGTGACATGTGTAGCAGAGGGTAGTTTATTTCCCAGTTTAGTGAGGCAGCAGAGATGCAGAACAGTTGCATGAGCACTAGAGTCACATGCCTGGTTATGACTGCAGCTTAGGTGTCAGACTCTGGGTTCAATTCTCGATTCATGACACAATTCCAAGATTCATCATTTCAGAACAACATATGCTCAATTGCATGCTGGGCATTCTTCTAGAGATGCTTGATAGTACCAGGTGAGTACAATAAAGGTCTCCATTTCATGGAGCCAAGAATGTGGAGGGAGAATGATGACAGTTACTGCATATAAGTAGACATAATCCCAAACCCAGTAAATTTGAGAGTGGAGAAAAAAATTAGATGCTATGAAAGTACACAAGGGGGCATGTGTAAGGAAAGCCCACATGAAGGAAACTCCTCTTTTTATTTTTTACTTATTTATTTTTTATTGGAGTATAGTTGGCACACAATGTTACATTGGCCTCAGGTATAAAACATAGTGATTCAACAAGTCTGTACATTATACAATGCTTACCATAAGCGTTAACTACCTACCATCTGTCACCATAGATGACCTTACGCATCTTTTGAAATAGACTGTGATGTGGTCAGGACTTGCCCAGATGAAAAGTAAGATGTGAGCGAGGATAAAAGCATATTCAGGTGAGCAGTGACTACTCACACTGACCAGAATACAAGGTGGGTCCAGGAGAATAGCACATAATGTGACTGGAAAAGGAGAGACTGAAACACTTGACTTCCTTCTGCAGACAAAGGAGACCCAGGGAGGTTCTGAGCAAGAAAATGACAGATTGGAGCCATGTTTTAGGAAGATTGATTGGACAGTGGTGCTCAGGAGAGACTGAAGGAGAGAGAGGAGGTACATGAGGAGACCAGTTAGGAAGTGCCTACAACATTCAAGGCAAAAGGAAATGAAGGCCTCCCTAGGGTGGCAGCGTGTCTTGTAGATTTCTAAATGGAGCTTCTGAGTACATTAGAATACCAAAATGCACACCATTACGCTGACAACTTGACTTCCAATTGCCAGCATCCTCGCTCCAAGTATTTCTTTGGCAGTTGAAGCCCTTGCCAGGGGATTAGCGTAGTGTCCGATGATTGACAGAGATGGTATGTAAGTACACCAGTGTCTTTACCATGTGGATGGGATGATCCTGAGGTGTAGTTTACACCGGATCCCAGAATGCCTTGGTGGGATTTAGCTCCAGTGGCGCAGAGTGGTAATATTGATTTTGTATCCTTATTGACCGTGTTCCCTTTCCTGTGTCGCTTCCCAACACCTTTCCAGTATTGCCTTTACCTCCAAACAAACCTTTACCTCATTTTCTGCTTCGGGGGGGGGGCGGATCCTAAACAAAGACAAACTCAAGTGCCAGTTTGATCTTGTGACTGACTCAAACTTTCACTGGTGCCAGATTCAAACTTTGGTTCAGACTAGAAATTATAATTTGTTTCATTTTTGATCCAGAAATAATTTCAGTGTATCTGTAATCTCTTGATGCCTACATCATACTATCAAATGAAATAGGATATCAGAGTGGTGCTTTGGCTTGATTTCTTTCTGTATACAAACGTGTAGATTTGAAAACATTTCAAAGGAAAGTAGAAATAAAATTAATCAGTTGTGGTATATTAATATCTTTATTTTGCTCAAATAAATATGTAGACCTATTTGTTCGTGCATATGTACTACATATTGCATATGTCCTCGTTAAAATCTGTGAACCAGTTAATGTCCATTGTCTATTAGAAAATTAGTAGATCATGCCCACAGTGTCACATCTATTCTCTGCCCAATGGTTCATTTGCTTAACTGATGACCACTCTGTCCCATTAAGAGCCATCATACATCATATAATAATGGTACCTTCCATATTTACAGTCCACAGCTATCCCAGTTACCTCTCAGTCACATTCTAACATTGGCCAAGTGTCAAGCCTTGATTACATTTATTCCTTTGTCCCCATATTTGGTATATTGACATTTCTTTATTGTGTTAAGAATATGTAGTACCTTGTTAAATTAAAAGCCAAATTGCCATTGTAGGCACAGTCTTTCACTGACCCTTAGCTTTTGAACCTTATACATACAGTACAACGACATTTATTCAATGATATTTGGAGACATTATTTAAAAACAAAATAGCAAAAATGATTTATAATAAATTGCAGTAATGATGGTTATATAAATCAGATAATTAGTCACTCAGGAAACATATATATAACAGTTTTTAATCACACTTTTTTGAGCTAGGTGTTTGGAATTATTTTCTTCTAATTTGAGTGAAGAGCTATTTTTAATGGAGGGTTCAGGTTTCTTTCTCGTTTGCTTTTTTCACTTTAAGGACATTGTAATAGAATTTAGTGATGAAAATACTATGCATTATTACATGAAATCAGTCATATAACAATAGTATTTCTAAAATAGGATCAAGAAGATGTGGTTTATCTATACCATGGAATACTACATGGCAATGAGAAACAATGAAATCTGGCCATGTGTAGCGATGTGGATGGACCTTGAGGGTGTTATGCTGAGCGAAATAAGTCAGGCAGAGAAGGACAAATATATGTTTGCACGTATAGGAGGATCAGGAGGAACTTAACGGAGGAACAAGGGGGAGAAGAAGGGCAGAAATGGTGGGGGAAAGGGAGAGAGGCAAACCATGAGAGACTCTTGAATGCTGACAAAAACTGAGGAATGATGGATGTGGGGGGCAGGAGGGATGGGCATGGAGGAGGACACTTGTGGGGATGAGCACTGAGTGTTATGTGGAAACTAATTTGACAATAAACTATTTGTCAAAAAAAAAAAGTAGGATTACCAATTTGAAGTTTTAAAAATATTTTATTTTAAGTATTACAAAAAAAGGCCCTGTAACATTGTAAATAAATCCCTAAGTCTTTTATGTTCATTCTATTAAAATGTGATTAACTTCGTCTATACTTGTTGGTACACTTGGTATATAGTCAGCTGGGAAATAAGATTAAAGATGGTTTTTTAACATGTAAAACTATGGAATTGCTAATATATAGCAGTTACTTTAGGCATTTAAAATGTTAATGTATTTGCCCAAAGAATATATATGCATTTATTTTATATATTTAATTTTTTTAAAGAAACTGAAAAGCACTGTAAGGCATGATATGGGCATTTTGAAAGAAAGTTTTTGGCTATAAATATTAAAGTAATCATATTTAATTTGGCACACCAGATATTCTTTTTCTGGAGCAATTGCAGATTATAGGTTCCTCCGAAACATCTTACTCAATGATTTTGTTTTATGAATGAGAAAAGGAAGGCAAGGATTTGATAATGGCATTACTGAGGAGGCCATGGGGACTGATGACACGCAACACTTGGGACACTTTACCCACTGTCTTTTGAATCTCGTTCAGCAATTCTGATTCCTTGGAATCAGAAGTTTTGTTAAAATGGCTATTTTCTTTTAAGATCATCTGTCAGTTTATAAGAAGCCAATTTCATAGAGAAGTGAAAAAAAGTCAGTCAGGTTGGTTGCTGTGTTTTAATCAATGCCAATCACATTGATTGGATGAATTTCTTTTACTTAATGACTGAACTGATCAGTTATTTTGATATTTTGCAGACACCTAATGAAAGAGCATCATTTGAAAAGTTAGTCTTATTTTCTGAATGTATTTAATGAATGTTGCATATAAATTAGGCCGACCGAACCATCTATTAAATATGTACACAATATTCACTAAATGGGCGAGCAAAAATCAAGGGCCTTTTGAGGACATTTTTTACATTGGCAGTGATCTCTTTGACTTATTTTTATCTGCGTTATTATTACCTAAAGGCAGATTTTTGTCTGTTTTGATGGGGCTATAACTTGCCTTGGGAGAATAACAGCCTTGCACATCTAGATGGAAACACTTGCTGGTATTTTTTGACACTTCAAGTATTTTTGTGTTGTGTTAGAGCTTAACCTCTACTGTGCACATGTCTGATCTTCCCAACTAAATTGTAAGCTTGGTCTTATACATCTTCAAATCCCCTGAAGTCCCAGCAGAGTGCCTCATCGTTGCTGCTCAATAAATATTTGTTGTTTATTTCAGAACTAATTTTAATCTTTGTTGCCATTCAGGGCTTTGAAAATATATAACAGACATTAGGCAGAAACTTGAAATGCTTTTTATCAGTTGGTGCAGCATTTTCCAATTACTTTGCACAAGAGAGAGCCAAGGGACATTTTAGAATTGTCTGGGCTACCAATATGGCTTTAAGGGTAAACAGACTTCACTGACACGAGCTCTTGTCTTTGTAACATTTGTGCCTTCCCCTCCTTAGCACCATCCCTACACTCTTGGGATTTGGGTAAATAGGACATTTTTACCTCTGTGGATATCCCCAGTGCTTTTTGATCACTTCCTTGTGGATATCTGCTTTTCATAGAGTTGTGATATGGGAGGCTAGTTTCCTGGTCTGAAGGAAGAACGGAGACACAGGATGACAAAGGCAAAAAGCACTTTATGTTTTCCTAATTTATTTTGAAACTGCCCTGGGAGCCACTTCCCTTTTAATCTGTGGAGTTTATGCACAACCTATAGCTCTCTGGCTGGCCTATCCTGATGTCTGGGAGAAAGGGTCCCTGGCCTATGCCACAACCATATTCTTCATCTTTTCCCAAGTCAGCTTCCAAGATTAGGAGCTCTGGAAAACAGAGGCATCAGATTTCTGGGGGATGAGAGTAAGGATGGGGAGGGCAGGGTACTGTAATCCTTACTCAGGTTTCTAGCGACAGCTTCAGTAATGATAGGGAGCTCCGGGGCCCTGAGTTCTGGGCCTCTGAAGAGGGAGGATTCTTTCTTAGTAAAATGTAACAATAAGAGTGTCTTTGGAGGATGCAGAGTGCATGAATGTTTTCATGTACCTGAGCTGAACAAATTACCTGAGACTATGCAACTGACCATTTCAGACCCATCATTGGGCTACCTGTACACACATACACACATAGGCATCTTACTCAAGACATCTTTATTCTTGTGTTGTGGAAAAGCCATATCCATCTTATGAACTGGAGATACAGTTTAAAACTGTATCTCTGACAAAGCATCATCTTTTTAGCTTGAGAGTTTTGGCTATGGAGATTGAACTGCTGTGCTCTGATGTAAAATGTGCTTTGATACTATGGTTCTTGATTGAAAGCGTGTATAGAGTGGGGAGAATTCAACATGGAAGCCAAGAATGATCATCTCGGGAATGCATATGGGAACCAGCTACCTCAATTAGGCTTAAAAACGTTAGCAGTATGTTTGTGAGTTTGAATACATATTGGAATAACATGAATCTTCTCTAAATTCATAGTATTGTATATTAAAAATGGTTGTTGGGAGTTTGCCAAACTTCTGAAAATTACTATGTTAGCCAAAATATTTGCTGGAGGAAGAAATCTGACTGTGTATATATTCAAGATTCTCAAAAGATCTATTTCCAATAACAAAAGTTTCTGTGAAATGCCTAGAAAAGTTGGATTGATGCCTTGAAACCATTCAGAGAAATGGTGACCTGTCAGCCAAATTGTGGAAACACTTTAACGGGAACTTTCTGTATTACTCTTTACTGTATTTGTTTTACTCTATTGATTTGATCTTCCTAAATGACTGATTGGATTGCTTATCCTTATGAATTCCTGTGGACTTTTTTGGGGGGATGTTTGGACTTTTTTATACTTTGGATTCAAACGAAAGGAAGTTTGGTCTAGGGAAGCAACGTGTCACGTGATTTCCACCTAACTTTCCCCTACCCCTGTGTACTTCCTTCTTACTTGTCAGCTTCACTTATTGAGGGCAGGGGAATCTATTTCTTCCCCTTCTCTATTTTAGTATTTATTCCTATCTGAGCTTTTTAGTTTTCCTTAGTAGGATAGAAAGGGAGTGTGTTAATTCCCTCTTAGTTTTTAAACCCATTAAAGAAGGAGGCTTGGGAATGAATGAAATGATTAAAAAAAAAAATCTATCAAGATATATGCTTTAATTGCCACATCTTTATTTCGGTGGCAGATAGCAAATTGATCCTCACTTATAAAATAACAAACAAGAGGCATGCAGGAAGAAGAGACAGGGAAAAGGCCCCACATGAATACCTGGTATCAGTTTAACAGAAATAATGATTAGGTAGAGAAATGATATAAATAATTTAAGAGGATGTCCCTGTGCTCTTTCTAATAAAATCTTGGTTCCCCGAAAAGAGAAGTTATTTATGTTTATAAACAGGAAAAACAAGTGTTCCAAGAATAATGTATAAAATACATATACAATGCATAGTGAAGTTAGTATTTTTTAAAGGGCTAATGTCATTATCATTACAAGAAAATTATTTTCCGTGCTTGCTGGTTGCATTTTGGTTAGCTGTACTATGTGTTGAGTTCACACATGGGAAAATCCATTCTCTCCAGTGAGTAGACAATAACAAGGATGCCCTGTTTCTAGTTGTTTAGAATCACAAACATTGAGCAGCTGGTTTATTTTCGTAAGCTCACCCAAATGATCTAAATGTTGAAGGTGGAAAAATGCTGATGGTCACAGTAAAGGCAGAAAACAGGATCATTGTTGTAATTTAATGGCATTTATTGGAAACGGTTTACTAGTTATCTTAGGACAACTTGAAGCAGGATGAAGTTTGGTATACATTGATTCCTGGATTTTATGAGTGTGAATGGCTTTTCAGAGGTGAGGAACAAGGAAAGTCCATGTGCAGTGTGGGAACATGGAGTGACATTTTAGGATGCCATCAATATCCTATGCGTGACATCAAAGATTTACCCTTGAGGCCATGACCAAGAATTCTTTTTTGAGAGGTTGGTTTCCATTAATCGTCTTCTTTGACTGAGTGATCTGTAGCATCATTTTGACTACCTAAGTGATGCTCATTGTGAGGTCATTCTGCAGAGCTTGTCACTTGTATTCATCGTATGCTTTTGCATCCATGTCTGCTTTTATTATGTTTTAATAAAGGGAGGAAATGAACCTCTCACAACATGGTTACCTTTTTTTAAGGTACATCCTTGCTACCAATGGAAGCCTAATTTCCATTATATTCACTCAGCTACAGAAATACTTATTGCCAGGAAGAAGATATTTACTGGAATCCACGAGTCCAGAATTCATCATGATTCAGTGTGAAATCCACTGCCCTTTGCTCCCCACCCCCTCTTGGACTGGAATGAAATGTGCCTTAAACTGAAGTGAAATACATCACATGCAGCAACAGTGGGCCCTCGCTTTGCCTCTATTCCTGGTGTGAAATCGATACACTATCTTTCCTCCTGACCTGTTCCGTGACCTCCATTGCAGCTTTCATGCTGAACAGCAATTGCTTTGAACAGTCTGGGTCTGCCACAGCTCACAAATGATTCTCAGCTTCTGTCTAAAACTGGTGCTGATAACAAAGGCTTGATTTTAAATAATGCAGCTGTAGTCGTCTCCTAATTATGAATTACATGAAAGTACAAGCTCCTCTATTATTAAACACTTTCAATAGCAGGCACAGTACATGTGCAGGGTACACACAGGGGCCTGGGGCCTGGCGGTCGGGCCTGTAGATTTCTCTGGCAGAGTTTGGATTGATAGAGAAGGAGGAAGAGACCCAAGGTATATTTACACGTATCATTCATTTTCTCGATAGAATTCCATTTGGTGATGCATTATTTTTTCCACGTAAGCTCTATTTTTTTCCTGAAGGAGGCATTTTTGAATACTAGAGTGTAAGATCTTGTACAAGAAAGGACTAGTTGACAAATATTTGCTTTCTGATGAAATGGAATTTACTAATGAAATTCCAGGTTTTGGCTGTTAAGATTCTGACTTATTGGAAGGAGTGGCAGTCACCTACAGGGATATTTCTCCATTTGATCACTGTGATTGAACTGGGGGAAGTGGAAGTATCTTATGATGTCATTTTAGCCATTTTCAGGAGGCTATTGAGTGGAGGAATTTATTGTATCAAGCAAATAATAGGCATTTTTATGTGTGCTAAGAAAATGAATGTGTAATTAGATGAATTGCTTTACTTGGCTTTGCCAGACTAGAAATCAAAAGGATGAATGAAGTGCTGGGTAGGATTGGAATTTTTCCAAATAACTTGGTATGAAATAAGGGTAACAATAGATTTGGTGTACTTTGTAAAAGCATCGTATATAAAATGAGACATTCTTATGTGTATTTGTTTAGTACTGTTGAAATGAAATTTGTTTAATACTAAAGGATACATACTTTCCATAAAATAGTCCATATAATGGCAATTGGATCGTCAATGGTGCTTTCATAGCACACATGTACACACAGACAGAGTCATACACATACAAGGAGGCATTACCACCACATTTTGTTTATTACTTCACTCCATGAGTCGAGTAGAATCATGGAAAGAATGTTAGAGTTTCAAAGTAGTGTTGTTAATACAATCTACTTCCAATGCAGTGTGCTTTACCAAAGACTTCTACTCTCTCATCATTTTGGTTTTCTCTTTGGTAAAATGTGGTTAGAGAAGAAGATTATGTTTAACATCTTGTCCAGTTGCATATTTAGGCAATTATAGCACTAATAACAACCTTTCGTGTTTGCACAGAACTTATATTTTCCAGCGATTTTCCCCATGTTTCTGCCCTTATGAAGCACACTGGTAGATAGCCAGGACTTGCTACTGTTCCCAATTTCCTGAACAGGAAACCAAGACACAAAATTGTTTGTCAGGGCTGCACAGGTAGTGAGTGGCAGAACTTGAACTAGAACCAATTCAGCTGACTGCTAGTCTGCAGCTTCTTGTGGTAGGTTAGAACGTGAGGATCTTTTATCACTATCAGAAATTGAAAGGTAGAGACTTGTATCATAGGCTCTTCATGGCTTTTAATTGTTCAAACGAAGTAATTCCTTTAAAATTTATGTACTGGACAGTCTAATGATATGTTCATTGTTTTATCTAAATATCTAATAATTATAGGGGCACTGGGTGGCTCAGTCAGTTGAGTATCCGACCTCGGCTCAGGTCATGATCTCACAGTTTGTGAGTTTGAGCCCCACATTGGGCCTGTACACTGACAGTTCAGAGCCTGAAACCTGCTTCAGAATCTCAGACTCCCTCTCTCTCTGCCCCTCCCCTGCTGGTGCTCTGTCTCTCTGTGTCTTCAAAAATAAATAATTGTTTAAAAATTTTTTAAATATCTAATGATTATAATGTGCTGTCTTGGGTCAGCTCCAGGCCAGTTATATACAAGACAAATTATATTTATCACTGCATGAACATATGTATTTCAATGCAGAGAGTATTGAATGCAGGGAGATATTTATGAATGTAGTGACATACAACCAGGCCTCAACTAAGATTCTTCTAAAACGCAGTTATTTTGTGATGATTATTATTTCTTCACAACAGGATGTAACTTGAATCGTTTAGATTAGCAAGTTGAAAGTCCTCAATGAACTATCATGTTCTTTCTCCAAATACATTCACATTTTCTTCTCGTGGGCACATTAAACAGTGCTTTTTAAAGTGTAAATAAAGAGTGGCAGGATACCTGAAGAATACCTTCAGCCAAAAAGAAGGAAATAACAGACATAGAACACGTACTATTCTGTGTTTCCACATCTTTTAAAGGAAAAGCTTGGCTCCTTCGTCCTGGGGAGCTTTTGGCTATGGGGTCTCCTGCTATCTTCCATGCAGGACAATTCCTGCTGCATTAAGGCTTCATCATGGCACTTATAGGGATATTCTAACTAGATGAATTGCCTGAGTAATTAGAAATCAAACATGTAGGAAAAAGGAGTAGTGATGAAATGGATGTTTGTATCCTGGATGTAGAATTGTCTGTCTGGAAGCACCTGTGATGTTCTTTCATGATGAGCAAGACACATATGTTCAAGTCCTACCTGCCCACCTACGAGGCACATGAGGAATTTTTTCGTCATTTTGTGAAAATCTTTTTAACATAACACTATCTATTCAAAGTGGTGTGGGAAACCCCTGCCAAAATAAAACCACCCTTTGCCAAAATATCAATAGAATTGAGACATATTTCTTGTTCTCTACCCCATCCTATTTAATTATATGCATTATTAGCTTTACTCTCCCACATGCCCCTTCACTGAACTCCTTGTGAACCTGGTCTCAGCATTAATATTATCCTTGATCACACTTCAGCATTTCAATTTTAAAGTCCGAATTTGAAGGTCTGCTATTCCTATTAAGAGTTTTTCCATGAAAAGAGCAAATCTTGGCTAGAATTCAGTGGTAATTCAGCTTAACCAAGTTAAGAAAAGCCTTTTATTCACAGTGGTTATTTTGAGACAGTTTGAGTGCAGAAATGTGGGTTCTAGAGACAGAAAAATACAAACTTTTAAACAGGGCCATTTTTTTCCTTTAAAGAAGACAGTGCTAATAAATCTTGTTGAATCAAGACCTTGAAAGAAACTGAAAAATATGTACAGATCTCAAATATAACCAAGAAAAGTACTTTATATTACCTTGCTGCTGCTGCTTCATAATGTAGTTTTAGTTGAATGTAATCTCCTCCACTCAAATTTATTTTTGAGAAATTGCCACACTGAAAGTTGAAACCATTTTTGTCATTCAAAAGAAGTGGAGATCAATACTGAAGCTCTCCTATTAGTTGGTACAGTCTACTTTAGTGTTAAAAGATTTATGTTAACACATTTCTAAATATATATTACATTCCAGCAGTGCGGTAACACCTCAAAATAAAACTTTTTTTTTTTTTCCAGGAGAAGGAGGTGGTCTATTTATTATTGAAATGCTGCACTAAACTATAATTCAGTGATATTTTAGTCCAATTAAATTCTCCTTAGTAGTAATCCTTTTTTATGATAAGCAAAACTGAATAATACAGAGTATGTTCCCTCCAATGAATTGTTGTGTAACAAGACTTGATGGTAATTCTACCTTTTCCAAAATCTGATATCAGGCAATTTATCTTCTAAATAATACTCCTGAGTACCAAAGCTGAAATGTTTTGGCTTCAACCCAAATCAAACTTGAGGAAGCAGATTCTCCAGAGCATTTCCCTAACTCTGTAAATTTAATTGTTATAATGAATAGAATACATGTGTCAAGATTACTTGTGATTTTACCTGTTTACTTCTCTTCCTGAGACAGAAAAGAGCAACATGACAAAGGCTGTTAATGCTTGGGGGAATTAGGAAAAAAAAAAAAAAAAAAGAGCAGCACTTCACATAGCACATGATCCTTAAACATAAACTGATTGTAAAAGACTATTTCTAGATAATTTCAGAATAGTTCACAATTAAAAATCTGCTGTCATACCATAATAAAATAGACTGATAGAAGTTTAAAAAATCCAGAAATACATGTCTGTAAGGCACACAATGTTCTGATAAAATACTTGCATATGCAAAGGAATATATTCTAATCCTCTACTTCATAGTATTTAGTCAAATTGCCTCATCTTCAATTTCTTTTCTTTCATATGTCTGCAAACATGATATATTTCTTGTATTTGACTTTTGTACAGTATTTTTTCATAGGCAGTGAAATCCAGAGTAGTACTTAAATCAAGACAATATTCATATCATTGGCATTCATGCCAGATGTCAGACCATGGTAAAGTTTGTATTACTTCTTGCCATCAATTTCAAAAACTAATTGGGGAGGAAACCAAAGCTACTATGGCTATCATTACCACAGATAATCATGTTAATTTTAGTAATAAAAATGATCAACATTACGTACCTATTGCTAATGTAATTTATCCAAGATTATTTTTTGTCATTTTTTTCTCCATTCTAGTTATTTTAAAATCTTCATTTCTCCCATATATTTGAACCACGATTTTTAGATGAGGCAACCATTATATTTTACTTATACTTCTAGTAGAGAGAAAGGCCATGCCCCTAAGAAGGCTCCGACATTTCTTATAATGCGTAAGCAGCATGATTCCTGTTGACCGTGAATTGACAAATGCATATGTCAATAACTGTTACTTACTTTCAGTCGTTAGGAAAGACTGTGTGATTTCCAACATCATTTATTCATTTAGAATTCACTAAGCTACAAACTTGTGCCATGCATTGTGCAAAACATAGCACATGATGAATTCTTGCCTTCACATTTCTAAGAGTTTGTTCTCTAGCGGAGGACGGAGGGTAGTCAGGCTATTGAAATAAATTGTGATGAGAGCTGCCACAGAGGTGAGAACAGAGGACTGTGGTGACTCAAAAGAGGGATAGGCATGCTATGGGTGTAACAGAAACACTCCACAGAAGAGCAAGTTTTTGAAGGATGAGGAGTGGAGAAGTTGGATAGGTGTGCTTATTAGTTAGGTAAAAGCTAGAAAGTGGTAATAAAGAGACTATAAAATACAGCAGCTGAAAGAACTTTAAAATGTTTTTTTTTTTTCCTTCTTATTTAATAGGCCAAGACGAGTGGGCCAGTTGAAATGTTGGCTCTGTTCCACAGAATCATTCAGGATTCCAGGGCCCTTTTCCTTTGTTGCTCTAGCATCAGTATTACTCTTATCTGCATGGTCAGTGCTGGACAGTAGTTACTTCGCTACAGCTTGAAAGAAGGAAAGAGTATGGAAGAGCCCATGCCCAGTATTGAAGACCAGACCTGGAAGTGGTATGCATCACTTCCTCTCCGATTCTGTTAGTGAGAATATAGTCATATGTCCATACCTGGCTGCAAGGGAGGTGAGGTTGCTAGTTACTACTCTATGACTAAGGCTATGAGTAGACAGGGCAGATCACCCAGGGCCCTATATGTCATCTTGAGCTGGGGAAAGGACTTCACAAATTGCTTTTTTTCCCCCACGGAAATCTTTATTTCTGGGATGTGCCAGACAAATCTTAGTATTTTGCAACCCCCCTCATCAATTTTTAAATCTTTTTAAAAATTTTTTAATATTTATTTTTGAGATACAGACAGAGTGCGAGTGAGGGAGGGGCAGAGAGAGGGAGACAGAATCCGAAGCAGGCTTCAGGCTCCGAGCTGTCAGCACAGTGCCTGATGTGGGGCTGCAACTCACAGATCACGAGATCATAACCTGAGCCAAAGTTGGAGGCTTAACTAATTGAGCCACCCAGGCACCCCATCCACTTTTAAATTGTAAACTCTAAGTCATGACCTGCTATGAAGTATTTTTGTTTATTTTAAACATTTCGGAGGACTTTATATTTCTGATTTTATTTTTGTTCACTATCTCTAATTGATATAATTCATTTTGCAGGTGACCAGAAACCTAGATACCACGTGCCCTTAACCATGTCAGGCAGCAAGTAAATATTTCTACTAATAGCAGCATATATATCATTACCCCAGGTTATATTGATATCTTGTGTAGGTGAGTCTGATCCATTCTATTCTTGGGTTTTCATTTTTGTTATAGTCAATAAAATAGTTAAGCTTAGTTCAGCTGGACAAGGGGACTGCACAGAAGGGTCCTATGAACAGTTCTTATCTGAGTTGATGGACTTTTTTTTTTTCATCTAAAACTAGTTTGGTGTAAGGCTTAACAAAGAGCCTCTAATTAGGTCTCCGGGCTGTGCGGAGTAATTGCCTTATAAAGAAGAAACATTCATTTCCAGAGCCTCTACTATGAAAGACGGAAACTAGGCTTCCTTGAGGATGGATGTTCATAGCCTATAGACATGGTTGGCCTTAATCCATTTGTGAACCTTTCCTGAGGTAGTGCTAGATACAGAGGACATGGGCTATGAGGATATCAGCACGGAAGTACTTCCCTGTGCATCCCCATTGGCCTTTTTGGCTTTACAACAATTTTTAGAATTGGAATTCTAAAATGTAAAGCTTATTTTTAACTAGAGTTCACACTATGGAACACCAAAAACCAAAACAACAAAAGCTTTCCTAGAGGAAATTTTGTAGCAGATAAAAGGGGTGCTCTGCATCTGAATACGAGCCAAATTAAAGTCATGCACTGGAGTAGTCCTGAAGGACACGTGGATGTCCACAGGTGATTTAAGAGGCAAGGACATAGGAGGAGAGCATGTAGCATGTGCGTTGGCATGTAGGCACATGCCGAGCATGGAAGCCGCAAGGGTTTTGCGGTAGTGATGAGCAAAGGGGTGACGATGGGAGGCTGGTGATTGGGGAAGCTGCAGAGGCAGGCAGGGGCCAGGCCAAGACGAGCCTTGTATGCCATGCTGTCACAGAGGAGAGAGACGCCAGCATAGCGATCTAATGAGGCTTACATTTAGAAAGCCCATTTCAGCCAGTGAGGCAGATGGAATGAAGGTGGGTGAGTCTAGGGGGAGGTAACTTGGACGAGGTGATCTACCTGCACTAAGAACAATGTGAACCAATTAGATGTAGGAGACAAATGTGAAAGTAGTTGGTGACTCCCTGCAAATGGAGAAGGAAGGAAGGAAAGAATAAAGGGTGACTTCTGGATGTGGTGCCTGGGAGAAGGTGGGGGGCTGATCCCTGAGGTAATTCCAGCAGGAGATGTAAGAGCCAGTTAGTGAGGAAAGGTGATGGCATCTATTTTTTAAAAGATCAACTGCAAACTCCAAGTAGAAATGTCCAATAGTTAAATAAACATACAGCCCTTAGTTTGGGATTAAGATGAGAGGTGAAGCTAGAGAATTGCTAGTCATTAGCATGTAAGTCAAAGTTGAAGCCAAACGTGTATTGTAAAAATTGGACCATGAAAGGGTATAGTGGTTATCAGCTAAAACCATTCTTAAGTAACTCTTATATTCTTTCCACTAATACTTTAATAATTCCAATAAACCAGAAAATGTCATTGCTTAAAACATTTCTTTAAGCATATGCAAGGTTAATCAGCAATGGTCAAAGTTGTTTGGTAATCAATAAGGTAATTGAAACATGACAGTCACCCCCTGAAACCTAAATCCCCATTGTGTATGCTACTGTCCTTTCTCATCCAGGACCAAGGCTGTGAAGAAATCAGATGGAAACCAGAGGCCCTAATATTGGGGACTAGAATTTGGGTGAATTTTAATGCATACACTTGGAACTGTTTTAATGATTTGTACCTATTTCTAGTGAGACTTGGGCACATAATTGTTCTCAAAATGGGGCGAAAAGTAGAAAATGAAATATTGGTAGATAGGAACATATACCTCTACCCATTTCAAAACATATCCTGCAGAATATAGATAGGCCCCATGTAGGGTGCTCAGGAAAACCAAACACGAGTGCTGAGGTTTCTTAAGTACTGAAAAGTTTTTTTGTTTTTGTCAAAGGCTTTTTGGCAGTGTCATCCAATGTAAAGAATATTGCCCAGGAACTCATACATTATCTGAGTCTATATCTAGCTCTGGTACTATTTCCCTGGGTACAATCTGGTATGCCTCTTGACCTTTCTGAGTCTCAGTTTCCTCAATTGAAAGGGCAGGATTGTGCTAGGTGTTTGTTGTAGCTCTGAAAGCTGTCCACTTGGGACTCGCTCTAGAAGGTATTCTCCTTTAATGAAAAAAAGAGGCTTATGAAATCTGAATTAGATACTTCAGAGATGATTATTTGCATTGCAGATGGATTGTCTTCTTTATAGCGGAATTTGCTGGTGGGAATATCCTTTTCAGAAAATTGGATGTTGTTTGGAGAAAGAAGTATTAAACTTGAGGTCAGAGGAGCTGCTCTGGAAACCTGTCTCTCCTTATTTATTAGTTATTTGACTTAAATGTGTTAAGTCTCAGTTTCCTCGATTTTAAATGAAAATATTAATAAAAATTCATGGCTATGATACAGATCATTTTGAAGGCTATAAGGTATTATGTAATGTAAGTTATTCTTGCCCAAGGAAGACTGATCTTTCTAACCTAATGTATATTTATGTAATTCTTTTAGCATTAGGGAGTGGTTGCTAGAAGTAGGTTTCTGGCAAGACCAGCATTGTAGGGACCCATTGTGGCATAGCCCTTAGGACAAATGGTAAGAGTTTTACATTGAAATTTACTCTTCCCTTCTTTGGATCCCTGAATTCAGGTTGTGCCTTCAGGCAAGTCTGTCCCCCACCCCCTCCATCCATTGTACTTGCAACTATTGGCCTAGCCTCCTGAGCTGCCTTGACCATGGGAAGACTTCCACCAACCCCATTTTGCCTGCTGATCTTTTCCCATTGTTTTCACCATCCTTAATGCGACAGTGCCTCAAGGCATGTGGAACTTGCATTTTAATGTCTTTTGTTTCTTCATCTAGTTCCAAGTATGGCACTTGCATAATTTTGCCAGCCATCATATTCAGAACTATTTCTAGAACCCAAAATTAACTGCGAAAGTGTGGTCAGAGTGGTATATTGGCCATGTTGCTGAGCATATGAGCATACTCAGCTCTGAATGGGACTGAGAATGTTCAGTAGCTGAGCGGTTTCTAACGCTTACGGAGTGGAAGTTCCAAGTGCAGCCTGGCTCCCTGGCTCTTATTTGCCAGGAATGTATGTAGCACTCAGTGTGAAGGGAGATGATGCGTGTACAGATGTTTGGGGAGAGAGGCTTTTGATGGAGGGGTTTCAGCTCCTCTCAAGGCACTGATCTATAAAATGTAGATCAAAGCTGTTCTCAAGGCCACTTTTCTGTGATTACAAATCTCCCAGATCCTCTGAAGTTACACTTTATGGTCCCGTTTAGCAGTGGTATCTGTGGGTTTCGTGGGTATCATATACCTGTAAAGTTTAGACAGCACCTCCTGATACGCTTGCACAAAGACTGATACAGATAACTCTCAGTAAATGTTTGTTGAAGGAGTGAAGTAATCGTTAGGATGGTTCCTACCCTTTATTTTACTCCAGGCATCGTGATAAATGCTTTATATCATCATCTCTAATCTGCATTAAATAAAATTTATCTTCATTACAGGTAAAGGAAGTGATGTTCCTTTTTCAATGTCATGTAGCTAGTATGTGAAAGAATTCGAAGTCACTTTCAGGTCTGTCTGGTTCCAAAGCCTAGGCTCCTCAGCAGTGTTTAGACATGTCTCCCAACATTTAGAAGAACATTGGGGAGATAAGAGGACAGAAGAATAGAAAGAGAAGCCTATCTAATTACTTCCCTTGTGTCTGATTCACTGGAATATAATTACACTAGATGACCAGATAGTTTCCAAGTTACCCTCTTAAGTTTTTTGTTTGTTTTCCTTTAAGGTAAAAGCTTTGCTAGCTTTCCAGAATTAATAGGAACTCGAGGAACAGTTCATTTATTTATTATTATTTTTATTATTATTTTTATTTTTAAAGTAATCTCTACACCCAGCATAGGGCTTGAGCTCATGACCTGGAGATTAAGGGTTGCACACTCTACCGACTGAGCCAGCCAGGTGCCCCTGCAAGGTACTTTAGTTAGTGCTGAGAGAGTTAAGGATCTCAGGATCTAGGGAGAAAAGTCTAATTGGAGACAGACTCACAGGTTTTGTTGGAAGTCAACTACTTCAATCATCAGTTTGGTGCTTGCACCCTTTGTTTCAGAACATGGCCAAGTGGCTGTCTGTACTGGTTCAAAGCACCACCAGTGACAGAATGCTCCAGTCCCAAACACAGTGCATCTAGTCTCTGGTTAGATTTGACCATTCGGAATCTTGCCTTATGTTAAGCTGGAATCCATCTCCTTATGTCTTCAACCCATTGGACTCAAGCACTCTTGGTGGACCCGTAACAACAGGTATCTTTTCTCGACCATCATTTCAAATGTTTGAAGCCCAGTGATACTCCCTGTGTCTTCTTTCTGGAGAATATGGACATCCGTCCATGGCTTACCATCTGCCCTGACTCCTGCTCTATCACTGGTTGTCTCTGTTCCCTAATTTTGCTCCATCTTGTCTACATACCTCTTAACAACAGAGGCCTGGAACTTAACACATTATTGCTAATGATAGAAAATCCATTTATTAAGCAAATTTTTAAAAAAATAAATGTTATACTAATTAAATCACCATTAGAACTCATAGATCAAGTCTATCAAGACAAGCCTACTTACACGAAGAATTAGTCTTAAAAGATTACAGTGCAAGAGACGCTGAGAATGGATTCCACAGTTTTCACTTTTTGGCCTGCACTTCGTAAGAATATTCAACCCTACAATGGGTTTGGCATTTAGGAGATGAATATTGTTATTAAAAGCTAACAGTACTGTATTCTCTCTATGCACAAGTCCTGGACTAAGCACTTTTTTTTTCATAGGTTATTGTCAAGTTGGTTTCCATATAACACCCAGTGGTCATCCCAGCAAGTGCCCTCCTCCATGCCCATCTCCCCCCTTCCCCTTCTCCCCCACCCTCACGGCCCTCAGTTTGTTCTCAGTATTCAAGAGTCTCTCATGGTTTGCCTCCCTCCCTCTCCCCAACTATTTTTTTCCCCTTGACTAAGCACTTTATACAATTATCTCTTTTAGTTCTCCTAAGCATGCTGTGAATTTTTTAATTAAAAAAATGATTTTATAAAAGAAAGTATTTTTATTATTCTCATTTTCATGTGATGAAACTGAGGTTTAAGGAGATTAAGTAAGTTGCCAAATACC